>JARQOD010000002.1:321078839-321561864 GCA_033576555.1 Oophaga sylvatica
CTGGGCTCCGTCACCGCTAGCACAGATGAATCATCTGCTGATTCATCTGCGCTAGCGGGTATAGCATAACGCGATCGCGTTATGCTATACCGTTACCAGCCCGTCAACGCTACGTGTTGAACGGGCTGGTAAATCACAATATGAACCCAGCCTTAGGGTTAGAACTAGGGTTAGGGTTAGCATTAGGGTTAGAATTAGGGTTATGGTTAGAATTTGGGTTAGGGTTGGAATTTGGGTTAGAATTTGGGTTAGGTTTGTGGTTAGGATAAGTGTTAGGGGTGTTTTGGGTTTAGGGTTGGGATTAGGGTTAGGCTTGTGGTTAGGTTTATGGTTAGAGTTGGGATTAGGGTTAGGGGTGTGTTGGGGTTAGGGTTAAGGTTTGTATCAGGGTTAGGGGTGTGTTGGGGTTAGGGTTGGGGGTATGTTGGGGTTAGGGTTGGAGTTAGAATTGAGGGGTTTCCACTATTTAGGCACATCAGGGGGTCTCCATATGCGACATGGCGCCACCATTGATTCCTGCAAATTTTGCGTTCAAAAAGTCAAACAGTACTCCCTTTATTCCAAGCCCCGTGGTATGCCCAAACAGTGGTTTACCCCCACATATGGGGTATCAGCGTACTCGGGAAAAATTGCACAACAACTTTGGGGGTCTAATTTCTCCTGTTAACATTGGGGAAAAAAAATTGGGGACTAAAAAATTATTTTTGTGGAAAAAAAATGATTTTTTATTTTCACGGCTCTGCGTTATAAACTTCTCTAAAGAACTTGGAGATTCAAAGTGCTTACCACACATCTAGAGGAGTTCCTTGGGGGATCTAGTTTTCAAAATGGGGTCACTTGGGGGGGTTTCTACTGTTTAGGCACATCATGGGCTCTGCAAACGTAACATGACGCCAGCAGACCATTCTTTCAAGTCGGCATTTCAAAACATCACTACTTCCCTTCCGAGCCTCGACGTGTGCCCATACAGTAGTTTTCTCCCATATATGGGATATCAGCGTGCTCAGGACAAATTGGACAACAACTTTTGGGGTCTAATTTCTCCTGTTACCCTTGGGAAAATAAAAAAATTGGGGACTAAAGATCATGTTTGTGGAAAAAATATGATTTTTTTATTTTCATGCCCGGGCGTTATAAACTTCTGTGTATCCCTCGGGGGTTCAAAGTGCTCATCACACATCTAGATAAGTTCTTTGCTTGGTCTAGTTTCCAAAATGGGGTCACTTGTGGGGAGTTTCTACTGTTTAGGCACATTAGGGGCTCTGCAAACGTAACATGACGCCCGCAGACCATTCCATCAAAGTCGGCATTTCAAAACGTTACTACTTCCCTTCCGAGTCCCAATGTGTGCCCGAACAGTGGTTCCCCCCCACATATGGGGTACTAGCGTACTCAGGACAAACTGGACAACAACTTTTGGGGTCCAATTTCTCCTGTAACCATTGTGAAAATAAAAAATAGAGGGCCAAAATATCATTTTTTGAGAAAAAAAAATGATTTTTTATTTTCACGGCTCTGCGTTATAAACTTCTGTGAAGCACCTGGGGGTTCAAAGTGCTCAATATGCATCTAGATAAGTTCCTTGGGGGGTCTAGTTTCCAAAATGGGGTCACTTGTGGGGGAGCTCCAATGTTTAGGCACACAGGGACTCTCCAAATGCGACATGGCAACCGCTAAATATTCCAGCATATTTTCCATTCAAAAAGTCAAATGGCGCTCCTTCCCTTCTGAGCCCTGCTGTGCGCCCAAACAGTGGTTTATGACCACATATGAGGTATCTGTGTACTCAGGAGAAATTGCCCAATAAATTTTAGGATCCAATTTATCCTGTTGCCCATGTGAAAATGAAAAAACTGAGTCTAAAAGAAAATTTTTGTGAAAAAAAAGTACTTTTTTTTTACGGATCAATTTGTGAAGCACCTGGGGGTTCAAAGTGCTCACTATGCATCTAGATAAGATCCTTAGGGGGTCTAGTTTCCAAAATGGGGTCATTTGTGGGGGAGCTCCAATGTTTAGGTACACAGGGACTCTCCAAATGCGACACGGCAACCGCTAAATATTCTAGCATATTTTCCATTCAAAAAGTCAAATGGCGCTCCTTCCCTTCTGAGCCCTGCTGTGCGCCCATACAGTGGTTTATGACCACATATGAGGTATCTGTTTACTCAGGAGAAATTGCCCAACAAATCTATTTTATCCTGTTGCCCATGTAAAAATGAAAAAATTGATGCTAAAAGAAAATTTTTGTTGGAAAAATTAAAATGTCCATTTTTTCCTTCCACGTTTCTTTAGTTCCTGTGAAACACCTGAAGGGTTAATAATCTTTTTGAATGTAGTTTTGAGTAGCTTGAGGGGTGCAGTTTTTATAATGGTGTCACTTTTGGGTATTTTCTGCCATATAGACCCCTCAAAGTGACTTCAAATGTGAGGTGGTCCCTAAAAAAAATGGTTGTGTAAATTTTGCTGTAAAAATGAGAAATCGCTGGGTCAACTTTTAACCCTTATAACTTCCTAACAAAAAAAATGTTGTTCCAAAATTGTGCTGATGTAAAGTAGACATGTGGGAAATGTCATTTATTAACTATTTTGTGTCACATAACTCTCTGGTTTAACAGACTAAAAATTCAAAATTTGAAAATTACGAAATTTTCAAAATTTTCGCGAAATTTCCATTTTTTTCACAAATAAACACAAAAATTATCGACCTAAATTTACCACTAACATGAAGCCCAATATGTCACGAAAAAACAATCTCAGAATCGCCAGGATCCGTTGAAGCGTTCCTGAGTTATTACCTCATAAAGGGACACTGGTCAGAATTGCAAAAAATGGCAAGGTCTTTAAGGTCAAAATAGGCTGGGTCATGAAGGGGTTAAATTGAACGTCATTCCAGGTTCTAAGTTCTTGGAGAGCTGATCTTTCCTTATTAGTAAGATTAAATGCATAGATACGATTATTGGCAAGAGTTTCAATATCTGCAGAGACAAGTTTAGTGAAAATCTCCACAGCAGGACAAAGTCCTAATGGTGGAAATGTATTAGATTTAGCAAAGAGATGGCTGGGGATACCACTAACCTCGGTTACATTGTTCTCTTCTTGTAATGATTCCAGAATATTTAATGCTTCACGTTCTTCCGTGGTCCAAACAGGATCCAAAATGTCAGTTTTAAAATGCAAGTTTTTTAATAATAATTTACGGGCAAAAAGATGAGTATCCTTCACCGCTGAAAACGCATCTAAGTGAGATGATGGAGAAAAAGTGAGACCCCTTTCCAACACCTCAATTTGGGCCTGTGTCAGAATGTGTGTAGATAAGATTAATTACCTTATATTGGTCTTTACTTTTAGTTTTTTTCTGAGTTTTATTAAACATGTCAGGGAATCTTCTCCTATCACCACTTCTGAGAGAAAAATCCCTAGAGTGTTCACCGTCACTTGCCGATATACTGCTTTCAGATTCAGAAACTTGTGATATTTCTGATGGTTTGCGTAAGCCCAAGCGTGAATTGGTTCCCTTTCTTAGTTGCCAGCGAAAGATTTTTTTGTTCTCATAGTCTGCAAGATCCCTTACATATTTCTTATGTTTCCCTTCGCTGGTTTGACCTTCCCATTTATCAATTTCTTTATCCATATCTTTTAGCCAATTTTCCAAGTAATCAGGAGTTAACTCTTTCTTAAGAGATTTTAATAAGGAATCCAATTCACCATCAATCTCAGTCAAGGTTGAACAATTTTTTTCAATGAGAATAGACATAAATTCCATTGAACAATTGGTGGCAGCCGCCATCCATTTGTTAGAAAGTTCCTCGTTATCTAGGTCAAAAGTTGGATATAGCTGCACCCTAAGTCCTCTAGGTACCATATTTTTATCACGATAATTCTCAAGAGATGCTCTATTCCACCAAATTTTAATTTTACGATGAAGAGCACCCTTGTATTATTTATTCATCAATTCCTTATTATTAGTTGCAACCTCATTACCACCTGATGAGACACTCTGTTTAAAAATATCCGCAACCTTGTTCCGCCAAGAGTCTTCCTTGGCTTTCATATCCATGTGGACGGACTATCTGTATGAAACAGCAAATAGTTATAACTAATCAAGAAAAAAAGCGTCCGTAATGTATGCTGGCACTTCAAAAAATCATTTAGAAAACAACACAATGATGCATATAGACATCAAAGACGAAGTGATACCATTAAAAATAAATTTTTATTTCACAAATTATTAAAAGACAAAAGTAAAAAAACATAGATACACAGAATGTCCCAAGGAGGACGCCATCGCAAAGAATGTCTATATGAGATTTAACCCCTTACTGCCATCGGACGTACTATCCCGTCCATGGTACCTGGGCCCGTATGACCATGGACGGGATAGTACGTCTCGTGCGATCGGACGCGCTCCCTGGGGGAGCGCAGCCGATCGCGGCCGGGTGTCAGCTGATTAAAACAGCTGACACCCATGACTGTGTGTCAGGAGCGGTCACGGACCGCTCCCGGCACATTAACCCTTGCACACCGCGATCAAACATGATCGCGGTGTACTGGGGGCACAGGGGAGAATCGCGCAGGGTGGGAGCTCCCTGCGCGCCCCCCTGAGACCCTCAGAGCAGCGCGATGTGATCGCGCTGTTCTGAGGGCTTCCTCCCTCCCAGGACCCGGATCCAAGATGGCGCCGGGGTCCTGGAGGGAGGCGGCTTCCTCAGTGCCTGCTGAGAGCAGGCACTGAGAAGCCTGCTGCACTGCCTGAGCGATCGCTGGTGTGACAGAGTGCTGTGCACACTGTCACACCAGCGATCTGACAAAATACAGTGATGTCCCACCCTGGGACAAAGTAAAAAAGTTAAAAAAATAAAAATAAACATGTTTTAAAAAAAAATCCAAAATAAATAAAAAAAAAAAAAAATATTCCCCAATAAATTCACTTCTTCCTGTAATAAAAAAAAACAAAGCAATAAAAGTACACATATTTGGTATCGCCGCGTCCGTAACGACCCCCCCTATAAAATTGTCCCACTAGTTAACCCCTTTAGTGAACCCCTTAAAA
The DNA here is from genome assembly GCA_033576555.1 of Oophaga sylvatica. Taxonomy (NCBI): domain Eukaryota; kingdom Metazoa; phylum Chordata; class Amphibia; order Anura; family Dendrobatidae; genus Oophaga; species Oophaga sylvatica. The sequence goes on from JARQOD010000002.1 coordinate 321,083,890, forward strand.
GAAAAAAAAAAACCAAGCAAAAAATCAATGCTTTATCATCATACCGCCGAACAAAAAGTGGAATAACACGCGATCAAAAAGACCGATATAAAAAAACATGGTACCGCTGAAAACGTCATCTTGTCCCGCAAAAAACGAGCCGTCATACAGCATCATCAGCGAAAAAATAAAAGTTATAGCTCGCAGAATAAAGCGATGCAAAAATAATTATTTTTTATATAAAATTGTTTTTATTCTATAAAAGCGCCAAAACATGAAAAAATGATATAAATGAGGTATCGCCATAATCGTACTGACCCGAAGAATAAAACTGCTTTATCAATTTTACCACATGCGGAACGGTATAAAACGCCTCCCCCAAAAGAAATTCATGAATTGCTGATTTTTGTTCATTCTAACCTCCCAAAAATCGAAAAAAGCGATCAAAAAATGTCACGTGCTCAAAAATGGTACCAATAAAAACGTCAACTCGTCCCGCAAAAAATAAGACCTCACATGACTCTGTGGGCCAAAATATGCAAAAATTATAGCTCTCAAAATGTGATGATGCAAAAACTATTTTTGCAATAAAAAGCGTCTTTTAGCGTGACAGCTGCCAATCATAAAAACCCGCTATAAATAGTAAATCAAATCCCCCTTTATCACCCCTTAGTAAGGGAAAAATAAAATTAAAAAAAAGTATTTATTTCCATTTTCCCATTAGGGTTAGGGTTGCGGCTAAAGTTAGGGTTAGGGATGGCGCTAAAGTTAGGATTAGGGTTAGGGTTGGGATTAGGGGTGTGTTAGGGTTAGGTTTGTGGTTAGGGTTGGGACTAGGGTTAGGGGTGTGTTGGGGTTAGGGTTGGAGTTAGAATTGGGGGGTTTCCGCTGTTTAGGCACATCAGGGGCTCTCCAAATGTGACATGGCGTCTGATCTCAATTCCAGCCAATTCTGCGTTGAAAAAGTCAAACGGTGCTCCTTCACTTCTCAGCTCTGCCATGCGTCCAAACAGTAGTTTATCCCCACATATGGGGTATCAGCGTACTCTGGACCCCAAGAGTTATTGTGCAATTTGTCCTATTTCTTCTGTTACCCTTGGGAAAATAAAAAACTGGGGGCGAAAATATCATTTTTGTACAAAAAAAATTATTTTTTGTTTGTTTTTACGGCTGTACATTATAAACTTCTGTGAAGCACTTGGGGCTTCATAGCGCTCACCACACATCTAGATAAGTTCCTTGTGGGGTCTATTTTCCAAAATGGGGTCACTTGTTAGGGATTTCCACTGTTTAGGCGCATCAGGGGCTCTCCAAATGCGACATGACGCCCCAGACCATTCCATCAAAGTCTGCAATCCAAAACGTCACTACTTCCCTTCCGAGCCCCAACGTGTACCCATACAGTAGTTTTCTCCCACATATTGGATATCAGCGTACTCAGGACAAATTGGACAACAACTTTTGGGGTCCAATTTCTCCTGTTACCCTTGTAAAAATAAAATATTGGGGCAAAAAAATCATTTTTGCAAAAAAAAAAAAGGATTTTTTATTTTACGGCTGTACGTTATAAACTTTAGTGAAACACCTCTGGGTTAAAAGTTCTCACCACACATCTAGATAAGTTCCTTGAGGGGTCTAGTTTCCAAAATGGTGTCATTTATGGGGGTTTCCACTGTTTAGGCAGATCAGGAGCTCTCCAAACACGACATGGCGTCCAGCCAATTCTGCGTTGAAAAAGTCAGACGGCGCTCCTTCCCTTCCAAACTCTGCCATGCACCCAAACAGTGGTTTACTCCCACATATGGGGTATCAGCGCACTCAGGACAAATTGCACAATAACTTTTGGAGTCTTGTTACCCTTGGAAAAATAAAAATTGGGGTGAAAAGATCATTTTTGTGGAAAAAATATGATTTTTAAATTTTACGGCTCTACATTATAAACTTGTGTGAAGCACTTGGGGGTTCAAATTGCTCACCAAAGATCTAGAAAAGTTCCTTAGGGGGTCTAGTTTCCCAAATGGGGTCATTTGTGGGGGGTTTCCACTGTTTAGGCACATCAGGGGCTCTCCAAATGCAACATGGCATCCAATCTCAATTCCAGCCAATTTTGGTTGGAAAAAGTCAAATGGTGCTCCTTCCATTCCGAGCTCTGCCGTGAGCCCAAACAGTGGTTCCCCCCCACATATGGGGTATCAGCGTACTCAGGACAAATTGGACAACAACTTATGTGGTCCAATTGCTCCTGTTACCCTTGGGAAAATAAAAAATTAGTGACTAAAAGATAATTTTTGTGGGAAAAAAATAGGATTTTTTATTTTCATGCCCGGGCATTATAAACTTGTGTGAAGCACTTGGGGGTTCAAAGTGCTCACCAAAGATCTAGATAAGTTCCTTAGGGGGTCTAGTTTCCAAAATGGGGTCACTTGTGGGGGGTTTCCACTATTTAGGCTCATCTGGGGCACTGCAAACGGAACGACCCCCATCAACGTCTGCATTCCAAAACGTTACTACTTCCTTTCCAAGCCCTGCCGTGCACCCAAACAGTTCCCCCCCCCCCACATATGGGGTATCAGCGTACTCAGGACAAATTGGACAACAACTTTTGGGGTCCAATTTCCTTGGGAAAATTCAAAAATTTGGGACTAAAAAATCATTTTTGTGGAAAATTGTTTTTTTTTTTTTTTCACACCCAGGCATTATAAGCTTTTGTGAAACACTTGGGGGTTTAAAGTGCTCACAACAGATCTAGATAAGTACCTTAGGGGGTCTAGTTTCCAAAATGGTGTCACTTGTGGGGGTTTCCACTGTTTAGGCGCATCAGGGGCTCTCCAAACACGACATGGCGTCCAATCTCAATTCCAGCCAATTTTAGTTTGAAAAAGTCAAACGGCGCTCCTTCCCTTACGAGCTCTGCCGTGTGCCCAAACAGTGGTTTTCCCCACATATTGGGTATTGGCGTACTCAGGAGAAATTGCATAACAACCTTATCTGTCCATTTTCTCCTTTTACCCTTGTGAAAATAAAAAAAAAGTTTGTAAAAGATCATTTTTGTGGCTAAAAAGTTAAATGTTCATTTTTTCCTTCCACGTTGCTTTAGTTCCTGTGAAGCACCTGAAGGGTTAATAATCTTCTTGAATGTGGTTTTGAGTACCTTGAGGGGTGCAGTTTTTAGAATGGTGTCACTTTTGGGTATTTTCTGCCATATAGACCCCTCAAAGTGACTTCAAATGAGAGGTGGTCCCTAAAAAAAATGGCTTTGTAAATTTTGTTGTAAAAATGAGAAATCGCTGGTCAACTTTTAACCCTTATAACTTCCTAACAAAAAAAAATTTTGGTTCCAAAATTGTGCTGATGTAAAGTAGACATGTGGGAAATGTTATTTCTTAACTATTTTATGTGACATATTTCTCTGTTTTAAGGGAATAAAAATTCAAACTTTGAAAATTGCAAAATTTTAAAAATTTTCGCCATATTTGCGTTTTTTTCAAAAATAAACGCAAGTTATATCGAAGAAATTTTACTTCTAACGTGAAGTACAATATGTCACGAGAAAACAATCTCAGAATCGCGAAGATCCGTTGAAGCGTTCCAGAGTAATAACCTCATAAAGAGACAGTGGTCAGAATTGTAAAAATTGGCCCGGTCATTAACGTGCAAACCACCCTTGGGGGTGAAGGGGTTAAAGAGTCAAAATTTAGTCCAAAACACCTCCAAAATTATCAGCAATAGAATTGAAGAAAAATCGGTGTTCATATTACATGGTGTTTAAAAAGTGATAACAAGATATAAATATAGACTCATAAATCGCCAAAATATCTTAATTGGAGCTGTGCCAGGTAAATTACAATATAGCCAAATGAATAGATATATCAGAGGGTCATAGATAAATAAGCTGCAATAAAGCAATCAGGATTAAACAGTCCAGGTATAAGCTGAAGTCCACATATATACTAATAGCAGCAGTGTGCATAGATAAATGTAATGATTCGGACTACATAAAAGACAAAGTCATGGAGTGCATATATAGCACATCAAGGTGCTATTTAATACAGCCGTAACAGAGACCATGAAGACAAAATAGTTGGAAAATATACCTGGTAGCGTGCTACGATGGAATCCACCACCCCGACGCACGTTTCACCGTCAGCTTTCAGGAATTGATTCAGACATAAGACAATATGCCCATAATATAGAAAGGTTCTTTTCTCTCTCCGATGCTGGATAGATAAATTCAATATAAGGCAGAGTGCTCACAATGGGAAGCAATGGGTGGATTCCATCGTAGCACGCTACCAGGTATATTTTCCAACTATTTTGTCTTCATGGTCTCTGTTACGGCTGTATTAAATAGCACCTTGATGTGCTATATATGCACTCCATGACTTTGTCTCACTGAGCGGTCCTGTTTTTTATGTAGTCCGAATCATTACATTTATCTATGCACGCTGCTGCTATTAGTATATATGTGGACTTCAGCTTATACCTGGACTGTTTAATCCTGATTGCTTTATTGCAGCTTATTTATCTATGACCCTCTGATATATCTATTCATTTGGCTATATTGTAATTTACCTGGCACAGCTCCAATTAAGATATTTTGGCGATTTATGAGTCTATATTTATATCTTATCACTTTTTAAACACCATGTAATATGAACACCGATTTTTCTTAAATTCTATTGCTGATAATTTTGGAGGTGTTTTGGACTAAATTTTGACTCTTTAAATCTCATATAGACATTCTTTGCGATGGCGTCCTCATTGGGACATTCTGTGCATCTATGTTTTTTTACTTTTGTCTTTTAATAATTTGTGAAATAAAAATTTATTTTTAATGGTATCACTTCGTCTTTGATGTCTATATGCATCATTGTGTTGTTTACTATTTTCCAGAGTAAAAAGTGCTAGTTGGTTTACCAAGCTTGACCTCAGGGGGGCGTATAACCTTATTCGCATTAAGCACGGGGATGAATGGAAGACGGCGTTTAATACCCCAGAGGGGCATTTTGAGTACCTGGTGATGCCTTTTGGGATTACTAATGCCCCTTCCGTCTTCCAATCCTTCATGAATTATATTTTCAGGGATTTTGTGGATAAATTTCTGATTGTTTATTTGGATGATATCTTGATTTTTTCCAATGACTGGGACTCTCATGTGAAACATGTTCGGACTGTGTTCCAGATTTTAAGAGAAAATGCACTGTATGTGAAGGGATCAAAGTGTCTTTTTTGGCGTACAGAAGATCTCATTTCTGGGATTCATTTTGTCTCCGTCTGTTAATGAAATGGACCCAGTCAAGGTTCAGGCCATCTGTGATTGGGTTCAACCTACTTCATTGAAGGATCTTCAGAGATTTTTGGGTTTTGCCAATTTTTATCGTAAATTTATTGGTAATTTCTCTGGTATTGTTAAACCATTGACTGATCTGACCAAAAAGGGTTCCGATGTGGTGAATTGGCCTCCTGAGGCAGTTTATGCGTTTCAGGAACTTAAGCAGAGATTCATTTCTGCTCCTGTTCTACGGCAGCCTGATGTTTCTCTGCCGTTTAAAATACAGTATATCGGCTGCACAATACGTAAGATCAAAAAGAGAGTAGCTGAACATATAAAAAATATTGAAACAAAAAATGCGGCTTACTCTGGAGCAGCGAAACATTTCATAGAGTCATCAGAGTAATATGGACACTTTTGCATTTTATGGTCTAGAAAGAGTTAATACTCCGGTACGTGGGGGAGATAGACAAAAATCACTTCATATGCGAGAAGCGTTTTGGATTTTGAAGCTCGACACCAAGTTGCCTGGTGGTATGAATTTTAGAAAAGATCTATATTACATTTATTGATATAGTATTTGACGATTTTCTCATGTCTTTTTTTTTTCAGTGTTGCCATTTTAATGATTAATTGCAATGTTTTTCTGATTGGCTCCTTGCCACTATATTATTCTCTTGTATGTTGTTTTTAATTACCTATGACTAATGGTGCTTTCAGCGCACCAGAAACGCGTCAGGTGTTTTTCACATTTTTAAACTGGAATATTAGCCGAATAAAGTTTATTATTTTAGAAGGTTGGTGTGCGGACATTTTCCCTTCTTCTTGTGGATAACTATTCTATCTATTCTTTTCTAAGCTGTCAGTGTGATTTTACTGTAGCCGCACATGAATTACCGGCTTTTCAGAGGACACCGATACGTAAAATTAAGACAGCACTAGCACGAATATTTTGTTTTAAAACAATGTGTAAAAGGACAGAGAACTGCTGTATGTAAAAGCTCATGTTAAAATCGCATTGCATACGCGTGTCATATGGATGCTCCGCTTACCGCTCAGAAATCGCATGGCACTCGTCCGTTTTTTCGGTCCGGAAATCTGACCTTTTTTTCTCTCGCATATGGGTATGTACCCTTATTCTGCATAGCAACCACAGCTACGCCTGTGACTGCAATGCACTCTCATGGCTTCAATATCCCTCCGTGTGCATCCTGGGGGGAACACACAGTGAACTCTACATGTGATACCGGTCACTGCCTCACATTATCTACAAAGGAGTTACATCACCCCCTTCACCTTGCAGCCTACCAGAATGCATCATCTCCCTCTTCGCCACACAGCCCCTCATCATCCCCCCACTTTTCTGCACAGCCCCTCATTATCCCTCCTTTCTCCACACAGCCCCTCATCATCCTCCCCTTCTCCCCACATCTTCCCTATGCAGCCTCTCTCAAGTAACATTAACCCTTTCCAAAATGACACTGACATCGAGTTCTGTGTCCTCATCCCCATTTGTACAAGGGTCTATTGTGCAGCCCCTCATCACCCCCCCTTCTCCAAAGTGCAGCCCCTCATCATCCCCCCTTCTCCACAGTGCAGCCCCTCATCATCCCCCTTCTCCACAGTGAATCCCCTCACCATCCCTTCTCCACAGTGGAGCTCCTCACCATCCCCCCTTCTCCACAGTGCAGCCCCTCACCATCCCCCCTTCTCAACAGTGCAGCCCTCATAATCCCCCCTTCTCCAGTGCAGCCCCTCATCATCCCCTTCTCCACAGTGCAGCCCCTCACCATCCCTTCTCCGCAGTGCAGCCCCTCATCATCCCCCCTTCTCCACAGTGCAGCCCCTCATCATCCCCCTTCTCCGCAGTGCAGCCCCTCATCATCCCCCCTTCTCCACAGTGCAGCTCATCATCCCCCCTTCTCCACAGAGCAGCCCCTCACCCCCTTTCTCCCCAGTGCAGCCCCTCATCATCCCCCTTCTCCACAGTGCAGCCCCTCATCATCCCCCTTCTCCACAGTGCAGCCCCTCATCATCCCCCTTCTCCACAGTGCAGCCCTTCATACTCACTCTTCTCCACAGTGCAGCCTCTCACCCTCTTTCTCCCCAGTGCAGCCCCTCATCATCCCCCTTCTCCACAGTGCAGCCCCTCATCATCCCCCCTTCTCCACAGTGCAGCCCCTCACCCCCTTTCTCCCCAGTGCAGCACCTCATCATCCCCCTTCTCCACAGTGCAGCCCCTCATCATCCCCCTTCTCCACAGTGCAGCCCCTCATCTTCCCCCTTTCTTCACAGTGCAGCCCCTCACCCCCTTTCTTCCCAGTGCAGCCCCTCATCATCCCCCTTCTCCACAGTGCAGCCCTTCATACTCACCCTTCTCCACAGTGCAGCCCTTCATACTCACCCTTCTCCACAGTGCAGCCTCTCACCCCCTTTCTCCCCAGTGCAGCCCCTCATCATCCCCCTTCTCCACAGTGCAGCCCCTCATCATCCCCCTTCTCCACAGTGCAGCCCCTCATCATCCCCATCTCCACAGTGCAGCCCCTCATCATCCCCCCTTCTCCACAGTGCAGCCCCTCATCATCCCCCCTTCTCCACAGTGCAGCCCCTCATCATCCCCCTTTCTCCACAGTGCAGCCCCTCACACCCTTTCTCCCCAGTGCAGCCCCTCATCATCCCCCTTCTCCACAGTGCAGCCCCTCATCATCCCCCTTCTCCACAGTGCAGCCCTTCATACTCACCCTTCTCCACAGTGCAGCCTCTCACCCCCTTCCTCCCCAGTGCAGCCCCTCATCATCCCCCTTCTCCACAGTGCAGCCCCTCATCATCCCCATCTCCACAGTGCAGCCCCTCATCATCCCCCCTTCTCCACAGTGCAGCCCCTCATCATCCCCCCTTCTCCACAGTGCAGCCCCTCATCATCCCCCTTTCTCCACAGTGCAGCCCCTCACACCCTTTCTCCCCAGTGCAGCCCCTCATCATCCCCCTTCTCCACAGTGCAGCCCCTCATCATCCCCCTTCTCCACAGTGCAGCCCTTCATACTCACCCTTCTCCACAGTGCAGCCTCTCACCCCCTTCCTCCCCAGTGCAGCCCCTCATCATCCCCCTTCTCCACAGTGCAGCCCCTCATCATCCCCCCTTCTCCACAGTGCAGCCCCTCATCATCCCCATCTCCACAGTGCAGCCCCTCATCATCCCCCCTTCTCCACAGTGCAGCCCCTCATCATCCCCCCTTCTCCCCAGTGCAACCCCTCATCATCTGCCCTTCTCCACAGTGCAGCCCCTCATCATCCCCCCTTCTCCACAGTGCAGCCCCTCATCATCCCTTCTCCACAGTGCAGCCCCTCATAAACCCCCTTCTCCACAGTGCAGCCCCTCTTCATCCCCTTCTCCACAGTGCAGCCCCTCATCATCCCTTCTCCACAGTGCAGCTCCTCATCATCCCCCCCTTCTCCACAGTACAGCCCTCATCATCCCCCTTCTTCACAGTGCAGTCCCTCATCATCCCTTCTCCACAATGCAGCCCCTCATCAGCTCCCTTCTCCACAGTGCAGCCCCTCATCATGCCCCGTCTCCACAGTGCAGCCCCCCATCAGCTGCCCTTCTCCACACAGTCCCTGGTTATCACCTTCACTATACAGCCTCTCCCATTCCAAAATACATCCTCAGAGCACTCACACTGAGTCCTGTGTCCTCATTCCTATTTGTACAAGGGTCTATTGTGCAGCCCCTCAGTCCACTCCTCACAGGGCTCCATGGTGTAGCCCCTCAGCTCTCTGCACACGGCTCAATGGTGCAGCCCCTCATTTCCCTCCTCTTCAGCAGCCTCAGCACAACGCAGCTTCCTGCATGAGGCTGAAGTTGGTTTCTTATTCGTTCAGTTTCTTATTCGGAGCTGAAAAGTTGGTTTCTTATTCATTCAGTTTCTTATTCGAAGCTGAAGTTGGTTTCTTATTCGGCAAATTTTTCTTTCCTGTTTGTTATAGGTTTAACAACAAAAGATAAGCATCACAATAATAAAAAGCAATGCAGTGAGGTGCCCTGATGTGAATATACTTAAAAACAGCTACAAAAATTGTAAAACTGGCACAAAAATAAGCATCAAAGTGGGCACCAGAGGGGGTTAATGAAAGGGTTAAATGACATTGGGCCACTGATATCACACTGCAGACGTATAGAACGGGGAGCCCCACATTAAAAACAAGTCTCTCCAGTCTGGCCCAAATGGGTTCTGGGCATCAAAATTGGTATCAAAGTGGGCACACAGTCGATTTTCACAGGTTTGAATAAATAACTGATGTTTTTAAAGGGTTAAATGACTTTGGGCCACTGATCTCACACTATGAGTACATAGATAGTGATGCCCTGCATCAAATCCAGGTCCCTCCAGCCTGGCCCAAATGGGTTCTGGGCATCAGAATTGGTATCAAAGTGGGCACACAGTCGATTTTCACAGGTTTGAATAAATAACTGATGTTTTTAAAGGGTTAAATGACTTTGGGCCACTGATCTCACACTATGAGTACATAGATAGTGATGCCCTGCATCAAATCCAGGTCCCTCCAGCCTGGCCCAAATAGGTTCTGGGCATCAGAACTGGCATCAAAGTGGGCAAACAGCCAATTTTCACAGATTTGAATAAGTAACAGATGTTTTTAAGGGGTTAAATGACTTTGGGCCACTGATATCACACTAAGTATACACAGATAGTGGTGCCGTGCATCAAACCCACGTCCCTCCAGCCTGGCCCAAATGCGCTCTGGGCATCAGAATTGGCATCAAAGTGGGCAAACAGCCAATTTTCACAGATTTGAATAAGTAACTGATGTTTTAAGGAGTTAAATGACTTTGGGCCACTGATCTCACACTAAGTATACACAAATAGTGATGCGCTGGTGAGGGGACCATGCATACCAGGAAAGGGGGGTGAGAGGACCATGCATACCAGGAAAGGGGGGTGAGAGGACCATGCTTACCAGGATAGGGGATGAGGGGACCATGCATACCAGGATAGGGGGGTGAGGGGTACCATGCATACCAGAATTGGTGAGTGAGGGGTACCATGCATACAAGGATTGGGGATGAGGGGACCATGCATACCAGGATTGGGAGGTGAGGGGGTACCATACATCCTACGATAGGGATGAGGGGGACCATGCATGCCAGGATTGGGGGGTGAGAGGACCATGCATTCCAAGATTGGGGAGTGAGGAGACCATGCATACCAGGATAGGGGGGTGAGAACCATGCATACCAGGATTGGGGGTGAGAGGACCATGCATATCAGGATTGGGGTTGAGTGGACCATGCATATTAGGATTGGGGGTGAGGGGACCATGCACACCAGGATAGTGGGGTGAGGGGACCATGCATACTAGGATGGGGGTGAGAGGACCATGCATACCTGGATTGAGGGATAAGGGATACCATGCATACATGGGCGTACCCAGGATCAAAACTAGGGGGGGGCAAGCCAATGTCACATCTTATACAGGTTACATCATATACACTGTACATTATACTGCATACAGGTCCTTCTCAAAAAATTAGCATATAGTGCAAAATTTCATTATTTTCCATAATGTAATTATTACAATTAAACTTTCATATATTTTAGAATCATTACACACCAACTGAAATTTGTCAGGTCTTTTATTGTTTTAATACTGATGATTTTGGCATACAACTCCTGATAACCCAAAAAACCTGTCTCAAAAAATTAGCATATCAAGAAAAGGTTCTCTAAACGACCTATTACCCTAATCTTCTGAATCAACTAATTAACTCTAAACACATGCAAAAGATTCCTGAGGCTTTTAAAAACTCCCTGCCTGGTTCATTACTCAAAACCCCCATCATGGGTAAGACTAGCGACCTTACTGATGTCAAGAAGGCCATCACTGACACCCTCAAGCAAGAGGTTAAGACCCAGAAAGAAATTTCTCAACAAATAGGCTGTTCCCAGAGTGCTGTATCAAGGCACCTCAATGGGAAGTCTGTTGGAAGGAAACAATGTGGCAGAAAACGCTGTACCACGAGAAGAGGTGACCGGACCCTGAGGAAGATTGTGGAGAAGGACCGATTCCAGACCTTGGGGGACCTGAGGAAGCAGTGGACTGAGTCTGGTGTAGAAACATCCAGAGCCACCGTGCACAGGCGTGTGCAGGAAATGGGCTACAGGTGCCACATTCCCCAGGTAAAGCCACTTTTGAACCATAAACAGCGGCAGAAGCGCCTGACCTGGGCTACAGAGAAGCAGCACTGGACTGTTGCTAAGTGGTCCCAAGTACTTTTTTCTGATGAAAGCAAATTTTGCATGTCATTCGGAAATCAAGGTGCCAGAGTATGGAGGAAGACTGGGGAGAAGGAAATGCCAAAATGCCTGAAGTCCAGTGTCAAGTACCCACAGTCAGTGATGGTGTGGGGTGCCATGTCAGCTGCTGGTGTTGGTCCACTGTGTTTCATCAAGGGCAGGGTCAATGCAGCTAGCTATCAGATTTTGGAGCACTTCATGCTTCCATCGGCTGAAATGCTTTATGGAGATGAAGATTTCATTTTTCAGCACGACCTGGCACCTGCTCACAGTGCCAAAACCACTGGTAAATGGTTTACTGACCATGGTATTACTGTGCTCAATTGGCCTGCCAACTCTCCTGACCTGAACCCCATAGAGAATCTGTGGGATATTGTGAAGAGAAAGTTGAGAGACGCAAGACCCAACACTCTGGATGAGCTTAAGGCCGCTATCGAAGCATCCTGGGCCTCCATAACACATCAGCAGTGTCACAGGCTGATTGCCTCCATGCCACGCCGCATTGAAGCAGTCATTTCTGCAAAAGGATTCCCGACCAAGTATTGAGTGCATAACTGAACTTTATTATTTGATGTTTTTTTTGTTTTTTTTTAAAAAACACTTATTTTATTGGGTGGTTGAAATATGTTAATTTTTTGAGACAGGTTTTTTGGGTTATCAGGAGTTGTATGCCAAAATCATCAGTATTAACCCCTTCACCCCAAGGGTGGTTTGCACGTTAATGACCGGGACAATTTTTACAATTCTGACCACTGTCTCTTTATGAGGTTATAACTCCGGAACGCTTCAACGGATCTTCGCGATTCTGAGATTGTTTTCTCGTGACATATTGTACTTCACGTTAGTGGTAAAATTTCTTCCATATAACTTGCGTTTATTTTTGAAAAAAACGCAAATATGGCGAAAATTTTGAAAATTTAGCAATTTTCAAACTTTGAATTTTTATTCCCTTAAAACAGAGAAATATGTAACACAAAATAGTTAAGAAATAACATTTCCCACATGTCTACTTTACATCAGCACAATTTTGGAATCAAAATTTTTTTTTGTTAGGAAGTTATAAGGGTTAAAAGTTGACCAGCGATTTCTCATTTTTACAACAAAATTTACAAAGCCATTTTTTTTAGGGACCACCTCACATTTGAAGTCACTTTGAGGGGTCTACATGACAGAAAATACCCAAAAGTGACACCATTCTAAAAACTGCACCCCTCAAGGTACTCAAAACCACATTCAAGAAGTTTATTAACCCTTCAGGTGCTTTACAGGAACTAAAGCAACGTGGAAGGAAAAAATGAATATTTAACTTTTTAGCCACAAAAATGATCTTTTACAAACTTTTTTTTTATTTTCACAAGGGTAAAGGAGAAAATGGACAGATAAGGTTGTTATGCAATTTCTCCTGAGTACGCCAATACCCCATATGTGGGGGAAAACCACTGTTTGGGCACACGGCAGAGCTCGTAAGGGAAGGAGCGCCGTTTGACTTTTTCAAACTAAAATTGGCTGGAGTTGAGATTGGACGCCATGTCGCGCTTGGAGAACCTCTGATGCGCCTAAACAGTGGAAACCCCCCACAGTGACACCATTTTGGAAACTAGACCCCCTAAGGTACTTATCTAGATCTGTTGTGAGCACTTTGAACCCCCAAGTGTTTCACAAAAGTTTATAATGCCTGGGTGTGAAAAAAAAAAAAAATTCCACAAAAATGATTTTTTAGTCCTAAATTTTTGAATTTTCCCAAGGAAATTTGACCCCAAAAGTTGTTGTCCAATTTGTCCTGAGTACGCTGATACCCCATATGTGGGGGTGGAAAACTGTTTGGGCGCACGGCAGGGCTTGGAAAGGAAGTAGTAACGTTTTGGAATGCAGACGTTGATGGGGGTCATGTTCCATTTGCAGTGCCCCAGATGAGCCTAAACAGTGGAAATCCCCCACAAGTGACCCCATTTTGGAAACTAGACCCCCTAAGGAACTTATCTAGATCTTTGGTGAGCACTTTGAACCCCCAAGTGCTTCACACAAGTTTATAATGCCCGGGCATGAAAATAAAAAATCCTATTTTTTTCCCACAAAAATTATCTTTTAGTCACTAATTTTTTATTTTCCCAAGGGTATCAGGAGAAATTGGACCACATAAGTTGTTGTCCAATTTGTCCTGAGTACGCTGATGCCCCATATGTGGGGGGGAACCACTGTTTGGGCGCACGGCAGAGCTCGGAAGGGAAGGAGCACCATTTGACTTTTTCCAACCAAAATTGGCTGGAATTGAGATTGGATGCCATGTTGCATTTGGAGAGCCCCTGATGTGCCTAAACAGTGGAAACCCCCACAAATGACCCCATTTGGGAAACTAGACCCCCTAAGGAACTTATCTAGATCTTTGGTGAGCAATTTGAACCCTCAAGTGCTTCACACAAGTTTATAACGTAGAGCCGTAAAATTTAAAAATCATATTTTTTCCACAAAAATGATCTTTTCACCCCAATTTTTATTTTTCCAAGGGTAACAAGACTCCAAAAGTTATTGTGCAATTTGTCCTGAGTACACTGATACCCCATATGTGGGGGTATACCACTGTTTGGGTGCATGGCAGAGTTTGGAAGGGAAGGAGCGCCGTCTCACTTTTTCAACGCAGAATTGGCTGGACGCCATGTCGTGTTTGGAGAGCTCCTGATCTGCCTAAACAGTGGAAACCCCCCACAAATGACACCATTTTGGAAACTAGACCCCTCAAGGAACTTATCTAGATGTGTGGTGAGAACTTTGAACCCCCAGGTGTTTCACTAAAGTTTATAACGTACAGCCTTAAAATAAAAAATCCTTTTTTTTTTTTACAAAAATGATTTTTTCGCCCCCAATATTTTATTTTCACAAGGGTAACAGAAGAAATTGGAACCCAAAAGTTGTTGTCCAATTTGACCTGAGTACGCTGATACCCAATATGTAGGAGAAAACTACTGTATGGGTGCACGTCAGGGCTCGGAAGGGAAGTAGTGACGCTTTGGATTGCAGACTTTGATGGAATGGTCTGGGGGCGTCATGTCGCATTTGGAGAGCCCCTGATGCGCCTAAACAGTGGAAACCCCCCACAAGTGACCCCATTTTGGAAAATAGACCCCCCAAGGAACTTATCTAGATGTGTGGTGAGCACTTTGAACCCGAAGTGCTTCACAGAAGTTTATAACGCACAGCCGTAAAAATAAAAAATCCTTTTTTTTTTTACAAAAATGATTTTTTCGCCCCCAATATTTTATTTTCACAAGGGTAACAGGAGAAATTGGACCCAAAAAGTTGTTGTCCAATTTGTCCTGAGTACGCTGATACCCAATATGTGGGAGAAAACTACTGTATGGGCGCATGTCAGGGCTCGGAAAGGGAAGTAGTGACGTTTTGGATTGCAGACTTTGATGGAATGGTCTGGGGGCGTCATGTCGCATTTGGAGAGCCCCTGATGCGCCTAAACAGTGGAAATCCCCAACAAGTGACCCCATTTTGGAAAATAGACCCCACAAGGAACTTATCTAGATGTGTGGTGAGCACTTTGAACCCCGAAGTGCTTCACAGAAGTTTATAACGCACAGCCGTAAAAATAAAAAATCCTTTTTTTTTACAAAAATAATATTTTCGCCCCAGTTTTTTATTTTCCCAAGGGTAACAGAAGAAATAGGACAAATTTCACAATAACTCTTGGGGTCCAGAGTACGCTGATACCCCATATGTGGGGATAAACTACTGTTTGGACGCATGGCAGAGCTCAGAAGTGAAGGAACACCGTTTGACTTTTTCAACGCAGAATTGGCTGGAATGGAGATCAGACGCCATGTCACATTTGGAGAGCCCCTGATGTGCCTAAACAGCGGAAACCCCCCAATTCTAACTCCAACCCTAACCCCAACACACCCCTAACCCTAGTCCCAACCCTAATCCCAACCCTAATCCTAACTCTAACCCTAATCCTAACTTTAGCCGAAACCCTAACCCTAACCCTAATGGGAAAATGGAAATAAATACATTTTTTTTATTTTATTATTTTTCCCTAACTAAGGGGGTGATAAAGGGGGGTTTGATTTACTATTTATAGCGGGTTTTTATGATTGGCAGCTGTCACGCTAAAAGACGCTTTTTATTGCAAAAAGTAGTTTTTTGCATCGCCACATTTTGAGAGCTATAATTTTTGCATATTTTGGCCCACAGAGTCATGTGAGGTCTTAATTTTTGCGGGACGAGGTGACGCTTTTATTGGTACCATTTTTGAGCACGTGACATTTTTTGATCGCTTTTTATTTCGATTTTTGGGAGGTTAGAATGAACAAAAATCAGCAATTCATGAATTTCTTTTGGGTGAGGCGTTTTTATTGTTCCGCGTGTGGTAAAATCGATAAAGCAGTTTTATTCTTCGGGTCAGTACGATAACGGCGATACCTCATTTATATCATTTTTTTATGTTTTGGCGCTTTTATAGAATAAAAACAATTTTATATAAAAAATAATTATTTTTGCATCGCTTTATTCTGCGAGCTATAACTTTTTTATTTTTTTGCTGATGCTGTGTGACGGCTCGTTTTTTGCGGGACAAGATGACGTTTTCAGCGGTACCATGTTTATTTATATCGGTCTTTTTGATCGCGTGTTATTCCACTTTTGTTCAGCGGTATGATGATAAAGCACTGATTTTTTGCTTCGTTTTTATTTATTTTTTTTTAAGGGGTTCATAAAAGGGGTTAACTAGTGGGACAGTTTTATAGGGGGGGTCGTTACGGACGCGGCGATACCATATATGTGTACTTTTATTGTTTTATTTTTTTTATTTACAGGAAGAAATGAATTTATTGGGGAATATTTTTTTTTTTTTATTTATTTTGGATTTTTTTTTACACATGTTTATTTTTACTTTTTTTTACTTTTTTACTTTGTCCCAGGGTGGGACATCACTGTATTTCATCAGATCGCTGGTGTGACAGTGTGCACAGCACTCTGTCACACCAGCGATGTGACAGGCAGTGCAGGACGCTTCCTCATGCCTGCTCTCGGCAGGCACTGAGGAAGCCGCCTCCCTCCAGGACCCCAGCGCCATCTTGGATCCGGGTCCTGGGAGGGAGGAAGCCCTCAGAGCAGCGCGATCACATCGCGCTGCTCTGAGGGTCTCAGGGGGGCGCGCAGGGAGCCCCCACCCTGCGCGATCCTCCCCTGTGCCCCCAGTACACCGCGATCATGTTTGATCGCGGTGTGCAAGGGGTTAATGTGCCGGGAGCGGTCCGTGACCGCTCCTGACACACAGTCACGGGTGTCAGCTGTGATAATCAGCTGACACCCGGCGGCGATTAGCTGCGCTCCCGGAGGGAGCGCAGCTAATCGCCTATGACGTACTATCCCGTCCATGGTCAGAATGGCACGGGTTTTATGGACGGGATAGTACGTCTAATGTCAGAGAGGGGTTAAAACAATAAAAGACCTGACAAATTTCAGTTGGTGTGTAATGATTCTAAAATATATGAAAGTTTAATTGTAATCATTAGATTATGGAAAATAATGAAATTTTGCACTATATGCTAATTTTTTGAGAAGGACCTGTATAAGGTATGGAGCATTAGAATTGTTGTATATTGTATAATACAGCAGGGTATGCGACACTACGCTGTATATACCATATATTATACATGGCACACTCACCTCTATACAAAGAATAAGAGGCATTATAACCTGTATATGAAAAGTATAATACAGCAGTGTATATACACTCTATATACCGCACACGATGTGTATGACCCTGTATACATCATATACTACACTCTTATTTTGAAGTAAAAAAAATAAAAATAAACAGGAACAAATACAATACTTAAAAGACGGATTTTGGTAAGAACTTACCTGTAAAATCCTTTTCAGCGAAGGAAGGAAAGGAGACACACTAGTTCATAACTAGTGGGTAGGCGGAGCCCAGATAGGATTGACACCTCAGATTAAAAAGAGTGTTGACCGGCCCCTCCAGCACGGGCTCCTCCTACTCCAGCTTTCTCCAGTCGTACCAAGCTTAAGAAAGAGCAATATCACCAGCGAAGCAACATAACCCTTTCTGAAGGACTTCAGAGAAAAATACAAAAATACAGGTTATGCATACATTTGGCAAAGAAAAACCACACAGTTCCAGGTACTACTCACTGAACCTGACTACTGCGATAAGCTGGCAATGCTGGAACAGAGCCGTAGCGCGTTGACCTCAGCCCAGAAAATCGCTATCAGAGAAGGGTCACGCTGCATCTGTAATACAACAACACACTTCTGCCATGGGAGGGAGCTGTGTCTCCTTTCCTTCCTTCGCTGAAAAGGATTTTACAGGTAAGTTCTTACCAAAATCCGTCTTTCAGCTACAGATGGAAGGAAAGGAGACACACTAGCTCATAACTAGTGGGACGTCCCAAAGCAGTCCAAAAATTAGGGTGGGAAAAAAACAAAAGAGGCAGAAAACCCATCAACCTAGATAAATGCGCAACAGGCGCTAAATACAAGTTAACTAAAACTTAAATTACCGCTGCCTGCAGGACCCTACGTCCTAAGGCCGCATCAGCGGAAGCACTGACGTCCACCTTATAAAACTTTGTAAATGTGTGGACGGAACGCCAGGTCGCCGCTCGGCAGAGCTGAGCTGCCGAAGCCCCTTGATGAAAGGCCCACGATGAAGCCACAGCCCTCGTGGAGTGAGCTCGAATCTTAATCGGGCAAGGTTCGCCTTTAAGACGGTAAGCCTCCAAAATGGCTGACCGAATCCAACGAGCTATAGAAACCTTGGAAGCTCGTTGACCACGCCTGCGACCTGCTGGAATCACAAACAGAGAATCTGACTTCCGGAAACCTTGAGTAACAGACAAATAGAACTTCAAGGGCCGCACTAAATCCAATTTGTGCAAATCTCGTTCCTTTGCATTCCTCGGGCCCGGGAAAAGCGAGGGCAACACAATATCCTGGTTAACATGAAATTGCGACACCACCTTAGGTAGAAAGTCGCCCCGTGTGCGAAGCACTACTCGATCCGGGTAAAACTCCAGGAAAGGAGGCGAGCAAGAAAGAGCTGCCAACTCAGAAACCCTTCTTAAAGAAGTTACCGCCACTAGGAAGGCAACCTTCCAAGAGAGTAAGGAAAGGCTAGCAGAAACCATAGGCTCAAAAGGCACATGTTGAAGAGCCTCCAAGACAAGGTTGAGCCGCCAAGGAGACACAGGCGCCTTCCGCGGTGGAAACTGACGGGTTACTCCGCGAAAAAAAGGAACGCACGTCCCTACGCGAGGCGATAGCCTTCCGAAACAGCAAAGACAGGGCAGAAACCTGACCTTTCAGAGTGCTAACTGCTAAACCTTTGTCCAACCCGTACTGCAGGAAAGCCAACAGATTGGGAATGGAAAAAAATCCTCGGGTTCCTTGAAGACCCCGAACACCACGAAAAGAAGGCTTCCCAAGTCTTGTGATAAATCTTAGTGGTAGCCGGACCTCTGGCAGCTCGCAGAGTGGCAATGACTTCAGCCGAGAAACCTCTACGGGTCAATATTTCGGTCTCAAGAGCCACGCAGTCAAACGCAGAGACTTCAAGTCCGGATGACGAACGGGCCCCTGGGATAACAGGTCCGGACGAAAAAGAAGTGGAAATGGCGGAGCCGCCAAAAGCGACACCAGTGTTGAGAACCACGTCCTCCTTGGCCAATCCGGGGCTATTAACATAGCCGGAATTCTCTCCAGTCTGATCCGACGCAGCACCAGAGGAAGTAAGGATATCGGCGGAAACACATATACTAGCTCGAAATGGTCCCACGGAGCCACCAGAGCATCCACCGCCACAGCCTTCGGATCCTTGTACCTGGATATGAAGGTCGGTAGTTTGGCATTGACCCTGGATGCCATCAAATCCACTTGGAGAGTTCCCCAACGGGAGCACAGCAGTGCAAAAATTTCCGGATGGAGACTCCATTCTCCAGGATCCATCCTCTCGCGACTGAGGAAGTCCGCCGTGGTATTCTGGACTCCGGGAATGTGAATCGCAGAGATGGCTGGCACCCTGGTCTCGGCCCATAGCAGGATCCGAGACACCTCCATCATGAGCCTGGAGCTCCTCGTCCCACCTTGACGGTTGATATACGCGACCGCCGTCGCGTTGTCTGTCTGCACTCGAACTGGCAGACCGCTCAAAGGGACCGTCCAGTGTTGGAGGCAAAGGAAAATTGCTCTCAACTCCAGGATGTTGATCGGTAGAACAGACTCTTCCGATGACCATACTCCCTGGATCCAAAGATCGTTCCAGACACCCCCCCAGCCCGTCAAGCTGGCATCGGTGGTTATGACCGACCACCTCGGAGGGAGGAAAGATTTCCCCAGGGATAAAGCTACTGGACGTAACCACCATTCTAGGGATTCTCGCACCCTGCGAGAGATGATGACGCTGCAATCCAGAGAGATTTGCGATCGATCCCAACGACCCAGAATGAGTCTTTGGAGGGCCATGGAATGAAATTGGGCAAACGGAAGTGCCTCCATGGACGCCACCATCAAACCCAGAAGGCGCATACACTTCCGAAGGGACATTGCTGTCGCAGACTTCATGATCTGTACGTGTCGGAGAAGACATGCCCGCTTGTCTGGAGGTAGGGACACCACCGCCCGTACCGTGTCGAAATGCATTCCCAAAAATAGGATTGACTGCGACGGTTCCAGAGACGACTTCTCCCAATTGACCAGCCACCCGAAATCCTCCAGGAGCTGAAGGGATAGATTGCGAGCCGTCACCGCCTCCTCCTTTGAGGACGCCACAATCAAAAGATCGTCCAGGTAGGGAAAAATCGTAACCCCCTGTCTTCGAAGAATTGCCATGAGAGGAGCCAGAATTTTTGTAAAAACTCTGGGCGCCGAGGCCAAGCCGAATGGCAGAGCCACAAACTGGTAATGGTCCTGACCTATGGCAAAAAGAAGAAAGCGCTGATGAGCCCTTCCGACGGGAACGTGCAAATAAGCGTCGCGAATGTCGATTGACACCAAAAAGTCGTTCTGCGACAGGGCTGCCACCACGGAACGAAGTGACTCCATGCGGAATTTGCGGGTGAGGACATGACAATTCAATCTCTTGAGATCCAGAATAGGACGAAATTTGTTCTCCTTTTTGGGAACCACAAAAAGATTGGAATAAAATCCTCTTCCCCGGTCCTCCGGCGGTACCGGTATTACCACACCCTTCTGCAGAAGGGAGTCGACCTCTCGCAGCAGAGCGCCAATTAACTCGGGCTCTGACGGTGTGCGAGATTGGCAAAACCTGTCCGGGGGTCGAGAAGAAAACTCTATAAAATAGCCTGCCGACACGACCCGCGTTACCCAGGTGTCCGTAACGTGGGAAATCCAAGTCGCTTTGAATTGGAGCAGGCGACCCCCCACTCGAGAGCCCTCGAGTGGAAACCTGGCGTCAGTCCGTCTTGGCGGACTTCTTGTCAGCTTCCCGCTTGTCTTGAAGGAAACTTGATTTCCAGGGAGTGCGAGATTTCTGAGTGAACTTTTTTCCCGAAAAAGAGGGACGACCCGATCCCCAAGAGGACTGACCGAATCGTCCCTTGGATCGAAAGGATCGCCGGCCACTACTGGCACCAGGTCTGCCAGGCGCAGAAGCCATAGCCCTTCGCTGAGGTAAAGCCGCTTCTTTTGTCTTTGCCTTGGCAATCAGTTCTGAGAGGTCAGATCCAAATAACTGACTTCCCTTGTAGGCTAGAGACAGCAAACCTTGTTTTGACACTGCGTCCCCAGTCCACTGTCTAAGCCACAATGCTCTTCTAATTGTGACCGCCGAAGCTTGCGCCCTGGACAACAGTGATGCAGTATCCAGACCTGCATCATAGCTATAACAGACTGCAGTCTCCAATAAATCGAGAAGCCCATCTACCTCGGATAACGGAGATTCATTTTGCAACGCCATCCGTATACGGTCCAACCAGCACAGGGAAGCCTTACAAGCACACATGGATCCTAGCACCGCTTTGAATCCATGACCCGAGGCCTCGTAGTTGGATTTCGCCGCCATCTCCGTTTTTCTGTCTAGCGGGTTCTGCAGACTCGCCTTCCCTTTAACAGGGAGCAATGAGGATTTACTGAGCTGGGATAAAGGAACATCCACTTCAGGAGAAGAAATCCAATTATCCGTCAATTCCGTAGAGCACGGATATAGTGCCTCAAAAAAACGTGTTCCTTGAAAACGTTTATCTGGACACCGACGTTCCGTCTCTACTGCTTCATTAAGCTCATCCAGAGCTGGCAACGTCGTTCACGACTTACGGTACTCCTGGTACATCCGAGGCGACTTACCAGGACGTGTAGTTACCTCCTCCGGCAACTGTAACGCCTCT
The DNA here is from genome assembly GCA_033576555.1 of Oophaga sylvatica. Taxonomy (NCBI): domain Eukaryota; kingdom Metazoa; phylum Chordata; class Amphibia; order Anura; family Dendrobatidae; genus Oophaga; species Oophaga sylvatica. The sequence continues at coordinate 321,105,825 of JARQOD010000002.1, forward strand.
CTCATGGCTTCAATAAAAGCCTCTGTTCGGCCCAAAGAGGCAGAATGTCCCTGCCGATCCTTATCCGAACCGGATAACTCCCCATCTGAATTTGAAGGGGAACCCTGTCCGCATTCCATATCAGAGAGTTCTGATTTGCTATGCGGAAAGGATGATACCGGCCTGTGTCGCTTCCTTCCATGAGAGGATCTAGCTGACACCAAATGACCTAAAAGGACAGAAAGGCCATCAATAGAGCGAGCGATGGCATCCAATTTGGCATCGCTGTGACCTCCAATTGCTGCGCTTGACGTCGAGGTCTGCGTATCAGACACGCGCGACTGATCCTGAAGCAGAGTTGGCACACGGTCCGCACCTTCTGGACCCTGATCTGACATGCCCTCACACAGTATATGGCAGGTCAAAGCCTGTCAGTAACTAGAAAAAAAGTGTGGCTTCTCAAGCGGATGCAGCAAGCCGCTGAAGGGTTAAAGCTCTTAGTGAGAGAGCTACCCCAGCTGTATCAGCAGAATATTCAGCAAAATAATTAGCCCTTACAAGTTCTGATCCCAAACTGGAATAGAACCTATGGCGGTTGCTGAAAGGGTTAACCCTTTAAAAGGGGTTAATGTCGCCGGCTCCACACTACTCCCTTATTAAAATAGAAGGGGTGTGCGAGCTCCAGGCAAAATAAGGTCTCTATATGAGACCGCAGCTGCCAGATAACGCTATCTGTTCTTATAACACAGATAGGTTCCTGCGCTGTGGGGGTGAGGGCGTTTGACTCACCCAGCTGCCCGCGGTGATGTATATGTTGTACGGGAGGAGCGGAGCAGGAAGGAGCCCGTGGAAGCCTTTCTAATGGCCGCCGCGCTGAGTGAAGCCGGAAGAGAAGAGCCTAATCGCGCGCTTCTGCACCAGAAGCCCGGGAGCGTGAAACCACGCCCCCCGCCGGCTTCAAAAAAAGAGCGCGAACTCCTTCGCTCTCTGCTCCCCCTGTCCTGCAGGCATCTGCCTGTGGACAAAATACAGTCACCAAACATGTCAAATTTTACATGTAACAGCGGCTGCCGCAGCAGCCGCTGAAAGCACTCACACACACTTTAATAAAAATGTGGGGTACTCACCAGCCGAGCGCCACAGGGACCCCCAGGGGTTTCTGGTGCTATGCCCATGCTCCCCCCCCCAGGGCGGGGAACGCAGTGACCCCAGATGCGTGGTTTGCGTCCCCGCCAGGGAAGCCATCCTCATCCCCCAGGTCCGGCAGGGTTCTGCAGGGACCACCATTAGGGTAATACAGATCCGCCAAGGGAGAGGTTGGGGTCCAGCAGCGCTGAGACCCCTGAGACCTCTAGACCACATCTGGTGATCCAAGTCTCTTGTCCGATTAAAATAATAAAATCTTCTGAGGAGCTGCTTCCAGCAGCGACCATCCTCTGGGACCTCAAATTTTAGACTGGAGAAAGCAGAAGTAGGAGGAGCCCGTGCTGGAGGGGCCGGTCAACACTCTTTTTAATCTGAGGTGTCAATCCTATCTGGGCTCCGCCTACCCACTAGTTATGAACTAGTGTGTCTCCTTTCCTTCCATCTGTAGCTGAAATAAAGAACAAGTAAAGTTAAAAATCAACAAACTTACTGGTATTTCAATGGGAACTATGGGCCTGCTTTTGGCTAATGAGATGGTCAATGTTCGGTTCCATATTTGTCACAAGTGAAGCAATTTTTCTCTTTCTTGATATCATTATTTCTTAGGGATTCCAAATTGCTATTAGTAAAATACCAATATATATACAGCGCTACAAAAACAATATACCAGCAATAAAACTGCCCACACAGAGACATACAGCCTGCACTGCCCATCACTGCAGCCTTGCCAATCCATATCATTTCATCCTCATCAGTGCACATATTGGCGCAACTCCGCTTTTAGCTCAGGCTCAGACTGGTGTGGTGCGAGAGTCCCTAATAGGCAGGTAAATGTCCCCAATAGGCAGCATAGGTCTCCAATAGGCAGGTAAATGTCCCCAATAGGCAGCATTGATCCCCAATAGGCAGCATATGTCCTTAATAGGCAGCATAGGTCCCCAATAGGCAGCATATGTCCTCAATAGGCAGCAAAGGTCCCAATAGGCAGCATAGTCCCCAATAGGCAGCATATGTCATCAATAGACAGCATAGTCCCCAATAGGCAGCATAGGTCCCCAATACGCAGCATAGGTCCCCAATAGGCAGCATAGGTCCCCAATAAGCAGGTAAATGTCCCAATAGGCAGCATAGGTCCCCAATACGCAGCATATGTCCTCAATAGGCAGCATAATCCCCCATAGGCAGCATAGTCCCCAATAGGCAGCATAGTAGTCCCCAGTAGGCAGCATAATCCCCCATAAGCAGCATAATCCCCAATAGCCAGCATAATCCCCCAATAGCCAGCATAATCCCCCCATAGCCAGCATAATCCCCCATAGCCAGCATAATCCCCCAATAGCCAGCATAATCCCCCCATAGCCAGCATAATCCCCCCATAGCCAGCATAATCCCCCATAGCCAGCATAATCCCCCATAGCCAGCATAATCCCCCCATAGCCAGCATAATCCCCCCATAGCCAGCATAATCCCCCAATAGCCAGCATAATCCCCCATAGCCAGCATAATCCTCCATAGCCAGCATAATCCCCCAATAGCCAGCATAATCCCACAATAGCCAGCATAATCCCCCATAGGTCGGGCGTCAAAAAAAAAAAATGCCAGTACTCACCTATCTCCCCCGCTGCTCTGAAGAAGCGCGCTCTAGACTCCGTCTTCTCCTGGCACAGGCGGCGTGACGTAATCAGGGCGCGCAGGCGGCGTGATGACGATTACGTCGCCTGTGCTGCATATGGAAGGCCTTGGGCCTTCCTCACCACATTCCGCCCGCGATTAAAGGGCCCACCGGCACTGAACTGTCAGTTCAATGTCGGCGGGGCCGACGGGTCAATTCTTTCACTGTGCGCCCTGCTTCTAGGGGGGGCAGCTGCCCCCCCGCCCCACGGTGGGTACGCCCATGCATGCATACCAGGATAGGGGGGTGAGGGGTACCATGCATACCAGGATTGGGGATGAGGGAACCATGCATACCATAATTGGGGGGTGAGGGGGTACCATTCATCCTACCATAGGGATGAGGGGGGACCATGCATACCAGGATTGGGGAGTGAGGGGACCATGCATACCAGGATTGTGGGGTGAGGGGACAATGCATACCAGGATTGGGGGTGAGGGCACCATGCATATCGGAATTGGGGGAGGAGGGGACCATGCGTTCCAGGATTGGGGGGGAGGGGACCATGCATACCAGGATTGGGGTGTGAGGGGACCATACATTCCAGGATTGGGGATGAGGGGACCATGCATACCAGAATTGGGGGGTGAGGGGGTACCATACATCCTACGATAGTGATGAGGGGGATCATGCATACCAGGATTGGGGGGTGAGGGCACCATGCATACCGAGATTGGGGGGGTGAGGGGACCATGCATTCCAGGATTGGGGGAGGGGACTATGCATACCAGGATTGGGGGGAGGGGACCATGCATACCAGGATTGGGGGTTGAGGGCACCATGCATACCAGGATTAGGAGGTGAGGGGACCATGCATTCCAGGTTTTGGGGTGAGGGGACCATGCATTCCAGGATTGGGGGGAGGGGACCATGCATACCAGGATTGGGGGGTGAGGGAACCATGAATACCAGGATATGGATGAGCAGGTACCATGCATACCAGGATAGGGATGAGGGGGTACCATGCATACCAGGATTGGGGGGTGATGGGACCATGCATACCAGGATAAGGAATAGGGTGCCATGCATGCCAGGATTGGGTGGGGGTGAGGGGACCATGAATACCAGGATAGGAGGGGGCAGCACATACCAGGATGGAAGACCATATACCAATAAAAATGCTTGCCACCTGGGCGTAGAACGAGTTCATAGCTAGTCTATAATATAATGCTGGGAGCGTCACTCTGTTTGAAGCCTTTATAGACTTCGCAGTCTGGCTCCAGACAGAAGGTATCCAGCAGTTACAGGTAAGAGGAGTGTGTGTGGCCCCGGAGATCGCGGTATGCGTAGACACTGAATGAATGCCGCGATCTCCGGCGCCATACTTACATACTTACCTGACCAGGAGGAGAGTTGCCGCGGCGCTTCTCTTGCCGGAGAGCGGCGTCGGAATTGCGAATGCGCATAGTGCTATCCAGCACCATTTTACTGAAGACACATTTGCAGTGTGTCTTCAGCAATATGGCGCCGGACAGCGCGGTATGGGCATGCGCGTACTCTAGCACCACACTCCTCCCCCAGCCTCCAGAAGAATGGGACAGCGCTGGAGCACAGGGAAGAAAGGTGAGTATAAATGTTTTTTTTGTATGTGTGCAGTTTAATAAGGGTGAGGGCGACCATATATATCAGGATAGGGGGTGGGAGGTAGCATGCATACGAGGATAGGGGTGAGGGGACCATGCATATCAGGATAGGGGGGTGAGGGGTAACATGCATATCAGGATAGGGGGTGAGGGGTAGCATGCATACGAGGATAGGGGGGTGAGGGGACCATGCATTTCAGATTAGGGGTGATAGGATCATGTATATTAGGATAGGTGGGTGAGGGGACCATGCATACCAGGATTGGGGGGTGAGCGGACCATGCATTTCAGGATAGGAGGGTGAGAGGACCATGCATATCAGGATAGGGGAGTGAGGGGACCATGCATATCAGGATAGGGGGGTGAGGGGACCATGCATATCAGGATAGGGGGGTGAGGGGACCATGCATACCAGGATTGGGGGGTGAGGGGACCATGCATATCAGGATAGGGGGGTGAGGGGACCATGCATACCAGGATTGGGGGGGTGAGGGCACCATGCATACCGGGATTGGGGGATGAGGGGACCATGCATTCCAGCATTGGGGGAAGGGGTCCATGCATACCAGGATTGAGGGTGAGGGGACCATGCATTCCAGGATTGGGGGAGAGGGGAGCATGCATACCAGGATTGGGGGGTGAGGGGACCATGCATACCAGGATTGGGGGGGTGAGGGCACCATGCATACCAGGATTGGGGGGGAGGGGACCATGCATACCAGGATTGGGGGGTGATGGGACCATGCATTCCAGGATTGGGGGAGAAGACCATGCATACCAAGATTGGGGATGAGGGGACCATGCATACCAGAATTGGGGGGTGGAGGGGTACCATACATCCTACCATAGGGATGAGGGGGATTATACATACCAGGATTGGGGGTGAGGGGACCATGCATTCCAGGATTGGTGGGGAGGGGACCATGCATAACAGGATTTGGGGGAGGGGACCATGCATACCAGGATTGGGGGGTGAGGGCATCATGCATACCAGGATTAGGAGGTGAGGGGACCATGCATTCCAGGATTGGGGAGGGGACCATGCATACCAGGATTGGGGGTGAGGGGACCATGCATTCCAGGATTGGGGGGGAGGGGACCATGCATACCAGGATTGGGGGTGAGGGGACCATGCATTCCAGGATTGAGGGGACTATGCATTCCTGGATTGGGGGGTGAGAGGACCATGCATATCAGGATAGGGGAGTGAGGGGACCATGCATATCAGGATAGGGGGGTGAGGGGACCATGCATACCAGGATTGGGGGGTGAGGGCACCATGCATACCGGGATTGGGGGATGAGGGGACCATGCATTCCAGCATTGGGGGGAAGGGGTCCATGCATACCAGGATTGAGGGGTGAGGGGACCATGCATTCCAGGATTGGGGGAGAGGGGACCATGCATACCAGGATTGGGGGGTGAGGGGACCATGCATACCAGGATTGGGGGGGTGAGGGCACCATGCATACCAGGATTGGGGGGGGAGGGGACCATGCATACCAGGATTGGGGGGTGATGGGACCATGCATTCCAGGATTGGGGGGAGGGGACCATGCATACCAAGATTGGGGATGAGGGGACCATGCATACCAGAATTGGGGGGTGAGGGGGTACCATACATCCTACCATAGGGATGAGGGGGGATTATACATACCAGGATTGGGGGGTGAGGGCACCATGATTACCGAGATTGGGGGATGAGGGGACCATGCATACCAGGATTGGGGGTGAGGGCACCATGCATACTGGGATTGGGGGGTGAGGGGACCATGCATTCCAGGATTGGTGGGAGGGGACCATGCATACCAGGATTTGGGGGAGGGGACCATGCATACCAGGATTGGGGGGTGAGGGCATCATGCATACCAGGATTAGGAGGTGAGGGGACCATGCATTCCAGGATTGGGGGAGGGGACCATGCATACCAGGATTGGGGGTGAGGGGACCATGCATTCCAGGATTGGGGGGGAGGGGACCATGCATACCAGGATTGGGGGTGAGGGGACCATGCATTCCAGGATTGAGGGGACTATGCATTCCTGGATTGGGGGAGGGACCATGCATACCAGGATTGGGGGGTGAGTGGACCATGCATATCAGGATTGGGGGATGAGGGAACCATGAATACCAGGATATGTATGAGCAGGTACCATGCATACCAGGATAGGGATGAGGGGACCATGCATACCAGGATTGGGGGGTGAGGGGACCATGCATACCAGGATTGGGGGGTGAGGGCACCATGCATACCGGGATTGGGGGGTGAAGGGACCATGCATACCAGGATTGGGGGGTGAGGGCACCATGCATACCGGGTTTGGGGGATGAGGGGACCATGCATTCCAGCATTGGGGAGAAGGGGACCATGCATACCAGGATTGAGGGGTGAGGGGACCATGCATTCCAGGATTGGGGGGGAGGGGACCATGCATACCAGGATTGGGGGGTGAGGGGACCATGCATACCAGGATTGGGGGGGTGAGGGCACCATGCATACCAGGATTGGGGGGAGGGGACCATGCATACCAGGATTGGGGGGTGATGGGACCATGCATTCCAGGATTGGGGGAGGGGACCATGCATACCAAGATTGGGGATGAGGGACCATGCATACCAGAATTGGGGGGGTGAGGGGGTACCATACATCCTACCATAGGGATGAGGGGGGGATTATACATACCAGGAATGGGGGTGAGGGCACCATGATTACCGAGATTGGGGGGTGAGGGGACCATGCATACCAGGATTGGGGTGAGGGCACCATGCATACTGGGATTGGGGGTGAGAGGACCATGCATTCCAGGATTGGTGGGAGGGGACCATGAATACCAGGATTTGGGGGAGGGGACCATGCATACCAGGATTGGGGGGTGAGGGCATCATGCATACCAGGATTAGAATGTGAGGGGACCATGCATTCCAGGATTGGGGGAGGGGACCATGCATACCAGGATTGGGGGTGAGGGGACCATGCATTCCAGGATTGGGGGGGAGGGGACCATGCATACCAGGATTGGGGGGTGAGGGGACCATGCATTCCAGGATTGAGGGGACTATGCATTCCTGGATTGGGGGGAGGGGACCATGCATACCAGGATTGGGGGGTGAGTGGACCATGCATATCAGGATTGGGGATGAGGGAACCATGAATACCAGGATATGTATGAGCAGGTACCATGCATACCAGGATAGGGATGAGGGGTATCATGCATACCAGGATTGGGTGGGGGTGAGGGGACCATGAATACCAGGATAGGAGGGGGCAGCACATACCAGGATGGGAGACCATATACCAATAAAAATGCTTGCCACCTGGGCGTAGAACGGGTTCATAGCTAGTCTATAATATAATGCTGGGAGCGTCACTCTGTTTGAAGCCTTTATAGACGCAGTCTGGCTCCAGACAGAAGGTATCCAGCTGTCACAGGTAAGAGGAGTGTATATGGTGCCGGAGATCGTGGTAAGCGTAGACACTGGATGCATACCGCGATCTCCGGCGCCATACTTATATACTTACCTGACCAAGAGGAGCGTTGCCGCGACGCTTCTCTTCTCGCCGCAGACCGGGGCAGGAGTGCGAACGGAATCGCGCATGCGCATAGCGCTATCCGGTGCCATTTTACTAAAGACACATTTGCAGTAGGGAGCACAGGGAAGAAAGGTGAGTATATATATATATTTTTTTTTTTGGTATGTGTGCAGTTTAACATGCATATCAGGATAGGGGGCGAGGGGACCATACATATCAGGATAGGGGGTGAGGGGACCATACATACAAGGATTGGGGGGTGAGGTCACCATGCATACCAGGATTGGGGGATGAGGGGACCATGCATTCCAGGATTGGGGGGCTGAGGGAACCATGCATAAAAGGATTGGGGGGTGAGGGGACCATGCATACCAGGATTGGGAGGTGAGGGGACCATGCATTCCAGGATTGGGGGGGTGAGGGGACCATGCATACCAGGATTGGGGGTGAGAGGACCATGCATACCATGAGAGGGGTGAGGGGACCATGCATACCAAGATTGGAGGGTGAGGGAACCATACATACCAGTATAGGGATGAGGGGGTACCATGCATACCAGGATAGGGATGAGGGGATACCATGCATACAGGATGAGGAATGGAGTGCCATGCATACCAGGATTGGGTGGGGTGATGGGTCCATACATACCAGGATAGGGATGAAGGGTACCATTCATACCAGGATAGGGATGAGTTGTGCCATGCATACCAAGATAGGAGGGCAGCAGCACATACCAGGATGGGAGACCATATACCATTAAAAATGCTTGCCACCCAGGCGTAGAACTGGTTCATAGCTAGTTTATCCCCTTTATTCCATCAGACGTACTATTCCGTCCATGTGACCCTGGACCTAATTCCCATGGACGGAATAGTACGTCATGGGCGATCAGCTGCGCTCCCGGGGGTCAGCTGCGCTCCCGGGGATCACGGCCGGGTGTCAGATGTTTATCACATCTGACACCCAGCACTATGTGTCAGGAGCGGGCACAGACCGCTCCCGGCACATTAACCCCTGGCACAACCGCGATCAAACATGATCACGGTGTACCGGGGGCACAGGGGAGGATCGCACTGTTCCGAGGGTCCATCCTCCCTCCAGGTCCCCGGATCCAAGATGGCGCCGGGGTCCTGCAGGAAGGCGGCTTCCTCAGTGCCTGCTGAGAGCAGGCGCTGAGGAAGCCTGCAGCGATGCCAGAGCGATCGCTGGTGTGACAGAGTGCTGTGCACACTGTCACACCAGCGATCTGCTAAAATACTGTGATGTCCCACCCTGGGACAAAGTAAAAAAGTACAAAAAATAAAAATAAAAAGTGGTAAAAAAAATCATAAAAAAAAAAAAAAAAAATATTCCCCAATAAATTCATTTCTTCCTGTAAATAAAAAAAACAAAACAATAAAAGTACACATATTTGGTATCGCCGCGTCCGTAACGACCCCCCCTATAAAACTGTCCCACTAGGTAACCCCTTTAGTGAACCCATTAAAAAAAAAAAAAATCAATGCTTTATCATCATACCGCCGAACAAAAAGTGGAATAACACGCGATCAAAAAGACTGATATAAATAAACATGGTACCGCTGAAAACGTCATCTTGTCCCGCAAAAAACGAGCCGTCATACAGCATCATCAGCGAAAAAATAAAAAAGTTATAGCTCGCAGAATAAAGCGATGCAAAAATAATGATTTTTTTATATAAAATTGTTTTTATTCTATAAAAGCGCCAAAACATAAAAAAATGATATAAATGAGGTATCGCCATAATCGTACTGACCCGAAGAATAAAACTGCTTTAACAATTTTACCACACGCGGAACGATAAAAACGCCTCCCCCAAAAGTAACCTCCCAAAAATCGAAATAAAAAGCGATCAAAAAATGTCACATGCTCAAAAATGGTACCAATAAAAACGTCAACTCGTACTGCAAAAAATAAGACCTCACATGACTCTGTGGGCCAAAATATGCAAAAATTATAGCTCTCAAAATGTGGCGATGCAAAAAACTATTTTTTGCAATAAAAAGCGTCTTTTAGCGTGACAGCTGCCAATCATAAAAACCCGCTATAAATGGTAAATCAAACCCCCCTTTATAACCCTCTTAGTTATGGAAAAATAATAAAATAAAAAAAATGTATTTATTTCCATTTTCCCATTAGGGTTAGGGTTGCGGCTAAAGTTAGGGTTAGGGTTGGCGCTAAAGTTAGGATAAGGGTTAGGGTTGGGATTAGGGGTGTGTTAGGGTTAGGTTTGTGGTTAGGGTTGGGACTAGGGTTAGGGGTGTGTTGGGGTTAGGGTTGGAGTTAGAATTGGGGGGTTTCCGCTGTTTAGGCACATCAGGGGCTCTCCAAATGTGACATGGCGTCTGATCTCAATTCCAGCCAATTCTGCGTTAAAAAAGTCAAACGGTGCTCCTTCACTTCTGAGCTCTGCCATGCGTCCAAACAGTAGTTTATTCCCACATATGGGGTATCAGCGTACTCTGGACCCCAAGCGTTATTGTGCAATTTGTCCTATTTCTTCTGTTACCCTTGGGAAAATAAAAAACTGGGGTCGAAAATATCATTTTTGTAAAAAAAAAAAAAGAGTTTTTTGGTTTTAACGGCTGTACATTATAAACTTCTGTGAAGCACTTGGGGGTTCATAGCGCTCACCACACATCTAGATAAGTTCCTTGTGGGGTCTATTTTCCAAAATGGGGTCACTTGGGGATTTCCACTGTTTAGGCGCATCAGGGGCTCTCCAAATGCGACATGACGCCCCCAGACCATTCCATCAAAGTCTGCAATCCAAAACGTCACTACTTCCCTTCCGAGCCCTGACGTGCACCCATACAGTAGTTTTCTCCCACATATTGGGTATCAGCGTACTCAGGACAAATTGGACAACAACTTTTGGGGTCCAATTTCTCCTGTTACCCTTGTGAAAATAAAATATTGGGGGCGAAAAAATCATTTTTGTAAAAAAAAAAAAGGATTTTTTATTTTTACGGCTGTACGTTATAAACTTCTGTGAAGCACTTGGGGCTTCATAGCGCTCACCACACATCTAGATAAGTTCCTTGTGGGTCTATTTTCCAAAATGGGGTCACTTGTTGGGGATTTCCACTGTTTAGGTGCATCAGGGGCTCTCCAAATGCGACATGACGCCCCCAGACCATTCCATCAAAGTCTGCAATCCAAAATGTCACTACTTCCCTTCCGAGCCCCAACGTGTACCCATACAGTAGTTTTCTCCCACATATTGGGTATCAGCGTACTAAAGACAAATTGGACAACAACTTTTGGGGTCCAATTTCTCCTGTTACCCTTGTGAAAATAAAATATTGGGGCGAAAAAAATCATTTTTGCAAAAAAAAAAAAAAAAAAAAGATTTTTTATTTTTACGGCTGTGCGTTATAAACTTCTGTGAAGCACTTCGGGGTTCAAAGTGCTCACCACACATCTAGATAAGTTCCTTGTGGGGTCTATTTTCCAAAATGGGGTCACTTGTGGGGGGTTTCCACTGTTTAGGCGCATCAGGGGCTCTCCAAATGCGACATGACGCCCCCAGACCATTCCATCAAAGTCTGCAATCCAAAACGTCACTACTTCCCTTCCGAGCCCTGACGTGCGCCCATACAGTAGTTTTCTCCCACATATTGGGTATCAGCGTACTCAGGACAAATTGGACAACTTTTGGGGTCCAATTTCTCCTGTTACCCTTGTGAAAATAAAATATTGGGGGCGAAAAAATCATTTTTGTAAAAAAAAAAAAGGATTTTTTATTTTTACGGCTGTACGTTATAAACTTCTGTGAAGCACTTCGGGGTTCAAAGTGCTCACCACACATCTAGATAAGTTCCTTTTGGGGTCTATTTGCCAAAATGGGGTCACTTGTGGGGGGTTTCCACTGTTTAGGTGCATCAAGGGCTCTCCAAATGCGACATGATGCCCCCAGACCATTCCATCAAAGTCTGCAATTCAAAACGTCACTACTTCCCTTCCGAGCCCTGACGTGTGCCCATACAGTAGTTTTTGCCCACATATTGGGTATCAGCGTACTCAGCACAAATTGGACAACAACTTTTGGGTTCCAATTTCTTCTGTTACCCTTGTGAAAATAAATATTGGGGGCGAAAAAATCATTTTTGTAAAAAAAAAAAAGGATTTTTATTTTTACGGCTGTACGTTATAAACTTTAGTGAAACACCTGGGGTTCAAAGTTCTCACCACACATCTAGATAAGTTCCTTGAGGGGTCTAGTTTCCAAAATGGTGTCATTTATGGTGGTTTCCACTGTTTAGGCAGATCAGGAGCTCTTCAAACACGACATGGCGTCCAGCCAATTCTGCGTTGAAAAAGTCAGACGGCGCTCCTTCCCTTCCAAACTCTGCCATGCACCCAAACAGTGGTTTACTCCCACATATGGGGTATCAGCGCACTCAGGACAAATTGCACAATAACTTTTGGAGTCTTGTTACCCTTGGAAAAACAAAAATTGGGGTGAAAAGATCATTTTTGTGGAAAAAATATGATTTTTAAATTTTACGGCTCTACGTTATAAACTTGTGTGAAGCACTTGGGGGTTCAAATTGCTCACCAAAGATCTAGATAAGTTCCTTAGGGGGTCTAGTTTCCCAAATGGGGTCATATGGTGGGGTTTCCACTGTTTAGGCACATCAGGGGCTCTCCAAATGCAACATGGCATCCAATCTCAATTCCAGCCAATTTTGGTTGGAAAAAGTCAAATGGTGCTCCTTCCCTTCCGAGCTCTGCCGTGCGCCCAAACAGTGGTTCCTCCCCACATATGGGGTATCAGCGTACTCAGGACAAATTGGACAACAACTTATATGGTCCAATTTCTCCTGTTACCCTTGGGAAAATAAAAAATTAGTGACTAAAAGATAATTTTTGTGGGAAAAAAAATAGGATTTTTTATTTTCATGCCCGGGCATTATAAACTTGTGTGAAGCACTTGGGGGTTCAAAGTGCTCACCAAAGATCTAGATAAGTTCCTTAGGGGGTCTAGCTTCCAAAATGGGGTCACTTGTGGGGGGTTTCCACTATTTAGGCTCATCTGGGGCACTGCAAACGGAACATGACCCCCATCAACGTCTGCATTCCAAAACGTTACTACTTCCTTTCCAAGCCCTGCCGTGCGCCCAAACAGTTTCCCCCCCCTACATATGGGGTATCAGCGTACTCAGGACAAATTGGACAACAACTTTTGGGGTCCAATTTCCTTGGGAAAATTCAAAAATTTGGGACTAAAAAATCATTTTTGTGGAAAATTGTTTTTTTTTTTTTTCACACCCAGGCATTATAAACTTTTGTGAAACACTTGGGGGTTTAAAGTGCTCACAACAGATCTAGATAAGTACCTTAGGGGTCTAGTTTCCAAAATGGTGTCACTTGTGGGGGTTTCCACTGTTTAGGCGCATCAGAGGTTCTCCAAACGCGACATGGCGTCCAATCTCAATTCCAGCCAATTTTAGTTTGAAAAAGTCAAACGGCGCTCCTTCCCTTACGAGCTCTGCCGTGTGCCCAAACAGTGGTTTTCCCCCATATATTGGGTATTGGCGTACTCAGGAGAAATTGCATAACAACCTTATCTGTCCATTTTCTCCTTTTACCCTTGTGAAAATAAAAAAAAAGTTTGTAAAAGATCATTTTTGTGGCTAAAAAGTTAAATATTCATTTTTTCCTTCCACGTTGCTTTAGTTCCTGTGAAGCACCTGAAGGGTTAATAAACTTCTTGAATGTGGTTTTGAGTACCTTGAGGGGTGCAGTTTTTAGAATGGTGTCACTTTTGGGTATTTTCTGCCATATAGACCCTCAAAGTGACTTCAAATGTGAGGTGGTCCCTAAAAAAAAATGGCTTTGTAAATTTTGTTGTAAAAATGAGAAATCGCTGGTCAACTTTTAACCCTTATAACTTCCTAACAAAAAAAAATTTCGGTTCTAAAATTGTGCTGATGTAAAGTAGACATGTGGAAAATGTTATTTCTTAACTATTGTGTGTGATATATTTCTCTGTTTTAAGGGAATAAAAATTCAAAGTTTGAAAATTGTTAAATTTTAAAAATTTTCGCCATATTTCCGTTTTTTTCAAAAATAAACGCAAGTTATATCGAAGAAATTTTACTTCTAACGTGAAGTACAATATGTCACGAGAAAACAATCTCAGAATCGCGAATATCCGTTGAAGCGTTCCAGAGTTATAACCTCATAAAGAGACAGTGGTCAGAATTGTAAAAATTGGCCCGGTCATTAACGTGCAAACCACCCTTGGGGGTGAAGGGGTTAATGGTGTGGGGTGGCATTTCTTTGGCGGGCTACATAGCCATTATGGGGTATGTAAGGGTGGAATGAGATCAGTGGCCCAAAGTCATTTAACCCCTTAAAAACGTTACTTATTCAAATCAGTGAAAATTGTCTGTTTGCCCACTTTGTTGCCAATTCTGATGCCCAGAACCCATTTGGGCCAGGCAGGAGGGACCTGGGTTTGATGCAGGGCATCACTATCTGTGTACTCATAGTGTGAGATCAGTGGCCCAAAGTCGTTTAACCGCTTAAAAACATGTTACTTATTCAAATCTGTGAAAATTGGTTGTTTGCCCAATTTGATGCCAATTCTGATGCCCAGAACCCATTTGGGCCAGGCAGGAGGGACCTTGGTTTGATGCAGGGCATCACTATCTGTGTACTCATAGTGTGAGATCAGTGGCCCAAAGTCATTTAACCCCTTAAAAAATCCGTTACTTATTCAAATCTGTGAAAATTGGCTGTTTGCCCAATTTGATGCCAATTCTGATGCCCAGAACCCATTTGGGCCAGGCAGGAGGGACCTGGGTTTGATGCTGGGCATCACTATCTGTGTACAGTCATGGACAAAAGTTTTGAGAATGACACAAATATTAATTTTTACAAAATCTACTGCTTCACTTTTTCTAATGGCAATTTGAATATACTCCAGAATGTTATAAAGAGTGATCAGCTTAACAGCAATTACTTGCAAAATCAATATTTGGCTAGAAAATTAACTTTATCCCCCAAAACACATTTCAACATCATTGTGTCATGTGTGCATCGCCACGAAGATCGTCGCGGTTGCACATTCTGACTTCTCACAGCTGAGTTGCTGTTTCTTTGTGTTTGGCAGTTAGGGAGTTAATTCTGTCTGTGCTCAGTTCTGGGACTGGGTGCAGTTTTCTCCCGGCTGCAATTAATTATTTGTTGATTGGTTTCCTTTAAATCTCTGGTTGTCTGTGTTGGGAGTTGCCAGTGAAATTCTTCATGCAGACCACAGATAGGATTGTATCTGTATAGACTTAAGTTAAAGAGCTCCTTAGCTATTTTAAGCTCACCTTGCTTAGAGTTTAATATCCCAGATCATTTATGTTCCTTCTGTGTTTGAGTGTGTATGCAAGTCTGTGTTTTCTCCAGTCTGTCTTATATGTCTAATCTGTGTATTTAGCAGAGATCAGCCCATATCCCTTTGGTGGTAATCAGAATCCTTCTTAGGACTGATTACAGGGTTCAGGGACTGATAGGAGACAGGGTTAAGGGTATGCCACACTGAACAATATCGCTAACGGGATCGCAAAAAAACGTCACTATTTAGCGATCCCGTTAGCGATGTTGTTCAGTGCGGCATCTGCCAGCGACGAGCTTCCTGCTGTGATCTCGCTCGTCGCTGGAATCGCTCCGGACCCTATTTTATCGCCGGCGCTCCCGCTGTGTAAGTATATATCGCTAAGTGTGGCACCTTTTCTTAGCGATTTAGCGTACTTTTGTACCGCTAAAGTCGTTAAGAAGATCGCTAACCGCGATAGCGTCGTTAACTATATCGCTAAATGTGGCCGCACTTAGCGATATAGAAACAATCCCGCTAGCGATCGCATTAGTATGCGTCGTTATCGTGATCGCTAGCGGGATTGTTTAGTGTGGCAGTACCTTTAGGCTGGAGACTTGGACCTCTGAACCATTATCAGTACCTCCAAGGTGAGGGATTAGTTAGGACCCCAGTTTAGGGTCAGGTTAGACCCCCGGTCCTCCTCATTCCTGTTACAGTGTATCAAGTCCTCAAGATTAACCCTGAGTTCAACGGATATCGTGTCAGGTAAATCTATTCTATATTTACATGCTGATGTTGCTAATCTATATGTTGTATAGAGTGTTGTTCTTTTAAGAATAGTTTACTGACATCGTACACATATCATAAGACCGCGTGACATTTTCACTGGACTATAAAATTATTCCCAGTTGCCATGGATCCAGTAGCCCAGCTGGCTCTGCAGTTGCAGGGATTATCCATGGAGCTGACGGACATTAAGTCCAAAGTTTTGTCTCCCTCGGAGCAAACCAGATTTGAACCTAAAGTAGCTCTCCCGGACAGGTTCACTGGTGGGCGAGACAAATTTTTTACCTTCAGGAAGCATGTAAATTGTATTTTCGGCTTCGGCCTCGATCATCAGGGAGTGAAGAGCAGAGAGTGGGAATTGTTATCTCGCTCCTACAAGGGGACCCTCAATCCTGGCCTTCTCCCTTCCTCCGGGATCCCCGGCTCTACAGTCAGTAGATCGATTTTTTACTGCCCTGGGTTTGGTATATGATGACCCAGATCGGGTCTCTCTTGCTGAGACAAAATTACGTAAGATACAGCAGGGAGATCGTCCGGCGGAGGAATTTGCTTCTGAGTTCCGTAGATGGGCCACAGATACTCAGTGGAATGACCCAGCTCTTAGGAGCCAGTTTTGTCATGGGCTTTCTGACAAATTAAAGGACGTTTTGGCTCAGTATGATTCTCCTCCATCACTGGAGGCTGTTATGGCCCTAGCTATCCGTACTGATAGACGGCTCCGGGAGAGGTGCGAGGTAACTCCGCCCCCTGTTGTTACTCCACCTACTACTAAAGTCCCTTATGTTGAGGTTCCCCTTGTCTGTTCGGAGGAGCCTATGCAGTTGGGAGGGACATCATTTCGTAGGAGGGGATTGGCGGTACGCCGCAGGACTAGAAGGTGTTTCTTCTGCGGGAAAGAGGGACATTTTGTTGGGGGATGTCCATCCCGTGCCTTGTTGAGCAAAAAGTCGCCGGAAAACTGTTAATCCCAGGTTGTGTGGTGGACGACAACCTGGGAGTATGTATTTCGTCCGCTAGTTCTTCTCAGTTCCTTGTACCAGTGGAGGTGGTGGTTGGTACGAGAGTGGAGAGATTTTCTGTTCTTCTTGATAGTGGGTCCGGGGCTAATCTGGTTGACGCTCAGTTTGCTCAGGCTCAAGGTATGCATCTGAGTGTATTGGTCAAACCGATCCCTATATTCTCCATTGACGCCAGGCCTCTCGGCCAAGGTAGCTTTGTTCATGAGGTTCATAACATTGACCTTCGGGTAGGGGCAATACATAGGGAACTATTATCTTGTTATGTGTTGGAGGGTCTACCTACTCCTATTGTGTTGGGACTTCCTTGGTTGGTTAACCCCTCTCTGACATTAGACGTACTATCCCGTCCATAAAACCCGTGCCATTCTGACCATGGACGGGATAGTACGTCATAGGCGATTAGCTGCGCTCCCGGAGAGAGCGCAGCTAATCGCCGCCGGGTGTCAGCTGATTATCACAGCTGACACCCGTGACTGTGTGTCAGGAGCGGTCACGGACCGCTCCCGGCACATTAACCCCTTGCACACCGCGATCAAACATGATCGCGGTGTGCTGGGGGCACAGGGGAGGATCGCGCAGGGTGGGGGCTCCCTGCGCGCCCCCCTGAGACCCTCAGAGCAGCGCGATGTGATCGCGCTGCTCTGAGGGCTTCCTCCCTCCCAGGACCCGGATCCAAGATGGCGCTGGGGTCCTGGAGGGAGGCGGCTTCCTCAGTGCCTGCCGAGAGCAGGCATGAGGAAGCGTCCTGCACTGCCTGTCACATCGCTGGTGTGACAGAGTGCTGTGCACACTGTCACACCAGCGATCTGATGAAATACAGTGATGTCCCACCCTGGGACAAAGTAAAAAAGTAAAAAAAAGTAAAAATAAACATGTGTAAAAAAAAATCAAAAAAAAAAAAAAAAAAAAAAAAATATTCCCCAATAAATTCATTACTTATTGTAAATAAAAAAAATAAAACAATAAAAGTACACATATATGGTATCGCCGCGTCCGTAACGACCCCCCCTATAAAACTGTCCCACTAGTTAACCCCTTTTGTGAACCCCTTAAAAAATAAAAAATAAAAACGAAGCAAAAAATCAGTGCTTTATCATCATACCGCTGAACAAAAAGTGGAATAACACGCGATCAAAAAGACGGATATAAATAAACATGGTACCGCTGAAAACGTTCATCTTGTCCCGCAAAAAACGAGCCGTCACACAGCATCATCAGCAAAAAAATAAAAAAGTTATAGCTCGCAGAATAAAGCGATGCAAAAATAATTATTTTTTATATAAAATTGTTTTTATTCTATAAAAGCGCCAAAACATAAAAAAATTATATAAATGAGGTATTGCCATAATCGTACTGACCCGAAGAATAAAACTGCTTTATCGATTTTACCACACGCGGAACAATAAAAACGCCTCACCCAAAAGAAATTCATGAATTGCTGATTTTTGTTCATTCTAACCTCCCAAAAATCGAAATAAAAAGCGATCAAAAAATGTCACGTGCTCAAAAATGGTACCAATAAAAGCGTCACCTCGTCCCGCAAAAATTAAGACCTCACATGACTCTGTGGGCCAAAATATGCAAAAATTATAGCTCTCAAAATGTGGCGATGCAAAAAACTACTTTTTGCAATAAAAAGCGTCTTTTAGCGTGACAGCTGCCAATCATAAAACCCGCTATAAATAGTAAATCAAACCCCCCTTTATCACCCCCTTAGTTAGGGAAAAATAATAAAATAAAAAAAATGTATTTATTTCCATTTTCCCATTAGGGTTAGGGTTAGGGTTTCGGCTAAAGTTAGGGTTAGGGTTGGCGCTAAAGTTAGGATTAGGGTTAGAGTTAGGATTAGGGTTAGGGTTGGGATTAGGGTTGGGACTAGAGTTAGGGGTGTGTTGGGGTTAGGGTTGGAGTTAGAATTGGGGGGTTTCCGCTGTTTAGGCACATCAGGGGCTCTCCAAATGTGACATGGCGTCTGATCTCCATTCCAGCCAATTCTGCGTTGAAAAAGTCAAACGGTGTTCCTTCACTTCTGAGCTCTGCCATGCGTCCAAACAGTAGTTTATCCCCACATATGGGGTATCAGCGTACTCTGGACCCCAAGAGTTATTGTGAAATTTGTCCTATTTCTTCTGTTACCCTTGGGAAAATAAAAAACTGGGGGCGAAAATATTATTTTTGTAAAAAAAATAAGATTTTTTTGTTTTTACGGCTGTACATTATAAACTTCTGTGAAGCACTTGGGGCTTCATAGCGCTCACCACACATCTAAATAAGTTCCTTGTGGGGTCTATTTTCCAAAATGGGGTCACTTGTTGGGGATTTCCACTGTTTAGGCGCATCAGGGGCTCTCCAAATGCGACATGACGCCCCCAGACCATTCCATCAAAGTCTGCAATCCAAAACGTCACTACTTCCCTTTCCGAGCCCTGACATGCGCCCATACAGTAGTTTTCTCCCACATATTGGGTATCAGCGTACTCAGGACAAATTGGACAACAACTTTTGGGGTCCAATTTCTCCTGTTGCTCTTGTGAAAATAAAATATTGGGGGCGAAAAAATCATTTTTGTAAAAAAAAAAAGGATTTTTTATTTTTACGGCTGTGCGTTATAAACTTCTGTGAAGCACTTCGGGGTTCAAAGTGCTCACCACACATCTAGGTAAGTTCCTTGTGAGGTCTATTTTCCAAAATGGGGTCACTTGTGGGGGGTTTCCACTGTTTAGGCGCATCAGGGGCTCTCCAAATGCGACATGACGCCCCCAGACCATTCCATCAAAGTCTGCAATCCAAAACGTCACTACTTCCCTTTCCGAGCCCTGACATGCGCCCATACAGTAGTTTTCTCCCACATATTGGGTATCAGCGTACTCAGGACAAATTGGACAACAACTTTTGGGGTCCAATTTCTCCTGTTACCCTTGTGAAAATAAAATATTGGGGGCGAAAAAATCATTTTTGTAAAAAAAAAAAGGATTTTTTATTTTTACGGCTGTGCGTTATAAACTTCTGTGAAGCACTTCGGGTTCAAAGTGCTCACCACACATCTAGATAAGTTCCTTGTGGGGTCTATTTTCCAAAATGGGGTCACTTGTGGGGGGTTTCCACTGTTTAGGCGTATCAGGGGCTCTCCAAATGCGACATGACGCCCCCAGACCATTCCATCAAAGTCTGCAATCCAAAACGTCACTACTTCCCTTCCGAGCCCTGACGTGCACCCATACAGTAGTTTTCTCCTACATATTGGGTATCAGCGTACTCAGGACAAATTGGACAACAACTTTTGGGTTCCAATTTCTTCTGTTACCCTTGTGGAAATAAAATATTGGGGGCGAAAAAATCATTTTTGTAAAAAAAAAAAAAGGATTTTTTATTTTAAGGCTGTACGTTATAAACTTTAGTGAAACACCTGGGGGTTCAAAGTTCTCACCACACATCTAGATAAGTTCCTTGAGGGGTCTAGTTTCCAAAATGGTGTCATTTGTGGGGGGTTTCCACTGTTTAGGCAGATCAGGAGCTCTCCAAACACGACATGGCGTCCAGCCAATTCTGCGTTGAAAAAGTGAGACGGCGCTCCTTCCCTTCCAAACTCTGCCATGCACCCAAACAGTGGTATACCCCCACATATGGGGTATCAGTGTACTCAGGACAAATTGCACAATAACTTTTGGAGTCTTGTTACCCTTGGAAAAATAAAAATTCGGGTGAAAAGATCATTTTTGTGGAAAAAATATGATTTTTAAATTTTACGGCTCTACGTTATAAACTTGTGTGAAGCACTTGAGGGTTCAAATTGCTCACCAAAGATCTAGATAAGTTCCTTAGGGGTCTAGTTTCCCAAATGGGGTCATTTGTGGGGGATTTCCACTGTTTAGGCACATCAGGGGCTCTCCAAATGCAACATGGCATCCAATCTCAATTCCAGCCAATTTTGGTTGGAAAAAGTCAAATGGTGCTCCTTCCCTTCCGAGCTCTGCCGTGCGCCCAAACAGTGGTTCCCCCCCACATATGGGGCATCAGCGTACTCAGGACAAATTGGACAACAACTTATGTGGTCCAATTTCTCCTGATACCCTTGGGAAAATAAAAAATTAGTGACTAAAAGATAATTTTTGTGGGAAAAAAATAGGATTTTTTATTTTCATGCCCGGGCATTATAAACTTTTGTGAAGCACTTGGGGGTTCAAAGTGCTCACCAAAGATCTAGATAAGTTCCTTAGGGGGTCTAGTTTCCAAAATGGGGTCACTTGTGGGGGATTTCCACTGTTTAGGCTCATCTGGGGCACTGCAAACGGAACATGACCCCCATCAACGTCTGCATTCCAAAACGTTACTACTTCCTTTCCAAGCCCTGCCGTGCGCCCAAACAGTTTTCCACCCCCACATATGGGGTATCAGCGTACTCAGGACAAATTGGACAACAACTTTTGGGGTCCAATTTCCTTGGGAAAATTCAAAAATTTAGGACTAAAAAATCATTTTTGTGGAATTTTTTTTTTTTTTTCACACCCAGGCATTATAAACTTTTGTGAAACACTTGGGGGTTCAAAGTGCTCACAACAGATCTAGATAAGTACCTTAGGGGGTCTAGTTTCCAAAATGGTGTCACTTGTGGGGGTTTCCACTGTTTAGGCGCATCAGAGGTTCTCCAAGCGCGACATGGCGTCCAATCTCAACTCCAGCCAATTTTAGTTTGAAAAAGTCAAACGGCGCTCCTTCCCTTACGAGCTCTGCCGTGTGCCCAAACAGTGGTTTTCCCCCACATATGGGGTATTGGCGTACTCAGGAGAAATTGCATAACAACCTTATCTGTCCATTTTCTCCTTTTACCCTTGTGAAAATAAAAAAAAAGTTTGTAAAAGATCATTTTTGTGGCTAAAAAGTTAAATATTCATTTTTTCCTTCCACGTTGCTTTAGTTCCTGTGAAGCACCTGAAGGGTTAATAAACTTCTTGAATGTGGTTTTGAGTACCTTGAGGGGTGCAGTTTTTAGAATGGTGTCACTTTTGGGTATTTTCTGTCATGTAGACCCCTCAAAGTGACTTCAAATGTGAGGTGGTCCCTAAAAAAAATGGCTTTGTAAATTTTGTTGTAAAAATGAGAAATCGCTGGTCAACTTTTAACCCTTATAACTTCCTAACAAAAAAAAATTTTGATTCCAAAATTGTGCTGATGTAAAGTAGACATGTGGGAAATGTTATTTCTTAACTATTTTGTGTTACATATTTCTCTGTTTTAAGGGAATAAAAATTCAAAGTTTGAAAATTGCTAAATTTTCAAAATTTTTGCCATATTTGCGTATTTTTCAAAAATAAACGCAAGTTATATGGAAGAAATTTTACCACTAACATGAAGTACAATATGTCACGAGAAAACAATCTCAGAATCGCGAAGATCCGTTGAAGCGTTCCGGAGTTATAACCTCATAAAGAGACAGTGGTCAGAATTGTAAAAATTGTCCCGGTCATTAACGTGCAAACCACCCTTGGGGGTGAAGGGGTTAAACATAACCCTGTGATTAATTGGCAGTCCAGAGATATAAGCCAATGGGGGGAGTTTTGCAAAAGTAACTGCATGAACACAGTCATCAGTGCGGTCGTGCCTAGTACTTTGCCTCCTTTTTTGGAGGACTTTGGGGATGTGTTCTCTGAGGAGGGGTGTCAGGAGTTGCCTCCTCATCGCGTGTATGACTGCTCTATTAATTTACTTCCTGATGCTAAGTTACCTAAAGCTAGGTTATATAACCTTTCTGGTCCTGAGAGGCAGGCTATGAAAGATTATATTTCGGAAAGTCTGGCCAAAGGGCATATTAGACCTTCATCTTCCCCAGTGGCCGCGGGGTTCTTCTTTGTGAAGAAAAAAGATGGAGGCCTACGCCCTTGCTTGGATTTCCGCGAACTTAATCGGATTACTGTTCGAGATCCGTATCCACTCCCTCTAATTCCTGATCTCTTCAATCAAATTGTTGGCGCCAAATGGTTCTCTAAATTGGATCTCAGGGGGGCGTATAATCTGATTAGGATAAAAGAGGGGGATGAGTGGAAAACGGCGTTTAACACGCCGGAGGGACATTATGAGAACCTTGTCATGCCTTTTGGTCTGACTACTGCACCAGCAGTATTCCAACATTTTGTTAATGACATTTTTCGTCATCTGGTGGGGCTGTTTGTGGTCGTATATTTGGATGACATTTTAATTTACTCACCAGGAGCATGTGAGACAGGTGTTGCAGATCTTGCGAGACAATAAACTATACGCCAAACTGGAAAAGTGTGTATTCGCCGTACAGGAACTTCAGTTTTTGGGTTTCTTGGTGTCAGCCTCCGGTTTCCGTATGGACCCTGAAAAGGTGAGAGCAGTGCTTGAATGGGATCAGCCAGAGGATCTTAAGGCTCTGCAGCGTTTTCTGGGGTTTGCTAACTACTACCGGAAATTTATTTGTAATTTCTCATCTGTTGTCAAACCTCTCACTGACATGACAAGAAAAGGGACGGATTTTTCTAAATGGTCGGACAAAGCTTGCCAAGCTTTTTCCTCTTTGAAAAAATGTTTTGCTTCGGCACCCGTTCTCATCCAACCAGATGCATCACAGCCGTTCGTTGTGGAGGTGGACGCGTCTGACGTAGGGGTGGGTGCAATATTGTCCCAGGGTCCGTCCCCTGGTAAATGGCATCCGTGCGCTTTCTTTTCTAAAAAATTGTCGTCCGCCGAAAGGAATTATGATATCGGCAATAGGGAACTTTTGGCCATTAAGTTGGCTTTTGAAGAATGGCGTCACTTTTTGGAGGGGGCAGTCCACCCGGTCACCGTCATTACTGATCACAAGAACCTGCTGTATTTGGAATCTGCTAAGCGTCTGAATTCCAGACAAGCTCGATGGTCGTTGTTTTTTACCAGGTTTAATTTTGTTGTCACTTATCGCCCTGGATCTAAGAATGTTAAGGCGGATGCCTTGTCTCGCAGTTTCCCAGGGGCCGGGAAAATGGATGACCCGATTCCTATCCTTCAGGAGGGGGTGGTAGTGTCGGCTGTATGTTCTGAGCTTGAGGAGGAGGTGTTAGAGGCTCAGGGGGACGCCCCTGCAGGACCTCCAGGGAGACTGTTTGTCCCAAATCAGTTGAGACAAAAGGTTATTGAGGCACATCATAATTCTGCTTTGGCAGGACATCCAGGGAGTAAGGCTACTTTAGATCTCCTTTCTCGCCGGTTTTGGTGGCCTAACGTTAATAAAGATGTTTTAACTTTTGTCGCGTCCTGTGGGGTTTGTGCTCGCTCTAAGACCCCTCATACCCGTCCGTCTGGGACCCTCTTACCCTTGAAACTTCCGGAGCGTCCATGGACTCATTTGTCTATGGACTTCATCACGGACCTTCCTCAGTCGTCAGGGAAGACTGTCATACTGGTGGTTGTTGACAGGTTCAGTAAGATGGCACATTTCATTGCTCTTCCTGCCCTCCCTAATGCTAAAACTCTGGCGCAGGTGTTTATTGGGGAGATTGTGAGACTTCATGGGTTGCCTTCTGATGTGGTGTCAGATAGGGGGTCTCAGTTTGTGTCCAAGTTTTGGAGGGCATTTTGTTTACGTCGGGGGATGCAATTGTCATTTTCCTCGGCTTTTCATCCGCAGACCAATGGTCAGACAGAGCGTCTGAATCAAAGCCTAGAGACTTATCTTCGGTGTTTTGTCTCAGAGAACCAGGAGGACTGGTCTTCTTTCTTGCCTCTGGCAGAGTTCGCTCTTAACAACAGGCGGAGCGAGTCCACTGGTAAGTCCCCGTTTTTTGGGGCATATGGTTTTCATCCCCAGTTTTGTACATTCAATGGGGGGGGCCCTTCTGGGGTTCCTGAGGAGGAGCGTTTCTCGTCGTCACTTGCTTCAGTGTGGAGAGGTGTATTGAATAATCTGAGTGCTATGGGGAACCGTTATAAACGTATGGCTGATAGGATGAGAGTTTCTGGTCCAGATCTTAATGTGAACGATCTGGTATGGTTGTCTACCAGGAATATAAAACTTAAAGTTCCCTCCTGGAAGCTGGGCCCCAGATTCATCGGGCCGTACAGGATCAGTTCCATAATTAATCCTGTGGCATTTCGTCTGGACCTCCCTCCTACGTTTAAAATTCATAATGTGTTCCACAAGTCATTACTTAAGAGGTACGTGGCACCAGTCATACCATCACCTCTACCTCCTCCTCCAGTGGTGGTCAATGGTAACTTGGAGTTTCAAGTGTCAAAGATCATTGACTCACGTCTGAATCGCCGGTCCCTTCAGTACTTGGTGCATTGGAAGGGGTATGGTCCAGAGGAGAGGACGTGGGTTCCTGCGTCTGACATTAACGCAGATCGTTTGGTGCGGACCTTCCACAGAACTCACCCGGGCAAACCTGGCCCTGAGGGTCCGGAGGCCCCTCGTAGAAGGGGGGGTACTGTCATGTGTGCATCGCCACGAAGATCGTCGCGGTTGCACATTCTGACTTCTCACAGCTGAGTTGCTGTTTCTTTGTGTTTGGCAGTTAGGGAGTTAATTCTGTCTGTGCTCAGTTCTGGGACTGGGTGCAGTTTTCTCCCGGCTGCAATTAATTATTTGTTGATTAGGTTTCCTTTAAATCTCTGGTTGTCTGTGTTGGGAGTTGCCAGTGAAATTCTTCATGCAGACCAGATAGGATTGTATCTGTATAGATTTAAGTTAAAGAGCTCCTTAGTTGTTTTAAGCTCACCTTACTTAAGAGTTTAATATCCCAGATCATTTATGTTCCTTCTGTGTTTGAGTGTGTATGCAAGTCTGTGTTTTCTCCAGTCTGTCTTATATGTCTAATCTGTGTATTTAGCAGAGATCAGCCCATATCCCTTTGGTGGTAATCAGAATCCTTCTTAGGACTGATTACAGGGTTCAGGGACTGATAGGAGACAGGGTTAGGCTGGAGACTTGGACCTCTGAACCATTATCAGTACCTCCAAGGTGAGGGATTAGTTAGGACCCCAGTTTAGGGTCAGGTTAGACCCCCGGTCCTCCTCTTTCCTGTGACAGTGTATCAAGTCCTCAAGATTAACCCTGAGTTCAACGGATATCGTGTCAGGTAAATCTATTCTATATTACATGCTGATGTTGCTAATCTATATGTTGTATAGAGTGTTGTTCTTTTAAGAATAGTTTACTGACATCGTACACATATCATAAGACCGCGTGACACATTGCAGCCCTGCCTTAAAAGGACCAGCTAACCTCTTTTCAGTGATTGCTCCATTAACACAGGTGTGGGTGTTGATGAGGACATGGCTGGAGATCAATCTGTCATGATTAAGTAAGAATGACACCACTGGACACTTTAAAAGGAGGCTGGTGCTTGGCATCATTGCTTCTCTTCTGTTAACCATGGTTATCTCTAAAGAAACACGTGCAGTCATCATTGCAATGCACAAAAATGGCCTAACAGGGAAGAGTATCGAAGCTAGAAAGATTGCACCTCAGTCAACAATCTATCGCATCATCAAGAACTTCAAGGAGAGAGGTTCCATTGTTGCCAAAAAGGCTCCAGGGCGCCCAAGAAAGACCAGCAAGCGCCAGCACCGTCTCTTAAAAGTGTTTCAGCTGCGGGATCGGGCTACCGGCAGTGCAGAGCTTGCTCAGGAATGGCAGCAGGCAGGTGTGAGTGCATTTGCACGCACTGTGAGGCGGAGACTCTTGGAGCAAGGCCTGGTCTCAAGGAGGGCAGCAAAGAAGCCACTTCTCTCCAGAAAAAACATCATGGACAGACTGATATTCTGCAAAAGGTACAGGCAGTGGACTGCTGGGGACTGGGGTAAAGTTATTTTCTCTGATGAATTCCCTTTTCGATTGTTTGGGACATCAGTAAAACGCCTCATTCGGAGAAGACAAGGTGAGCGCTATCACCAGTCTTGTCTCATGCCAACTGTTAAGCATCCTGAAACCATTCATGTGTGGGGTTGCTTCTCAGCCAAGGGAATCGGCTCTCTCACAGTCTTGCCTAAAAACACAGCCATGAATAAAGAATGGTACCAGAATGTCCTCCAAGAGCAACTTCTCCCAACCCTCCAAGAGCAGTTTGGCGATCAACAATGCCTTTTCCAGCATGATGGAGCACCTTGCCATAAAGCAAAGGTGATAACTAAATGGCTCAGGGAACAAAACATAGAGATTTTGGGTCCATGGCCTGGAAACTCCCCAGATCTTAATCCCATTGAGAACTTGTGGTCAATCATCAAGAGATGGGTGGACAAACAAAAAACTAAAAATTCTGACAAAATGAAAGCATTGATTGTGCAAGAATGGACTGCTATCAGTCAGGATTTGGTCCAGAAGTTGATTGAGAGCATGCCAGGGAGAATTGCAGAGGTCCTGAAGAAGGGTCACCACTGCAAATATTGACTTGCTGCATTAACTCATTCTAACTGTCAATATAAGCTTTTGTTACTCATATGTTTGCTATTATTATATTTCTGTCTGTGATAAAAACATCTGTCAAACACACATAAAAACCAGAGGGCAGCAGATCATGTGAAAATATAATATTTGAGTCATTCTCAAAACTTTTGGCCATGACTGTACTCATCGTGTGAGATCAGTGGCCCGAAGTCGTTTAACCCCTTAAAAACATGTTACTTATTCAAATCTGTGAAAATTGGCTGTTTGCCCATTTTGATGCCAGTTCTGATGCCCAGAACCCATTTGGGCCAGGCTGGAGGGACCTGGGATTGATGTGGGGATCCCTGTTCTATATGTCTGCAGTGTGATATCAGTGGCCCAAAGTCATTTAACCCTTTCATTAACGCCCTTCGGTGCCCACTTTGATGCCCATTTTTGTGACATTTTTATAATTTTTGTAGCTGTTAAGTGTATTCACAGCCGGGCACCTCACTGCATTGTGTGTTATTATTGTGATGATTATTTTTTGTTGTTAAATCTATAAAAAACAGAAAAGAAAAAATTGCCGAATAAGAAACTGACGAATAAGAAACCACCTTCAGCCTCGTGCTTCCTGCTATCGGGTCTTCACTGGCCTGAAGGAGGCCCTGCCCCTTATGGTGACATCATTGCCTCAAAAAAATCAACTCCGATCAGTCGCCGCCCTCCCACTAAACAACGACCACTGCCAGGACAACCAAACTTCCGTACAGGCGTGTTATTATTACCCAGGCGGCCTGCTAAAACGGAATGACGTCTAGCTGCGTCCGTCGCCATTTTTGTTTCTGGCAAGCCAGAAGTCAAATTGTGAAAAAGTCTAAAGGAAACGTCTGACCAGTTTTATCCGTGCGCCCATCCATCATGGTTTACCGCCTTTCTAGGATATACATCCGCTTTTCATGACGTATTATAACGCATCTCTCGCGACATAGCTCAGATTAATCATAACTAGGACCCTGCGCTTCCAATTCAGAACGCTCTCTACGTTCGGATGACGTAAGCTTATGCGATCAGACGCCTCACCCTATTGGCTGTACGCGGGCAGTAACTAATGACGATGCGCCGGAGAGTAAGGTCGTGCGCGTGCGCAGAAGAAAGCACTAGCAGCTTGTGAGCACCATATGCAGCGTGGTGGTAGAGCTACACTGGCATAGGCACCATGGGCAAGAAGCAGAAGACCAAGGCCGAGGAGAGGTAACGGCGGGAAGCGCCCTGTGCCGCTGGTGTGGGCAGCGGGCGGGGAGAAATGGCCGCACAGGTGCGATGCTGCTCTGAGGCCTAGAAGAGGCGCCTGCGGGGCTGAGGGAGGGGAGGTCCCGATACGGGCAGCATGTAGTGCCCGGTGGCAGGAGAAGCAGGCCTGTCACTGCGAGGCCTGGGCAGGACTAATGCTCTCCATTACAGTCTGTTGTTCTCTGTTATCAGCCACCCATCTGTGTGACAGCCCCTCGATCACTGCCGCCTCCCTTATATCCAGTTCTGGGCAGCTCTGTGGTCCCCCCATTATTGATCCTCCCCTGCAGGGTAAGGACGGCCCATCTGATCGCTGGTGGTCGGATCTGGCGGAACCGGGGCCACTGTCTAGATAGAACCTTTAGGTATAAAAGTTGACGGTAATTTAAAGGGCAAGTATCAGTATTTGGACGTGGTGTCGTTTGTATGTCAGTAAGGCTCCGCGCACGTCCCTGTGACGGGTTTTCTCAGTACAGTATAATTGATCCATACAAGGATCTCTGTCTCCAGCCGGATGAGTCCTATTGTCATCCATTGTAATCAGACTACGCCATTCGGCCTCCTTCACATGTCTGTGGTGTTTATTTCACAGATATAACACGTACCCATAATAATCTATGGTGCTGTTCACATGTCGTCTTTTTACACGTATTGTGTGTCAGTGCACAACACACAGAGACATGTCTGGGTTTTTTTTCTGGCAGCACAGATGGCAAGGACCAGTCCAAGGCTGTGAAAAACGCGTACAGCACACTGATGGCATCCATTTACCATCTGTGTGTTGTCTGCATTGCAAAGTATAGGAGGAGCATTGTCATTTATTTATCCATCTCGGACACACTGATGGTAAAGACGGACACACTGATGGTAAAGACGGACACAGTGAGGACACACTGATGGTAAAAACGGACACAGTGATCGTAAAGACTGATACACGGATGGTAAAGACGGACACACGGATGGTAAAGACGGACACAATGATGGCACACTGATGGTAAAAATGAACATACTGATGACACACTGATGGTAAAGACTGACACACTGATGACATACTGATGGTAAAGACGGACACAGTGATGAGACACTGATGGTAAAGACGGACACAGTGATGAGACACTGATGGTAAAGACGGACACAGTGATGACACTGATGGTAAAGACGGACACAGTGATGACACACTGATGGTAAAGACGGACACAGTGATGACACACTGATGGTAAAGACGGACACAGTGATGACACACTGATGGTAAAACTGGTCACAGTCAGTGATGACACACAGGACACACTGATGGTAAAGACGGACACAGTGATGACACACTGATGGTAAAAACGGACACACGGATGACACACTGATGGTAAAACTGGACACAGTCATTGATGACATACTGATGGTAAGAACGGACACAGTGATGACACACTGATGGTAAAGACGGACACACTGATGGTAAAGACGGACACAGTGAGGACACACTGATGGTAAAAACGGACACAGTGATGGTAAAGACGGACACACGGATGGTAAAGACGGACACAATGATGGCACACTGATGGTAAAAATGAACATACTGATGACACACTGATGGTAAAGACTGACACACTGATGACACACTGATGGTAAAGACTGACACACTGATGACATACTGATGGTAAAGACGGACACAGTGATGAGACACTGATGGTAAAGACGGACACAGTGATGAGACACTGATGGTAAAGACGGACACAGTGATGACACTGATGGTAAAGACGGACAGTGATGACACACTGATGGTAAAGACGGACACAGTGATGACACACTGATGGTAAAGACGGACACAGTGATGACACACTGATGGTAAAGACGGACACAGTGATGACACACTGATGGTAAAGACGGACACAGTGATGACACACTGATGGTAAAGACGGACACAGTGATGACACACTGATGGTAAAACTGGTCAGTCAGTGATGACACACAGGACACACTGATGGTAAAGACGGACACAGTGATGACACACTGATGGTAAAAACGGACACACGGATGACACACTGATGGTAAAACTGGACACAGTCATTGATGACATACTGATGGTAAGAACGGACACAGTGATGACACACTGATGGTAAAGACGGACACACTGATGGTAAAGACTTACACAGTGAGGACACACTGATGGTAAAAACGGACACAGTGATAGTAAAGACACACACGGATGGTAAAGACGGACACAGTGATGGTAAAGATGGACACACGGATGGTAAAGACGGACACAATGATGGCACACTGATGGTAAAAATGAACATACTGATGGTAAAGACTGACACACTGATGACACACTGATGGTAAAGACTGACACACTGATGACATACTGATGGTAAAGACGGACACAGTGATGAGACACTGATGGTAAAGACGGACACAGTGATGACACTGATGGTAAAGACGGACACAGTGATGACACACTGATGGTAAAGACGGACACAGTGATGACACACTGATGGTAAAGACGGACACAGTGATGACACACTGATGGTAAAGACGGACACAGTGATGACACACTGATGGTAAAGACGGACACAGTGATGACACACTGATGGTAAAACTGGTCACAGTCAGTGATGACACACAGGACACACTGATGGTAAAGATGGACACAGTGATGACACACTGATGGTAAAAACGGACACACGGATGACACACTGATGGTAAAACTGGACACAGTCATTGATGACATACTGATGGTAAGAACGGACACAGTGATGACACACTGATGGTAAAGACGGACACAGTGATGACACACTGATGGTAAAAACGGACACAGTGATGACACACTGATGGTAAAACTGGACACAGTCAGTGATGACACACTGATGGTAAAACTGAACACAGTCAGTGATTACACACTGATGGTAAAACTGAACACAGTCAGTGATTACACACTGATGGTAAAGACGGACACAGTGATGACACACTGATGGTAAAAACGGACAGTAATGGTAAAAACGGACACACGGATGGCAAAGACGGACACAGTGATGACACACTGATGGTAAAGACGGACACAGTGATGACACACTGATGGTAAAACTGGACACAGTCAGTGATAGCACACTGATGGTAAAAATGGACACAGTGATGAGACCACTGATGGTAAAACCGGACACAGTGATGAGACACTGATGGTAAAACCGGACACAGTGATGAGACACTGATGGTAAAACCGGACACAGTGATGAGACACTGATGGTAAAACCGGACACAGTGATGAGACACTGATGGTAAAACCGGACACACTGATGACACATTGATGGTAAAACCGGACACAGTCGGTGAGGACACGCTGATGGTAAAACCGGGCACAATCGGCGAGGACACGCTGGTAATCGAGGCGGACACAATGATGTCACTGGTACATGTATGTGTTTATGGGGCTCTGTATAAAGGCTGAGACGTCTGTGAAACGTTGCACACACTGACTGCGGTCTCCTGACTTGAGCATGGCCACTTCATATATTCTTTGTCGGGAGACCTGCAGCTAGTCTGTGCTCGGACCAGGTTGCGCTGGCTTCTGAATCGGTCCTAAAATGGATGTAATGTTACAGACATACTTTGTACTTCAGTCTGCTGTGCGAGTTTCATCTGTTTTTAGCTGATATTATCAGTGGATGAAAAACATCCGGCACTCCGCTTGGTCCAGTGAGAAAAGGGCTGAAAAAAGTAGCATGATACCTGAGATAAACTGGGAGAAACGGGGAAAGGAAGAATGATCTCCAGCGTGAAAACTTGGATAAAAATGAAAATTTATTCAAAAAATGTATTATACCATGATTAAGACCCCAATGGGTCGTAACGCGTTGGTCGTACCAGGGACCCTACCCGTGTATCGTATCTTTATGGATGTTTATTTTTAATATATTTTTTGAATAAATTTGCATTTTTATCCAAGTTTTCACGCTGGAGATCATTCTTCCTTTCCCGTTTCTCCTTGTTGTGGACAACACCTCTGATCAAGGCACCTCCGTGCTTGTACTTCTCCATTCCTCTGCAACTGACGCCTTGAGCGTGTATTGAGGGTGAACTCCTGCTGAAATTGGTGAGCTGAATTTTTCCATTTTCCTTTTCCCTGTTTGCAACTGAGATAAACTGCCTGCGTTTCTCTCGGCTGGTAACCTTACACACGTGTGAATGCAGCCTCATTCTCCAGTCAGTATTCGTTAGTTATTGTAGACTTCTTCCTTGGGT
Source organism: Oophaga sylvatica (assembly GCA_033576555.1). Lineage (NCBI taxonomy): Eukaryota > Metazoa > Chordata > Amphibia > Anura > Dendrobatidae > Oophaga > Oophaga sylvatica. The sequence goes on from JARQOD010000002.1 coordinate 321,138,758, forward strand.
TTAAAGGGAATCTGTCACCCTAAATTGGCGGAATATTTAAATCAGGGGTCGACAAAGTTGTTCAGAATCTAGGAGCCAGCCAAAAAATTTAGGAGCCAGAATTTTTTTTTAACAAACTTGGTTTTTAATTTAACAAAAAAACATTACAAACGTTATAAACATTTAACTTCTAAAGATAATAAATATTATATTTTGATATATTACCGTATATACTCGTGTATAAGCCGAGATTTTCAGCCCATTTTTTAGGGCTGAAAGTCCCCCTCTCGGCTTATACGGGGGTCGGCGGGGAGGGGGAGCAGCCCCCCTGCTTCTCCCACGATCTCCGGCTTCTTCCTGCAGCGGTCACATGGCACCGCTCATTAAAGTCATGAATATGCATATATTCATGACTTTAATGAGCGGTACCATGTGACCGCTGTAGGAAGGAAGCGCTGCGGAGAGCGCCGGGAGAAGAGGAGACGCTGCAGGGACGCGCGGCGGAGGGGTGAGTATAGCGATATTTACCTGTCCCGTTCCACCGCTGCGCGCTGCTGCCTCGTCCGACTCCTCTGGCTGTGAATGATCAGGCAGAGGGCGCGATGACGTCTTTAGTGCGCGCCCCGCCCCCTGCCAGATCATTCACAGCCAGAGGAGTCAGACGAGGACGCAGTGTGCAGCGGTGCAGAGAGGACAGGTAAATATCTCGGGTGCCGGGGTCCTGAGCGAGCGGTGACACCGGCACCTGTCCCCCATAGCGCGCCAGTGTCACCGCCTGCTCAGGACACCGGCACCTGGCCCCCAGCGACGAGAGGTGAGTATGTCATTTTTTTTTTGCAGCAGCAGATGAGGCCTATACTATGGGGCATATGGGGGCATAATATGGAGCATATGGGGGCATAATATGGAGCATATGGGGGCATAATATGGAGCATATGGGGGCATAATATGGAGCATATGGGGGCATAATCTGGAGCATATGGGGGCATAAGCTGCGGAACATATGGGGGCATAATCTGGAGCATATGGGGGCATAATCTGGAGCATATGGGGGCATAAACTGTGGAACATATGGGGCATAATATGGAGCATATGGGGGCATAAACTGTGGAACATATGGGGCATAATCTGGAGCATATGGGGGCATAATCTGTGGAACATATGGAGGTATAATATGGAGCATATGGGGGCATAATCTGTGGAACATATGGGGGCATAATCTGGAGCATATGGGGGCATAAGCTGTGGAACATATGGGCATAATCTGGAGCATATGGGGCATAATCTGGAGCATATGGGGGCATAATCTGTGGAGCATCATATGGGGGCATAGTTTTCCCAGTTTTTGTGGCAAAATTAGGGGGGGTCGGCTTATACATGAGTATATACGGTAGATTTTAGGCAACATTCTAGTTTTATAGGGGGGGTTGTTACGGACGCGGCAATACCAAATATGTGTACTTTAATTGTTTTGTTTTTTTTATTTACAGTAATAAATGAATTTATTAGGGAATATTTTTTTTTCTATTATTTTTTTTTAACACTTTTTTTTTTTACTTTTTTACTGTGTCCCAGGGTGGGACATCACTGTGTATTATACATGGTATTATACAGTGTATAATACCAGATCGCTGGTGTGACAGTGTGCACAGCACTCTGTCACACCAGCGATCGCTCTGGCACTGCTGCAGGCTTCTCAGTGCCTGCTCTCAGCAGGCACTGAGGAAGCCGCCTCCCTGCAGGACCCGGATGGACCCCGGCGCCATCTTGGATCCGGGGTCCTGCAGGGAGGAGGGACCCTCGGAACAGCGCGACGGACACATCTGTTCTGAGGGTCTCAGGGGAGCGCGCAGGGAGCCCCCTTCCTGCGCGATCCTCCCCTGTGCCCCCGGTACACCGCGATCATGTTTGATCGCGGTGTGCCAGGGTTAATGTGCCTGACACAGTGCCGGGTGTCAGCTGTGATAATCAGCTGACACCCGGCTGCGATCGATCGACTGCGCTCCCCCCGGGCGCCAGGCATGATTTTCTAGGCGCTACTGGCGACCTGGCGCCCGGGTTTGTTGAACCCTGATTTAAATGATGGCGCATTGCAATCTTGAATTGCGCACGCGCAGTATGCTTTGCCCGCAGATTGCAATGCGCAGGCGCGTTATATGGAGGGCAACGACTACAATTCCCAGAAATAATGGTGACAGCGGCAAACAACATGTTAAGGCAAGTACCCAAAACACCGCCCATCTGACCTGACTGCCATCATTTAAATATCCCGCCAATTTAGGGTGACAGATTCCCTTTAAATCAAAAATTCCTCCTCTATCTCTTGGTTTCCCAGCTGTAGTTTCTCATGGAGCAGTCGCTATCTTACTCACCTGACTTGTAGGTTTTGCCTCGTGACCACTATAATCTTTTCCTGATACGTCTGAATGTGATAATCTAGTATAAATTCACCCACTTCGTCTTTTAACAGTTTATTCTTATTATTTTGTTTATTTTAGTAACTACAATTTTACTTATCAAGAAGGACAAACGCCCGCTTTCAATGTGAATACAATTATGTAGCCATCCTGACATGTTGTTTCCATCTCGGGATACTAATATAATTCTTGGAGTTGTTTAATACTTGCTCAATTACCTGGGAAAACTGGATGGACAAAGCTTCCTGCATTCTAGAAGCCATGAATCATACGAAGTGCATGCTAATGGCACAATGTGGTCATAATTCATTGGCTTCTATGGAAGAGTTGCCTGTTGTCAATGGTGGACCTTGATATCTGCCTAGGGGCTTATAATGATGTCGGCGTAATATGAGGCTCCGTTGTCTGTTTTGTCTGTGAGAGTGCCATAGAGACTGTATTTCTATGCTGCTGTGGCCTTCTGGTCGGGAAAGCCGACGGCTCGTCTAAGTATAGCGTTGCGATCCCTGTCTGACTCTTCCCTATGTGTGAGGTGCATTCTACAGTTTCTTTGCCATCAAGATGTTATATGGGCATCCAAGATTACCCTGATTTTATTAACTCTGTTGCATATAGATGAGCTAATCTAATCACTGAATCCTGGTCCGGCATCCATATCAGTAGGCCATGACCTTCATAATGGGATTAGGTGAACCTCTACTTCCACACCGGAATCCCCCATACCTTGTGTGCGTCACGCCGCAATAATGACGAAGAGCTGTGTCTACAAATCAGAAAAGGTGCTGGGGATTTTGGCAGGCAGGAGGTGCTGTCTGGAGAGCTCCTGTCCATCAGCCGCAGACCTCTGACCTGGCTGCTGGACCAGGGTCCTGCAAATCGACTTGCTCATCTCTACTGGTGAGGCCTGCACCTAAACATGAGCTTTCTCTTCTTACTGCCCTAGGGATACATTCTCACCCCGATCCGTTTCGCGCACTGTCTAGTTCCTGGTTTTGAGCCTCCCACCTCCCCCTTCTGTATCTAGATTCGTGTTTCATCTTCCTTTTTAAAAAATGTTCTTTACTTGTATATTATGGAGCTATGGAATTGCGCTGTAGCTTTCAGTCATATATTGTCAGATAGTAATCGTGAACTTATTGATGGCTGTGTGTCTGAGCAACGCTGTTGTTGGTAGGTTGTCATTAGCTAGGTGTTTCTTTGTAATCATTGTTGAAAGCCATGATGACCTCATGGTTCCTGCCTGGCCCTGATGGGGCTCTGCTGATGCTGTATGATACATGTCATGCTTCCTACTGGTTGTGGCAGAAGAGGGGAAAAAATTCCTTTATACTGGTATATAGATGTCCTGGAGGACAGACTACTATTTGATGGTTTTTGAATAATTATTATTCTGCACAATGATTGGTGCTTACAGCAATCGTGTAGTTTTCTTTCAAGCACTGCAAATATGTCACTGTTGCCGTCACAGCATAACTAGGGTGATTTACTGGTCACATCCGAAAACTGCGTGGGTGGGAGTGTTGGCAGCCATTAGCTGGTACTTGTCTTGGATGGAGGTATTCTAGCTACAGTATATACATTTAGGTTTCCTCCTCTGCCGAGATGGTAAATGTTATTCTTAGTGCTCAGTGCGTTATTGCACTTAGCCATTAGCATCATCAGAGTTCTCTGTTCACCAGACAGAGCCCTTAGTGCGTTCTTCTAGTGTGTATTAGCATGCTGTTATTTAATGGGGTTGTCCTTTATTGGGCGACCCCTTATGAATGCTCCTACTTAGCTGCATAAAACTTAAAAAAAAAATGCTTAGTCCTGGACATCCTCTCACAAAATTGTGAAGACTGCCACAGATTAGCGGACACTGATGGGATGCAGGGCTTCCGTGACATTGTCGTGAAATCACTGGGGGTAGGCTCAGAGCGGAGGTAGCACAAATGAGAAATAAGTATACCTTTATTTGACAATTTTATGTAGTCACTTGAGCCATTCATAAAAGGTTGGACACACATTTACATATATTGGAGAGCTCAGCCGACTGTATTTTCCTGAACAGAGGGCCGCTGCAAAAACGTAACCCTTCTACTATACATTTCCTACCAATCAATCTCTATAGTAGACTGATGGCTAGCCTTCCATCCATACTGTGGCCATTGTTAGGCCAATACCCCTGCATGTATACACTTGACAGTGGCTACAAAAGCATCCAATCGCTGAAGCTGGAAATGAAGAACTAATAGGAGGCTATTTCTATATACGTATTTGATCATTGGTGTTAACATACTGAGACAGGTTCACCAAAATTGCTCAATTTGTACACAACGTAAGGCTTTATTCACATGTCCAGTAATTACTGTATGAATGGATCTGTTTTTTCTTTACTGGATTCAGTCAGCCAAAAATGGATCTGTTACAAAAAAAGAAAAACGGATGGCTAATTAATGGATCCATTTTCCATAGACTCCAATGTTAAATAAATGGATCCAGCAGAGATCAGTTATTTAAAAACAGACTAAAAAGTTGTGTGCGCTGCTGAATCTTTTCTAACTGATCACCACTGAACATTCGAACATAGCGTAATGGTAGGCTCGGCATTAAGTGAGCCAAGTGTACCCCATTAACTCATGCTGGATGATAAACTTGCTGCTCCAACACTACACCACCCATTAGTTGGCTTATTCTGAGCCTATCTGAGACAGGGTTCAGTGTGGCATTTTAACCTTAAATTTGTATCCATTCACATCCTGTCGGTGACTTGACTGTTTGGGCAGATGAACCTCATGATATGGATAGTAATTTGTGTACATTGCTATAATATTTTACTTTGCAAGCCCTTGTTTTATATTTTTGTGGGTTTTTTTGTACCCTGCCCCTTTTTACAGTAAACTAGAAAGCTTAATAGATGCAATAAAATCATGTGTGGACAGGTTTAGTGACAATGCATCGGAAAGTTGAGAGCCGGCTACTCGTCACCATGGAGCAAACACAATATATACAATATCTGCTGCCCGATGGCTAGTCGGGAATAGAGATGCTACTTGCAGTGTTGTAATGATTGATAGGCAGAGATTAATACAAAACCTACTCAGAAAAGTGAATACACCAAAAGGAATCAAAGAATTGGAAAGTACAAATATTTTTATTTATTACAGAATTAAAAACAAGGAGAAACTGGCAGAAGTAACATCAAAATACCATAGTACAAGTAGATAATATAATACAGGGTTCGACAAACCCCGGGCGCCAGGTCGCCAGTGGCGCCTAGAAATCATGCCTGGCGCCCTGGTTTGTCGGGCCCATAGCAGGCGGGGGGCCCACTCGCCGTTGGGCACCCCGGCGCCCGTTAGCGGAGGAGAGCGGTGTCAGCGCCGCCACTGGGCCCCCCCCCCCGCTTGCTCAGGGCCCCGGCAGCAGCTGGCACAATACTCACTGCTCCCCGTGCCTCCGCTGCCGCAGCTTTGGGCTCCAGAGGGCGCCTGCGCTTCCTCTCACAGCAGCGCCGCTGAATGACGTCATCATTCAGGGGCCGGCTGTGGCAGAGAGCGCGCGGACGCCGAACAGGTGAGATATGTGTGTGTGTGTCTGTGTGTGTGTATGTAGTGCGGTGCTTTGTGTGTGTGTGAGAGAGTGCTTGTGTGCTGCGGTGCTGTCTGTGTGATGTGGTGGGGGGAGGACAGTGATGATGATGATGATGGGGAGGCATTGATGATGATGGGGAGACATTGATGATAATGGGGAGGCGATGATGATGATGGGAAGGCGATGATGATGGGAAGGCATTGATGATGATGGGGAGGCGATGATGATGATGAGGAGGGATTGATGATGATGGGGAGGCATTGATGATGATGGGGAGGCATTGATGATGATGGGGAGGCATTGATGATGATGGGGAGGCATTGATGATGATGGGGAGGCATTGATGATGATGGGGAGGCATTGATGATGATGGGGAGGCATTGATGATGATGGGAGGCATTGATGATGATGGGGAGGCATTGATGATGATGGGGAGGCATTGATGATGATGGGGAGGCATTGATGATGATGGGGAGCCATTGATGATGATGGGGAGCCATTGATGATGATGGGGAGGCATTGATGATGATGGGGAGACCATGATGATGATGATGGGAGGCATTGATGATAATGGTGAGGCATTGATAATGATGGAGGCGATGATGATGATGATGGGGAGGCGATGATGATGGGGAGGAGAACGATGATGATGGGGAGGAGAACGATGATGATGGGGAGGCGAACGATGATGATGGGGAGGCGATGATGATGATGATGGGGAGGCGATGATGATGATGATGGGGAGGCGATGATGATGATGATGGGGAGGCGATGATGATGATGATGGGGAGGCGATGATGATGATGATGGGGAGGCGATGATGATGATGATGGGGAGGCGATGATGATGATGATGATGGGGAGGCGATGATGATGATGATGATGGGGAGGCGATGATGATGATGATGGGGAGGCGATGATGATGATGGGGAGGCGATGATGATGATGATGGGGAGGCGATGATGATGATGATGGGGAGGCGATGATGATGATGGGCAGGCATTGATAATGATGGGGAGGCCATGATGATGATAAGGAGGCAATGATGATGATGAGAAGGAGGCAATGATGATGATGAAATGGAAAAAAAATTCTGGCTCCTAAATTTTTTGGCTGGCTCCTAGATTCTGAACAACTTTGTCGACCCCTGATATAATAGGTTCATGATAGGGAGGACTGACCAATACACATAATCACATACCTCCCAACTTTTGAAGATGCGAAAGAGGGACAAAGGTTGCAGCGCGCCGCCGCAAATTTTAGGCCACGCCCCGGCCACACCCATTTCACAACTAGTCACACCCATGTCCACGCCCCAACCACACCCATTTAGCACTGGTGATCACACTGACTGGTACTGACTGAGGGCACACTGGTACTGAGTAAAAGAAAGAACAGAGAGAGAAAAAAACAGAAAGAAAGGAGATAAAGAAAGAGGGGAAAGAACAGAGAGAAAGTAGAGAAAGAAATAAAGAAAGGGGAAAGAAAGAACAGAGACGGAGAAAGAAAGAGGGGAACGAAAGACGGGAAAGAAAGAACAAAGAAAGAAAGACGGGAAAGAAAGAACAGAGAAAGAAAGAACAGAAAGAAAGAGGGGACAGAAAAAAAGAACAGAGAGAAAAAAAGAGGGGAAAGAGAACAGAGAGGGAGAGAGAAAGAGGGGAAAGAAAGAACAGAGGGAGAGAGAAAGAAAGATGGGAAAGAAAACAGAGAAAGAAAGAAAGAGAGGAAAGAAAGAACAGAGAAAAAAAGAACAGAGGGAGAGAGAAAGAGGGGAAAGAAAGAACAGAGAAAGAAAGAAAAACAGGGGGATTGAAAGAACAGATAGAGAAAGAAAGAGGGGACAGAAATAACAGAGAGAGAAAGAAAGGGGAAAGAAAGAACAGAGAGAGAAAGAACAGAGAGAAAAAGAAAGAGGGGAAAGAACAGAGAGAAAAAGAAAGAGGGGAAATTAAGAACAGAGAAAGAAAGACAGAGGGGGAAAGAACAGAGAGAAAAAGAAAGAAAGAGAATAGAGAGAAAGAAAGAGGGGAGCGAAAGAAAAGAGAAAGAAAGAACAGAGAGAAAGAGAGAAAGAAAGAGGGGAAAGAACAAAGAGAGAAAGAGGGGAATGAAAGAACAGAGAGATAGAGAAAAAGAAAGAAACAGAAAGAAAGAGGGGACAGAAAAAAGAAAGAGGGTAAAGAAAGAAACAACAGAGGGAGAGAGAGAAAGAAGGGAAAGAAAGAACAAAGAGAAAGAATAGAGAGAGAGAGAGAAAAAAAGAACAGAGAGAGAAAGAGAAAGAAAGAAAGAGGGGAAAGAAAGAACAGAGAGATAGAAAGAAAAAGAACAGAGAGAAAAATGGGAAAGAGAAAGAAAGAACAGAGAGAGAAAGAGGGGAAAGAAAGAACAGAGAGAGAAAGAAAGAGGGGAAAGAGAGAGAAAGAAAAAAGAAATAGGGGAAAGAACAGAGAGAAAGAGGGGAAAGATAGAAAGAAAGAACAGAGATAGAAAGAAAGAACAGAGATAGAAAGAAAGAACAGAGATAGAAAGAAAGAACAGAGATAGAAAGAAAGAAAGAACAGAGATAGAAAGAAAGAAAGAACAGAGATAGAAAGAAAGAACAGAGATAGAAAGAAAGAAAGAAAGAACAGAGATAGAAAGAAAGAACAGAGATAGAAAGAAAGAAAGAACAGAGAAAGAAAGAAAAACAGGGGGATTGAAAGAACAGATAGAGAAAGAAAGAGGGGACAGAAAGAACAGAGAGAGAAAGAAAGGGGAAAGAAAGAACAGAGAGAGAGAAAGAACAGAGAGAAAAAGAAAGAGGGGAAAGAACAGAGAGAAAAAGAAAGAGGGGAAATTAAGAACAGAGAAAGAAAGACAGAGGGGGAAAGAACAGAGAGAAAAAGAAAGAAAGAGAATAGAGAGAAAGAAAGAGGGGAGCGAAAGAAAAGAGAAAGAAAGAGGGGAAAGAAAGAACAGAGAGAGAAAGAGAGAAAGAAAGAGGGGAAAGAACAAAGAGAGCGAAAGAGGGGAATGAAAGAACAGAGAGATAGAGAAAAAGAAAGAAACAGAGAAAGAAAGAGGGTAAAGAAAGAAACAACAGAGGGAGAGAGAGAAAGAAGGGAAAGAAAGAACAAAGAGAAAGAATAGAGAGATAGAGAGAAAAAAAGAACAGAGAAAGAGAAAGAAAGAAAGAAAGAGGGGAAAGAAAGAACAGAGAGATAGAAAGAAAAAGAACAGAGAGAAAAATGGGAAAGAGAAAGAAAGAACAGAGAGAGAAAGAGGGGAAAGAAAGAACAGAGAGAGAAAGAAAGAGGGGAAAGAGAGAGAAAGAGAAAAAGAAAGAGGGGAAAGAACAGAGAGAAAGAGGGGAAAGATAGAAAGAAAGAACAGAGATAGAAAGAAAGAACAGAGATAGAAAGAAAGAACAGAGATAGAAAGAAAGAACAGAGATAGAAAGAAAGAACAGAGATAGAAAGAAAGAACAGAGATAGAAAGAAAGAACAGAGATAGAAAGAAAGAACAGAGATAGAAAGAAAGAACAGAGATAGAAAGAAAGAACAGAGATAGAAAGAAAGAACAGAGATAGAAAGAAAGAACAGAGATAGAAAGAAAGAACAGAGATAGAAAGAAAGAAAGAACAGAGATAGAAAGAAAGAAAGAACAGAGATAGAAAGAAAGAAAGAACAGAGATAGAAAGAAAGAAAGAACAGAGATAGAAAGAAAGAAAGAACAGAGATAGAAAGAAAGAAAGAACATAGATAGAAAAAGAAAGAAAGAACATAGATAGAAAAAGAAAGAAAGAACAGAGATAGAAAAAGAAAGAAAGAACAGAGATAAAGAAAGAACAGAGATAAAGAAAGAACAGAGATAAAGAAAGAACAGAGATAAAGAAAGAACAGAGATAAAGAAAGAACAGAGATAAAGAAAGAACAGAGATAAAGAAAGAACAGAGATAAAGAAAGAACAGAGATAGAAAGAAAGAAAAAGAACAGAAAGAAAGAAAGAAAGAAAAAGAACAGAAAGAAAGAAAGAAAGAAAAAGAACAGAAAGAAAGAAAGAAAGAAAAAGAACAGAAAGAAAGAAAGAAAAAGAACAGAAAGAAAGAAAGAAAGAAAAAGAACAGAAAGAAAGAAAGAAAAAGAACAGAAAGAAAGAAAGAAAAAGAACAGAAAGAAAGAAAGAAAAAGAACAGAAAGAAAGAAAGAAAAAGAACAGAAAGAACAGAGAGAGAGAAAGAAACAGAGAGAGAAAGAAACAGAGAGAGAAAGAAAGATTCTATAAAGATACTATAGCAGCCCGGCTCCATTGTAGTGCCCACCTGAGCCTCTCGGTGCAGGACATATCATTATCCGCTCACATGGCCGACATCCCCGATTCCAAGGCGAGGACACGGTGATGGATCTGAAGCATTCCCTGAAGTGCCTCCATGGTTCCGTCACAATCTCCTCCTGAAGTTACCTCATTTCCGGTTATCTTCCAGCGGCTCCGCTCCGCGCACCTTGTGTACACGCGCGGCTCCGCTCCGCGCACCTCGTGTACACGCGCGGCTCCGCTCCGTGCACACTACATCACTGCTTCATCCACCTCGTACACACACGGCTCTGCTACATCCAACTTGTACACACTACAGCACTGCTACATCCACACTGTAAACACGAGTCCCGACCCCCACACACAAAAACTTACCCTCATCCAGCACCATGACAACCATCACACTGCAGAGTCCTGCACATAGCGAGGACACTGATCATGTGACCCCTGACTCCTCCCCTCCTGTGACCTTATCACAGGTCCTGTGGGCACAGAAGAGAACAGCATAGCAGCATCATTTCTAGCTGTGAGCCGCTGAGCTGTAGAGACGGAGGGCAGGAAGGTGTGCATGGGGGGCGTGGCGGCTCATCTCACTGCGGGACACTGTTCTCAGCGGGATGGGGGGGGGTCAGAATCGGGACTGTCCCGCTCAATCCGGGACGGTTGGGAGGTATGTAATCATAAGTAATCCCTACTAAACAATTTAATAAAGTACAAGTCTAAGAATAAAGTGCATAGAAAAAATAAATACAAAGGGGATTATAGATAAATACCAATGGTCAGTGGCCCATGGCTCCTAAGACTCCAACGTACGTTTCACCAACTTGGCTTTCTCAAGAAGTCAGACTTATCGTGCTATATTGCTGTGAGTTTTTTCTCACAAGGTTGTTGCCTTAGGCCTCTTTCACACATCCGTCTTTTTGTATCAGGCATGATCCGGCGTGTTGGTAAAAAAACGGATCCGGTACCGGATGCGTTTTTTTACCATTGACTTTCATTAGCGCCGGATCGTGCCTGATGTCATTGCGTTGTATCCGTTTTTGTCTGGATCCGGTGGAAATGTATATTCCGGCGGCCGGACAAAACGGAGCATGTAACGTTTTTTTTGTTTGCCAGAGCCGCCTGATGTGCCTGAAGCGGCGCATCAGGCGGCCGGAAACAATAGAAGTCAATGGAACCGAATCAGACTTTTGTGCAATCCGTCAAAAGTGTGATCTGGATTCTGGAAATCAAGGACTACTACTACTACTACATTTTCCAGTGTCTCCGGCATCCAAAACCCTCTTTTTCTGGGTTCAAAAGTTCAGGTCGGATCCAGCAAAAAAACGGATCCGTTGCATCAGTTTTTTTATTTCAGCGCCAGATCCGTCCCTTCAGGTGTTCGACGGATCATGCCTGATACAAAAAAACGGATGTGTGAAAGAGGCCTTAGGCAGAGATAAATGTAAAACTTGATATTTGAGTGTGAATGGTGTGATGGTATGCCTACTATCAGGTTTCCTGATGGGTTGTTTGAAGTTGTGACAGTGGCTTTGAAGTCCGAAGTGCCAGAGTATAGTCAATGAGATGGCCAAGGGAAGCGTCCTGTTGATAAGTGAGCATGGCCCACAAACTCCTCACAATTTACGCCCAACAAAAGTCTGTTACAGCAAGAGCTGGCAAAGCAGTTGAATGATGCACCAGTTCTTGATGAATCGGTGTCTCATGGCCTAATGCACTTCTGCACTCCATTTTGTATTTCCAGTTTCTTCTTTTTGAGTAGTTGACCTCTTTTACAACCGAGGGTTAGATGCCTTTTTGAATGTCTAATGTCGTAACATTTGGAGTGGATATCTAGTTAATGGACTGCAGGGACAACCCTTTTATTGCTGAGTTTGGGAAGTTCCCTCTTTCTGACTCAATCACTTGCAACCTTCTGCACTGCTATATAAAGAGATAAGCGCAGCTCTTTGTCAGCACCTGACTGGCAGTGGAAGAAAATGCTTACCGTACTTTGCACAGGGTTTTCCTGCTTGATCGAACAGAGAAGTATTGTTGTCTACATATGTGTACGTTCGTTATTTTATTACAATACAAAAAAGTGGATGTTAATATTGCGTAATATTAGCATTTTCCTTCCTCCTTATTTTTCGTCTTTTCTTGTACTTGTGACTCCAAATATTTGTGTCCATCAAGCTCTGCTTTTCATGCCTGATATTTTGAAGTCAAAACTAGAATTGGACAAACGTGAAATATACGTCTTACACCATCCTTGTTCTTGTCTTTTACTGCAGTGTTGCCTGTACAAGTGGTATCGTTTCCTGAATATTTACAGAATTTTGCATTAATAACTTGTAACAGCCCTAATTTTTTCAAAACAATATTCTAAAAGGAAGTTAAATTCTGATCTCATACTGAAAAGTTTTTTTTTTTTTTTTTTCCCTTTAGCGGCAAGGATGATGTTGACATTGATGCCCTTGCTGCAGAGATAGAGGGCGCTGGAGCTTCCAAAGAGCAAAAAAGTAAAGCGAAAAAGAAAAACAAGAAAAAGCAAGAATTTGAGTGAGTTTAATTTTTGTTTCATTTGATGTAAAAGCATTAGACAGACTAGCGCCTTCTTAGGCTGGGTTCTTCTCACCTGCTACATACTGAAATGTGTCTTCATTAGTGATGAGTGAACATGCTTGGATAAGGTGTTATCAGTGCATGCTCTTGTGCTATCCCAGTGATATCAGTATTACCAAAGATATCAATATTATACAAGAGTATAATCAGATTGCGCAATATTGCAACTGTAAAAAAACAAACCAATGCTTTCATATCTGCCAATGAGGAATTCTGAAAATTCCAACAAAGAAATTAGAATAAAGAGGGAAAGAAACATGTGGGAAACCATATGAATATGGAACTGTAAATAGAAATCTTATCTTGCTTTAATTATTGTATTGTTAACGTTGTTACTTATGACTTGTTTTGAAACTGTTATACTGTAAAGCGCTGCGGAATATGTTGGCGCTATAAAGATTATTATTATTATTAGAAAGAATGAAGATAGAATAAACAAAGGGATTTTTTTTTAGAGGGCGGGGTTAAGGGTTAAAAGGGAGAAGGAGGGTAGAAAAGGGAGGTGGGGGGATGTGGGAAGTGAGACGATAATCGTAAGGTAAGCACACAGCACCAACTCATGTCTCATTACTTGTTTTCATGTATATTGTGAGGCTATGTTCACACAACCGTATTTCTTTATCGCTTCATTGGGGGACACAGATAACCATGGGTATATGCTGCTGTCGCTAGGAGGCTGATACTAGGCAAAAAAGGATAATGGCTCCTCCTCTCCCACCTACAGGCACAAAGCACCTCAGATTAAGCTTAGTGTCTGTAAAGGTACTGCCACACTAAGCTATCCCGCTAGCGATCTCGTTAGCGTTGCATACTAATGAGATCGCTAGCGGGATTGTTTCTATATCGCTAAATGCTGCCGCATTTAGCGATATAGTTAACGACGCTATCGCCGTTAGCGATCTTCTTAACGACTTTAGCGGTACAAAAGTACCGCTAAATCGCTAAGAAAAGGTGCCACACTAGCGATATATACTTACCCAGCGGGAGCGCCAGCGATGAAATAGGGTCCGGAACGATTCCAGCGACGAGCGAGATCACAGCAGGAAGCTCGTCGCTGGAAGCTGCCGCACTGAACAATATCGCTAACGGGATCGCTAAATAGTGACGTTTTTTAGCGATCCCGTTAGCGATATTGTTTAGTGTGGCATACCCTTAAGAGGCGGACATGGATCTGCTACCAGATCAGCTTTTTCCCATTCAGGTATCTTGCGTGTTTTTATTAATCTTTTCTCTTTGTCTTTCAGGTTCTTCTTTCTCCGGGTAGCAGGATGTAATTTCTCACCCTGTTTTCCTGTACGTATGCGACCGAGAAAGCAGTGTGGTATCTCCCACATCGCCCACTCTCGGACCCGCAGACAGGACCTAATCCCTTGTCACCTTTACGGGTTCTTCAGGGTGACTCCAGGTGGCCGGTCCTTTTCCCACCCCTCTCCTCGGAGAGGGCTGGGAGGAAGACGGTGGTCACCATCGGTTTCTTCCCCCTTCTTTTAAGGGGTTGACGCTGTCTTCTGATTCCATCAACCGTTTCCCATCCGAGGGCGCCTGATGTGATCCTCATCGCTGCAGAGGGACCGGGACTCACTGCAGGTATGTCTCCCTCCTCTCCCTTTGCAGCAGCAGCCGTCATCCTGGGGTTCACAGTCCCTTCATCGCAAGGGAGGCAGGGCGACGTTAGTAGTAGGGGTCACCCTGCAGCCGCAGCCATATTTCCTATGGCCGGGCTCAGCACTTGCAGACATTCCTCCTCCCTTTGCTGGCCGCAATCCTTCCCTGTCTCTCTTTAGCCAGTCACCCTCGGGCGTTTAAATTGCGCGCTTTTTTTGTCCAATAGGAGGCGTCTTCCTCTTCTTTCAAGTCGGGCCACGCCCTCCGCAGCACGCATTTTTTCGGTGTGCTTCTTTCGCTCCTGTCACGGAGCTTCCCCTTCCTGGCTGCTCACGCCCCTAGCGTGTCGGCCACTCAGAGGGAGGCCTTAGTTTTCGCTGACCAGCAGATTGTCCTGGCTGTTCACGCCCCCTTCCTTTTTTTTTTACCAGCTGGCAGATTACAGCGGTGTGGTGACACAGCTGAGGCTACATCAGACTCTTCATACACGCATATCCTACACGCTCTGCTCACGGGAGACACAGCTATATCTTTCGCTCCCTGCAGACCTGGGGGACACCGCTTCTAAAGTTCTTTCTGCTGGTCATCACTAGCATCTGGTTGGCTCTGTACCCTTTTGTCTTGGCTCCTCCACAGCAGTATCCCCAAGACTTAACTTATGCCCAACCCTAGTGAGGCTTCTTCTGGCCCCTCTAAGCCCACTGTGATTCACTATGCCTGTGCCCTTTGCAAACGAAAGTGGTCTTCAGGCCAGTCCTCCCTTTTCTGCCTATCCTGCAGCCCCTCCACCATGTCTGCCCCACAGGAGCCCTCTAACGCCCTCTGGAGTGGACTGTTGCCATGTCACAGTCGGTCTCTGACCTGACAAAAGTCTCACAGTCCCTGGTCCAGGTCCTGGAACGACTTTCGCATTTGTCTACTGCCACCAGTGCTCCGATCGCCTCTTATGGTGATTCACACATACCTGACCGAGACTTTCACAGGGACAAATTGAGCATGAGGCAAAGGAAGCAAGCCCTTTCTTTCTCCGGGTCCCTCCTCATCCTCCTGGATGCATTCCTCACCCCATGCCTCCTCCTCAGAGGCGGCTTTTGGGTCGGATGTGGATTCCTAGTCTGAGTCTGATACGGACCAGATCTCAAAGATGCAGGATATGGTCAATACTAGCCTTATCCTGGCAATTACCCAAACTCTGAACCTAAAGAAGGATGAGGCACCTGCTCAGGAACACTCCGTCCCCTTCAAATGGGTAAAATGTTTCTCCCGGAATTTCCCTAATCACAGGGAATTTGAAGTAATTATGTCCAAACACTGGGAATACCCTGAGAAGCACTTCCCAGGAAGGAAGTAGCTTGAGGTTCTCTATCCCTTTAGCCCAGATCTCGTTGGTAGATGGGCAGAATCCCCGAATGTGGATCCGCCGGTTTCTCCCCTGTCTGCTAAGACAGCCCTGTCTCTACTGGATGGTGCATCCCTTAAAGGGAATCTGTCACCCCATTTTTCGACTATCAGCTGCAGCCACCGCCATCAGGGGCTTATCTACAGTATTCTGCCCCGATGTAACCTGAAAGAGAAGAAAAACGAGTTAGATTATACTCACCCAGGGGCGGTCCAGAGTCTGGTCCGATGGGTGTCGCGGTCCGGTCCGGCGCCTCCCATCTTCTAGCGAAGACGTTCTCTTTTTTGCTTCCCGTCGCGGCTCCTGCGCAGGCGCACAGCTCTGCCCTGTTGAGGGCAGAGTAAAGCACTGCAGTGCGCAGGCGCTGGACCTCTCTGACCTTTCCCGGCGCCTGCGCACTGCAGTACTCTAATCTGCCCTCAACAGGGCAGAGCAGTACGCCTGTGCAGGAGCCCTGACGGGAAGCAAAGAAGAGGACATCTTCGCTAGAAGATGGGAGGCACCAGTCCGCGACACCCATTGGACCGGACCGCCCCTGGTTGAGTATAATCTAACTCGTTTTTCTTCTCTTTCAGGTTACATCGGGGGCTTATCTACATCATTACAGAATGCTGTAGATAAGCCCCTGATGGCGGTGGCTGCAGCTTATAGACAAAAAATGGGGTGACAGATTCCCTTTAAGGATTCTATGGACTGACAGACAGAATCCTTGGCTAAGTCAAATTTTGAAGCAGCTGGTGCCTCCCTCTTCTGTCTCATTTTTTGATTCCACCTGGGTGGCAAAGTCCATGTCTGTCTGGGCAAGAATGCTTCGCCAGGGTATCCAAGCGGCAGCTCCTCCAGATGAGTTGGCAGATTTTGACTGCTTCCTTAGATGCGGCCGGTTGTTCCGCTAGGGCTACCAGCAGTATCGTTGCTATACGCTGCATTCTCTGGTTGAAAGCGTGGAATGCAGATCCGCCATCTAAAAAGTCCCTCACTTGCATTCCTTTCCAAGGCTCTAGAATTTTTGGGTCCAAACTGGATCAAATAATTTCAGCTGCTACCTCGCTTCCCCAGTCCAAGTCTACACGTCTTTTTAATAAAAAGAGGTCACTTCAATTTCGTTCCTTTCGGCCCTTCAGAGCTTCAGGAGCTTCTGCCCAGCAGGACCGCTCTTCCCAAGGGGAAAGAGAAGCTGTCCTTCAAACCGGCTCCTCACTGGCGACCCAAGGGTCGCTCTTCCAAGTCTTCAGGGTCCTGCGCCAATAGGTTCTCCTCGGCGTGACGGGTCACCCCCACCCGGAAATTTCTCCAGGATGGGAGGCCGACTTCTTCTCTTCCGGGAATTATGGTTGTCGGTGGTCAACGATGCCTAGGTCAGAGAGATAGTCAGTCATGTCCGGTTACAAAATTTGACTTTTCTTTCCCCCCAGGAAGATGTTTCTTTCTGTCTCGCCCGCCAAAACATCCATCTCAGGCCCGTGTCTTCCTTCCAAAGGAGAAGTTTTCATCCCTCTGCCAGGGGGACTGCACTTCAAAGCGACCAGTTTCTCTCCCCCCTGCTGTCCTGTATGAGAGTTCTGGGGAAGATGAATGCTGCCATGGAAGCTGTGCCTTTTGCCCATTTCCATACCCGTCTTCTTCAACTGGCCCTCTGTTTGTTTGGGACTAGAGGACCGTCTCCCTGGACCGGCCTGTGTTTCCGCCTCTCAAGGTGAGGCAGTCCCTGATCTGATGGACGCTATCAGCATCAGTCCTTCCTTCCTCTCCGGTGGCAAATCATCATCATCTTCGTCACACAGTGCAGGGTTGCTGGAACACCCAATAAGTCGCCCTCCCCATCAGTCTCCTGGAGATCAGGGCAATTTTCTCTGCCCTTCGTCGATGGCATTTCGTCCTTGCAGGCCAGCCGGTCCGCAAACAGTCTGACAACGCCATGGCCGTGGTTTACATAAACCTTCAAGGCGGGACTCGCAGCAAATAGGTTATGGTAGGGGTAACAAGGATTCTACGATGGGCTTAACGTCACGTTCCTGCCATATCAGCCGTGCACATTCCTGGGGGTGAAAAATTGGGCCGCCGATTTTCTGAGCCGTCAGGGTTTCGCATCGGGCGAGTGGTCTCTCAGATGTGCCAGAAATGGGGCACACCGGACATCGACTTGATGGCGCTTCGGATGAACCACAAGGTTCCTCAGTATATGCTCACAATTTCAACTGCCTTATCCTTTTCTGCCTCTCCCCTTGATTCCGAGAGTCATGAAAAAGATAAAGGAAGAAGGGATTCCTGTCATCTTGATAGCTTTGCACTGGTCAAGACGGGCCTGGTACGCGGATCTGGTGAAAGTACTCATGGACGCTCCCTTGAGACTCCAAGACTGTCCAAATCTTCTCTCGCAAGGCCCCTTCTTTCACCACAGTTCAGTCTCTGAGTTTAACGGCATGGTCTTTGAGGCCGTAGTCCTGAGGGAGGCCGATTTTTATTTATTTATTTATTTCACCTCTCCCCTCCCCATCAGGTTATTCAGACTATGATTAGGGCAAGAAAACCAGCATCCTCGCATATCTATCACAGATACTGGAAGGCCTTCTTTTGGTCTTTTTCCCTTTCTTCCATCCTGAGTTTTCTACAAGCGGGTCTGGACTCTGGTCTATCACTCAGTACCCTTAAGGGTCAAGTTTCCACTCTGTCAATTCTTTTCCAATGAAATCTGGCTTCTTGTTCCCAGGTAAAGACTTTTCTTCAGGGAGTCGCCCGCCTGGCACTTCCTTATCGTCCTCCGATAGATCCATGAGATCTTAATCTTGTCCTTGGCGCACTCCAGCACGGTCTTTTTGAACCCATTCAAGACATTCCGTCTTCTCTCCTGTCATGGAAAGTGGCCTTCTTAGTGGCAATTACGTCCATCAGGAGAGTTTCTGAGAGTTAGCGGCATTATCATTACAGTTCCCCGTTCCTGATCCTACATCAGGACAAGGTAGTTCTCAGACCTGTTCCTTCTTGCCTAAGGGGTTTTCTTCATTTCACATTAATGTAGACATTGTCTTTCCTTCTCCATGTCCCTCTCTAGTCCATCCCCTGGAGAAGTCCCTCGACGAGTTGGATCCGGTAAAAGCTATCCGAGGACTATCTACCTTTCGAGGACTGTTTCATTTCGCCACTCTGATGCCTTATTTGTTGTCTCTGAAGGTTGTCTTAGGGCTCCCTGCTTCTAAGTCCTCTATTGCCCATTAAATTCGTTCTGCAATATTGGAGGCATACCGCGTTCAGGACAAGCAGCTTCCTTCGGGGGTGAAGGCTCACTTCACTCGGGCGGTGGGGGCTTCCTGAGCGTCACCAGGCCTCGGCTTTACAGATTTGTAATTCCGCGTCTTGGTCACTCTTGCACACCTTTGCAAGGTTTTACAGGGTTCATACCCATGCCTCGTCTAATGCAGGCCTGGGAAGAAAGGTGCGGCAGTTACGCACCGGCTGACCTAAGTCTGTTTTCTTTGCTTTTTTTCTGATTCCCACCCTATGAACTGGTTTGGGACGTCGCATAGTTACCTGTTCCACAATGAAGCGACAAAGAAAGATTTTATGGTGAGTACCAAAAATCCCTCTTTTTGGTTCGAGTGCTGTCCATGAAACAGCTTATTGAATTGGGCTGATCTGATAACAGTTTTTTTTCATTGACCGAATGTCCATGTGCATAAAAAAAATTGCAACATGCTCAAGTCTCTTCTCTATTTTGGATGAGATTTGCCTATTCAAGTCTATGGGTGCACAAAAAAAAATCAGATCTGATCTTCTGTATTGCATCTAGTTTTTATGAATACATTGCTATTATTAACATAAGAGACAATTTGTTCTTTGTGTATTTTAATAACTACTATATAGCTGATGATGAAAATGCAATCAGTACACAAAAAATAAACTAGATAAGAGGAGGACCCCATTGTTTTGATTTTTTTTTTCCATTTGGGATTTGCTTTCTAAATGCAAAATGAAGCCACTTTGTGTAGTTTTTGTTTAAAAAAAAAAAGTCTTGCCTTTTTACTGTTGAAGCGTTTGTGCAACTCCTTTTTGTTAGCTGGCTGTGCTGCTGTTTATCTTGTAGATCCAACGGCGAACTGCTTCTAGCTGTGTTAGCTCAGAGCTGATATAATTTCTGTCTTTGCTGCACCTTTGCTCATCTCGGTGTTAACACTAGAACTACTGATGGAGTCATTTTGACTCCTTTCGTTTTTTATTTCTCTTCTGTGACTACATTTTTCAGAATTCCGGCTTGAAACTCGGTGACTTTTCCTCAAATATGATGTGAAAAAAGATTTTGTGAGAATAAATAATTTTGGTGAAAAATTTGCGCGTTTTTTTCAAAATTTACCAAGAACTACTGAAGGGAGTCATTTTGACTCCCTACTATATTTTGAGGTCCTTTTGTCACTAAATGTTGCTATAAAGTTTTGTGCATAATTTTTTCACTCTGTCTTATTTACCCTGATGTTCATATAGATGTAGTTCAATTTACATGTCAACTTTTCACATTTTCCTTGTGTTTTACCTGCTTGTATTACTGTGTAATGCTGAACAAAATAGCTTGTTTACTCTAGGCTCTTATCTTATGCTAATTTTTGATTCATATATATTGACACATATAAAGAACTGTACGCTTGCAGAAGCATGCAGGAACAATAATTTACAGTTTACTCTATCTGATGAGGAGCTAGATGCATTCATTGCGATATTCTGTGCTCGTGGAATATCTGGCACGAACCGTCACTCGATTAGCAGTATTTGGTGTAATGACTGGGGAATACCGTTTTGCAAAGCGACAATGTCTAGGGACAGCTTTGTTGAAATTATGAGGTTTCTCAGATTTGATGAGAAATCTACTTGATCGAAGAGACTGCAAACGGACAAGTTTGCTCTATTTTCTACTGTGTGGGACAGGTTTATTGAAAATTGTATTGCGTGTTACAAACCTGGCCCATACATAACGGTGGATGAGCAACTTTTCCCAAGCAAAACTAGGTGTCCATTCACGCAGTACATGCCTTCCAAACCAGATAAATATGGCCACAAATATTGGCTAGCTGTTGATAAGGAGAGCAAATATCTGGCAAATGGCTTCCCTTATCTAGGCAAAGATGACACACGCCGTGCTGAGGACCGTTTAGCTGACCATGTGGTAATGAAGTTATTGGACCCGTTTTTGAAAAAAGGTCGCAATGTTACAACCGATAATTATTTTACTTCAGTAAAATTAGCTAAACAGCTAAAAAGCAAAGGAACAACCATCGTGGGAACACTGAACAAGATAAGGCGAGAAGTGCCTAAAGAAATAAAATCCATGAAAGAGGAATTGTACAACACTAAAGTGTTTAGAAATGAAGACAATTTTACACTTACAGTATATCAAGGAAAGCCCAACAAAAATGTTGTCATTTTGAGTTCCGTCCATCCAGATGTTGTTGTTGCGTCTGATTCCGCTAAAAAAACTCCAGAAACGGTAAAGTTTTACAATGAAACAAAATATGGAGTAGATGTAGTGGATCAGATGGCACGAAAATATACCACACGAACATGCACAAGGAGATGGCCTGTTCATGCATTTGAAAATGCCTTAGACTTTGCGGGTATAAATGCATGGATAATGAGATAACCCACCAAAAAATGTCACGCAAGGCATTTTTGCAAACGCTTGTGAGAGAGTTGAGTGGTCCTTATGTCACAGATAGGGAAAAGGGTTCCACGTCCCAAGTTTCTACATGCTCAGAAGTGATGGTTCAAACAAAATTTTGCCAGATCAAAGAAAAGTGCAAGAAAAATAGATCTGTCGGCAATTGTAAGACTTGTGTGGGCAATGTACTGCCATAAATCAAAGGCAATGCCTAAAATGCGAAACACCAAATGTTTAGAAGGTGAATTCTGCGCCATATTTTCATTTTTATGCTCCTCCACCTACATTTTCTCTGCTTTTTGTTCTTCAGTTGTTGTTTATATGTGTGTACTTGAATAAAAAAAAATGTTTGAAAAACGTCTATTATAATTATTGTTATTTTCTGTAGAAAAATAAGAAAAGCAGAAAAAAAACAATCAAAAGCATTACTGTTGGATCTCACAATAATAATACATTACAAAAAATATAATTATTAATAAATAACCACAAATGAAACTCTAAAAATAAACGAAAACAAGCAAGGAGTCAAAATGACTCCTTTCAGTAGTTCTCGGCGGGGTCACGAGTCCAGTAGTCCTAGTGTTAAAGATAGCAGCAGGTACAAGAAGGCTATACACAGCAGAGCAAGATATTAGATATTGGAGGTAGCTCCCACAGTGTGTTAATATATGTAACCCCTCCCCCACTGTTGATTGGCAGCTTGCTGACAATTCACAGTGTACACCAGTGTTTCCCAATTTCCAGTCCTCACGGACTCCACGGGTCATGTTTTCAGGATTTTCATAGTGTTGCACAGGTGAAAGAATTCCTGATGCCTTGATGATACTTCTACCATCTCCATCTCCGCAATACAAAGGAAATCCTGAAAACATGACCCGTGAGGACTGGAGTTTGAGAAACAGTGGTGTACACAGTCAAAACAGGGATTCTATCAAAGCTGCACTAAGCAGCCCAGTAAGTGACGCATCCCTAGAATCAGACTGTTTCAACATTATGTTGCTATGAGATTCCATAGCAAAAACCTGACAGATTCCAATAATTGACTCAGTGCTTCAGTTTTCTGTACAATTGTCCACCAGAAAAATGGTGAATGAACGAGATGCTTCCCTTTCATTTCTATAGTCTTAGAAGAGTACCAGAGTTCACCATAGAAATAATGTCTTTAAACTATTTTGAGACCACCCATAGACTGTAAACATCTGTGTGATATTCTGCAAACATCACTGCATAGTATATAGCAGCTGAATGTACTGTCCCATTGAGAAGGCAGGGTCTCTTTATTACTGTCTCTGCCTACCCATTCATTGTATTCATAGAGCTGACCTGGACCCAATGGTCGTGTGATTGCTGGGCGCAGGGAGGGAGCAGGTCCTTAGTTCTGCTAAGCAATCAGAAGGCTGAATTTCCCCTATAACTGGGACTAATATACTAGCCCAAGTTACAGGGGAAATCAGATTTTTTTTTTTTTTTTTAACGCTATTTAAATTTTGAAAAGTCTTAAAAAGGTTTTTATGTGCTTATTGGTGGGCACAGTGTAGAATATAAATAATACAAGTCGTAAGAAAAAAAAGATGCTGCCACTTCAAATCGCTGTTACTAGCTTTGCCCCCTTAGACAAAATAAACGTGTCCAATATCTAAAAATTATGGTTATTGAAAGGTGAACCAAAAATGTATTTTAATGGTCCTTTTGTGGTCAGAAAAAACAGAAATAAATGTGAAAAATGGTAATCTTTTTTTCCCCACACTGATAAGTTATATCGTGAAAAAAATGTAAATAATGAAGTCCCCACATATCTTGAAAAGAAGATGCAAAAATTACTTGGATACCCAAATGAGGAAAAATATACCTCTAAGTCTATACCATGTTAGCCGGTAGATAGAAAGTATAACAAAATTGAGACCTCAGTGATTGATACCTCTTAATGGCTTACTGAAAAGATGGTAATAAATGGCAGCTTTCCAGACTCCTAAGGTCTCTTTATCATGTGTTGGTATGACACAAAATCTGAAAAGTCACATATTTTTACCCAACTGAAAATAGAGTAGTACGGTAATAAGATAGTTCTGCTTCACATCACTATCAGTATGGGAAGGGGAGAAACAGTTCTGGCCGTAAATTTTTATTTATTTTGCTCGCTTATATAGCGCCATTAATTTCAGACATTATCGGCACTGTCCCCATTGAGTCTCACAATCTAATTCCCTATCAGTATGTCTTTGGAGTATGGGAGAAACCACGCAAACACAGGAGAACATACATTCTCCTTGCAGATGCTGTTCTTGGTTGGATTTGAATCCAGTGCTGCAAAGCTACAGTGCTCACTACTAAGCCACTGGCCTGCCCAGTTCAGTTGTCGGGGTCGTAACGACAAACAACTCGTCCTCCAGTCACTCCAAATTAAATTATAAGCATGGGTTAACCGTTTAAAGAATGAGTCAGACAATCAGGCTGGTTCAATCTTAGAGCATGCTCCAAAGACTACTGGCACGTAGCTTTCTCAGCAAGTTCTGTCTTTATTTTTTCACATACATAGGATTATCTACACAGGATGTCAGGGTGGAGTAAAGGGTGGACAGGGGCGGGGAGGTAAGCTATATATGTCCATATATGTACATGTCCAGCATCTGGCCATCTCTATTGGTTCACATTCCATAGGTCTTCTATCCAGGCAGACTTGCTGATGCAATCCTCAATTCCCCAAAGGTGGGGGCAGTCTTCAGTGAATTTCTTGGAGACAGACTAGCTGGTACTGACGTCATCTTAAGTTTCAATCTGAATAATACTCATTCAAGGAAAACTTTGTGTTTATCTTGACATATCAAAGTAACAAAGCACATATAAACATATGAATATAAAGGTATAAAAATAGCAAAACACATATATATATAAAATATAAAGATAGAAAATTATATTTTACCTTGACACAGTTATGAGGACGAAAGTTTTATTGTCTCCGATTGAGGTGGAGTGATTAAAATTTTCACACTCCGTATCCCTGAACTGCTCCAATATGTACTGTTTCTTCCTTTCCCGTACTGATAGTTCTGCTTCATGTGGCTCGTCTCATTACTGCACTGTTTTATGTCGTGTTGTGTAGAATATGTGACTCTTCAGATTTTGTGTTCTTTTATGCTGATGAAGAGACCTGAGTAGTCTGGAAAGCTGCTATTTGTTACCATCTTTTCAGTTTGCCGTTAAAAGGTATCAACCATTGAGGACTCTAAATGCTTTAATATTTTTCTATCCAAATGAGAATTTTTTTATAGCTTTTTATACAGTATGTATGACAAAAAAAAAAAACAATGAAAATGTGCCTTTTCAAGATTGTGGGTTGATGTCCTAGTCTTGAACTTTTAAACAAGATTGTCTCATTCATTTGTAGTGAAGATGATATTCTGAAAGAGCTTGAGGAACTGTCGCTGGAAAATCAAGGAGGGAAATCCAATAAGGATTCTGCACAGGTTTGTTACTTTCAGAAACTTATAGGGGTTAGTGTTAGGTTTAAAGCTTATCAAAAGTGAAATTGTGTCATGTGGAAGAGCATGTGCCCTGTGAACATGATTGTGAGGAATACCACTGTCTTTTCCCCCCGTCTGGACATCAGAACGCATGGATACTTTGGGTACAGCAGATGTATTAGTGCTATATTGTGGCTGCTGGGTATAGTGGCAATATTTGTTTAAAATATCCTTTTTAACAAAGTTTGTTTGGTTTGTAGAAACCAGAATTAGAAGAGACAGAAGCTATCCCTCCAAAGCAGGAGAAGAAAAAGAAGGGACAGAAGGGCAAGAAAGCCAGCTTCGATGATGACTACAATAGTGATGAAATGGAAAGCAAAAATGCAAAGCCCAGAAAGGAAGAAAAGATCAAAAACTTGTCAGAGAGTGAAGATTATGATGATGATGATGATGATGATGATGATGATTGTAATTTTAATAAAACTTCAAAGAAGGGTAAAGGCAAAAATGAGGCGATCAAAAAAAAGCCGCAGGTCTTTGAGGAAGCTAAGGATCATGATAAGGAGAAAGTAGATATTCCCGGATATAGTGATGAGGACTCAGATGATTTCAGCCAAGGTAAGAAAGGGAAGAAGAAGGAACCAAAAGCCAAACCTGTTACCAAAGCTGATAGCGAAGAGGAAGGGGAGTTCAAAATAAAGACAGCGGCACAGAAGAAAGCAGAAAAAAAGGAACGAGAGCGGAAGAAAAGAGAGGAGGAAAAGGAAAAGGCCAAATTGAAGAAGCAGAAGGATAAAGACACTGAAGTCTCTAAAAAAGAGCCTGAAAAAGAGGCAGAAGAGGCGGCATCTAAAAAGTCTGCAGTAGAAGCAGAAGCTGCAGACATAGATGATGGTATGTGCATACTCTTCTGTAAATACTTTGATCCTCGGTATCGTGTATTATCTGCTTCATGGTAACCACTGGTGTCATTGTGACTCCTGGCCTATGCTTAGATGCCTATAAAGTGTCTTTAATATTGTTGTCTCATGCAGATGATGATGGTGACAAGAAAGAAAAAAGACAAAAAAAAGAAGAAAGGAGAGAAAGAAGAGAAGGATAAAAAAAAGAAGGGCCCTAGTTCAGCGACAGTAAAAGCCATGCAGGAAGCTCTCGCTAAAATGAAGGAGGAGGAAGAACGGCTTAAAAGAGAGGAGGAGGAACGACAGAAGCGGCTAGAAGAGATGGAAGCCAGGCGTCTAGAAGAGGTACTTAAATTCTAGGGCATTGTGATGTGAAAAATGAGATTGTCATCTTATTGGGACTTTATAATAATGTCGACTGACTGACAGTGGCTTATTTACCAAAGAAGGAATTTTTTATATGAAGTTTAACCCCTTTCTGACAGATGTACTGTCCCGTCCATTAAACCTGTGACATTCTGACCATGGACGGGGTAGTACGTCATCGCGATCGGCTGCGCACACGGGGGGGTGTGCGGCTGATCGCGGACGGGTGTCAGCTGATTATCACAGCTGACACCCGGCACTATGTGCCAGGAGCGGTCACGGACCACTCCTGGCACTTTATCCAAGATGGCCACGGGGTCCTTCTGGGTCGTGCAGGGAGGTGGCTTATCAGTAACTGCCGAGAGCAGGCATCGGCAAGCCTCCTACACTCCATTGATCTGACTTTGTACAGTAATGTCTCACCCTGGGACAATGTAAAAAAAAAAAAAAAAATTACGCTGTTTAAAAATATTTTAAAAAAATTCCTAAATAAAAAAAATTTCCCCAATAAATACATTTATTTATGTAAATAAAAAAACAAAAGTACACACATTTAGTATCGCCGCATCCGTATCTTCCCGTCCTATAAAACTGTCCCATTAGTTAAACCCTTCAGTGAACACCGTAAAAAAAATAACTAGGCAAAAAGCAATGCTTTATCATACCTCCGAACAAAAAGTGCAATAACACTTGATCAAAAAAAGGATATAAATAAACATGGTACCCTGAAAACGTCATCTTGTCCCGCAAAAAACAAGCTGCCATACAGCATCATCAGCGAAAAAATAAAAAAGCTATAGCTCTCAGAATAAAGTGATGTTAAAACAATTGTTTTTTTATATTAAATAGTTTTTATTGTATAAAAGCGCCAAAACATAAATTATATAAATGAGGTATCGCTGTAATTGTACTAACCCGAAGAATAAAACTGCTTTATCAATTTTACCACACCCCGATCGGTATAAACAACCTCGCCAAAAGAAATTCATGAATTTCTGGTTTTTGTTCATTCTGCCTCCCAAAAATCGTAATAAAAAGCGATCAAAAAACTTTATGTGCCTGAAAATGGTACAAATAATAAAAACGTCAGCTCATCCCGCAAAAAACAAGACCTCACATGACTTTGTGGGCCAAAGTATGGAAAAATTATAGCTCTCAAAATGTGGTGATGCAAAAACAATTTTCTCCTTCGCCTCATTGGGGGACACACAGACCGTGGGTGTTATGCTGCTGCCACTAGGAGGACACTAAGCAATACAAGCACAAAAGATTAACTCCTCCTCCTGCAGTATACACCCTCTGTTGGCTCAATCCTGAACCAGTTCTTGCTTAGTGTCTGTAGGAGGCACTAGGGTCTGCTCTCAGACCCCACTTTTTTCTGATTTTTTTCTGATTTTTTATATTTTTATTATTTTACTTTCTTCACGCACGGATGGGCGACGGGACTTGTACAAAAAATCACGTTCTCCCAAAAACCAACAACAGGCGGCATCGTGGAGTGTCGCCTCCACGTACCCCTCCTGCCACGCTACCATGGGGCGACAGATCCTTGCAATAGGCCGCTCTCCCCATGAGATACCCCTCGATGAGGATGATGATGAGATTCGCGTGGCACCTTGGATGGATAACCCCACCACCTCTCCGAAAGCGGTGGCGGTCTGGAGGCATGTAGATCCCTCTCCACCCCCCTATTGAAAGGGGATGGTGGATTGAGGAAGTGCGGCCATAAAATTACCGTAATCCTGAGAAGTCCCTCTTTTTCATCTCCGGGACAGTGAGTACAGAGGTCACCGCGGCCGCACCTGCGTCGCGCCGCCGCAGCTCAGCGACGCGCCGCTGGCGCTTCCAATCGCGCCACGGCCACACGAAATTTAGCCCCCGGCTTTCGGCCCAGAATAGGCCGCAATGAAAAATTTAGTCCCCAGCTTCGGCCCGGGGTAGGCCGCATTCATAACTTTAGTCCCGGCTTCGGACCGGGATAGGCCTCAAGGAAAGTGAGCTGTCGGTGTGTCTCCGCCCACCTCGCAGCCTATTGGCCACTTGCAGATGACATGGGACTCACTCTGTTTCCTCCCCCTCTCCTCCCACTGTTTTTCGGCGCTTCTCGTCTCATACGAGAAGCGCTACTGTATTCTCTGGTGCCATCTTCTTTTGGGACAGCGCTGCAGACGCCATCCTTCTCCTTCCCTGGTTCACACACAGGACCTGGGTAAGTGCACGCTGCGACTAGGTCTACACAGCGCTTGACCCTTCTCCTGCAGCAGGCTCAGGTGCACGAAATATGTCGCAATCAAAGGGAATTCAAAAGGCTGACAAGAACTACTATGTAGTATATGCCGCCTGCGCTTCATGCAACGTTTCCCTGCCATCAAAGCATGGTTCCCAATTCTGTACATCATGTGCCCAAGAGCCCATGGCTTCTCCTGCTCAGGAGCCCCCTACTACCGTTCGGGAGTCCCTACCTATTGATCCCATTGAGCCAGGTCCTTCAGGGTGGCCCGAATTTCTGGCGCACTCTATGGACTCTCTGACTAGGGCCTTGGATACCTTCCGTGGATCCGCTTCTAGCCAGGGCACCCCTTTTCCAGAGAGGGGCCCGTTAGCCTTCAGAGAAGCCTCATCTGACAGGGGCCGTCTCACGGCGTCCGCAAAGCGGTCGTCCAGAAAACGCCGCCATAATGCATCTCCCAATCCATCTAAGCGGTTCAGCATCGGCGAGCTCAGGCTCTCACTCCCCTCTCCCAGAGATATTAGTGACCATGATTCGGAATACGAGTCGGACATTGGTGATGATCCCAACTCGCCAGAATTTCAGGAGTCGTTAGATTCTCTCATTGAGGCAATTAATACAATCCTCAAGCTAGATGAAGAACCTGGGTCTCAGCCGAATCATCCTATCTCCTTCAAAAGAGCTAAACGTGCTCACAAGGTGTTTGGTAACCACCCTGAATTTACTGATATTGTTCAGGGACATAGGGAGCGTCCGGACAGACGTTTTTCAGGACTGAAGTCTCTGAAAGCACGATACCCATTTTCGGCATCTGTGGCGAAAGAGTGGACTGAATCTCCAGTTGTAGATCCTCCAGTATCTCGTCTAGCTTCAAAAACCCTACTCTCTGTTTCGGATAGTTCATCCATTAGGAATCCTTCAGATAAGCAGATTAACAACCTCGCCAAATCAATTTTTGAGGCGGCTGGGGCATCTCTCTCCCTCCTTTGCAGCCACCTGGGTAGCAAGGGCCATGGTGGCTTGGGCTGAGAGCCTAGTCAAAATGACTAGTGATATCCCTCTTTCCCCCGAGGCACGTAATCTGGCCTATCAGATTACTCGGGCAGGTGACTACATGGTTCATGCGTCCCTGGATGCAGCTAATTGCGCTGCACTCACAGCTGCCAATGCTATTGCCATTCGGAGGTCCCTCTGGCTCCGAGAGTGGCGTGCAGACGCTGCTTCAAAGAGGACTTTGACTTCGTTGCCTTATCATTCAGGGCGTCTTTTTGGAGAGCGCCTTGATCAGATTATTTCTGACGCTACTGGTGGCAAAAGCAAGTTTCTTCCGCAGCGCAGAATCAATAGGCCTTTTCGGTCTCAATACCAAAGTCGTTCCCGGCCTTTTCGTAGCCCCTTTAATTGGTCCCTGCTTCGACCTCTGCTCGAGCACCCCGGTCATCTCGTAGAGATAGGGGTTCGCAACCATCGTCCAGATCCTCTCAGCCCTGGAGAAACAGGTTTTCGCAGGCAGGAAATAGGAGCTCCTCCTCTCGCAAATTATCATCACAATGACTCCTTGCTGGGGATGGGGGACCCAAACAAGGTAGGCGGCCGACTACTCTTGTTTCACAAAGTCTGGGGGTCGGTAGTTCAAGACCAGTGGGTCCTCGATCTAGTACACTCAGGTTACAAGATCGAATTCTTGTCCCTTCCCCCAAGACGTTTCTTTCAGTCTCGCTTCCCCAAGTCCAAGGATCTTGCAATTCCGTTTCTTCAGGCTCTGACCACGCTTCGTTCCAGCGGGGTCATCGTCCCAGTTCCTCACAAGGAAAAATTCAAAGGGTTTTACTCAAACCTCTTTGTGGTTCCCAAGAAGGACGGCTCCTTGCGTCCTATTCTGGACCTAAAATTGCTAAACAAATTCATCAGAGTCCGTCATTTCAGGATGGAATCCCTCCGTTCTGTTGTCGCATCTCTAGAAAGAAAAGAATACTTGGCGTCCATCGACATCAAGGATGCGTATCTACACATTCCGATTTTCAGCGGACATCAAAAGTTTCTGCGTTTTGCTGTCGGAGAGGATCACTTTCAGTTTGCCGCTCTGCCCTTCGGTCTCGCAACCGCCCCCAGAGTATTTACAAAGGTCATGGTGGCCGCCATGTCAATTTTACACTCTCGGGGTGTAGTAGTCCTCCCGTACCTGGACGACCTACTCATAAAAGGTCCGACTTTTCGAGCCTGCGAAGAGAGCGTCGAAATCACTATCGACACCCTCTTTCGCCTCGGTTGGCTGGTCAATTTGGACAAGTCTCTTCCCATTCCCTCTCAGAAGATTCCTTTTCTGGGAATGATCTTGGATACCTCCCAAGGGTTGGTATCTCTCCCTCCAGAGAAGATTGTCTCTCTGAAGCGGGGAGTGCTCCTATTGTCGCTAAACCGCTCTCATTCTCTGCGGAGCGCCATGCAGGTCCTTGGGAAAATGGTAGCTTCCATCGAAGCAGTACCGTTCGCCCAGTTCCATTTTCGTCCTCTTCAACAGGAGCTAATATCAGTCTGGGACGGGAACCCAGCGTCTCTAGGTCGCCGCTTCCGTCTGTCTCCCACAGTCAGAAGCTCCTTAAAATGGTGGACGAATGCCTCATCACTGAATCAAGGCAAATCTTTCCTGCCCATCCATTGGCTGGTGGTGACCACCGATGCCAGTCTCCTCGGATGGGGAGCTGTGTTCCTTCATCACACAGCTCAAGGCCGCTGGTCTCTACCAGAGACCCGTCTCCCGATCAACATCCTAGAGATCAGAGCTATCAAGTTAGCTCTCGTGCGCTTCCATCATCTCCTGGCCGGTCGTCCCATCAGGATTCAGTCAGACAACGCCACGGCCGTGGCGTACATCAACCGTCAGGGGGGCACTCGGAGCAGAGCAGCGATGCTCGAGGTATCGCACATTCTGCGCTGGGCCGAGAAAAAACGCTCGCCCATCTCCGCGGTCCACATTCCAGGAGTGGACAATTGGGAGGCCGACTTCCTCAGTCGCCAGGGCCTAGACTCAGGAGAATGGTCCCTGCACCCGGAAGTGTTCCATCTCATTTGCCAGCGATGGGGCATGCCGGATGTAGACCTCATGGCATCCAGACTGAATGCCAAAGTTCAGACTTTTATAAGTCGCTCTCGCGATCCACTAGCCGTCGGCTCGGATGCGTTAGTCCTCCCTTGGAGTCATTTTCGTCTTCCTTACATTTTTCCACCTCTTCCGTTAATCCACAGGGTGATTCGGAAGATCAAGACGGAAGGCGTTTCTCTCATTCTAGTCGCTCCGGACTGGCCTCGCCGTCCGTGGTATGCGGAACTAGTGCGTCTGGTCGCAGACGTTCCCTGGAGATTACCAGATCGTCCTGACCTCCTTTCACAGGGTCCAATTTACCATCACAATTCAAAAGCGCTGAATTTGACGGTATGGCCATTGAAGCCTGGATCTTAAGTCAGGCTGGTTTTTCTCAAAAAGTCGTCTCAACAATGGTCAATGCCAGGAAGCCGGCTTCCGCCCGCATTTATCATCGTGTCTGGAAGACATTCCTTTCCTGGTGTGAGGACAAAGGTCGTTCCCCTTTGGTTTTCTCTATCCCTTCCATCCTGGAATTTCTTCAAGCAGGAATGGATTCGGGATTAGCCCTTTCTTCCCTCAAGGGCCAGATTTCTGCCTTGTCCGTCCTCTTCCAACGACGGATCGCATCTAAGTCTCAGGTCAAGACTTTTATTCAGGGAGTGTCTCATCTTGTTCCACCTTACAAGAGGCCTTTGGAGCCTTGGGATCTTAATTTGGTCCTCAGTGCCTTACAGGACTCCCCCTTCGAACCTTTGTCGGAAGTGTCCTTATCGCTTCTTTCCTGGAAGGTGGTCTTCCTAGTGGCGATTACCTCTATCAGACGAGTATCGGAATTGGCAGCCTTATCTTGTAAATCTCCTTTCCTCATTTTTCACCAGGACAAGGTAGTCCTTAGGACTTCTCCGTCTTTCACGCCAAAAGTCGTTTCGGCTTTTCATATCAATGAGGAGATAGTTTTGCCTTCATTCTGTCCGGCGCCAATTCACCGTACTGAAAAAGCCCTTCACACTTTAGACTTGGTGAGGGCTCTCCGAAGGTACATTTCGAGAACGGCACCTTTCCGAAAATCGGACGCTCTGTTTGTGCTTCCGGAAGGACGCAGACAGGGTCTTCCTGCTTCCAAGGCAACGTTAGCCAGATGGATTCGCTCGGCGATCCAAGAGGCGTACCGTGTTAAAGGTCAGCCTATCCCGGCTGGGATTAAGGCACACTCCACTCGTTCTGTGGGGGCCTCCTGGGCCATTCGGCACCAGGCTTCGGCACAGCAAGTGTGCAAGGCTGCGACTTGGTCCAGTCTTCATACTTTCGTCAAACATTACCAAATTCATGCTCAAGTTTCTTCAGATGCGGCTCTTGGCAGACAGATTCTGCAATCAGCTGTTGCGCATCTGTAAGTTGTCTGTTGACTAGTTAAGCGTTATATGCATGAGGTTCACGAGGCTTAATCTGTTGATGAGTTCCCACCCAGGGACTGCTTTGGGACGTCCCACGGTCTGTGTGTCCCCAATGAGGCGAAGGAGAAAAGGAGATTTTTGTGTACTCACCGTAAAATCCTTTTCTCCGAGACGCTCATTGGGGGACACAGCTCCCACCCTGGTTTAACTTGTAGCCTCGTTGTTCATTTGAATTGTTGGCATATTGCACTCTGTTATGAGCTCCTACTGCTTTGGCACCGAACTGGTTCAGGATTGAGCCAACAGAGGGTGTATACTGCAGGAGGAGGAGTTAATCTTTTGTGCTTGTATTGCTTAGTGTCCTCCTAGTGGCAGCAGCATAACACCCACGGTCTGTGTGTCCCCCAATGAGCGTCTCGGAGAAAAGGATTTTACGGTGAGTACTCAAAAATCTCCTTTTTCTCCTTCGCCTCATTGGGGGACTTAGGGCCATGGATGTTATGTTGCTGCCACTAGGAGGCTAACACTAAGTTAATACAAAAAAGTTAGCTCCTCCACTGCAGTATACACCCTCATGCTGTCTCCAAAAGACCCAGTTCTTTCTTAGTGTCCATAGGAGGCACACGGGTCTGGTCTTCTTTTTTTATTTTTTACCTTTCAATTTTTAACTTTTTACCTTTTTGATTTTTATTTTTCCATCGACGAATGGAACCATCTCCCCGAACCATCAACAGACGAGCATGGGGAGTGTCGCCTCTCCGTGTCCTATCCTGCGACTTTGAATGCCATGTCTGGGCTGCTTTTTAGGGGCGACGGGTCCCTCAAAGGGCACTGATCTCCCCGCTCCCTTACGGACAAGCACATGGAGTGTTGCCTCCATGTATCCTCTTCTGCAGCCAGGCCTAATGCCGGACAATCAGCCCTGTCCCATCCTACACTCCCTGACTGAAGCTATGCTGCTTATCCATGTTATGTAAATAAAAGCTTATAGCCTGACGTTAAATTCATCCATTGGTTGTTTAAATTATTCTTTTGAAAGCTGAAACCCCCAAAATGTGGTTTAGGTTAAGAAAATAAATTGGCATCAATGCAGAAATATTGATCATTAAATGGACACAGAATGGTCAGATTTTGGCAAGACAAAAGTTTTGTCGCCTGGTCATATAATGCACCCAATATTAGTCTACATACTCGCCTGTGCTCAGTAAATGATCGGTTAAGTGGGTGTGTATAAAAAGAAACCCAGCACCCCAAACCTTCACTTGAACTCCAACTTGAGCTCTGACAACATGCCAAAAATCCATCCTGTGACCAAAGCCTGGATTATCAAGAGGCTGAAGACCAGATCCACTGCAGAGGTGGCTGGCACCTTTAATGTGTCTCAGCGTCAAGCACAAAGAATTGAAAAAAGATTTGAAGAGACTGGAGATGTGTTTGACATGCCCAGGTCCGGCAGACCCCGCAAGACAACTGCTCAGGAGGAACGTTTGTTGGTTAGAAAATCCAAAGCAAGCCCCTCTTCCACTGCAGCAGAGCTCAAACAGACCTGGTCACCCAAGTCCCTGTGTCAACTAGAACAGTTTGTTGGATTCTGTCTCGAAATTGCCTCCATGGTTGAATCAGTGCCCAGAAGCCAGCACTAAATAAAAGGCAAATAAAAAACCGTGTGGCATTTGCAAAGTACCACAGCCTGCTAAACAGATGGACGCTGGAAAAGTGGCAGAAGGTGGATTTCTCTGATGAATCTTCAGTAGAATTACACCACAGCTGCCTCAAATACTACAGGAGACCTACTGGAGC
Organism: Oophaga sylvatica; assembly: GCA_033576555.1. NCBI lineage: Eukaryota > Metazoa > Chordata > Amphibia > Anura > Dendrobatidae > Oophaga > Oophaga sylvatica. The sequence goes on from JARQOD010000002.1 coordinate 321,173,515, forward strand.
CCGTATGGATCCAAAATACACCCAGAAAACAGTTAAATTTGGTGGTGGAAAGATCATGGTCTGGGGTTACATTCAGTATGGGGGTGTGCGAAATATTTGCAAGGTGGAAGGCAATATCAATAGCCTAAAATATCAAGAAGTATTAGCTACCTCTTATATACCAAATCATAAAAGGGGTCCAATTCTGCAGCAGGATGGTGCTCCATGTCATACATCCATCTCTACAACAAAGTTCCTACAGGCAAAAAAGATCAAGGTGCTCAAGGACTGGCCAGCCCAGTCACCAGACATGAACATCATTGAGCATGTTTGGGGTAGGATGAAAGAGGAAGCTTGGAAGACAAAACCAAAGAATCTAGATGAACTCTGGGAGGCATGTAAGACTGCATTCTTTGCTATTCCTGATGACTTCATTAATACCTTGTATGAATCATTGTTGAACCGCATGGATGCAGTCCTTCAAGCTCATGGAAGTCACACAAAATATTAAATCTGACTTTAATAGCGCCACAACTTCATTCACCAATGTTATGCAACATATATTTGTATTTTAAATTAATTATTTGTTTGAATATCACATTACTTTCTGTGGCGACAAAACTTTTGTCTTGCCAAAATCTGACCATTCTGTGTCCATTAAATGATCAATATTTCTGCATTGATGCCAATTAATTTTTTTAACCTAAACCACATTTTTGAGGGTTTCATCTTTCAAAAGAATAATTTATACAACCAATGGGTGAATTTAACGTCAGGTTAAAAGCTTTTATTTACATAACATGGATAAGCGACATAACTTCTGTCAGGGAGTGTAGTGGATTTAACCCCTTGGATGTACAGAGGCCCCTTTATAGCGTCGATGCAGCCCCCACTACACCACCACTGTTAAAGCAGATGGTACAAGAAGGCGGACGGTCCCTCTCCACCTCCCTATTAAAGTGAAGTTGGATCGAGAATGATCCCCTTATCCCTGCACCGTCCAAGTTTAGCAGCAGGAGAACATGTACCCGCCGCATATCGCTGGCTTACCTGCCGCTCGGCAGCTTCTCCGGATAATGCTGGATAGAGGGGGGCTCCTCCTGGCGGTGGCGACGCTCCCTGTTCTTTCTAGCCCCCAGCTTCGGCCTTACTGTAGGCCGCAACCCTTGACTCCGCCCCGCTATGAAGCGTCCCGGCACATAGAAGTGTTCAATGTCCCAGCCCAAGGGATCCAAAAAGGCTAACAAGACTATGGCAGTCTTCTTTACTTCATGTACTTCCTGCCAGTCTTATTTCCTAAGGCTCAGAGTTCCCTGCTGTGCCGTGCCTGTGACCCCAAATGCGCTCAGAAGACCTCCACTGCCACTGTCACAATCCATGGCTTCTCTAGCCAAAGCAATTGATCCCTCCGTGTTCCCCCAGGGGATCGGAGTGTGCGCAGGTCTGGTATGGATGTATCCTCCCTCATACGGGAGCAGTCGGTTAGCAGGGGCTGAAAGCACTCTGGGAGCCTACAGGCGACTAGGAAAAGGATCCATAGCACGTCTCCAGAGCTATCACGTGCCTTATTGTCCGCAAGCTCTGCTTCTCGCTCTCCCTCTCCAAGGGTCAGTAGCGAACGCAATTCTGAGTGCGAATCGAACGGCTCCTTGGACCTGAATTCTCCAGACTTCCAGAAAACGTTGGATTCACTGATTGAGGCAGTCATAAAGACAATCGGATCAAGCCGTGTCCTTTAAGAGGACTAAACGCCCTCATAGGGCATTTGCCGTTCACCCTGAGTTTACGGCCATAGTTAATTGGCACAAGGAGCGTCTGAACAAACACTTCAGAGGATAAAAACCTGTGGAAGCGAAATATCCCTTTTCGGCTGAGCCGAGGAATGATTGGGCTGAATCCCGTCGCAGACCCTTCAGTTTCTCGCCTGGCATCCAAGACCCTTCTATCTGTGCCGGATAGGTCATCCATTAAAAATCCCGCAGACTGTCAGATAGAACATCTGGCTCGATCTGTCTGAGACCTCAGGCTCGGCACTCTGTCCTTCATTCGCTGCAGCATGGGTTGCTAAGGCAGAAGTCTTCTGGGCAGATACCCTAGCCAAAACCATTCAGAGCTGTAGTTTTCCCCCTGAGGCAGTACGTCTTGCCAGTCAAATTTCCCGGACTGCAGATTACCTAGTACACGCTTCTTTGGATGCAGCTGGCTGCTCTGTCGGCAGCGAGTACCATCACGATCAGAAGAGCATTATGTGTTATGATTCGGTAACCGAGGAGGACAATAGGAAAATTGGCTATGCAACCAGACACCCAGAGAGCTTGGTAACTTAGCGGATTGCAGACCCCTAAACTGACAACACAACTAGAATTAGCCGTGGGACGTACCTACGCTGCCCTAGACGCCTCGACACAGCCAAAGAGTTAACTAAGCCTAAAGAGAGAAAGCAGAAAGCTAACTGCCCGGAGTAGAGCCCAAAGGAATAGATAGCCCCCAAACATATATTGCCGGTGAGACAGATGACGCACAAACACAGACAGAAAATAGAGTAAGCAAATGCTGGGGCCCAAACTGTCTAGCTAGAACAGAAAAGGATACTGTCTGCAATCCAGCAAAAACCCTAAGAAAAATTCCAACACATCTGATATGCAAAAATACTGAGGCCACACGACCTCTCCCCCGCTAAATCAGAACTCTGGTGTGAACTGGACGCAAACAGATACTGAAATAACAGGGAACTATAAATACATAAGCTGTGGCAAATGAGAAACAGAGTCCAACACAGGTCCCCGCATGGAACCTGGCTGAACTAACTCCAGCAAGGCAGAAAACTGAGAAAAGCAAAAGGTAAACAAATGCCACAGAAATAAACAGCCAAATAACTGATCTGCAAGATGCTGGACACAGCAGGGAGAAAGCAGACTTCCAAAAGGCTCAGGAAGCAGACCAAATCACTGGCAGCAACCAGGGAAAGCTGCTTGCTTAAATCTCCCCAGTTAGTAACACCTGATCTCCAATCATCCCCCTCAGGTGATTGACTTCTGTCATCCCGACCAGCTCCATTACCAGAGGCAACCACCAGAGGGAGCCCAAACTCAAGCCAGATTAAAGATGTTCGCAACAATTATGGCTTAGAGAATGGAAAGCGGACTCTGCGTCAAAAAGTCCCTAACATCTCTTCCCTATCAGAGTGGCCGTTTATTTGGAGAGAAGCTGGATCAGCTTATTTCTGATGCCACGGGAGGAAAGAGCAAATTTCTTCCCCAACAGAGGTTTAGGCGTCCCTTTCGGAGACTACAACAGTGCAGTTTCCAATCGTTTTGCTCCAACCCGGGCTGGTCCACTACCACTACCTCTCACGAGTCAGGGCGCTCTCCACTCAGGGACGGAGGTTCTCAAGCCTCTTACAGACCTAGCCGGCAATGGAACTCTCACCCCAAACCCTCGAGATCTAGGGGACCTAGGTCTCGGAGATTCCCTGCCCGCTGACTCCTGGAGTTGTCCGGTCAACACCAGCAGGGTAGGCGGCCGCCTTCTTCTGTTCTGTCAGGCCTTGCTTTCTGTTGTCCACGACGAATGGGTCAGAGATCTGGTGTCCTCCGGATACAAGACAGATTTTTCTACACGCCCACCCTAACGCGTTTCTTCTCTTCCCGTCCTCCATCGTCAGAGGCAAGGGCAAAGTCATTTTCCCGAGCCATAGACACATTGTGTCGCGCCGGTGTCATTTCCCATTCCCAGAAAACGAAAAGTTTCAGGGTTTCTACTCGAACCTTTTCGTTGTCCCAAAAAAAGGACGGAGAGGTGAGACCCATTGTAGACCTCAAGCTTCTAAACAAGTTTGTCAAGGTCCATCATTTTCGCATGGAAAATCTACGTTCAGTCATCGCTTCTATGGAAGAAGTAGAGTTCTTGGCATCAATAGACATCCCAGATTCTTACCTGCATATCCCGATTTTTTTCCTCCCCACCGGAGATTCCTGCGCTTCGCCATTCACGACCAGCACTTAAAATTTACGGCCCTGCCTTTCGGCCTCGCCACTGCCCCAAGTGTTCACAAAGGTCATGGTGGCCGTAATGTCCATCTTACATTCTCGTGGCGTGGTCGTTCTGCCCTATCTGTACTACCTATTGGTCAAAGGGCCATCTTTCCACAACTGCGAGGACTCTTCTCAGTACTTGCGATACCCTTTCTTGCCTGGGCTGGCTGATAAACTTCAACAAATTCTCCCCCGTCCCAGTCCAGCAGATATCCTTTTTAGGGATGACCCTGGACACCTCTCGAGGGTTGGTAATTCTTCCTCGAGACAAAGTCCTGGCCCTTCAACAATCCGGTTTGCCATGAGGGTTCTGGGAAAAATGGTGGCAGCAATGGACGCGGTCCCTTTGCGCAGCTGCACCTTCGTCCCCTGCAGCACGCTTTTCTGGTGGCTTTGGATACGAACCCGTTCTCCCTCGACCGACAGTGTCGTTTATCCCTGCGGGTCAGGCAGGCCCTCAGATGGTGGACATTGAGCTCCTTCTCTCAATCAGTGGAAGCCTTTTCTCCCTGTTCGATGGCTAATGGTGACTACCTATGCCAGTCTTCTGGGCTGGGGAGCAGTCTTGCGTCATCACACCGCTCAGGGCCGCTGGTCGATTAGAGAATCGAAGCTCCCGATCAATGGCCTAGAGATCATGCTATATGCTTGCCCTGCACCATTTCTGTTATCTCCTAGCGGGCCACCCAATCCGAATTTAATCGGACAATGCCACTGCCGTGGCATACATCAACCACCAAGGGTGTACCCGCAGCAGGGCGGCCAAGTCCGAGGTCTCTCACATTCTCCGATGGGCAGATAAAAACCATTTGGTAATATCAGTGGTCCACATTCCATTCGTAGAAATCTGTACGGCAGACTTCCTGTAATGTATGTAGTACAGTTCATATAGCGTCTTGTGCTTGGGTGCGATGAAAACACAGGAGTCACAGGTTTGATATAGAAAAGTCCTGTATTACTTCATACAAGTTGGCAGAAATAGTCACACAGTTTGCAGACACAGAAACAGGAGACACAGCAGGCCAGAGTAATCCAAGCTCAGCAATCACTCTCCAATACAGATTCAGGATCTTCTTCTCTGTTACCGTAAGTCCATGCAAACGTGGGTCTTTCAAAGAGCAGGGTTCAGAGTCCACAAGTGCTTCAGAGTTCCTCAGTAGGAATAGCTGGAGTACAAGGTCCAAGGCTTACAGGAGTCAAGTCACAGGTTCACTGCAGGCTAGATTTTGAAGCACTGATTGCTCAGCTGTGGCTGCTTAAGAAGCAAAGGAGAGAATCAGGGCGGGAACATGCAAGCTGGAAACTCCATTTTGACTGAGGGCAAGATAGCTGCAGCAAGACAGAAAGTAAAATGGCTGACGAACAAACTGAGTTTCAGGAATATATACATAGAACCTTACATTACTCCCCCCTTAAGGACAACCTCCGGATGACCTCAGACCAGGCTTGTGTGGGTACCTCTGATGAAACTGACGGAGCAAGCGAGGAGCATTAACGTTATTGACCGGTTCCCATGAGTTGTCCTCCACTGGGTAGCCCTGCCATTTAATCAGATATTGTAACTGATTTCTATACAACCTGGAATCTAAAATCCTTTCCACCACAAATTCTTCCTGACCATCGACTAGCACTGGGTCAGGGCAAGGAGAGGAACGTCCAGGAAACGTATTGGGTGTCGCAGCCTTTAGTAGGGATACATGAAAGACAGGGTGGATTCTCATAGTTCTGGGCAGTTGAAGACGACAAGCAACGGCACTTATAATTTTACTGATTTTATAGGGTCCAATGTACTTATGTCCCAACTTAGACGATGGAATCCTTAACTTAAGATTTCTGGTTGACAGCCAGACCAAGTCTCCTACCTTGAAAGCTGGTGCAGGTTTACGAAATTTATCTGCTGCTTTCTTGTACCTTTCTTGAGCCGATTCCAGATTTTCCTTTAGAAGATCCATATTCTTCTGTAAAGACGTGATTCTTTCAGCCACTGCTGGTAAAGGCGTTTCTATGGGAAATCGTGGTAGAATGTTAGGATGATAACCTAGATTAGAGTAAAAAGGAGACTGTTTAGTGGAGGCACTCTGAGAGTTGTTATACGAGAACTCAGCTAATGGAAGTAGATCCACCCAATCATCCTGTAGGTGGCAGGTAAAGCAGCGGAGATACTGCTCTAGGGTTTGATTGGTTCGTTCGGTCTGTCCATTAGTCTGGGGATGAAAAGCAGAAGAAAGGTTTACTTTAATGTCCAATGCTGCACAGAAATTTTGCCAAAACCTAGAAGTGAATTGCACCCCTCGATCCGAAATAACCTCATCCGGTACTCCATGTAAGCGAAACACATCTTTAATCATCAAATCTGATGTCTGTTTTGCAGTGGGTAAGCCGACACAAGGGATAAAATGAGCTGCCTTTGTTAGACGGTCAACCACCACTAGAATGGTGTTTCTCCCCTGAGAGGTTGGTAACTCCACAATGAAGTCCATAGAAATGGATCCCCACGGGCGGGACGGGGTGGGAAGAGGCTGTAACAGACCAGTTGGTGAGGAGCGAGGTGTTTTGCATCTTGCACAGACCTCACATGAAGTGACATAATTCAAAACATCCTTCCTGCAAGTGGGCCACCAAAAGAAACGAGAAAGAAATTCCTGTGTCTTTAGAATTCCTCTATGCCCAGCTATCTTGGAATCGTGAATGAGTTGCAATACTCTTAATCTGACTGTTTCAGGAATATACAGACGTTGTCCCTGAATCCACACACCATTCTTAAAGACAAGACTTACGTCCCTTGGGGGTTGTGCCAAAAAGGAATCCGCATGGTATGCTTCCTTGATGTCCTTAAGTAGGTCTTGATTATGAATTACTCCTAGGAATCTAGAGTCAGGAAGAATAGTCTTAGGAGGAGTAATTGGACGTGTCTCTGCTGAGTAAATCCTAGAGAGTGCATCAGCCTTTCCATTGCGCGATCCTGGTCTATAAGAGATGATAAAATTAAATTGGTTTAAGAAAAGATTCCAGCGAGCCTGGCGAGGAGTCAGGCACTTAGCCGACCTGATAAACTCAAGGTTACGATGGTCTGTCAGGACGACTATTTGCTGTGCAGCTCCCTGAAGAAGGTGTCTCCATTCTTTGAAGGCGGCAATAATGGCCAACAACTCTCTATTGCCCACATCGTAGTTCCTCTCAGCCGAAGACAACTGCTGGGAAAAGAAGGCACAGGGATGCAAGACATTCTTCTCACCTGTTCTCTGAGAGAGTATAGCTCCAACGGCACAGTCTGAAGCATCCACCTCTATTATGAAGGCAAGCTCGGGGTTGGGATGTACTAGGATAGGTGCAGTGGTAAATTTATCTTTTAGACGGGAAAATGCTTCCTGGGCTTGGGGAGTCCAGGAAAACCTAGACTCTTTCCGGGTAAGTTGAGTGATAGGTGACACTACCTCAGAGAAATTTCTAATGAAACGTCTATAGAAGTTGGCAAACCCAATGAAGCGCTGTACCTCCTTCACATTTCTAGGACTTGGCCAATCCTTGATGGCTTGGGTTTTGCTTCCATCCATACTAATTCCTTGTGTAGACAGTACATACCCCAGAAATTGAATTTCGGTCCTATGGAATTCACACTTTTCAAGTTTGATGTAAAGATGATTTTGTCTTAGACGTTCCAAGACCATTCTCACATGTCCATGATGTTCCTCTGTGGAGTTAGAAAAAATTAGAATATCATCCAAATAAATTACCACGAATGTATCTAGGAGATCCCTGAAGATGTCATTCACCAAGTGTTGGAAAGTGGCTGGGGCGGTACTCAGACCAAAAGGCATAACTAGATATTCAAAGTGTCCATAGCGTGACCTGAATGCAGTCTTCCATTCATCCCCAGGTCTAATACGGACTAAGTTATAGGCCCCACGAAGATCTAGTTTAGAAAAAATTTTGGCATGTCGCACTCTCTCCAATAACTCAGGGATTAAAGGCAATGGATAACGGTTTCTAATAGTAACCTTATTGAGTTCCCTATAGTCTACGCATGGTCTCAGAGATCCATCTTTTTTCTTTACAAAGAAGATGGGTGCACCTGCAGGAGATGAAGAGGGGCGTATGAAGCCCTTGGCTAGATTTTCATCTATGTAATCCTTTAAAGCCTTTAGCTCGGGCCCCGCCAGGGGGTAGATCTTACCAAAAGGTATCTCTGCTCCAGGCAATAATTCAATTGGACAATCATATGGACGGTATACAGCTGGTAGTTCAGGGACTGACATGATTCCTTTAGGAACAGAGCAAGCTGAAACTTTTGGACTCATCTGTTTCTCTGGAAAGTGTAATTCCTTGGTCTCCCAGTTAATGGTAGGATTCTGAGCCTGCAGCCATGGTAGCCCTAGAATAATGGGAAAGTGGGGAGAAGAGATAAGCATAAAGGACAGTTTCTCTTGATGATCTTTACCCATAAGAACCCTCAAAGGCTCTGTTTTCCTGATCCACTGGTCCAGAGGTCAGCAGGGAGCCATCCACAGTTTCCATCTGTACTGGAGTAGCCTTCTTCACTGAACGTATTCCCTGTTTCAGAGCAAAGGAGACATCCATAAAATTTCCACTTGCCCCTGAGTCGATCATAGCAGAGCTAGACACCCAAGCTGAGTCAACCCAGAGTTTGATGGAAAGAAAGCAATGAGAATTGTTTTTCTTACAACTCAGCTGGGACACCGCTGAGGAAACTTGAAAAATGGCAGCGTTTACACAGTCAACGTCCTCTGAGGTAACGGAGTTTAAGTCCGAGAAATCAAGATCTGTTGCTGCAGATCTCTCTGGAGCCTGAGGCTCGGACCTGACAGATCCCCTCTCGCAACACTCACAATGAATGAGTGCTGCAGTAGTCTTACGAGAACGGCTGGGGCAGTTTATAATGAAGTGCCCTGACTTACCACAATAGAAACATAGATTCTCCTTAAAACGATGTTCCTTGCGTGCATCACTAACCCGTCGTTGTAAAGAGTCTACCTGCATGGGTTCAGGTTCAGGTTCCCGTGTAATCCTACTCAAAGGTTCCTTAGCTGGAGAGGAAGGTAGGAAAAGGTTAGTACGATTGCTTTCGAACCATCTCTCTTGCCTGCGTTCAGTCAGACGAGTATCAATACGGATGCAGTAGTTAATAAAGTCACCTAACGCAGTGGGAGGGTCGGCACGAGCAAGTTCATCCTTAATTAGTGGAGACAACCCCTTTCGAAAAATAGATTTTTTGGCGGAACTGTCCCAGGTGGTATCAAGGGCCCATCTCCTGAAATCCAAGGCATATTCGGCTACCGAGTGCTTACCTTGGCGCAAAGTTAACATGGCTGCTTCAGCTGTTGCACCTCGATTGGGGTCATCAAACACCTGCCCCATGGCTGAAATGAAAGCATCAAGATGATCCAAACATTCATCCTCAGTCTCAATCAGAGGGTTTGCCCACATCAAAGCCTTGTTGGTAAGTAACATAATTATAGTAAGCACTTTAGATCGTTCAGTGGGAAATTGTGAAGCATGTGCAGAAAAAAAAAGATTGCATTGATTAATAAATCCCCTGAATTTCTCACGTTCACCGCCAAAATGAAAAGGGGGCAACTTGGGAATCCCAGCACTCGGGGCTACGGCAGGAGCCTGGACTCGCCCCTCTAGAACCTCAATCCTGGCTCGCAAATCCTGGGTAGTCTGTCCAACCACTTGCAAATTGTGATTATTGAGGTCCTGTAGATTTGTAAAACGGGTCTTTATATTCTGCAAATCTGCAAGGATATTATCAGTCACTCCGCAAAGTTCCTTTATGCGGGCCTCCATTTTCCAGATCTTTTAAGACCGGATTACTGGAAGAAGAGGAGAGAAAAAAAAACAATAGTGTTCACCTGTGGCAACACTGCAGAGAGAAAAAAAAATTAAGGGAACTGCTCACCTGGAATGGTTGTGAGAAGTCACAACCACTATCATCACAGAAAGTTTCAACCAGACATCTGATATCCAGAGTTACAGCAGACAAAAAAGAGAAAAGAAAGGAAAAAAAAAAACAAAAACACAATAGTGTTTACCTGTGGTAACACTGCAAAAAGAAAAAACTTAAGGGAATTGCTCACCTGGAATGGTTGTGAGAAGTCACAACCACTGTCATCACAGAAAGTACAACCGGACGTCTGATATCCACAGTACAGCAGACACAGCCTTCCAGACCCAGCAGACACTAACGTTTTGGCTTCAGAATCTTGTAATGTATGTAGTACAGTTCATATAGCGTCTTGTGCTTGGGTGCGATGAAAACACAGGAGTCACAGGTTTGATATAGAAAAGTCCTGTATTACTTCATACAAGTTGGCAGAAATAGTCACACAGTTTGCAGACACAGAAACAGGAGACACAGCAGGCCAGAGTAATCCAAGCTCAGCAATCACTCTCCAATACAGATTCAGGATCTTCTTCTCTGTTACCGTAAGTCCATGCAAACGTGGGTCTTTCAAAGAGCAGGGTTCAGAGTCCACAAGTGCTTCAGAGTTCCTCAGTAGGAATAGCTGGAGTACAAGGTCCAAGGCTTACAGGAGTCAAGTCACAGGTTCACTGCAGGCTAGATTCTGAAGCACTGATTGCTCAGCTGTGGCTGCTTAAGAAGCAAAGGAGAGAATCAGGGCGGGAACATGCAAGCTGGAAACTCCATTTTGACTGAGGGCAAGATAGCTGCAGCAAGACAGAAAGTAAAATGGCTGACGAACAAACTGAGTTTCAGGAATATATACATAGAACCTTACACTTCCTCAGCTTCCAAGGTCTAGCCTCGGAATGGGAACTTCATCCGGAAGTGTTCCAGCAGATCTGTCATCGTTGGGGGGACCTCAGATGTAGATCTGATGGCGTCCAGACTGAACGCCAAAGTTCCCCAGTTCATAGCTCGCTCTCGAGACCCAAGAGCTATCGGAGCGGATGCTCTAGTCCTTCCGTGGTGACCGTTCCGTCTCCCATACATTTTTCCCCCCGCTACCTTTACTTCTGAGAGTCATCAGGAAGATCAAGGCGGAGGGAGTCTCTGTGAGCCTCGTCGCTCCAGATTGGTCACGCTGCGCGTGGTTCGCGAAGGTGGTGTGTCTTGTCGCTGACGTGCCCTGGCGACTACCAGATCGTCCAGATCTGCTCTCCCAGGGTTCGATTTGCCACCAGAGCTCAGGGGCTCTGTGTTTAATGGTGTGGCCGTGGAATCCTGGATTCTGACCCAGGCTGTTTTATTTCTAAACAGGTTGTTTCCACAATGATCAGTGCTCATAAGCCGGCGTTGGTACACATCTATCATTGAATCTGTAAGACATTTTTGCTTGGTGCAGGGATCGGGGTCTCCCCCCCCCCCCCCCCCCCTCTCTCGTCTTCTTCATTCCCACCATTTTACAGTTCCTACAGGCCGGTCTGGACTCAGGCCTGGCTCTCAGCTCTCTCAAGGGTCAGGTCTCCTCCCCATCGGTCTTATTCCAAAGGAAGATCGCGACCAGACTTCAGGTGAAGACCTTCATGCAGGGAGTTTCACACCTGGCACCCCCTTATCGCATGCCTTTAGAGCCTTGGGACCTCAACTTGGTACTGAGTGTCCTACAAGAACCCCCCTTTTTGAACCGCTCCAGGACGTTTCGCTGACTTTCTTGTCCTGGAAGGTCGTCTTCCTTGTGGCAATCACGTCTATCCGGCGAGTCTCAGAGCTAGCCGCTCTGTCCTGTTGGGCGCCTTTCCTCAATTTCCATCAGGACAAGGTTATCCTCAGGCCATCCCTGACATTTTTGCCCAAGGTCATCTCGTCCTTCCATCTGAATGAGGACATTGTTCTTCCTTCACTTTGTCCGGCTCCCGTTCATAGGGTGGAAAGAGCTCTCCACACTGTGGATCTGGTCAGAGCTCTAAGCAGGTATGTCTCGAGGGCGGCGTCATTCAGAAGGACGGATGCTTTGTTAGTGATCCCCGAGGGGCATAGGGAGGGTTTTGCCGCTTCAAAGACTACGATATCCAGGTGGATTCATTCCTCCATCCAGGAGGCCTACCATGTCAGAGGACAGCCCATTCCAGCGGGGATCAGAGCACACTCCACTCGAGCGGTGGGAGCTTCTTGGGCCATTCGACATCAGGCGTCGGCAGAACAGGTCTGTAAGGGTGCAACTTGGTCCAGCCTACATACATTCTCAAAGCATAATATTCACTCTCAGGCTTCCGCGGATGTGGGTCTGGACAGACAAATTCTGCAAGCCGCGGTTGCGCACATCTAGGCTGTTGTTACATGAATCCTAATCTTTTATGTTGTTATCCCACCCAGGGATTGCGTTGGGACGTTCCATGGTCCTGTGTCCCCAATGAGGCGAAGGAGAAATAGGGGTTTTTGTAGGTACTCACCGTAAAATCCTTTTCTCCGAGCCACTCATTGGGGGACACAGCACCCACCCTGTTAGCCGAATAGTTTGGCCTGTTCTTTGGGTTGCCATGTTGTACTCTTGTATGTGGTTAATGTTTTTCCTACTGCTTTTGCACTGAACTGGGTCTCTTGGAGACAGCACGAGGGTGTATACTGCAGAGGAGGAGATAACTTTTTTGTATTAACTTAGTGGCAGCCTCCTAGTGGCAGCAGCATAACACCCATGGTCCTCTGTCCCTGATGAGTGGCTCGGAGAAAAGGATTTTACGGTGAGTACCCACAAAAATCCCTATTTTGAAATAAAAAGCGTCTTTTAGTGTGTGACAGCTGCCAAACATAAGAACCTGCTATAAAATCTAAGTTACTTACCGTTAACGGGATTTTACAGAGCTCATGATAGCACCACCTGGGAGAGGGTTTTCGCCCACCAGGACAGGAAACCTACTGAATAAAAAGGGCGGTACCTCTCCTTCGCATCAGTTTGGTTTCAGAGCATGAGAGGACCTCCAGACAGTTAGTTAGCACAACCTTCACCAAAAAAACATTTTCCTTAACACCCCTAATAGTGCACACCGTAAGTGATAAAAGCGAGGGAGGGAATACAAGGGTGCTGTCATGGGTTCTGTAAAATCCGTTAACGGTAAGTAACTTAGATTTTTCCCCCTCCCATGACAGCACCACCTGAGACATTTATATAGACTGAAGCACCCTAGGGAGGGATCACCGCTTCCACCACCTTCCTACCGAAGGACAGGCCAGTAGAGGAGGACAGATCAAGACGATAATGTTTATAGAAAGTAGTAGGGATAGACCATTTGGCCGCCTTACATATCTCCTCGATGGAAACCTCCGCTCTCTCGGCCCAGGAGGTCGCCACAGCCCTAGTGGAATGTGCTCTCAGATTTTCTGGTACTGGTGTCTTACTAGAGTTATAGGCTAAGCTAATGGCGTCCCTAATCCATCTAGCTAATGACCCCTTTTTGTCACTACTCCCTTTCCTTCTGCCTTGGAAAGACACAAATAAGGACTTATCCTTCCTATCTTGACTAGTTCTGTCTAGATAGTGTACCAGGGCTCTCCTGACATCTAATGTGTGGCGTTTATGTTCTTCCTCTGACCTTGGCTCACTGAAGAAGGAGGGAAGGACTACCTCTTGGCTTCTATGAAATTTGGAGGCTACCTTTGGGAGATAGGCTGGATCTGGTCTCAGTACGACCCTATCTTATAATATCTGCATGAATGGAGGATCGATTGACCGGGCTTGTATATCACTAATCCTACGTGCTGACGTCAGGGCTACCAGGACCACTGTTTTGAGAGTCAAGTTTTTGTCAGATGCTTAAGGGCTCAAAGGGAGATTTTGTCAATGCTTCCAAGACTAAATTTAAATTCCAAGGGGGGACCTTTGGGCCTGGAGCTGGTCTAGATCTTTGACAGGCTTTAATAAACCTGATTATCTATCTGTCTGCTGCCAGATTGTGGTTGAAAAGGGATCCTAATGCTGATATCTGCACCTTAAGGGTGCTAGTGGCCAGACCCATCTCCATCCCCCTTTGGAGGAGTTCCAGAATGTTCCTAATTGGGACTGGACCCCCCATCTGATGTCCTGAAAAGTTTAGAAATTTTGCCCATATCCTGATATAAATCCTGGTTGTTATGGGCTTCCTGCTCTGCATTAGAGTATTCACCAAACCTGGTGAAAACCCTTCCTGTATCAATAATGACCTCTCAAAATCCAGGCCGTCAAATGAAGACCTGGTCTCTGAGGGTGTACTACTGGGCCCTGCCTGAGGAGACCTGGAATATCCGGGAGAACCCAGGGGTGCGACAATGACATTCTCCTCAGCCATGAAAACCAAGGCCGGCCTTTTCGGCCAGAAAGGAGCGATGAGTATGACCTATGCTTTCTCTTCCCGAATTTTCCGAAGTACTGTCGGGATCAACATCATTGGGGGAAAGGCGTACGCTAAGCGAAAGTTCCAAGGGATCTGTAGTGCATCTACAGCATAAGGTTTTTCTCTTGGGTCTAGGGAACAGAATTCGTTGATCTTCCTGCTCGCAAACAGATCTATCTCTGGCTGCCCCCAAAGATCCACTATCTGTTGGAACACTGATTGATCTAGTTCCCACTCCCCCTGTTTCAAGGTTGTCCTGCTGAGGAAATCTGCCTCCTCGTTGTCCTTCCCCCTTATGTGTAAGGCTGATATCTGAAGTTGGTGTTCCTCCATCACCTGTAGAATCTGCTGAGCTAGTAGCATCAATGGTCTGGACTTTGTGCCTCCCTGGTGATTGATGTAGTTTACTGAGGTTCTGTTGTCTGATAGGATACGGACGTGATTGCCTCGTAATTTGGGAAAGAATCTTAATAATGCTTCCTTTTACGGCTAAGAGTTCTCTGAAATTTGAGGAGTTTGCTGCCTGAGCTTCGGCCCAGATCCCCTGTATTACATGGTCTCTGAGATGCGCTCCCCATCCTTCTGCACTCGCGACCGTCACTATCACGTCAGAGACCGGGAGGGACCATGGTACACCACGTGATAGATTCTGTGGGTTTAGCCACCAGGTTATGGTACTCAAGGTCTCTTGGGATATCACTATCTTCCCCTCTAGATGGCCCAATAGTCTCCTCTCCCCCTCCAGGACATCCCGCTGCAGATCTCTGGAATGGTACTGGG
Organism: Oophaga sylvatica; assembly: GCA_033576555.1. NCBI lineage: Eukaryota > Metazoa > Chordata > Amphibia > Anura > Dendrobatidae > Oophaga > Oophaga sylvatica. The sequence continues at coordinate 321,188,598 of JARQOD010000002.1, forward strand.
CCCACTGCACCGCTGGAATGCATGAGGTCATAGATCCGAGGAGGGACTTGGCTTTCCTCAGGGACATGGTTAGTCTGGATAATACTGCTGATACTAATGCTATCATCTCCTTCTTGTCCTCTGGAAGGAGGCAGAGTTGTTTTTCTGAGTCTATAGTATGCCCAAAGAAGGACTGAACCCTCTTGGGCTGGAGTCTTGATTTTTCATATTTATCATCCAGCCTAGACTGGACATGGTGACTTGAGAGGACTTTAGATGGGTCTTGCACTCTTGCTCTGATTGGCTGATTACTAGAAAATCGTATAAGTGAGGTATTATTAATATGTCCTTTTCCCGCAAGCGTGCCGTCACTTCCAGAATTATCTTGGTAAAAACTCTTGGTGCCATAGACAGGCCAAAGAGCAGTAATCTGTATTGGAAATGTCTTAGCCGATCTTTCAAACGTACTGCCACTCTTGGGTACTGCTGGTGTTCCTGATGGATAGGGACGTGGTAATAGGCGTCTTTGAGGTCTAATACGCTCATGAAACAACCTGGGAACAAGATCTTGATTGCCGTCTTTATGGATTCCATCTTGAATGACCTGTAGACCAAGAATTTGTTGAGGCTCTCCAGATTGATTATTGTCCTGTATGACTGATGTGGCTTCCTTATCAGAAACAGGAGAGTAAAATCCTCTCCCTTCCTGCTGAGCAGGCACCTCTACTAGTACTCTCTTCTGAGGTAATGACAGCACTTCGGCTTCCAGAGCCTGTTGTTCCCTCTTGGATCTGGGTGACGAGATCCTCAACCTGTCTCTGGGTATGGAAGCAAATTCCAATCTGAGGCCTGTTCTTATAATGCCCAGTACCCAAGCTTTTGGCTGATATCTCCTCCCAGGCGGTTTGGAAGTAGGACAGCCTTCCTCCCACCTGGGGCGGCCCATCACTTGGAGGATTTTCTACCCTTTGAGGATGGCTCTCCAAACATGAAGCCCTTATTAAAGGGTCTTCTGGCTCTCCAGTCTTCTGTATTCTTGGATGGCCTGCTCCTGTTATAACGCCTTCTGCGAAAGGAACTTTTGAACTGCGGTCGTGACCCCTTCTTTTTGTCGGCTGCCTTGTCCAAGATGTCGTCCAAGGTCTGTCCAAAGAGGAATTTGCCCTCACAGGGAATGGAACACAGTCTGGTTTTGGACTGTGCATCTCCTGGCCAGCTTTTAAGCCGCTAATCTTACCGTGTCAACTGAGGCATCTGATAAATATGAAGCTGCCCCCTGCAACAGAGGTAGATCCGCTAGAATCTGCTCTCTTGGAACGTTATCCTTTCAGCAGCAGAACGGAAGGAAAGGAGACACACTAGTCATAACTAGTGGGTAGGCGGAGCCCAGATGAGATAGACACCTCAGATTAAAAAGAGTGTTGACCGGCCCCTCCAGCTCGGGCTCCTCCTACTCAGCTCTCCAGTTTAAAATTTGAGGTCTCAGAGGATAGTCGCTGCTGGAAGCAGCTCCTCAGAAGATTTTATTATTTTTTATCGGACAGAGACTTGGATCACCAGAAGTGGTCTTGAGGTCTCAGGGGTCTCAGCGCTGCTGGACCCCCACCTCTCCCTTGGCGGATCTGTATTACCCTATATGGTGGTCCCTGCAGAACCCTGCCGGCCCGGGGGGATGAGGATGGCTTCCCTGGCGGGGACGCAAACCGCTCTGCAGGGGTCACTGCGTTCCCCGCCCTGGGGGGAAGCAACGGGCATAGTGCCACAAATCCCTGGGGGTCCCTGTGGCGCTCAGCTGGGTGAGTACTCAACATGTTAATGTGTTTTGAGTGCTTCAGCGACTGCTGCGGCAGCCGCTGTTACATGTAAACATGTCGGTGACTGGTGTTTTTTGTCCGCAGGTAGATGCCTGCAGGACATAGGAGCAGGGGAGAGAGGAGTTGCGCGCCTTTTTATTTGAATTTTCACGCCGCTCTGAGCGCGCGCTTTACTGCTGTCTCCTTTTCCGGCTCCTCTCATGGAGCACATCGGAGGCACAGCGCGGCGGCCATTACTGAAGCAGGCTGAAAGGTTCCTTGGGCCTTTTACTCCTCCCCTCCCGGCAAGACGCTACACCGTGACCAGCTGGGTGAGTCGCTTCTACCCGTCTGGGCAGAAGCTTAACCCCCTCACCTCCACAGCGCGGTCGCCTTTCTGAGGCACAAATGAGTGGCAGACAGCGCTGTCCTGCAGCTTTTATCCCATAAGAGGGCTCGCACACTCTTTTCATTAAAGAGGTTGTGGGGAGTCTGCGACATTAATGCCACTATACGTTCCCGCTAACGATCCCGATAACGACGCATACTAATGCGATCGTTTGTGTGATCGTTTTAATGTCGCTAGTAGCTGCCAATCTGGGCGATCTCATTAACGACGCATAAGCGGTTAGCGATCTCCTTTACGAATTTGGCGGTCATTGCGATGTACAAAACAGCGCAATTTTTTAGCGATCTCGCTGAACGTTCTTGTTTAGTGTGGCATAGCTGCCCTGCAGCTGCTGCCTTATAAAGGCACTTGGGGCTCGCACACCCTTTTCATTATCAAGGTTGTGGGGAGTCTGCTACTTTAACCCCTTCTTAGGCGGTTAACTCTTAATGGGGGACAGCTGAGGTAGCTCTCTCTTTAAGAGCTTTAACCCTTCAGCGTTCGTTTTTTCTTTAAGAAACACACTGTTCTAGTTACTGACAGGTTTATCCTGCCTTATACTGTGCAAGGACATGTCAGATGCGGACCGTCTCCCAGATCCGCTACAGGATCAGTCTCGACGGCGTCATGCGCAGCGGTCGGAGGTTCCAGTGGTGTCAAAATGGAGGCCCTCGCTAGTTTCTATTGATGGCCGGTCTGACCTTCTAGGTTTTTGGGTGTCAGCTAGATCCTCTCAAGGAAGCGACACAAGCCGGTGCCTTCCTTCCTGCGTAACGAAGATGTCCGATTCAGACAAGGAGGATCGGCAGGGACACTCTGTCTCTCTTTTGGGCCGTACGGAGGCTTTTATTGAAGCCATGAGGGCGTTACAGTTACCGGAGGAGGTAACTAGACGTCCTGGTAAGTCGGCCCGGATTTTTCAGGAGTCGCATAGGTCGCGATCAGCTTTACAACGTTTTCAGGCACTGTATCCGTGTTCTACGGAGTTGATAATTGAATGAAGGGGATGTCCCTTTATCCCAGCTTAGCAAATCTTCCTGTTAAAGGAAAGGCGAGTCTGCAGGACCCGCTGGACAGAAAAACTGAGATGGCAGCAATATCCATCTGCGAGGCCGCGGGTCATGGATTCAGCACTAAGGATCCATGTGTGCTTGTAAAGCTTCCCTGAGCCGGTTGGACAGTCTACGGACGGCGTGGCAAGATGGATCCCCTCTATCGAGGTAGATGGGCTTTTCAAGTTGTTGGAGGATACTGCGTCACTGCTATCCAGGGCGCAATCCTCGGCAGTCACAGAGCACTGTGGCTTAGACAGTGGACTGGGGACGCGGTTTCCAAGCAGGGTATGCTATCTTTAGCTTACAAGGTGGTCAGCCTTTGGATCTGACCTCACGGAGCTGATTGCCAAGGCAAAGGCAAAAGAAACGGCATTACTGCAGCGAAGAGCTGTGACTTCTGCGTCTGGCAGGACTAGTGCCGGTAGTAGTCGTCGGTCCTTTCGGTCCAGGGGACGGTTCGGTCAGCCCTCTTGGGGATCGGGTCGTCCCTCTTTTTCAGGAAAAGAGACCTCTCAGAAATCCCGCACTCTCTGGAAACAAAGTTTCCGTCAAGAAAAGCGAGAAGCTGACAAAAAGCCCGCTAAGGCGGACTGACGCCAGAGTCTCACTCGAGGGCTCTTGAGTGGGGGGTCGCCTGCTCCAATTCAAATTGACTTGGGTTTCCCGCGTCCCGGACGCCTGGATGACGCGAGTTGTATCGGCAGGCTACTTTATAGAGTTTTCTTCTCGACCCCCAGACAGTTTTTGCCAATCTCGCATTCCGTCAGAGCCCGAGCTATTTGCCGCTCTACTGCGAGAGGTCGATTCCCTTCTGCAGAAGGGTGTGGTGTACCGGTTCCGCAGGAGGACCGGGGAAGAGGGTTTTATTCCAACCTCTTTGTGGTCCCCAAAAAGGAGGACAAATTTCGCCCCATTCTGGATCTCAAAAGATCGAATCGGCATGTCCACACCCGGAAATTCCGCATGGAGTCGCTTCGCTCCGTTGTGGCAGCCTTGTCGCAGAACGACTTTTTGGTGTCAATCGACATTCGCGACGCTTATTTGCATGTTACAGTCGGAAGGGCTCACCAACGCTTCCTTCGTTTTGCCATAGGTCAGGACCATTACCAGTTTGTGGCTCTGCCATTCGGGTTGGCCTCAGCGCCAAGAGTTTTTACAAAAATTCTGGCGCCTCTCATGGCAATTCTTCAAAGACAGGGGGTTTCGATTCTCCCTACCTGGACGACCTTTTGATGGTGGCGTCCCCAAAGGAGGAGGCGGTGACGGCTCGCAATCTATCCCTTCAGCTCCTGGAGGACTTCGGGTGGCTGGTCAATTGGGAAAAGTCGTCTCTGGAACCGTCGCAGTCAATCCTGTTTTTGGGAATGCATTTCGACGAGCAGTGGTGTCTCTGCCTCCAGACAAGCAAGCATGTCTCCTTCGACATGTACAGGTTATGAATTCTTCGACAGCAATGTCCCTTCGAAGGTGTATGCGCCTTCTGGGTTTGATGGCGTCCATGGGGGCACTTCTGTTTGCCCAGTTTCATTCCAGGGCCCTCCAAAGGCTCATTCTGAGCCGTTGGCGATCGCTGGCTTCGCTGGATTGCAGTGTCATCATCTCCCACAGGGTGCGAGAGTCTCTAGGATGGTGGTTACGTCCGGAAGCGTTATCCCTGGGGAAGTCCTTCCTCTCTCCGAGGTGGTCGGTCATAACCACCGATGCCAGCCTGACGGGCTGGGGAGGTGTCTGGAACGATCTCTGGATTCAGGGAGTGTTGTCGTCGGCTGCCCTGCCGATCAACATCCTGGAATTGAGGGCAATTTTCCCTTGCCTCCAACACTGGACGGTCCCTTTAAGCGGTCTGCCAGTCCGAGTGCAGACAGCCAATGCGACGGCGGTCGCGTATATCGAACATCTAGGCGGGACAAGGAGTTCCAGGCTCATGGTGGAGGTATCTCGGATCCTGGTATGGGCCGAGACCAGAGTGCCAGCCATCTCTGCGATCCACATTCCAGGAGTTCAGAATATCATGGCAGACTTTCTCAGTCGCGAGAAGATGGATCCCGGAGAATGGAGTCTTCATCCGGAGATTTTTGCACTGCTGGGGAACTCCCCAAGTGGATTTGATGGCGTCCAGGTTCAATGCCAAGTTACCGACTTTCATGTCCAGGTACAAGGACCCGAAGGCTGTGACGGTGGATGCTCTGGTGGCTCCGTTGGACCAATTCGAGCTAATCTATGTGTTCCCGCCGATACCCTTACTTCCTCTGGGGTTGCGTCGGATCAGACTGGAGAGAATCCCGGCTATGTTGATAGCCCCAGATTGGCCAAGGAGGACGTGGTTCTCGACATTGGTGTCGCTTCGGGCAGCGCCTCCTTTTCCACTTTCTCTTCGCCCGGACCTGTTAACCCAAGGGCCCGTTCGTCATCCGGACCTGAAGTCTCTGCGTTTGACGGCGTGGCTCTTGAGACCGAAATATTGACCGTCAAGGTTTTTCAGCCAAAGTCATTGCCACTTTGCGGGCTGCCAGAGGTCCGGCTACTACTAGGATTTATCACAAGTCTTGGGAAGCCTTCTTTTCGTGGTGTTCGGGTTCTTCAAGGAACCAGAGGATTTTTTTCCATTCCCAATTTGTTGGCCTTCCTGTAATTCGGGCTGGACAAGGGTTTGGCAGTGAGCACCCTGAGGGGTCAGGTTTCTGCTCTGTCCTTGCTGTTCCGGAAGGCTATCGCCTCGCGTAGGGACGTACGTTCCTTTTTTCGCGGAGTAACCCGCCAGTTTCCGCCGCGGAAGGCGCCTGTGTCTCCTTGGCGTCTCACTCTTGTTTTGGAGGCTCTTCAACACGGGCCTTTTGAGCCTATGGACTCTGTTAGTCTTTCTTTGCTCTCTTGGAAGGTTGCCTTCCTAGTGGCAGTCACCTCTTTGAGAAGGGTTTCTGAGTTGGCGGCTCTTTCTTGCTCGCCTCCTTTCCTGGAGTTTCACCCGGATCGCGTAGTGCTTCGCACACGGGGCGACTTCTTACCTAAGGTGGTGTCGCAATTTCATGTTAACCAGGATATTGTGTTGCCCTCTCTTTGTCCGGAGCCGAGGAATGCGAAGGAACGGGCCTTGCACACATTGGATTTGGTGCGGGCTTTGAAGTTCTATTTGTCTGTTACCCAAGGTTTTCGGAAGTCGGACTCTCTGTTTGTGATTCCAGCAGGTCGTCGACGTGGTCAACGAGCTTCCAAGGATTCTATAGCTCGTTGGATACGGTTTTTGGAGGCTTACCAACTTAAGGGCGAACCTTGCCCGATTAAGGTTCGAGCTCACTCCACGAGAGCTGTGGGCTCATCGTGGGCTTTCCATCAAGGGGCCTCGGCAGCTCAGCTCTGCCGGGCGGCGACCTGGCGCTCCGTCCACACCTTTACAAAATTTTATAAGGTGGACGTTAGTGCTTCCGCTGATGCAGCCTTAGGACATAGGGTCCTGCAGGCGGCGGTAGTTTAAAGTTCTCTTTAACTTGTGTTTTAGCGCTAGTTGCGCATTTTCTTGGGTTGTTGGGTTCTGCCTTTTCTGGTTTTTTCCCACCCTTAGTTTTTGGACTGCTTTGGGACGTCCCACTAGTTATGACTAGTGTGTCTCCTTTCCTTCCGTTCTGCTGCTGAAAGACGGATTTTGGTAAGAACTTACCTGTAAAATCCTTTTCAGCGAAGGAAGGAAAGGAGACACAGCTCCCTCCCATGGCAGAAGTGTGTTGTTGTATTTGCAGATGCGGCGTGACCCTCCTCTGATAGCGATTATCTGGGCTGAGGTCGACGCGCGTAAGGCTCTGTTCCAGCATTGCCAGCTCATCGCAGTGGTCAGGTCCAGTGAGTAGTACCTGGAACTGTGTGGTTTTTGCCTAAATGCATGCATAACCTGTATTCTTGTGTTTTTTTCTCTGAAGTCCTTCAGAAGGGGTTATGTTGCTCCGCTGGTGATATTGCTCTTCCTTAAGCTTGTGTACAACTGGAGAGCTGAGTAGGAGGAGCCCGAGCTGGAGGGGCCGGTCAACACTCTTTTTAATCTGAGGTGTCTATCTCATCTGGGCTCCGCCTACCCACTAGTTATGACTAGTGTGTCTCCTTTCCTTCCTTCTCTGAAAAGGATTTTACAGGTAAGTTCTTACCAAAATCCGTCTTTAGGTGTTCACCAAGTCGCTGTAACCATATCATCAACGATTTTGCTGTGCAGGTGACTGCAATGGCCGGTTTTAATGAGCCCGCTGAGGATTCCCATGCTTGTTTTAGGAATGTTTCGGCCTTCCTGTCTAAAGGGTCTTTGAGGGTACCTAAATCATCAAACGGTAGTGTAGAGTTTTTTTACTGCTTTGGCCACCGCCACATCGATCCTTGGGGCCTTTTCCCATATTGTGGCGTCCTCATCCTCAAACGGATATCTCCTTTTTGAGGACGATGGTAGTGGCCCCTTTTTTCTCCGGCTTCCTCCATTCTCTGTCAATGAGTAGTTTAATATTCTCATTTACAGGGAAACAACGCCTCTTCTTCTGACTCAGGCCTCCGAAAATAATGTCTTGGAGCGATCTAGTCTGTTTGGGGTCTGATATGCACATAGTGGACCTAATGGCCCTAACCAATCTGTCCGTCTCTTCTGTAGGAAAACGGTTTCCCGCCCATCTCATCATCTGAGAATGAAGAAGATAATGATCCTGAGTCTGAACTGTTCTTCCGCTGAACCGATTCTTCCGGTTCGGAATATATAGACTCTGGTCTAACCGTCGATCTTTCTACCATTAGACCTCTTAATGACTCCTGGACCTCCAGCCTAATAATGGATTTAAGGTCCATGCCAAACCCCGGTGTCTCCTCTGCTATAGTCTGCTGTATGCATTGACGACAGAGTGCCTTGCTACTGGACTCGGGCAGAGACTGCTTACATAGGGCACATTCCTTATTTTTTTTTTTTGGAGGTGCTCTTCAGGGGCCTTTCCTATGAAGGGAATAGAGCGAAAAAGAGGGGCCCTTAATACCAATCACATTCACGTAGATCACTCACCACTTGTGGATCAATCTACGGTACCGGAGACGAAGGCTGAGCTGGTTCCGAAGAACGCTTGTCCCTGGTGGAGGATTTCTGGCTTGCCTTAGTTTCCAGGCTTGTTCCACTGCTCGAGTGGCTAGTTTTACACTTATGCCCCTGTGATGGCGGCGGTGATAGCGGCCGTTGATGTTGCTGCTGCAGAGGCTGCTGCTGTTGTGGCTCCATATTAGAAGTACCTGACAGCAATTGCCACTATTCTTGTGGAGCCACCCCTTTAAATACTGAGTGGCTCCTCCTCCTGTCTCCGTCTCTTTCCCCCTTTTTTTTTTTTTTTTTCCCTTTTCTGGCGCGATGAGCACAGTGAACCTATGCCCTGTACACCCGCCTCATGTCCGGCGTCCTGCACCGGAAAGGACGTGCCCGGCGCGCTTCGCCAGGACGCGCCGGAAGTTAGGCCTCCCGCAAGTGCGCAAACCCGGGTAACACTTACTGGTGCGCTCAGCCCCCATGCGCAGTCCCGGTGAGCCCGCCCGGCGTCTCCTGCTACAGTTCTGACCTTGGCGGTCCTCTTTTACCGGCGCACTTGGGTCCGCCATGCGCAGGCCCGGAGCGTGCCCTGGCGCACATCGCTGGGGGGACCCAGTGCGCGCAGACCAGGACAGCTGGCCCCCCCCTGAGCAGCGAGAGGTCGTCCTTTGCACATCGCTGAAAATTGTGCTGATGTAAACATGTTGGAAATGTTACTTAAGTATTTTGTGTGACATATCTCTGTGATTTAAGGGCATGAAAATTGAGAAATTTTCGCCAAATTTCCGTTGTTTTCACAAATAAACGCAAGTAATATCAAATAAATTTTACCGCTATCATGAAGTACAATATGTCACGAGAAAACAATGTCAGAATCACCGGGAACTATGGAAGCGTTCGAGTTATTACCTCATAAAGGGACAGTGGCCCGGTCATTAACCTGCAAACCACCCTTGGGGGTAAAGGGGTTAAGCTGGAAATGCATACCTTCTTTGTTCTCAGTGACAACAATTTAACAATTCTTGCATAAATCACCAAATTGTTCATCCTTATCTTGTAGTTAACTGCTTCCCCACATTGGACATACTGTTGGATCCCCTTTTTTAATTCAGGCTCCGCTGCTTGACCTTGCATTATTGCTGACAGAGACTGGCTGTGTCACACAGCCATCTACTACTTTTAACAGTAGCGGGTAAAGCTAAGTGCCATCTTCCACTATTAACTTCCCGGCATTTAATTAACCCGAAAAAGAAGGTGCGCTATTCCTTGTGCCCATTGGTCTCCCGCAATGTGTCTGCGGGGTGTTGGTGGGTTCCTATGGTATCCAGAGACCCAAGACCATCCTGCTTGCTGGCATTAACAGGAGACCATGATTTTTGGATTATTTTCACCACATTTGGATTTTCCCCCATTTTCCAGTACATTGGTTACAATGGTGGCATGAATAATGTAATTGTAAACTACGACTCGCCTTGCCAAAAAAAAGGCCTACGTATGCCTATATGAGTAAAAAAAAAATAAAGTTATGGCTCTTGGAAGAAAGGGAGGACAAAAATTAAAATTCAAAAATGGAGAATACCCTTAGAAGAATCGGGATTCTGGAGGTGGATCACCCTCTAATTCCTGGGCATGTGTCCACACTTTTTTCCCAACGTCCCACTTTGGTTTGATTTCCGTTGTTTACAGCCATAAGAATTTCCCAATATTTCTTCTTTTAAATTGAGGAAGACCCAGATGGATCCTATTAGAAATTGAGTGAGGCAGGCAGGCCCCTTTTGGATCCGTTTTGTACAAGGAGTATAGCTTACAATACACATGAAATCCATAATGACCATGTTAATAGCCTAAAATTGTAGTAATATTTACATGGTCAATAGTAATGCTTATAGTTTTTTTTAAATTACCTGATGCATTTTGCAGGAGCGTCTGGAGCAAGAACGGAAAGAAAAGAAAAAGCAGAAAGAGAAGGAAAGGAAAGAGCGCCTAAAAAAAGAAGGGAAGCTCCTTACAAAGTCTCAAAAAGAGGCGCGCGCTCGTGCTGTGGCTACTTTGAAGGTCCTTCAAGCGCAGGGTGGGTATTTATCACCATCACCTTGTCATTTGCAGTCTATATTAGATACATTAAAGGGAACCTGTCATCAGGATAGTGCTCAGTAACCTAGACACAGTGTCAGGGCGGCGCAGATGGATTTCATCAACCATGGTATCATTTTAATCAGTATAACGGCGCCAACCTGACACTGTATGTTACTGTGCACAATCCTGCTGACAGGTTCCCTTTACGGAAGACATTAGATCTTACCATGAAGTATTGTATTTTTTGCTCGACATACTTTAGTATTATTAAGCTTTAATTAGTAACTACGTGCAATTCTTTCTCCTTTTCAGCTGCAGATGGAAGCAAGGGGGACACTTCTTTACTTCTGGGTAGGGCGGAGCCAGATAGTAGGACTAACCTCAGGTTCTAAAAATGGGTGTTGTCCGGCCCCTCCGGCTCTGGCTCCTCCTGCCGTACACTCCAGTTTCGACTTGAGGTCCAAGTAGGAAGGACGGCTGCTAATGCAGCGCCTCAGAAATCACCTCAGAAGAGTTTATTATTTTACTCGGACAGGGTCCTGGACTTTATGTCTAGAGGATCAGGGGTACCGGCGCTGCTGGACCCCATCCTCTCCCCTGGCAATATGTATTCCCTAAATGGTGGTCATTACATTTTCTTGCCGGCCCGGGGGAAGAGGTAGCTATCCCTGACAGGACGCATACCACGTTCTGGGTCACTGCGTTCCTTGTCCTCATGGGGAAGCAATGGGCACAGCGTCACATATCCGTGGAGGGTCCCTGTGGCGTTTTTGGCTGGTGAGTAATCTGCATTATATTTTGATATGTGCGAGTGATTACAGCGTCTGCGGTGACAGCGCTGACTGTTATTGGTGTTTCCCACTATTTTCACGTGGCTTCGGGCTTTCCCGGCTTTCTGATTACAGGAAGTGACTGGCTCCTTCTCTTCCTGCTCTCTGCGGCAGCCATTACAGCTCTCCTGGTCTCCTCTCCTCCGTTTCTGTACACAGACAACACCAAGCCAGCCGGGTGAGTCGCTGCTATCGCTTAGGTAGCAGCTTAACCCTTTAGCCTCCCGCAGCATTTTTTTGCTGTTTGCGCTCTCTAGCGCAGCGCTGCAGTTTTCTGATCATTGGGACATTGTATCCCTCAGTAACGGTCTGTGAGCTGTCTGCAGCGGGGGGGGGGGGCGCCGTTTTTCACTGCTGGGGTATTCTTTTGCTTTTAAAGAAGTTAACCCTTCAGCGTTTTGCTACTGTGTGAGACCACACTGCTCTGGTTATTTCTCATCACTATTACCATCTGAATAACCGGCATGTCAGATTTGAGTCAGGAGGCTGATCGTCTTCCTCGTCCTCTCCAGGACCAGCCCCGCGTTTCTGACACGATAGAATCCTCTGCACTTTCTAGCGCCGCTATTGGAGGTCGCAATGATGCCAAGTTTGATATGCTCACTACTGCTATTAGTGGGCTTTCTGACCTTTTGGGTCAGTGGGTATCCTCTAGATCTTCTCATAGCAAAAAGCGTCCCAGGATTGCTATGCCCTCCCCACTAAGTGACTCAGATTTGTCTGCGAGGGGGAGTTCTCCTTCAGTTTCTGAGGGAGAATGTTCTGATTCGGGCAGAGAGGATTTTCAGGAGCACTCTGCTTCCTTGTCGGGCCGTATAGATGCTTTTGTCAGAGCCATACGAGAGGTACTGCAAGTACCTGAGGACATGAATGATGATGAAGGTATTCCCAGATGGTACCATGGGTCGCAAAGATCACGTTTAGCGATGCCAGCTATGAGTGAGTTTTCTAAGAAAGTAGAAAAGGAACGCGTTTGTCCAGACAAGCGTTTTCAGGGACAAGGTTGTTTGAAACCTTGTATCCTTGTCCAGCAGACCTATTTGCTAGCTGGATTCCGTCCCCTGAGGTGGATATTTCTTTATCCAAGCTTAACAAAGCTTCTATGCTTCCCGTCAAAGGAAAGCTACTTTGCAGGATGCGCTGGACAAAAAGTCAGAAATGGCGGCCAAGGCCGGCTATGAAGCTGCTGGTCAGGCCTTTAGAGTGGCTTTATCTTCCTATTGTGCTTCTAGAGCTTCCATGGGTTGGACAGCTCGCCTGCGGATATCCCTGCAGGATGGGTCTTCTTTACAGGCAATAGATGAGATCATTAAGTTAATAGAAGAATCAGACCAATATGTCTGTGACGCTCTTTTGGATATGGCTTCCCTAATATCCAGAGCTCAGGCTTCTACAATCACTGTTAGAAGAGCGTTGTGGCTTAAACAGTGGACTGGAGATGCGGTCTCCAAACAAGGTTTGCTATCTTTGCCTTACAAAGGTGGTCAGCTTTTCGGCTCTGACCTCACGGAATTGATTGCTAAGGCTAAGGAGTCAGCGTTGCCTCAGCGTAGGGCAGCTACGGCTGCTTTTGGCAGGACCGGTTCCTACGGTAACCGGCGGTTTTTTTCGTGGCAGGGGGCGAGCCGGTCACTCCTCTTGGGGATCGGGTCGTCCCACCTTTTCAGGGAAAAAGTCTTCCCAAAAGTCTAACGCTTCTTGGAAACAATACCCGCGCAATGACAAGCGGAATCTGACAAAAAGCCCGCCAAAACGGACTGACGCCAGAAGTTCACTCGAGGATTCTCGAGTGGGGGGGCGCCTGCTCCTGTTTCAAGCGGTTTGGGTCTCCCGCGTCTCAGACTCCTGGGTGACACGAATAATGTCGGCAGGCTATTTCATAGAGTTTCTCTCTCGCCCTCCAGAAAGATTCTGTCAGTCTCGCGTTCCGTCAGATCCCGACTTATTGACCGCTCTGCGGCAGGAAGTCGATTCCTTACTACAGAAGGGTGTAGTAGTGTCAGTTCCTCCGGAAGACCGGGGAAGGGGATTTTATTCCAACCTCTTTGTGGTCCCCAAAAAAGAGGGAAAGTTTCGTCCCATTCTGGATCTCAAGAGGTTAAATCGGCATGTTTACACCCAAAAGTTCCGCATGGAGTCGCTTCGCTCAGTGGTGACTGCCCTGTCACAGAACAATTTTCTGGTGTCCATAGATATTCGCGACGCCTATTTACACGTTCCCATCGGAAGATCTCATCAGCGCTTTCTGCGCTTTGCCATAGGTCAGGACCATTACCAGTTTGTGGCCCTCCCTTTCGGGTTGGCTTCGGCACCCCGAGTTTTTACAAAGGTGCTGGCACCTCTTATGGCAATGCTTCAGAGACAAGGGATCATGATACTTCCTTATCTGGACGATCTTCTGATTGTGGCATCCTCAAAGGAGGAGGCAGTGACGGCTCGCGATTTATCCCTTCAGCTCCTGGTGGATTTCGGGTGGCTGATCAACTGGGAGAAGTCATCCCTGGAGCCTTCTCAGTCAATCCTGTTTTTGGGCATGATTTTCGACACAGCGAAAGTGGTAGTTTTTCTGCCAAAGGACAAGCAAACCAGTATCCATTGTCTGGCACAGACTGTGCAGTCCTCAACGACAGTATCCCTTCGAAGATGTATGCGCCTTCTGGGGTTAATGGTCGCTTAGATGGAAGCTCTTCCGTTTGCTCAGTTCCATTGCAGAACGCGTCAAAGCTTCATTTTGAAGAGATGGAATCGTGCACAGGAAACACTGGATTGCAGGGTTTTAATCTCCCGCAAAGTGCGAGAGTCTCTGGACTGGTGGTTACGTCCGGAACGGTTTTTCCTGGGAAAATCTTTTCCCCTGTCATGGTCGGTCTTGACCACCGATGCCAGCCTGACGGGCTGGGGGGGAGTTTGGAACAATCTCTGGATTCAGGGAGTTTGGTCACCGGAAGAATCGGTGTTACCGATCAACATCCTGGAATTGAGGGCAATTTTTCTTTGCCTCCAACATTGGACGGTCCCTTTGAGCGGATTACCAGTTCGTGTTCAGACGGACAACGCTACGGCGGTTGCGTATATCAACCATCAAGGCGGGACGAGGAGCTCCAGACTCATGTCGGAGGTATCTCGGATTCTGATATGGGCCGAGGCTCATGTGCCGGCCATTTCTGCGATTCACATACCAGGAATTCAGAATATCCAGGCAGACTTTCTCAGCCGAGAGAGGATGGATTCAGGAGAATGGAGTCTTCATCCGGAAATCTTTGCACTTCTGTGCTCCCGATGGGGGACTCCTCAAGTAGACTTGATGGCCTCCAGGATCAATGCCAAGTTACCAACTTTCATGTCCAGATACAGGGATCCGACCGCGGTGGAAGTGGATGCGCTGGTGGTTCCGTGGAGCCAATACCAGCTGGTTTATGTGTTCCCACCGATATCCTTGCTGCCGCTTGTGTTACGTCGGGTCAGGCTGGAGAGGGTTCCGGCTATTCTGATAGCCCCAGATTGGCCGAGAAGGACGTGGTTTTCCACGCTGATGTCGCTTCTGGCGGCGCCTCCTTTTCCTCTGCCTCTTCGACCGGACTTGCTCACTCAGGGTCCCGTGTGTCATCCGGGCCTGAGGTCTCTGCGTTTGACGGCTTGGCTCTTGAGACCGAGATTTTAACCCGTCAAGGGTTTTCAGAAAAGGTCATTGCCACTATAAGAGCGTCAAGAAGTCCGGCTACGACTAGGATTTACTACAGGATTTGGGAATCCTTCTTTTCATGGTGTTTGGGTTCTTCCAGGAATCCAAAGAAATTTTCATTACCCAACTTGTTGGTTTTTTTTGCAGCACGGGCTGGATAAGGGTTTGGCAATCAGTACCCTGAAGGGTCAGGTATCTGCCCTGTCGGTGCTTTTTCGTAAAGCTATTGCCTCGCGTAGGGACGTATGTGCCTTTTTTCGCGGAGCAGCCCGTCAGTTTCCTCCAAGGAAAACTCCTGTGTCGCCTTGGCGGCTTAATCTGGTTTTGAAAGCTCTTCAAAGTGCTCCTTTCGAGCCTATGGATGCTATTAATCTTTCTTTGCTTTCTTGGAAGGTTGCCTTCCTAGTGGCGGTCACTTCCTTGAGACGGGTTTCCGAGTTGGCGGCTCTTTCATGTTCGCCACCTTTCTTGAAATTTTTCCCGGATCGTGTTGTTCTTCGCACGCGACATGATTTTCTCCCTAAAGTGGTATCTCAATTCCATGTCAATCAAGATATTGTGTTGCCTTCGCTTTGTTCAGAACCAAAGAATGCGAAGGAGCGGGCCTTGCACTCATTGGACTTAGTGCGGGCATTGAAGTTCTACTTGTCAGTTACGCAGAGTTTCCGGAAGTCGGATTCTCTTTTTGTGATTCCAGCAGGTCGTCGTCATGGTCAACGAGCTTCTAAAGATACTATAGCTCGTTGGATCCTGTCAGCTATTTTGGAAGCTTACCGTGTTATAGACGAACCTTGCCCGATTAATATTCGGGCTCATTCCACGAGAGCTGTGGGCTCTTCGTGGGCCCTTCATCAAGGGGCTTCGGCAGCCCAGCTCTGTCGAGCAGCGACTTGGCGTTCTGTTCACACCTTTACAAAGTTTTATAAGGTGGACGTCAGTGCCTCCGCTGATGCGGCCTTAGGACGCAGAGTCCTTCAGGCGGCTGTATTTTGAAAACTTCTAGTTAAGTTTATGTTGCGCCTGTTGCGCATGTATCAAGGTGTTGGCTTCTGCCTGTTTAAGGTTTTTTCCCACCCTTGTTTTTGTACTGCTTTGGGACATCCCAGAAGTAAAGAAGTGTCCCCTTGCTTCCATCTGCAGCTGAAATACGAATTTTGGTAAGATCTTACCTGTAAAATTCTTTTCAGCAAAGGAAGCAAGGGGGACACTTCTCCCTCCCATAAGGCAGAAGGTGTTGTTTCAGATGCAGCGCGGCTCTCTCTGATAAGCGAGTTTCTGAGCTGAGGTCAGCGCTCTACGGCTCTTTCCGGCATCGCCAGCTCATCGCAGTGGTCAGGTTTTGTGAGTGGTACCTGAGCTGTGTGGTATTCATGTTATGTGCATAACCTTGTTCTTTTGAATCCTGTCAGTTTGGTTATGGCGCTCCGCTGGTGATTTATTTCTCCTTAGCTTGTGTACAAAACTGGAGTGTACGGCAGGAGGAGCCAGAGCCGGAGGGGCCGGACAACACCCATTTTTAGAACCTGAGGTTAGTCCTACTATCTGGCTCCGCCCTACCCAGAAGTAAAGAAGTGTCCCCCTTGCTTCCTTTGCTGAAAAGAATTTTACAGGTAAGATCTTACCAAAATTCGTATTTTTCAAACTGAAATCTTTTTCTATTAAAGGTGTTGAAGTGCCATCTAAAGACTCTGTGCCAAAGAAAAAGCCGATCTATGAGGATAAAAAGAAGAAGAAGCCACAACAGCAGACTACAAATAAGGAGGGTAAGTTTGGGCTTCCAGTTTATAGACATATAATTTTTTTTTATACTAGTTTCTTTATCGTCTCATTGGGGACACAGGTTACCATAGGTGTGTGCTGCGGTTGCTAGGAGGCTGACACTATGCAAAATTAAAAGGAATAGCTCCTCCCCGGCAGTATACACCCCCGACAGGCACTAAGTAACTCAGTTTGTTCTTAGTGTCTGTAGGAGGCGGACCTGGATCTTCCAGATCCGCAGCTAACCTTAGTTCCCTCTTTCAGGTTTTTGTTGTGTTTTATTAACTTTTTGCTTTATATTTCAGATACTTCTTCAGGGAATCAGGGTGTAAAGCCTCACCCTGCCTCCCCACAATATTGCGGCTGAGCGAGCAGTGTGGTGTCGCCCCACGGCAACTCTCAGGCCCGCAGGCAGACCCCTACCACCACTCACGGTGCTCCTGGGCGATGACCGGTGGCAGTCCTAGCTGAATCCCCCCCTCACCCCTCTCCTAACAAGAGGGCTGAGAGGAAGACGGTGGTCACCAGCGGTGCCCCCCCCCCCTTCGTACTACAAGGGGTTGACACCGTCTTCTGGGAAGGAGGATCTATAGCTCCCAGCAACCCTCTCAAACCGGGGCCCCTGCGGCATCCTCAACTACAAGGAGAGAAAGGACGTCGCAGACATACGGTACAGTGCAAACCCTAAACAGCCGTCCCCACTCTCCTCCCATCATTACAGGGGGACCCTCCCCTCCTCCTCCACAGGAGCTGAGTAGCGACCACACAGGGCTCCCCAACTCCGGGGGACAGACTCCAATCGGCGCTTCAAGCGCCAGACCGCAACTACAGGCGCCGCACACAGCGCACAAGGGACCGCTTCAACCAGCGCTCCCACCACTACTAGCAGGCGCCGCTCACAGCGCCCGAAGGATCGCTTCAACCAACGCGTGGCCACCTCCATCAAAGCGCTACTTACAGCGCACAGCTCCCTGCGTCTCCATAAGCACGCCGGTAACAATGGCGGCTCTCCCTCACATCCCCCCCCCCCCCCCCGGGGCACGTCCATAGGCACGCCTCCTCTTCCTGCCACCCATATTTGGCGCCCTTTCCCCCTCACAGCCACAGGAAGGAAGGTGGCTTGGAGCACGCCCCCCTCCCAGCCCAGCATATCTCCTGACGCCAGGCGCATCAGCTCCGCCCCCTTTAACAGCGTCAGCTTATCAGAAACCCAGGCCCCTAGACCACGCCCACAGGAAGGTCCTGGAGCTCTCAAACCGCACGCTGCTTGGAGACACCACGTGCAGAACTTGCACTCATCAGCTGGGGGACACGCACCTTCTGATCGGCTGCAGGGAGCGCAGATACCTGGTAGGCACAAGCCCCTCCGAACCTGCCCCACTAGTAGCCCTCCTCTGCAGTATACCCCTCCACAGGAACCCACTGCACTGCAGACCTGCCGCAGCCTATTCCCATTGAGCACAGTGCTACCACATATGCCCAACTCCACAAGGGCCTCCCCTGCCATTATAACCCATTACGCAAGAAGTGGGCGTCAGTCTTCCCCTTACTGCCCGGCCTGCAGTACCACTACCATGTCCACACAGGAGCCCACCGAACCCCAGGATCAGAATGCGCCCCCCCCCACCAGAGTGGCCCGTCGCCATGTCCCAGTCAGTCGCAGACTTGACTAAGATGTCCCAGTCCATAGTACAGGTCCTGGAACGGATCTCACAACCTACTCCTCCCACCAGTGCTCCGAACGCCACCAACGGCGATTCGCCAGCACCCGACCAGGAAAAGACCGGGCAGGAGTTCTAGGAAGCGGGCTTTGCCCGGCTCTTCCTCTAGCTTGCCAGGGCCCTCTCCAACAGCCATATGGCCCTCCTCTTCCCAAACCACCTCTTCGGAGGAGGACCTTGGGTCAGACACGGAATCCCAATCTGAATCAGACACGGACAACAGGCCCAAGACTCAGGACATGGTCGACAGCTTGATATCGGCCATCTCCCAAACACTTAAGCTACAGGAGGAAAATATACCCCTGCAGTAAACCCTCCATCACGTTTAAACGTGCAAGACCTCCACCCCGAACCTTCCCCAAGCACAGGGAGTTCGAGACCACAGTAGCAAAGTACTGGGGACACCCAGAAAGACGTTTCTCAGGACGCAGGCTCCTGGAAGCTCTATACCCCTTTAGCTCGGACCTTCTCACAATATGGACCGAGCCCCCTAGGGTAGACCCACCTGTGTCCCGACTGTCTTCTAACACAGTCCTGCCCCAGTCAGACGGCGCCTCACTTAGAGATTCATCGGACAGGCAAATCGAATCCCTTGCCAAATAAATATTTGAGGCTACAGGCGCATCCCTCTGCCCCAGCTTTGCCTCCACTTGGGTAGCGACAGCTATCTCAGCCTGGGCGAAGATACTTCGCAAGGGCATCGTAGCGTCAGCCCCTCAGAATGAACTTGCGGACTTAGCCGGCCAAATCGAACATGCCGGCAAGTACCTCCTAAACGCCTCCCTGGTCTTGGCTGCATGCTCGGCAACAGCTAACAGCAACGTCGTGGCCATACGCCGCATCCTGTGGTTAAAAACATGGAATGGTGACTCCACATCCAAAAAATCGCTCACCAATCTGGCCTTCCACGGATCTAGGTTATTCGGTTCGGGCCTGGACCAGATAATCTCAGACGCAACCGGAGGGAAAAGCACCTCCCTCCCTCAGTCAAGACCCGCACGCCCCTTCAAAACCAAAACGTTGCAGCTCTTTAGGTCCTTTTGGCCATTCCTTACCCCCGAAGTCTCCGCTCAGCAGAACCACCCCTCCGCTCCAGAAGATCGGAGGAAACCAACTTTTAAACCCCCACCAAACTGGAGACCAAGGGGCCGGGTCACGAAGCCAACCGGCCAACGCACCGACAGATTCCAGTCCAAGTGACGGATCACCCCCCCAACCACCCTGGAAACACATCCTTGGTGGGGGGCAGACTGCTGTCCTTCAGGCACCCATGGCTGGCCGTGGTGGACGACGCCTGGGTCAGAGAGATAGTCGCCACGGGGTACAAAATCGAATTTTCGTCCCTCCCTAAGCCACGCTTCTTTCCATCCCGCTTACCAAAGCAATCGTCCCACAAGATGGCCTCCCTGCAGGCCGTCGCCACCCTCCTGTCCGCCGGAGTAATCGTCCCTGTCCCCCCAAAGGAGCGCTTTTCAGGGTTCTACTCCAATCTATTTGTAGTTCCAAAAAAGGACGGCTCATTTCGCCCAATCTTGGACCTGAAGCTTCTCAATCGACATGTTCGAATCCGCCACTTCAGGATGGAATCCCTACGCTCCGTAATCGCTTCCATGGAACAAAGGGAATTCCGCTGTCCGTAGACATAAGGGATGCCTACCTCCACATCCCCATATGCCTACAGCACCAAAAATACCTGCGATTCGCTATCCAAGGAGTGCACTACCAATTCAGGGCCCTCCCCTTCGGCCTAGCGTCGGCACCCAGGGTCTTCACGAAGGTCATGGCACCCATCATGGCCATCCTTCGCGCAAGGGGGATTCTTATAATCCCATACCTGGACGATCTGCTGTTCAAAGGCTCATCCCACCAAGACTGCCTTCAGAGCATTCAGGTCACCCTGGACACCCTAACCCGCGTTGGGTGGATTGTCAACAACGAGAAGTCAACCCTGTGCCCCACTCAGAGGCTAGTCTTCCTCGGCATGGAATTCAACACGAACCGGGCACGCCTGCTCCTCCCGAGGGACAAACTCTCTGCCCTCGCGAAGGGAATCCAATTTCTCAGGCGCCCAACCCCCCTCCGGCTTTGCATGAGGGTTCTGGGGAGGATGATAGCTTCCATGGAAGCCATCCCCTATGCCCAATTCCACACACGCCCTCTGCAGCTGACCCTCCTGTCAGCCTGGGACAAGAACCCAGCATCCCTAGACCGCCTGGTAACTCTACCTCACAAAGTAAGGCAGTCCCTGACCTGGTGGACATCGTCCCCCCTAATCCTACAGGGAAGGTCCTTCCTGCCAATTCTATGGCAGGTTATCACCACCGATGCCAGCTTGCTCGGGTGGGGAGCTGTATACCAACAGAAGACAGCACAAGGTCGATGGAGCCCAGAGGAAACCCTGCTCCCCATCAACCTTCTGGAGATTCGGGAAATCTTCCTTGCCCTGCTCCAATGGCAGCCTATTCTCACCAACAAACCAGTCCGCATCCAGTCAGACAACGCCACGGCTGGGGCGTACATAAACCATCAGGACGGAACACGCAGCAGGCAGGTCATGACAGAGGTGGCAAAGATTCTGCACTGGGCAGAACACCACGTTCCGGCAATCTCAGCAGTCCACATTCCAGGGGTGGACAACTGGGCAGCCGACTTCCTAAGCCGCCAAGGCCTAGCTTCGGGCGAGTGGTCTTTCCACCCCTCAGTCTTCGACCACATCTGCCAACGCTGGGGCACTCCGGACGTCAACCTCATGGTGTCTCGGACGAACCACAAGGTCCCCCGCTTCATAGCCAGGGCCAGGGACCCTCTGGCCATTGGCTGCGACGCACTGGTGATTCCATGGTCCCAGTTCTCACTCTATCTGTTTCCACCCCTTGCCCTGATCCCAAGGGTGGTCAAAAAGATAAAGTCAGAGGGCATTCCAGTCATTCTAATAGCCCTAGACTGGCCAAGACGAGCCTGGTATGCGGAACTAGTGAACATTCTCACGGACGCCCCCTGGAGACTGCCAGACCGCCCAGACCTACTCTCTCAGGGCCCCCTCTACCACCAGAGTTCTCAGTCGCTCAATTTAACGGCTTGGCCGTTGAAGCCGCGGTCCTGAAGGAATCGGGTTTCTCAGACCAGGTCATCCAAACCATGATTAAAGCTAGAAAACCAGCCTCCTCCCACATTTACCATAGGTACTGGAAAGCCTTTTTCCGATGGTGCGAGGACAACAATACCACTCCAATGTCCTTCTCCCTCCCTTCCATCCTCGGATTCCTCCAATCCGGCCTAAATGCCAGCCTGTCCCTCAGCACTCTAAAAGGTCAGGTGTCAGCCCTGTGAATCCTTTTCCAAAGGGACCTAGCACCTCTACCTCAGGTTAGGACTTTCCTCCAAGGTGTTGCACACGTAGCACCACCTTACCATCCCCCAATAGAGCCATGGGACCTTAACCTCGTCTTTGACGCCCTTCAAAAGGCACCCTTCGAACCCATCCAGGACATCCCACTCTCGATCCCTCTCCTGGAAGGTGACCTTCCTAATCGCCATTACGTCCATCAGAAGAGTCTCTGAGCTAGCAGCCTTATCCTGCCAGCCCCCCCATATGGTCCTACATCAGGATAAGGTAGTTCTCAGACCTGTTCCCACCTTCCTCCTCAAGGTGGTAACCTCTTTCCACATCAACGAGGACATCTTCCTGCCCTCCTTTTTGCCCGTCCCCGGCTTACCCACTAGAAAAGTCCCTCCACAAGCTGGACGTCGTCAGAGCCATTCGTGTCTACCTTGCAAGGTCAGCCCCTATCCGTCAGACCGACTCCCTACTCGTCATTCCCGAGGGTCGTCGAAAAGAGCTCCCAGCTTCAAAGTCAACAATTTCTCGCTGGATCCGTTCCACCATACTTGAAGCCTGCCGCCTCCAAGAAAAGCGGCCCCCAACGGCCATGAAAGCCCACTCCACTGGCTCTGTCGGGGCCTCCTGGGCAGCCCGACACCAGGCATCGGTGCTTCACATCTGCAGGGCCGCAACCTGGTCTTCCCTGCACACCTTTGCAAGGTTCTACAGGGTCCAAACCCAGGCCTCGTCCGACGCAAATATGGGTAGAAAGGTACTGCAGGCGGCGCTTGCACACCGACCGACCTAAGACCTTTCCTCATATTCTAATTCCCCTCCCTTGGGACTGCTTTAGGACGTCCCATGGTAACCTGTGTCCCCCAATGAGGCGATAAAGAAACAGGGATTTTCGGGTACTCACCGTAAAATCTCTTTCTTGGAGCCTTCATTAGGTGACACAGCACCCGCCATTGTTCTTTATAAAAGTCTCTAACATATGGGGGCCAAAGGCCTCTTGTTGAGTTGGTACATCCGAAGTAGTGCTCTCATGCTTCTACTGCTTTTTTCACAAACTGAGTTATAGTGCCTGTCGGGGGTATATACTGCCGGGGAGGAGCTATTCCTTTTAATTTTGCATAGTGTCAGCCTCCTAGCAACAGCAGCACACACCCATGGTAACCTGTGTCCCCCAATGAAGGCTCCAAGAAAGAGATTTTACCGTGAGTACCCGAAAATCCCTCTTTTTTATTTATAAATCTTGTGTTTTACTTCAGACACGGTAAAAGTGGTGATCTTCATGGTATAATTGTTAGGAAGATTAAAGAATATTTGTATTTATTGCGCTACATCACCTGGTTTTTGAGGGAGAACAAGTAATAATACACTGAACATTTTAATGTGTGTTCTTGTTTTTATTTTTTATTTTTTTAATTTTGTTTTTAGAACCAATGGAGGCAAGTTCTCCAGTTGATGATCCTGAATCTCCAGTTCTAGAAAAGGAAGAGCCCCCTTTGCCTGCAGAGCCTCCTGGTGAGTGTACAAAAGTATCTGTTTGTATTGTTACACAGAATATGAAGACCTCTTGTAGTGTAAGGTGCTTCCGTTTATCGTAAAGTAGAATGCTATAAATAATTGTACACTCCAGCGTCCCTCAAGCACCTGCGCTGTAGAGGCACCAGGGCTGGTCTGCCATCACCAGAACTTGGTACCGAGGTGAAAAGCAGATCACTGGAAGTTCTCACTTTGGCAGAACCCAAAATAATTGTGAGAACTTATTTCCCTAATTAAATGTGGAGCCATCAAGGTAGTGGGAGTATTGAACCCACTTTTAGAGAAGGTCCCACAAGTCAATTTTGTGATTCAGCAAATAGTGAGATTAAAACGTAACTTTTAATAATCATAAAACAATGTGCTGCCTTAAAAAAAGGAAAGGTTTGAACCTAGATAGAAACACCTTAGGTCTGTGTGGAAGCCAATCCTTTTTAACAAAAGAAAATAAGCAGAGACACCCTAATAGATGTTCCGATAGGGGTAATGTTAATATGCTGGATCCAACGGACCGCCCACAGTGATGGCAGCAATTTACTATCAGAGTGTCTACGTGTATCCCAAGTATAGTCGTTATCCAGTTCTGCAGTAGTACAATGACGGGACAAACCACAACTCGGTACGATTAACATCAATAGAAAAATCAATGTGGCTCAGCTCCATCTGTAGTATATGAAAGTAGCGGAGGACCAGAAGATCCTGGATTTCCAATATTCTCCATATAATACGTGACACATCTAGCAGTACCATGCATGGTTGATGAACGCATCAGAACAACCTGCCAGTTACTAGAATCTTCATTTTTTTTTATTTTTTTATTTTTCTTCCATCAGATTTCAGTTTTTTTTTCTATAAGAATCTACTAATTGACAGATTGACAGTGTGGAATACAAACTTTTCCTATGTCTCATTATTTTGCTGCAGTATTAACACCTTCATGACAGGGCCAATTTACGTTTTTTCCTTTCAGTCGCCTCCCCCTATCTTTTATTTTAGGTCCACATAGACGTATGAAGGCTTGTTTTTTTTTTTTTTTTTGTGGGTCAAGTTGTACTTTTAAATGACACCATTTATTTTACTACATCCAAAAGGGGAAAAATTTCCAAGTGCAGTGAAATTGTGAAAACGCAATTCTGACATTGTTTTTGGGGAGTTGTTTTGACGGTGTACCTTTTTGTGGTAAAAATGACCTTGATATGACTCTCATCAATACAATTATGGCGATACCCAACATGTCTGTTTTTATGATCATTTTAGTGGTGAAAAAAAATTAGAAGTTTGAAAAAATAATTTTTGGGATTTTTTTTTTCCGCCATTTTCTAAGACCTGTAACATTTTTAAATTTCAGCCGATGGAGCTGTGTGACAGGTTACGCTTTGCAGGGAGTGGCAAATTTTTTATTACCGTAATACTATTGTGGGATAGATGTGACTTTTTGATCACTTTTTTTTAGGCTGTGGTTCCACGGTCCGGAACCACAGTCCGGAAAGAACTCAGGGCTGCATAGCCCTGTGTTATTTCCGTTGGGGCGACGCAGCGTCGCCGCAACGGGCTAGGACATGCTGCGGTCTGAAAAGACGCGCCGCATGTCCGGATACGCAGGTCTTCCGCCTGCGTGTTTTACAGCATAGTGGAGACGGGATTTCTTGAAATCCCCTCCACTATGCTGTAACATCTGGACGCTGCGTGTTTGACGCTGCGCCAACGCACAGCGTCAATCACGCAGCATTTCCTGAAGCATTCCGGATCGTGGAAACTCACCCTTATAGTTTTTGTGGAATTGCACTGCAGTGACAAAAAAATGTTAATTGCAGCAGCAGATGGAAGGAAGGGAGACACATTCATTACCAGTGGGTAGGCGGAGCCCACACAGGATAGAACACCTCAGATTAAAAAAGTGTTGACCGGCCCCTCCAGCTTGGGCTCCTCCTACTCCAGCTCTCCAGTCTAAAATTTGAGGTCACAGAGGATAGTCGCTGCTGGAGCAGCTCCTCAGAAATTTTTTTTATTTTAATCGGACAGAGACTTGGACCCCCGTGGTCTAGAGGTCTCAGGGGTCTCAGCGCTGCTGGACCCCCACCTCTCCCTTGGCGGATCTGTATTACCCTTTAAGGAGGTCCCTGCAGAACCCTGCCGGCCCTGGGGGATGAGGATTGCTTCCCTGGCGGGGACGCAAACCGCGCTTCTGGGGTCACTGCGTTCCCCGCCCTGGGGGGAAGCTGCGGGCACAGTGCCACAAATCCCTGGGGGTCCCTGTGGCGCTCAGCTGGGTGAGTACTCAACATTTTAATGTGTTTGAGTGCTTCAGCGGCTGCTGCGGCAGCCGCTGCTACATGTATTCAGTGTGGTGATTGTGTACTTTTGTCCGCAGGTGGATGCCTGCAGGACATGGGAGCGGAGAGCCGAGTGAGTCGCGCGCTTTTTTTTAAACCGGCGGGGGGCGTGGCTTCGCACTTTCCCGTTTTTTCACGCGCAGGAAGTGCTCTGAGCGCGCGCTTTACCCTGCCTTTTCTCTTCCGGCTTCTCTCCTCTAGCGCGGCGGCCATTACTGACGGCCTCCTCGGGCTCCTCACTCTCCGCTCCCCCCGACCGAAAGGAACAAGGACACTGCACCGCGGCCAGCTGGGTGAGTCGCTTCTACCTGTCAGGGCAGAAGCTTGACCCCATCACCCCCACAGCGCAGGGCACCTTTCTGGAGGTACTGTCACACTGAACGCTCCCGCTAACGATCACGATAACGACGCATACTAATGCGATCGTTTTTGTGATCGTTTTAATGTCGCTAGTAGCTGCCACAGTGGGCGATCTCATTGACGACGCATAAGTGGTTAGCGATCTCCTTAGCGACTTTGGCGGTCATTGCGATGTACAAATCAGCGCAATATGTTAGCGATCTCGTTGGCGTTCTTGTTTAGTGTGGCATACCCTTGAGGCACGGTCCTGCAGCTGCTACCTCATAAGAGGCACCTGGGGCTTGCACACCCTTTTCATTAAACAAGGGTTGTGGGGAGTCTGCGACATTAACCCCTTCTCAGGCGGTTAACCCTTAATTGGGGGACAGCTGGGGTGGCTCTCTCTTTAAGAGCTTTAACCCTTCAGCATTCGTTTTGCCTTTAAGAAACCACACTGTTTCCAGTTACTGACAGGTTTAACCTGCCATATACTGTGTGAGGGCATGTCAGATCAGGGTCCAGGAGGGGCGGACCGTCACCCAGATCCGCTACAGGATCAGTCTCGCGTATCTGACACGCAGACCTCGACGGCGTCAAGCGCAGCGGTCGGAGGTTTCAGTGATGTCAAAATGGATGCCCTCACTCGTTCTATTGATGGCCTGTCTGACCTTCTAGGTTATTGGGTGTCAGCTAGATCCTCTCATGGCAGGAAGCGACACAGGCCAGTGCCTTCCTTCCCGCATAGCGACTCGGAGATCTCGGGCATGGAGGGTTCCCCTTCAAGCTCAGATGGGGAGATGTCCGATTCAGATAAGGAGGATCGGCAGGGACACTCTGCCTCTCTTTTGGGCCGTACAGAGGCTTTTATTGGAGCCATGAGGGAGGCGTTACAGTTACCGGAGGAGGTAACTAGACGTCCTGGTAGGTCGGCCCGGATGTTTCAGGAGTCGCATAGGTCGCGATCAACATTACCATCTCTGGATGAGCTTAATGGGGCAGTGGAGAAGGAACGCCTGTGTCCAGATAAACGTTTTCAGGGGACACGGTTTTTTGAGACGCTGTATCCGTGTACGACGGAGTTGATTGATAATTGGATTCCTTCTCCTGAAGTGGATGTCCCTTTATCCCAGCTTAGCAAATCCTCACTGCTTCCTGTTAAAGGGAAGGCGAGTCTGCAGGATCCGCTGGACAGAAAGACGGAAATGGCAGCGAAATCCATCTACGAGGCCGCGGGTCATGGATTCAGAGCAGTACTAGGGTCCATGTGTGCTTGTAAAGCTTCCCTGAGCTGGTTAGACCGTCTACGGACGGCGTGGCAAGATGGATCCCCGCTATCCGAGGCAGATGAGCTTTTCAAGTTGTTGGAGGATGCAGCCCGATATGCCAGTGATGCAGGTTTGGATACTGCGTCACTGCTGTCCAGGGCGCAATCCTCGGCGGTCACAGTCAGAAAAGCACTGTGGCTTAGACAGTGGACCGGGGATGCGGTTTCCAAGCAAGGTTTGCTATCTTTAGCTTACAAGGGTGGTCAGCTATTTGGATCTGACCTCACGGAGCTGATTGCCAAGGCAAAGGCAAAAGAAACGGCTTTACCGCAGCGAAGAGCTGTGACTTCTGCGTCTGGCAGACCTAGTGCCGGTAGTAGTCGACTGTCCTTTCGGTCCAGGGGACGGTTCGGTCAGCCTTCTTGGGGATCGGGTCGTCCCTCTTTCTCAGGAAAAAAGAACTCTCAGAAATCCTGCACTCCCTGGAAACAGAGCTTCCGTCACAAGCGGGAAGCTGACAAAAAGCCCGCTAAGGCGGACTGACGCCAGGGCCTCACTCAAGGGCTCTCGAGTGGGGGGTCGCCTGCTCCAGTTCGAACCGACTTGGGCTTCCCGCGTGTCGGACGCCTGGGTGACGCGGGTTGTGTCGGCAGGCTACTTCATAGAATTTCTTTCTCGACCCCCAGACAGTTTTTGCCAATCCCGCATTCCGTCAGAGCCCGAGCTATTTGCCGCTCTACTGCGGGAGGTCGATTCCCTTCTGCAGAAGGGTGTGGTGGTACCGGTTCCGCCGGAGGACCGGGGAAGAGGGTTTTATTCCAACCTCTTTGTGGTCCCCAAAAAGGAGGACAAATTTCGCCCCATTCTGGATCTCAAAAGATTGAATCGGCATGTCCGCACCCGGAAATTCCGCATGGAGTCACTTCGCTCCGTTGTGGCGGCCCTGTCGCAGAACGATTTTTTGGTGTCAATCGACATTCGCGACGCTTATTTGCATGTTCCCGTCGGAAGGGCCCACCAACACTTCCTTCGTTTTGCCATAGGTCAGGACCATTACCAGTTTGTGGCCCTGCCATTCGGGTTGGCCTCAGCACCCAGAGTTTTTACAAAAATTCTGGCACCTCTCATGGCGATTCTTCGAAGACGGGGTTACGATTCTTCCCTATCTAGACGACCTTTTGATTGTGGCGTCCTCAAAGGAGGAGGCGGTGACGGCTCGCAATCTATCCCTTCAGCTCCTGGAGGACTTCGGATGGCTGGTCAATTGGGAGAAGTCGTCTCTGGAACCGTCACAGTCAATCCTGTTTTTGGGAATGCATTTCGACACGGTACGAGCAGTGGTGTCTCTGCCTCCAGACAAGCAAGCGAGTCTTCTTCGACATGTGCAGGTTATGAAGTCGTCGACAGCAATGTCCCTTCGAAGGTGTATGCGCCTTCTGGGTTTGATGGAGGCAGTTCCGTTTGCCTAATTTCATTCCAGGGCTCTCCAAATGCTCATTTTGAACCGTTGGGATCGATCGCAGTTTTCACTGGATTGCAGTGTCATCATCTCCCACAGGGTGCGAGAGTCTCTAGGATGGTGGTTACGTCCGGAAGTGTTATCCCTGGGGAAGTCTTTTCTCCCTCCAAGGTGGTCGATCATAACCACCGATGCCAGCCTGACGGGCTGGGGGGTGTCTGGAACGATCTCTGGATTCAGGGAGTATGGTCGTCGGAAGAGTCTGTCCTGCCGATCAACATCCTGGAATTGAGGGCAATTTTCCTTTGCCTCCAACACTGGACGGTCTTTTTAAGCGGTCTACCAGTCCGAGTGCAGACAGACAACGCGACGGCGGTCGCGTATATCAACCATCAAAGTGGGACGAGGAGCTTCAGGCTCATGATGGAAATGTCTCGGATCCTGGTATGGGCCGAGGCCAGGGTGCCAGCCATCTCTGCGATTCACATTCCAGGAGTTCAGAATATCACAGCGGACTTCCTCAGTCGCGAAAAGATGGATCCCGGAGAATGGAGTCTTCATCCGGAAATTTTTGCACTGCTGTGCTTCCTTTGGGGGACTCCCCAAGTGGATTTGATGGCATCCAGGTTCAATGCCAAGTTACCGACGTTCATGTCCAGGTACAAGGACCCGAAGGCTGTGGCGGTGGATGCTCTGGTGGCTCCGTGGGACCAATTCGAGCTAATCTATGTGTTTCCGCCGATATCCTTACTTCCTCTGGTGTTGCGTCGGATCAGACTGGAGAGAGTCCCGGCTATGTTGATAGCTCCAGATTGGCCAAGAAGGACGTGGTTCTCGACGCTGGTGTCGCTTCTGGCAGCGCCTCCACTTCCACTCCCTCTTCGCCCGGACCTGTTAACCCAAGGGCCCGTTCGTCACCCGGACCTGAAGTCTCTGCGTTTGACGGCGTGGCTCTTGAGACCGAAATCTTGATCCGTCAAGGTTTTTTCAGCCGAAGTCATTGCCACTCTGCGAGCTGCCAGAGGTCCGGCTACTACTAGGATTTATCACAAGACTTGGGAAGCCTTCTTTTCGTGGTGTTCAGGTTCTTCTAGGAACCCGAGGATTTTTTCCATTCCCAATTTGTTGGCCTTTTTGCAGTACGGCCTGGACAAGGGTTTGGCAGTTAGCACTCTGAAGGGGCAGGTTTCTGCTCTGTCCTGGCTGTTTCGGAAGGCTATCGCCTCGCGTAGGGACGTACGTTCCTTTTTTTCGCGGGGTAACTTGTCAGTTTCCGCCGTGGAAGGCGCTTGTGTCTCCTTGGCGGCTCAATCTTGACTTGGAGGCTCTTCAACATGGGCCTTTTGAGCCTATGGACTCTGTTAGCCTTTCCTTGCTCTCTTGGAAGGTTGCCTTCCTAGTGGCGGTCACTTCTTTGAGAAGGGTTTCTGAGTTGGCGGCTCTTTCTTGCTCACCTCCTTTTCTGGAGTTTCACCCAGATCGCGTAGTGCTTCGCACACGGGGCGACTTTCTACCTAAAGTGGTGTCACAGTTTCATGTTAACCAGGATATTGTGTTGCCCTCGCTTTGTCCGGAGCCAAGGAATGCGAAGGAACGGGCCTTGCACACATTGGATTTGGTGTGGGCTTTGAAGTTCTATTTGTCTATTACTCAAAGTTTTCGGAAGTCGGATTCTCTGTTTGTGATTCCAGCAGGTCGTCGACGTGGGCAACGAGCTTCCAAGGATTCTATAGCTTGTTGGATTCGGTCGGCCATTTTAGAGGCTTACCGACTTAAGGGCGAACCTTGCCCGATTAAGATTCGAGCTCACTCTACGAGGGCTGTGGGTTCATCATGGGCCTTTCATCAAGGGGCCTCGGCAGCTCAGCTCTGCCAGGCGGCGACCTGGCGTTCCGTCCACACATTTACGAAATTTTATAAGGTGGACGTCAGTGCTTCCGCTGATGCGGCCTTAGGACGTAGGGTCCTGCAGGCGGCTGTAGTTTAAAGTTCTTGTGAACTTGTATTTAGCGCTAGTTGCGCATTTATTTAAGTTGTTGGGAATCTGCCTCTGTTGGTTTTTTGCCCACCCTTAATTTCTGGACTGCTTTGGGACGTCCCACTGGTAATGAATGTGTCTCCCTTCCTTCCATCTGCTGCTGAAATACGGATTTTGGTAAGACCTTACCTGTAAAATCCTTTTCAGCGAAGAAGGAAGGGAGACACACATCCCTCCCATGGCAGAAGTGTGTTGTTGTGTTTTCAGATGCGGCATGACCCTTCTCTGATAGCGATTATCTGGGCTGAGGTCGGCGCGCTAAGGCTCTTTTCCAGCATTGCTAGCTCGTCGCAGTGGTCAGGTTCAGCGAGTAGTAACTGGGACTGTGTGTTTTTTTCTGTTATATGCATAACCTATCTTCTTGTTTTTTTTCTGAAGTTCTTCAGAATGGGGTTATGTTGCTCCGCTGGTGATTTTTGCTCTTCCTTAGCTTGTGTACGGACTGGAGAGCTGGAGTAGGAGGAGCCCAAGCTGGAGGGGCCGGTCAACACTCTTTTTTAATCTGACGTGTTCTATCCTGTGTGGGCTCCGCCTACCCACTGGTAATGAATGTGTCTCCCTTCCTTCCTTCGCTGAAAAGGATTTTACAGGTAAGGTCTTACCAAAATCCGTATTTTGTCTGTCTTGACTTTTTTTCTTTTACGGACTTTACTGATAGTGTTGATTGTTTTTTTATATATATATATATATATATATATATATATATATATATTATATATATATATATATATATATATATATATATTTTGATTGAACTTTTCTAAACCGCTCGATACCACATATATGTATATTTTTTTATTAATATCTTTATTTTCAGTGTGGGAAAAGGTGGATGATTTGAACTTTCAGGGGATTTTTTGTTCATATTTTTTAAAACGTTTTGTGTTTTTTTTTTTTTTTCTTATTATACTTTTCACTGTTATTGTTGGCCCCCTTAGAGGGCTTGAAGATGCGCCTGTCCGATCATTTGTGCTATAGACTGTTTCCTTTGAAGTCCGGACACGTGCAGCATTTCAAAGTAGCTCTCTAATGGCAGGCATAGGGGTCATCCACTGACCCTTGGCTGTTATGACAACCCATCGGTGACCCGTGATCACAGGAGCACCTATGGGCATAGAGAGTGATGGCCATGCATGTTAACTGTCACTGTCAGAAATTAACAGTGGCATTTAACAGGTTAACAATTGTGGGCAGAGCTCCGCTCCACCTGTTAGTTAGCAGCAGGTCCTGGCTGTAATACGCAGCCATCACCTGCAAGGAATGGGGCAGCCTCATGCGACTTTCGCCGTATATATACGGTGGATGTTCTGAAGGGGTTAAAATGACCTCGACGCATCTGTTCTATCAGAGTTGTGTTCTTGAGTGGAGTAGTGTGAACACCATATACCTCTCACCAGCTGATTATTGGTTTTAATCCCTTCTGTTTTGGAGTGTGGCTTAATTTGCAGGTCAACCAATTTTATGCCGGCATGATTTTCAAATTTACTGTTTACTGCTTTTATCAGAGTTGTTGAAATCATTCTAAATATGCAGCAAGGAATCCATAGGTCAATTCTTTAGAGCTTTTCGGTCAGCCAATCAACACTGTTTAACCCCTTCACGATATGGCATATATATTTACATCGTATGTCATGTCCCTGACTTTGATGCGGGATCACATGCTGAGCCCGCACATGACTGATTTAATCAGTCGTCATGTGCCTTTAACAGGTGGAGTGGTGCTCCGCCTGCAGCTATTAACCTATTAAATCCTGCTGTCAATAACTGACGATTTAAAGGGAATCTGTCACCACATTTGACCTATCTAAACTACTAATATGGGCCTACAGGCTACAGAATGGTGATTAGAGTCTCGTTGTTAACTTATCTTTTATCACTTCATGTATATGATCTCTTCCAGGCTCTGGGAATAATGGTGCTTGGAAGATAACTGCCTCCAGAGATTATTATACTTGAAGGGGGAGTAATATCTGAATTTTTTTTTCACCACTTAAAATAAAAAAAATAATAAAAAAACTATACAGGTTTGGTATCTGGTCAGGTCAGTTTTTCCATATAGATAAGCGTGGTAGATAAACAAAAAAAAAAAAAAAAAAAATTGTGTCATAGCTTTTTTTTTTTTTTTTTTGCAACTTTACAGCATTTACATTTCTCCATCGCCTCATTGGGGGACACAAGACCATGGGTGTTATGCTGCTGCCACTAGGAGGACACTAAGCAATACACAGAGAAAGTTAACTCCTCCTCCTGCAGTATACACCCTCTGTTGGCTCAATCCTGAACCAGTTCTTGCTTAGTGTCTGTAGGAGGCACTAGGGTCTGGTTTCAGACCTCAAGATTATTTCCATTTTTTATTTTTTATTCTTAATATTATTTTTAATATATTTTTCAGCTGCAGATGGAAGGGAGGGAGACACAGGAATTCATTACTGATGGGTAGGCGGAGCCCCAGATCAGGATGTCACCTCAGATCAAAAGAGTGCTGACTGGCTGGCCCCTCCAGCTCGGGCTCCTCCTACTCAGCTCCAGTCTAAGATTTGAGGTCTCAGAGGATGGTCGCTGCTAATGCAGCTCCTCAGAAGATTTTATTATTTTATATTCGGACAGGAGACTTGGATCACCAGTTGGTCTAGAGGTCTCAGGGGTACCAGCGCTGCTGTACCCCAACCTCTCCCTTGGCGGATCTGTATTTACTCAATAGTCCCTGCAGAATCCTTGCCGGCCCTGGGGGATGAGGATGGCTTCCCTGGCGGGGACGCAAACCACACGTGCGGTCACTGCGTTCCTCGCCCTGGGGGGAAGCATGGGCACAAGCGCCACAAATCCTGAGGGGTCCCTGTGGCGCTAAGCTGGTGAGTACTCCACACAATTTTTATTATAATAATGTGTGAGTGCTTTAGCGTCTGATGGCAGCGCTATTACATGTATATCAGTATGCTTCAGCGCTGCGGTGACAGCGCTATTACATGTTTATCAGTGTATTTCACCAGCCTCTCCCTTGGCGGATCTGTAACTACATAATGGTCCCTGCAGAATCTTGCCGGCCCTGGGGGATGAGGAGAGTTTCCCTGGCGGGGGCGCAAACCACACACTGGGGTCACTGCGCTTCCCGCCCTGGGGGGAAGCATGGGCATAGCGCCAGAAACCCCTGGGGTCCCTGTGGCGTTTCGGCTGGTGAGTACTCCACATTTTGGTAAAATGTGTGTGAGTGTTTTAGCGACTGCTGCGGCAGCCGCTGTACATATATATGCCGGTGACTAGTTTTTCTATGTCCGCAGGAGGATGCCTGCAGGACGAGGGAAAGGAGGGAGTACGCGCTCTTTTTATTTTTTGAATTTCGCGCCGCTTCTGAGCGCGCGCTTTACTGCAGCCTCCATTTCCGGCTCCTCTACATGGAGCACACGGAGGCAGAGCGCGGCGGCCATTGCTGATAAAGCGCTGCAGGCTGAAAGCTCCCCGGATCGTTCTCCTCCCCTCCCGGCAAGAATACGTGACCAGCTTGGTGAGTCGCTTCTAGCCCGCCGGGCAGAAGCTTAACCCCTTCACCTCCACAGCGCGGGCGCCGTCTGGGGCACTTCTGAGTGACAGATTGAGCTGTCCTGCGGCTGTTCTCGCATAAGGGGCTCGCACACTCTTTTAATATTAATAAAGAGGCTGTGGGGAGTCTGCGACATTAATGCTGCCACTATACGTTTCCGCTGACGATTCTGATGGCGTCGCATAATATTGCGATCGTTTGTGTGTCATTTTTAGTGTCGCTGGTGGCTGCCAATCTGGGCAATCGCATAGGCGATTAGCGATCTCCTTGACAACTTTGGCGGTCATTGCGTTATAAAAAACAGCGCAATTTTTTAGCGATCTTGTGGAACGTTTTCTGTTTAGTGTGGCATGGCTGTCCTGCAGCTGCGACCTTATAAGAGGCGCCTGAGATTCGCACACCCTTTTTCGTTATCAAGGTTGTGGGGAGTCAGCTACTTTAACCCCTTCTTAGGAGGTTAACTCTTAATGGGAGACAGCTGGGGTAGCTCTCGCTTTAGAGCTTTAACCCTTCAGCGTTTGTTTTTTATTTAAGTACTGCTCTGGTTACTGACAGGTTTATCCTGCCATATACTATGCAAGGGCATGTCAGAGACCCTCTCCCAGATCCGCTACGGATCAGCCTCGCGTATCTGACACGCAGACCTCGACTCATGCACG
Source organism: Oophaga sylvatica (assembly GCA_033576555.1). Lineage (NCBI taxonomy): Eukaryota > Metazoa > Chordata > Amphibia > Anura > Dendrobatidae > Oophaga > Oophaga sylvatica. The sequence continues at coordinate 321,223,410 of JARQOD010000002.1, forward strand.
GTCAGAGGTTCCAGTGGTGTCAAAATGGAGGCCTTCACTGGTTTCTATTGATGACCTTTTAGGTTATGGAGTGTCAACTAGATCCTCTCAAGGAAGCGACACAAATCGGTGCTTTCCTTCTCGCTTAGCGAAGAAGTCCGATTCGGACAAGGAGGATCGGCAGGGACACCCTGCCTCTCTCAGGGGCCGTACTAAAATTTCTGTGGAAGCCATGTGGACGTTACAGTTACCGGAGGAGGTAACTAGTCGTCCTGGTAAGTCGGCCCGGATGTTGCAAGGGTCGCATGGGTCGTGACGACCTTACAAACTCTATCCGTTTTTCTACGGAGTTATTTGTTAATTGGACCCCTTCTCCTGAAGTGAATGTCCCTTTATTCCAGCTTAGCAAATCTTCCTGGTAAAAGGGAAGACGAGTCTGCAGGACACGCTGGACAGAAGAACGGAGATGGCAACAATTTCCATCTGTGTAGCCGTGGATCATAGATTCGGTATTAAGGATCTAGGTGTACTTGTTAAGTTCCCCTGGGCCAGTTGGACCGTCTAAGGACGGCGTGGCAAGTTTCCCTCTATCAAGGTAGATGGGCTTTTCTAGTTGAAGGATAATGCGTCACTGCTATCCAGGGAACAATCCTCGGCAGTTACAGTCAGAAGAGCACTGTGACTTGGATGGAACGCAGTTTTCCAACAGGGTTTGCTATCTTTAGCTTAGAAAGTGGTCAGCTATTTGACTGACCTCACGGAGCTGATGCCAAGGCAAAGGCAAAAGAAGCAGCTTTACCGCAGCGCAGAGCTGTGACTTCTGCGTCTGGCAGGACTAGTGCCGATAGTTATCGGCAGTCCTTTTCGGTTCAAGGGATGATCTGACCAACCCTCTGGGGGTTTGTGTCGTCTCTCTCTTTTTAAAAAAAAAAAAAAAAAGAGAGGGGGAATTCTCAGAAATTCCGCATACCCTGGAAACAGAACTTCTGTTAAGGCAGAAGCTGACAAAAAAAAAAAAAAAATCCGCTAAGGCGGACTGACTTCTGACATTCCGTCAGAGCCGAGCATGAAGTCGCTTCGCTTAGTTATGGCAGCCCTGTCGCAGAACGATCAATCGACATTCGCGACGCTTTTTGGCATTTTCCCGTCGGAAGACCTCACCCAGGTTTTGGCTCGACCATTCTGCTTGGCCTTAACGCCCAGAATTTTTACAACGATTCTGACGCCTAAATCTCATGGCAATTCTTCGAAGACGGGGACTTACGATTCGTCCCTATTTGGACGGCCTTTTCGGTTGTGGCCTCAAAGGAGAAGTCGTCTCTGGAATCGTCGCAGGCAATCCTGTTTTTTGAGGATGCATTTCGACACGGTACGGGCGGTGTTGTCCCTACCTCCAGACAAGCAGGCATGTCTGCTCCAGCATGTACAGACTATGAAGTCTGCGACAGCAGTGTCCCTTCGGAAGGTATGCGCCTTCTGGGTCTGACGGTGGCGTCCATGAGGTTTTTTTCCGTTTGTCCAATTTCATTCCAGAGCTCTCCATAGGCTCATTCTGAGTCGTTGGGATCAATCGCAAGGTTCGCTGGATTGCAGCGTCACCATCTTTCACAGGGTGCGAGAATCCCGAGGATGGTGGTTATGTCCAGGAGCGTTATCCCTGGGAAAGCTTTTCCTCCCTCCGAAGTGGTCGGTCATAACCACCAATGCCAGCCTGACGGGCTGGGGGGGGTGTTTGGAACAATCTCTGGATTTAGGGGATATGGTCATCGGAAGAATCTGTCCTTTCGATCAACATCCTGGAATTAAGGGCGATTTTCCTTTGCCTCCAGCATTGGACGGTCCTTTTGAGCGGTCTGCCGGTCCGAGTGCAGACAGACAATGCGACGGCTGTCGCGTTTATTAATCACCAAGGCGGGACAAGGAGTTCCAGACTCATGGTGGAGGTGTCCCGAATTCTGATTTGGGCCGAGGGCAGTTTACCAGCCATTTCGGCGATTCACATTCCAGGGGTTCAGAATATTACAGTGGACTTCCTCAGTCTCAGGAAGATGGATCCCGGGGAATGGAGCCTCCACCCGGAAGTTTTTTGCACTACTGTGCTCCCGTTGGGGGACTCCCCAAGTGGTTTGATGGCATCCAGGTCCAATGCCAAGTTACCGACGTTCATGTCCAGGTACAAGGACCCGAAGGCTGTGGCGGTGGATGCTCTAGTGGCTCAGTGGGATCAGTTTGAGCTGATCTATGTATTCCCACCGATATCCTTACTTCCTCTAGTACTGCGTCGGATCAGACTAGAGAGAATTTCAGCTATTTTGATAGCTCCAGATTGGCCAAGGAGGGTGTGGTTCTCGACAATAATGTCGCGGTTGGCGGCACCTCCTTTTCCGCTTCCTCTTCAACCGGACTGGTTGACTCAGGCGCCCGTTTGTCATCCGGATTTGATGTCTCTGCGTTTGACGGCGTGGCTCTTGAGACCGAAATTTTAACCCGTTGAGGTTTTTCAGCCGAGGTCATTGCTACTCTTCGTGCTGCGAGAAGTCCGGCTACTACTAGGATTTACCACAAAACTTGGGAAACCTTCTTTTCGTGGTGTTTGGGGTCCTCTCGGAACCCGAGAAAATTTTCCATTCCCTATCTGTTGGCTTTTCTGCAGCATGGGCTAGACAAGGGTTTGGCAGTTAGCACCCTGAAAGGTCAGATTTCTGCTCTGTCCTTATTGTTTCGGAGAACCATTGCTTCGAATAGGGACGTGCTCTCCTTTTTCCGCGGTATAGCTCGTAAGTTTCCGCCGCGGAAGGCACCCGTGTCTCCTTGGCGGCTCAACCTTGTTTTGGAAGTTTTTCAGCATAAACCTTTTGAGCCTATGGGTTCTGCTAGCCTTTCTTTGCTTTCTTGGAAGGTGGCCTTCCTTGTAGCAGTCACCTCTTTGAGGAGAGTTTGAGTTGGCAGCTCTTTCTTGTTCGCCTCCTTTTCTGGGGTTTTTTCCGGATCGTGTAGTGCTTCGCACACGGGGTGATTTTTTACCTAAAGTGGTGTCACATTTTCATGTTAACCAGGATATTGTGTTGCCCTCATTCTGTCCGGATCCGAAGAATGCGAAAGAACGAGCTTTGCACACATTAGCTTTAGTGCGGGCCTTGAAGTTTTATCTATCTATTACTCAAGGTTTTCGTAAGACGGACTCCCTATTTGTGGTTCCAGCTGGTCTTCGATGTGGTCAACGAGCTTCCAAGGATTCCATAGCTCGTTGGATCCGGTCAGCTATATTGGAAGCTTACCGTCTTCAGGGTGAATTTTGCCTGATTAAGTTTCGAGCCCATTCCACGAGAGCTGTGGCTTCATCGTGGGCTTTTCATCAAGGTGCTTCGGCAGTGCAGCTTTGCCGGGCGGCAACTTGGCACTCTGTCCACACGTTTACAAAGTTTTATAAAGTGGACGTCAGTGCTTCCGCTGATGCAGCCCTTGGACGTAGGGTCCTGCAGGCAGCTGTAGTTTAAAGTTCTGGATGAACTTGTGTTTAGCGCTGTTTGCGCATTTTTTCTGTTAAGGTTGTTGGGTTTCTGCCTTTTGTTGGTTTTTTCCCACCCTTATTTTTGAACTGCTTTGGGACGTCCCATCAGTAATGAATTCTTGTGTCTCCCTCCCTTCCATCTGCAGCTGAAACAGGGATTTTGGTAAGAACTTACCTGTAAAATCCTTTTCAGCGAAGGAAGGGAGGGAGACACAGCACCCTCCCAAGGCAGAAGTGTGTTGATGTTTTCAGATGCAGCGCGACCCTTATCTGATAGCGATTATCTGGGCTGAGGTCAGCGCGCTAAGGCTCTGTTCCAGCATCGCCAGCTCATCGCAGTAGTCAGGTTCCGTGAGTAGTACCTGGAACTCTGTGGTTTTTGGCTTTCTTTGCATGCATAACCTGTATCCTTGTGTTTTTTCTCTGAAGTTCCTTCAGAAGGGGTTATGTTGCTCCACTGGTGATCTTGGTTCTTTCCTAAAAGCTTTGGTACGACTGGAGCTGAGTAGGAGGAGCCCGAGCTGGAGGGGCCAGCCAGTCAGCACTCTTTTGATCTGAGGTGACATCCTGATCTGGGGCTCCGCCTACCCATCAGTAATGAATTCCTGTGTCTCCCTCCCTTCCTTCGCTGAAAAGGATTTTACAGGTAAGTTCTTACCAAAATCCGTGTTTTACAATGATCTGGAAGGGCGACGGGTCTTGTAGGAAAAGTCCTGATCTCCCACAACCATCAACAGGCGGGAACGCGGAGTGTCGCCTCCACGTACCCCCTCCTGCAACGCTACCATCGGGCGACGGATCCCTCTAATGGGCCGCTCTCCCCATGTGTCTATCGGCTGTAAGACGCGCTCCGGATTTTTTGGGAACAGTTAACCCCTCACCACCTCTAATGAAAGCGGCTGGTGCTAGGATGATTGAAATGGAACCCTCTCCACCTCCCTATGAAAGGGATGGTGAATCGAGGACGTATGGACGCGCCAGCCATCGGTACTCCGAGCCAGGAGGCTCCGCAGTGAGTACATCACAAAATGCCGATTATTGCGATGTCTGTGTCTGCTGTGCTGTCCGCCGCCTGGATTACCGTCTCTTCCCCGTCGCAGCCGCCTTTGCGATCCCGTTCAGGTCGCACGATCGGCGTCACAAAAATTTAAGTCCCCGATTGCGATCTGGGCGAGGTCGCAAGATCGGCGCCGGCAGCTCTTGCGATCTCAATGGCGTCGCAAGACCGGTGCCGCAAATTTAGGCCCCGGCTTCAGACCAGGTTAGGCCTCAATAAGAGGGCGGGCTTACCACGCTCCTAGTTGGCTCCGCCCACATCGCGCGCTGTGCAGGACCCGGCCATTGGCAGGGAGTGTTTAACTCCTCCCTAGTTTCTCCTTCTCTTTCCTCCCATGTCTTCTGGCGCTTCTCGTGACCCACGAGAAGCTCAAAACAGCATAATCTCAGCAGCCATCTTCCGGTCTCTCAGATCAACGCTGCGATACCAAAAGGGCTATTCTTCAGCTCCTCATCTTCCTCTCGTGGGCTCGGACACAGGACCTGGGTAAGCTTACACAGCGCTTAACCCTTCCCCTGCAGCAGGCTCTCAGGTGCAAAATATGTCCCAATCAAAGGGATCTAAAAGGCCCGACAAAAACCACACTGTGGTGTATGCCGCCTGATCTTCATGCAACGCTTCCCTGCCGTCAAAGCATGGTTCCCAATTCTGTGCATCATGTGCCCAAGAGCCCGCTGCTTCTACTGCTCAGGAGCCCCCTACTACCGTTCAGGAGTCCCTACCTATTCCTGATCCCATTGAGCCGGGTCCTTCAAGGTGGCCTGCGTTTCTGGCGCAGTCTATGGATTCTCTGACTAGGGCCTTGGATACCTTCCGTGGCTCCTCTTCTAGCCAGGGCGTCCCTTTTCCACAAAGGGGCCCGTTAGCCTTCAGAGAGACCTCATCAGACAGGGGCCGACCCGCGGCATCAGCAAAGCGGCCGTCTGGAAAACGCCGCCATAATGCATCCCCCAATCCATCTAGCGGTTCGGCATCTGCGAGCTCAGGCTCTTGCTCACCCTCTCCTAGGAATCTCAGTGATCATGAATCTGAGTACGAGTCGGATACAGGCGATGACCCCAACTCCCCAGAGTTTCAAGAGTCCTTAGACTCATAGAAGCGGTTAATAAAACCCTGAAGCTAGACGAAGAACCCGGGTCTCAACCGAATCATCCTATTTCTTTCAAAAGGGCTAAGCGCCCTCACAAGGTGTTTGGTAACCACCCAGAGTTTACGGACATTGTTCAGGGACATAGGGATCGTCCAGACAGACGTTTTTCAGGACTGAAGTCCCTGAAAGCGCGATACCCATTTCCAACAACTGTAGCAAAAGAGTGGACCGAATCTCCAGTAGTAGATCCACCGGTATCTCGCTTAGCTTCAAAAACCCTTCTCTCTGTTTCAGATGGTTCATCCATTAAGAATCCCTCAGATAAACAGATCGAAAACCTCGCCAAATCAATTTTTGAGGCTGCTGGAGCATCTCTCTCTCCTTCTTTTGCGGCCACCTGGGTGGCAAGGGCCATGGTGGCCTGGCTCAGGATTTAGTTGACTACTAATGATATCCCTCTCCCCCCCCGAGGCACGTAATCTGGCCTATCAGATTACTCGGGCGGGCGACTACATGGTCCATGCGTCCTTAGATGCAGCTAATTGCGCTTCACTCACAGCCGCCAATGCTATTGCCATTCGGAGGTCTCTTTGGCTCCGAGAGTGGCGTGCAGACTCTGCTTCAAAGAGAACTTTGACTTTGCTGCCTTATCATTCAGGGCGTCTCTTTGGAGATCGCCTTGATCAGATTATTTCTGATGCTACAGGTGGCAAAAGTAAATTTCTTCCGCAGCGCAGAATCAATCGGCCTTTTCGGTCCCAGTACCAAAGCCACTCCCGGCCTTTTCGGACCTCCTTTAATTGGTCCTCCGCTTCGACCTCGTCCCGAACACCACATTCTTCTCGCAGAGACGGGCTCGCAATCATCTTTCAGGTCCTCTCAGCCCTGGAAAAACAGATTTTCCCAGTCGGGAAACAAGAGCTCCTCCTCTCGCAAATTATCTTCCCAATGACTCCTTGCTGGGGACGGGGGACCCAGTCAGGGTAGGCGGTCGCCTACTCTTGTTTCGCGAAGTCTGGGGGTCGGTCGTTCAAGACCGGTGGGTCCGAGATCTTGTAGACTTCGGTTACAAGATCGAATTCTTAACTCTCCCCCCAAGGCGCTTCTTCCAGTCTCGCCCCCCAAAGTCCAGGGATCTCGCAACTCCCTTTCTTCAGGCCTTGAACATTCTTCGCACCAGCGGGGTCATCGTCCCAGTTCCTCACAAGGAAAGATTCAAAGGGTTTTACTCAAACCTCTTTGTGGTTCCCAAGAAGGACGGCTCTTTGCGTCCTATTCTGGATTTAAAATTGCTGAACAAATTCATCAGAGTCCGCCATTTCAAGATGGAATCTCTCCGTTCTGTCATCGCATCTCTAGAAAGAAAGGAATTCCTGGCGTCAATCGACATCAAAGACGCGTATCTACACATTCCGATTTTCAGAGGCCATCAAAAGTTTCTGCGTTTTGCAGTCGGAGAGGAGCATTTTCAATTTGCCGCTCTGCCCTTCGGACTCGCAACCGCCCCCAGAGTGTTCACAAAAGTCATGGCGGCCGTCATGTCAATTTTACACTCTCGGGGTGTGGTGGTCCTCCCGTACTTGGACGACCTGCTCATCAAAGGACCGACCTTTCGGGCCTGCGCAGAGAGTGTCGAGATCACTATCGACACCGTCTCTCGCCTGGGCTGGTTAGTCAATTTGGACAAGTCCTCCCCCATTCCCTCTCAGAAGATTCCTTTTCTGGGAATGATTCTGGATACCTCCCAAGGGTTGGTAACTCTCCCTCCAGAGAAGATTGCTTCTCTGAGGCGGGGAGTGCTCTGTTGTCTCTAGGCCGCTCCCACTCTCTACGATTCGCCATGCAGGTCCTGGGGAAAATGGTAGCCTCCATCGAGGCAGTAACATTTGCTCAATTCCATCTCCGACCTCTTCAACAGGAGCTAATATCATCCTGGGACAGGAACCCAGCGTCCTTAAGTCGCCGCTACCGTCTTTCTCCCAGAGTCAGACGCTCACTAAAATGGTGGACAAATGCTTCATCACTGAATCAGGGAAAATCTTTTCTGCCTGTCCATTGGCTGGTAGTGACCACCGATGCCAGTCTCCTCGGATGGGGAGCGGTGTTCCTTCACCACACGGCTCAGGGCCGCTGGTCTCTTCCAGAGACACGTCTCCCGATCAACATCCTGGAGATCAGAGCTATCAAACTAGCCCTCTTGCATTTCCATCATCTTCTGGCCGGTCGTCCCATCCGGATCCAGTCAGACAACGCCACGGCCGTGGCGTACATCAACCGTCAGGGAGGCACTCGGAGCAGAACAGCGATGCTCGAGGTATCGCACATTCTGCGGTGGGCCGAGTCAAACTGCTCGCTCATCTCCGCGGTTCACATCCCAGGAGTGGACAATTGGGAGGCTGACTTTCTCAGTCGCCAAGGTTTAGACTCAGGAGAATGGTCCCTGCACCCGGAAATGTTTCACATCATTTGCCAGCGTTGGGGAATGCCGGATGTGGATCTCATGGCATCCAGACTGAATGCCAAAGTTCAGACTTTCATAAGTCGATCTCGCGATCCACTAGCCATCGGCTCGGATGCACTTGTCCTCCCTTGGAGTCAATTTCGCCTTCCTTACATTTTTCCACCTCTTCCGTTAATCCCCAGGGTGATTCGGAAGATCAAGGTGGAGGGCGTTCCTCTCATTCTTGTCGCCCCAGACTGGCCTCGCCGTCCGTGGTATGCCGAACTGGTGCGTCTGGTCGCAGACGTTCCCTGGAGATTACCGGATCGTCCGGACCTTCTCTCACAGGGTCCAATTTACCATCACAATTCGAAAGCGCTGAATTTGACGGTATGGCCATTGAAGCCTGGATCTTAGGTCAGGCTGGTTTTTCTCAGAAAGTTGTCTCCACAATGATCAATGCCAGGAAGCCGGTTTCCGTCCGCATTTATCATCGTGTCTGGAAAACGTTCTTTTCCTGGTGTAAGGATAAGGGTCGTTCCCCTTTGGTTTTTTCTATCCCTTCCATTCTGGAATTCCTCCAGGCAGGATTAGACTCGGGGTTAGCACTCTCTTCCCTCAAGGGCAGATTTCCGCCTTATCCGTATTTTTCCAACGACGGATTGCATCTAAGTCCCAGGTCAGGACCTTTATCCAAGGAGTGTCACATCTCGTTCCACCCTACAAGAAGCCTTTGGAGCCTTGGGATCTTAATCTGGTCCTCAGTGCGTTACAAGAATCCCCCTTCGAGCTTTTGCCGGAAGTCCCTTTGTCTCTTCTTTCCTGGAAGGTTGTCTTCCTTGTTGCAATTACCTCTATCAGGCGGGTATCGGAATTGGCAGCCTTGTCTTGTAAACCTCCTTTTCTTATTTTTCATCAGGACAAGGTAGTCCTCAGGACTTCTCCTTCCTTCTTGCCCAAAGTCGTTTCGGCTTTTCATATCAATGAAGAGATAGTCCTGCCCTCGTTCTGTCCGGCGCCGACTCACCGTACTGAAAAAGCCCTTCACACCTTGGATTTGATGAGGGCTCTCCGAAGGTACATTTCGAGAACTGCATCTTTCCGTAAATCGGACGCACTGTTTGTGCTTCCGGAAGGACGCAGGCAGGGTTTTCCTGCTTCCAAGGCCACGTTAGCCAGATGGATCCGTTTCGCGATTCAAGAGCCGTACCGTGTCAAAGGTCAGTCTATCCCGGCTGGGATTAAGGCACACTCCACTCGGTCTGTGGGGGCCTCCTGGGCCATTCGGCACCAGGCTTCGGCACAGCAAGTGTGCAAGGCTGCGACTTGGTCCAGTCATCATACTTTTGTCAAGCATTACCACATCCATGCTCAAGTTTCTTCAGATGCGGCACTTGGCAGACAAATTCTGCAATCAGCTGTTGCGCATCTGTAAGTTGTCTGTTGACTGATTAAGCATTTTATGCATGTGGTTCACGAGGCTTCATCTACTGTTATGGCTTCCCACCCAGGGACTGCTTTAGGACGTCCCATGGTCTTGTGTCCCCCAATGAGGCGATGGAGAAAAGGAGATTTTTGTGTACTCACCGTAAAATCCTTTTCTCCGAGACGCTCATTGGGGGACACCGCTCCCACCCTTGTTTAGCCTGTAGCCTCGTTGTTTGTTTGATTTGTTGACATATTGCACTCTGTTATGAGCTCCTACTGCTTTGGCACCGAACTGGTTCAGGATTGAGCCAACAGAGGGTGTACACTGCAGGAGGAGGAGTTAACTTTCTCTGTGTATTGCTTAGTGTCCTCCTAGTGGCAGCAGCATAACACCCATGGTCTTGTGTCCCCCAATGAGCGTCTCGGAGAAAAGGATTTTACGGTGAGTACACAAAAATCTTTTTTTTCCGTTTTCTAGTACACTATATCATAAAAACAAATGGGGTCATTCAAAAGTACAGCTTGTCCCTCAAAAACAAGTGCTACCAGCCATTTTCAGAACACTATGTGTAATGGTACATCCGTGTGATTGTCAGTCTGTTGCTCGTTGTTTTGTTTTTTTGTCAGACAGCACACAAACCCACGAAGTACGTCCTTATTCTTATCCTCAACCTTGGGTATGAATAAAACCTGCTCTTGAGTTTCACCAATCTCATTCTCGTATCCATTATTTTCACCAACTTGTGAAGGTTGTGGGAGACTCTCTGGGTCAGTGTACTGTTGGATGAAAAATCAAAAACAATCCACCAGTCATCGTTACTCTGTCTTCTTAAGCACTGCGGTATAAATGTGCTGTTGGTTTGTATACGTACCATGTACTTCAGGGCTGGGATCAAGAGCTGCTTGATTATTGAATGTTCACTACTTTGATATTGACAGTCTATCCTTGGATAGTCCATTAATATCTGATCACTTGGTGGTCCAGCACTCCTTTTCTGCTGTGGTAATTATCATACTATTGGATATCCCTTTAATGGCTGTTTGATAAATTGCCAAAATCCGCCTATAGATAATAATGTATAGCCTCCATACCTGGTGCTCTGGTTTTGATCCACGCTGCTGCAGCCGCACGGGGCTCCGGGGTGACTGCTGCAGCCGCACGGGGCTCCGGGGTGACTGCTACAGCCGTACTGCACCTCTAAATTGCCAAAATCCGCCTATAGATAATGTATAGCCCCCATACCTGGTGCTCTGGTTTTGATCCATGCTGCTGCAGCCGCACGGGGCTCCGGGGTGACTGCTGGAGCCGCACGGGGCTCCGGGGTGACTGCTGGAGCCGCACGGGGCTCCGGGGTGACTGCTGGAGCCGCACGGGGCTCCGGGGTGACTGCTGGAGCCGCACGGGGCTCCGGGGTGACTGCTGGAGCCGCACGGGGCTCCGGGGTGACTGCTGGAGCCGCACGGGGCTCCGGGGTGACTGCTGGAGCCGCACGGTGCTCCGGGATGACTGCTGGAGCCGCACGGGGCTCCGGGGTGACTGCTGGAGCCGCACGGGGCTCCGGGGTGACTGCTGGAGCCGTACGGGGCTCCGGGGTGACTGCTGGAGCCGCACGGAGCTCCGGGGTGACTGCTGTAGCCGTACTGCACCTCTACTCTTCCAATGTAACTGCAGTGAGCATTTCTAACTAGCCCCAGCATTTGGGAATGGCAGCCGTGATCCAAAGTGGGGTACCCGGTAGGTTGGCTATGCATTAGTTACCTATCGGCAAAATCCTTACCTGGGTCTGAGGGTTGCTTTATTTTTGCTGTGGTTGATATCGATCCCTTACATAAGTTCACTTATTGGTATGTTCGCCTGATGGCTTTGATAATTGACTTTTTCTTTTTCCAAAACTGAAGTGTTTCTCACAAACTTTCCAGATTTGTTTTTCCAGTGTGACTCTAATCAGGATAGTGGGACAGATAAAGAAGGTATTACATGAGCATTAAAGCATGGCCTCTGTTTGTTGTGAGCTTTGCTTCTAATCTGTAGCTTAGTTATATAGCCATTAGCTTTCCTATAGTCCCATGTAAGCCCTTCCTTTAGATTAATATTCCATATACTCCTGCCCGCTGTCTATTTTTTAGACTTGATAATCTGCATTGCTTTTAGTCAATATCAATAGTAAAGATGCAGCCTTAAAACAACATGGAGGTATATTACCAAGTTGCCCGACCTTGTCCTACATTATTAATTCTGTTCTGCAGATAAAATCTTACAGCTATGAACAATCTTTGAAAACTGCGCCGATTAGGCCGGTTTCCCACTTGCGTCTGACTGACTTGCGTCTGCTCCGCCCCGGCCGCGCCTCCTACCGATCGCTCCGCCTATGGGCGCATGACGCTGCATGCGACCTGCGTACCCTATTTTTAGCATTGGGTACGCAGCCCGTGCGCAGCTATGCATTTGCCGCCGCTTGTGTCCTTTTGACGGTGCGCCGATCTGCGCCCAATGCACCGTGTTGCATTTTGGTGCGGTCGGCGCACCGTCAAAAGGAGTGTCAAAAGAACATGGAGTGTCGCCTCCATGTACCCCCCTCTTGCAGCCAGGCTTAACACAGCTGGACCACCAGCGCTGTTCCATCCTGGGAGAATTAACTCCTTGGATGTCCAGAGGCTCTCTTGGCATCCATGCGGCCCCCACTGCATCGCCACTGATGAGCAGCGGTGATGGAAGGAATGCGGACGGTCCCTCTCTGCCTCTCTGACAAAAGGGATGGTGGATGGAGGGTTCTCTGCACCGTGCAAACTACAACTGACCTGTAAGTAGTCCGCTTCATGCTCTGTGGCGTTTCCATACTGGGCGCACACCGCTAGTAAGTGTGGGCCCGTGACACTGTACAGCAGCCAACATAGTGCGACGGCATCGGCGGAGGGCTCTTGCAACAGTGCTTTAAGCTCTATCCCCCATAGCGTCCCCTCTCCCCCGGGCATGTTCCGGTCGGCATCCAAAATTTAGGCCCCCGCTTCTCGGCCGCAACCCGGAGCTCCGCCCATTTTATGATGTTGCGGTGGCAGCTCCGCCCACGTCTTGGCACGTCTCGCACACAACGAGACTTCCCCCTTGCAATTCTTGGCTGCCATCTTTACTACTGACTGCCTCTCCACACGTGCAGGAGGGTCACATCACGGTGACACTTCACTATATCTCACAGTCCCTCTGCAATTCCAAACGTTCTGGGGTACAGCAGACATTTTCAACAACAGACCGGCTCCCTACACGTATAGCCTACCTGCTCTTCAGAGGAAAGTAGTGCACCGCATCGGGAGGGCTGCTCACACAGGGCCACAGGACCAGGCTAAGATCTCTGTGCTGCGCCAGATACTCATTAGCCCTTCTCTGCAATAGTCACTGGGGCTTACAAGACACGATCCTCCTTATTGGAGCATATCAGCAGAATCAGGGATATTCTGGGGTACACCATGTCACTCTCTAAGACATCCAAGAAGGCTAACAAAACATGTGTTTTTCACCTCATTTACCACCTGCCAGACTGCGTTTCCATGGGGACAGAGTTAGCCACTCTGCAAGGCCTTTGATCCCGATTGCGCTCAGGAGCCCTCCGCGGCCTCCGAACCCAGTGTACCTAGTCCCCCTGAGTGGGCTTTGTCACTGTCGCAGTCCATGGCTTCTCTGACTAAAGCAATTGAGTCTCTCCAAGATCCAGCCACGGGTCGGGGCATTTGTCTGCATGTCTTAGAAAGTTCCTCTACCTCACGGGGCCCAGTCAAAAACTCCACAGGCATCTAGGAAACGGGTGCGTAGCACGTCTCCTGGGCCTTCTCACACCTCGGTATCCGTGAACTCAGTTTCCCGCTACCCTCACCCGGGGTTCACAGTAACCATGACCCTGAGTCCAATACCGATATGCCGATTGATCTAGATACACCGTATTATCAGGTGATGTTGGATAGTTTCATGGAGGCAGTCAACCAGACTTTGAAGATTGACGAGGATTCTAATTCCGTCCCGGATCACGCGGTGTCCTTCAAGAGGACTAAACGCTCTCATAGGGTTTTTTTCAACCATTCTGAATTTCAGGAAATAGTTCGGCGCCATAGGGAGCGACCAGACAAACGCTTCACAGGTCAGAAGCCGCTTGAGGCGAGAGACCCATTTCAGCAGCAGATGAAGGAAGGGAGACACACTAGTCATTACTAGTGGTAGGCGGAGCCCACATAGGATAGAAACACCTCAGATTAAAAAAGTGTTGACCGGCCCCTCCAGCTTATAGGGCTCCTCCTACTCCAGCTCTCCAGTCTAAAATTTGAGGTCACAGAGGATAGTCGCTGCTGGAAGCAGCTCCTCAGAAAATTTTTTTATTTTAGTCGGACAGAGACTTGGACCGCCAGTGGTCTAGAGGTCTCAGGGGTCTCAGCGCTGCTGGACCCCCACCTCTCCCTTGGCGGATCTGTATTACCCTGTAAGGTGGTCCCTGCAGAACCCTGCCGGCCCTGGGGGATGAGGATTGCTTCCCTGGCGGGGACGCAAACCGCGCTTCTGGGGTCACTGCGTTCCCGCCCTGGGGGGAAGCTACGGGCACAGCGCCACAAATCTCTGAGGGGTCCCTGTGGCGCTCAGCTGAGTGAGTACTCCACATTTTAATGTGTTTTGAGTGCTTCAGCGGCCGCTGCGGCAGCCGCTGCTACATGTATTCATGTGTGGTGATTGTGTACTTTTGTCCGCAGGTGGATGCCTGCAGGACATGGGAGCGGGAGCGGAGTGAGTCGCGCGCTTTTTTTTTTTTAAACCGGCGGGGGGCGTGGCTTCGCGCTTTCCCATTTTTTCGCGGGCAGGAAGCGCTCTGAGCACGCTTTACCCTGCCTTTTTTCTCTTCTGGCTTCTCTCCTCTAGCGCGGCGGCCATTACTGAAGGCCTTCTCAGGCTCCTCACTCTCCGCTCCCCCCGACCGTCCGAAAGGAAGATACTACACCGCGGCCAGCTGGGTGAGTCGCTTCTACCTGTCAGGGCAGAAGCTTGACCCCCTCACACCCACAGCGCAGGAGGTACTGTCACACGGAACGCTCCCGCTACGATCACAATAGTGTCGCTTAATTTTGCGATAGTTTTTTTGGTGATCGTTTTAATGTCGCTAGTAGCTGCCACAGTGGGCGATCTCATTCACGACGCATAAGTGGTTAGCGATCTCCTTAGCGACTTTGGCGGTCATTGCGATGTACAATTCAGCGCAATATGTTAGCGATCTCGTTGGCGTTCTTGTTTAGTGTGGCATACCTTTGAAACACTGTCCTGCAGCTGTTCCCTCATAAGAGGCACCTGGGGCTCGCACACCCTTTTCATTAAACAAGGGTTTTGGGGAGTCTGCGACATTAACCCCTTCTTTGGCGGTTAACCCTTTATTGGGAGACAGCTGGGGTAGCTCTCTCTCTAAGAGCTTTAACCCTTCAGCGTACGTTTTGCCTTTGAAAACCACACTGTTCTAGTTGCTGACAGGTTTTTGACCTGCCATATACTGTGTGAGGGCATGTCGGATCAGGGTCTAGGAGGTGCGGACCGTCTCCCAGATCCGCTACAGGATCAGTCTCGCGTATCTGACACGCAGACCTCGACGGCATCAAGCGCAGCGGTCGGAGGTGTCAGTAATGACAAAATGGAGACCCTCGCTCGTTCTATTAATGGCCTTTCTGACCTTCTAGGTTATTGGGTGTCAGCTAGATCCTCTCATGGCAGGAAGCTACACAGGCCGGTGCCTTCTTCCCCGCGTAGCGACTCGGAGATCTCTGGTATGGAGGGTTCCCCTTCAAGCTCGGATGGGGAGATGTCCGATTCGGATAAGGAGGATCGGCAGGGACACTCTGCCTCTCTTTTGAGCCGTACAGAGGCTTTTATTGGAGCCATGAGGGAGGCGTTAGTTACCGGAGGAGGTAACTAGACGTCCTGGTAAGTCGGCCCGGATGTTTCAGGAGTCGCATCTCTGGACGAGCTTACCATCTCTGGACGAGCTTAATGGGGCAGTGGAGAAGGAACGCCTGTGTCCAGATAAACGTTTTCAGGGGACACGGTTTTTTGAGACGCTATATCTGTGTACGACGGAGTTGATTGATAATTGGATTCCTTCTCCTGAAGTGGATGTCCCTTTATCCCAGCTTAGCAAATCCTCATTGCTTCCTGTTAAAGGGAAGGCGAGTCTGCAGGATCCGCTGGACAGAAAAACGGAGATGGCAGCGAAATCCATCTACGAGGCCGCGGGTCATGGATTCAGAGCAGTGCTAGGATCCATGTGTGCTTGTAAAGCTTCCCTGAGCTGGTTAGACCGTCTACGGACGGCGTGGCAAAATGGATCCCCACTATCCGAGGTAGAGGGGCTTTTCAAGTCATTGGAGGATGCAGCACGATATGGCAGTGATGCAGGTTTGGATACTGCCTCACTGCTGTCCAGGGCATAATCCTCGGCGATCACAGTCAAGAGAGCTCTGTGGCTTAGACAGTGGACCGGAGACGCGGTTTCCAAGCAAGGTTTGCTTTCTTTAGCTTACAAGGGTGGTCAGCTATTTGGATCTGACCTCACGGAGCTGATTGCCAAGGCAAAGGCAAAAGAAACGGCTTTACCGCAGCGAAGAGCTGTGTCTTCTGCGGCTGGCAGGCATAGTGCCGGTACTAGTCGGCGGTCCTTTCGGTCCAGGGGACGGTTCGGTCAGCCCTCTTGGGGATCGGGGCGTCCCTCTTTTTCAGGAAAAAAGAACGCTCAGAAATCCCGCACTTCCTGGAAACAGAGCTTCCGCAAGACAAGCGGGAAGCTGACAAAAAGCCCGTTATGGCGGACTGACGCCAGGGCCTCACTCGATGGCTCTCGAGTGGGAGGTCGCCTGCTCCAATTCGAACCGATTTGGGCTTCCCGCGTGTCGGACGCCTGGGTGACGCGGGTTGTGTCGGCAGGCTATTTCATAGAGTTTCTTTCTCGACCCCCAGACAGTTTTTTGCCAATCCCGCATTTTGTCAGAGCCCGAGCTATTTGCCGCTCTACTGCGGGAGGTCGATTCCCTTCTACAGAAGGGTGTGGTGGTACCAGTTCCACCGGAGGACCGGGGAAGAGGGTTTTATTCCGACCTCTTTGTGGTCCCCAAAAAGGAGGACAAATTTCGCCCCATTCTAGATCTCAAAAGATTGAATTGGAATGTCCGCTCCCGGAAATTCCGCATGGAGTCACTTCGCTCCGTTGTGGCGGCCTTGTCGCAGAACGATTTTTTGGTGTCAATCGACATTCGCGACGCTTATTTGCATGTCCCCATCGGAAGGGCCCACCAACGCTTCCTTCGTTTTTGCCATAGGCCAGGACCATTACCAGTTTTGTGGCCCTGCCATTCGGGTTGGCCTCAGCACCCAGAGTTTTTACAAAAATTCTGGCTCCTCTCATGGCGATTCTGCGAAGACAGGGGGTTACGATTCTTCCCTATCTGGACGACCTTTTGATTGTGGTGTCCTCAAAGGAGGAGGCGGTGACGGCTCGCAATCTATCCCTTCAGCTCCTGGAGGACTTCGGGTGGCTGGTCAATTGGGAGAAGTCGTCTCTGGAACCGTCGCAGTCAATCCTGTTTTTGGGAATGCATTTCGACACGGTACGAGCAGTGGTGTCTCTGCCTCCAGACAAGCAAGCGAGTCTTCTTCGTCATGTACAGGTTACGAAGTCTGCGACAGCAATGTCCCTTCGAAGGTGTATGCGCCTTCTGGGTTTGATGGTGGCGTCAATGGAAGCAATTCCGTTTGCCCAATTTCATTCCAGGGCTCTCCAAATGTTCATCTTGAACCATTGGGATCGATCGCAGTTTTCACTGGATTGCAGTGTCATCATCTCCCACAGGGTGAGAGAGCCTCTAGAATGGTGGTTACGTCCGGAAGCGTTATCCCTGGGGAAGTCCTTCCTTCCTCCGAGGTGGTCGATCATAACCACCGATGCCAGCCTGACGGGCTGGGGGGGTGTCTGGAACGATCTCTGGATTCAGGGAATATGGTCGTTGGAAGAGTCTGTCCTGCCGATCAACATCCTGGAATTGAGGGCAATTTTCCTTTGCCTCCAACACTGGACGGTCCCTTTAAGCGGTCTACCAGTCCGAGTGCAGACAGACAACGCGACGGCGGTCATGTATATCAACCATCAAAGTGGGACGAGGAGCTTCAGGCTCATGATGGAAGTGTCTCGAATTCTGGTATGGGCCAAGGCCAGAGTGCCAGCCATCTCTGCGATTCACATTCCAGGAGTTCAGAATATCACAGAGGACTTCCTCAGTCGCGAAAAGATGGATTCCGGAGAATGGAGTCTTCATCCAAAAAGTTTTGCACTGCTATGCTCCCGTTGGGGAACTCCCCAAGTGGATTTGATGGCATCCAGGTTCAATGCCAAGTTACCGACGTTCATGTCCAGGTACAAGGACTCGAACGCTGTGGCGGTGGATGCTCTGGTGGCTCCTTGGGACCAATTCGAGCTAATCTATGTGTTCCCGCCGATATCCTTACTTCCTCTGGTGTTTCGTCGGATCAGACTGGAGAGAGTCCCGGCTATGTTGATAGCCCCAGATTGGCCAAGGAGGACGTGGTTCTCGACACTGGTGTCGCTTCTGGCAGCGCCTCCACTTCCATTCCCTCTTCGCCCGGACCTGTTAACCCAAGGGCCCTTTCGTCACCCGGACCTGAAGTCTCTGCGTTTGACGGCGTGGCTCTTGAGACCGAAATATTGACCCGTCAAGGTTTTTCAGCCGAAGTCATTGCCACTCTGCGAGCTGCCAGAGGTCCGGCTACTACTAGGATTTATCACAAGACTTGGGAAGCCTTCTTTTCGTGGTGTTCAGGTTCTTCTAGGAACCTGAGGATTTTTTCCCTTCCCAATTTGTTGGCCTTTTTGCAGTACGGGCTGGACAAGGGTTTGGCAGTTAGCACTCTGAAAGGACAGGTTTCTGCTCTGTCCTTGCTGTTTCGGAAGACTATCGCCTCGCGTAGGGACGTACGTTCCTTTTTTCGCGGGGTAACCCGTCAATTTCCGCCGCGGAAGGCGCCTGTGTCTCCTTGGCGGCTCAATCTTGTCTTGGAGGCTCTTCAACATGGGCTTTATGAGCCTATGGACTCTGTTAATCTTTCCTTTCTCTCTTGGAAGGTTGCCTTCCTAGTGGCGGTCACTTCTTTGAGAAGGGTTTCTGAGTTGGCGGCTCTTTCTTGCTCACCTCCTTTTCTGGAGTTTCACCCAGATCGCGTAGTGCTTCGCACACGGGGCGACTTTCTACCTAAAGTGGTGTCACAGTTTCATGTTAACCAGGATATTGTGTTGCCCTCGCTTTGTCCGGAGCCAAGGAATGCGAAGGAACGGGCCTTGCACACATTGGATTTGGTGTGGGCTTTGAAGTTCTATTTGTCTATTACTCAAAGTTTTCGGAAGTCGGATTCTCTGTTTGTGATTCCAGCAGGTCGTCGACGTGGGCAACGAGCTTCCAAGGATTCTATAGCTCGTTGGATTCGGTCGGCCATTTTAGAGGCTTACCGACTTAAGGGCGAACCTTGCCCGATTAAGATTCAAGCTCACTCCACAAGGGCTGTGGGTTCATCGTGGGCTTTTCATCAAGGAGCCGCGGCAGCTCAGCTCTGCCGGGCGGCGACCTGGCGCTCCGTCCACACATTTACAAAATTTTATAAGGTGGACGTCAGTGCTTCCGCTGATGCGGCCTTAGGACGTAGGGTCCTGCAGGCGGCTGTAGTTTAAAGTTCTTGTGAACTTGTAGTTAGCGCTAGTTGCGCATTTATTTAGGTTGTTGGGTATCTGCCTCTTTTGGTTTTTTTGCCCACCCTTATTTTTGGACTTCTTTGGGACGTCCCACTAGTAATGACTAGTGTGTCTCCCTTCCTTCATCTGCTGCTGAAACACGGATTTTGGTAAGAACTTACCTGTAAAATCCTTTTCAGCGAAGAAGGAAGGGAGACACACATCCCTCCCATGGCAGAAGTGTGTTGTTGTGTTTTCAGATGCGGCGTGACCCTTCTCTGATAGCAATTATCTGGGCTGAGGTCGGCGCGCTAAGGCTCTGTTCCAGCATTGCCAGCTCATCGCAGTGGTCAGGTTCAGTGAGTAGTACCTGAGACTGTGTTTTTTTCTGTTATATGCATAACCTGTCTCCTTGTTTTTCTCTCTGAAATCCTTCAGAAGGGGTTATGTTGCTCCGCTGGTGATACTTGCTCTTCCTTAGCTTGGGTACGACTGGAGAGCTGGAGTAGGAGGAGCCCTATAAGCTGGAGGGTCCGGTCAACACTTTTTTAATCTGAGGTGTTTCTATCCTATGTGGGCTCCGCCTACCACTAGTAATGACTAGTGTGTCTCCCTTCCTTCTTCGCTGAAAAGGATTTTACAGGTAAGTTCTTACCAAAATCCGTGTTTTCATCGGATCTGCGGAAGGAATGGGCTGAATCCCCTCCAGTTGATCCACCTGTTTATCACTCCTATCCATCAAAACCCTCCTATCCTTGCCAGATGGTTCCACCAATCAAGACCCCAACGGACCGTCAGATAGAAAATCTTGCCCGTTCAGTTTTTGAAGCTTTGGGCTCGGCACTCTCTCACTTTTTTGCCGCTGCATGGGTAGCTAAATCTATGGTCTCTTGGGCAGATACCCTGACCATAACCATTCAGGATAGTGCCCTACCCCCGGAGGCAGCGGATCTGGCAAATCAGATCTTCTTATCCAGGGTCTATTTGGTGCACACTTCCCTGGACTTGGCTAAATGTGCCACTCTTGCAGCCTCAAACGCCATCTCCATTAGACTGGCACTGTGGGTGGAGGAAATGGCAGAAAAAGCGAGGGAGGGAATCGCGAGCGGACTCTGCGTCCAAAAAATTCCTGACGTCTCTGCCTTACAGAGCGGTCGCTTATTTATTTGGAGAAAAGCTGGATCAGCTTATCTCGGACGCCACAGGAGGAAAAAGTAAATTCCTCTTCAAGCAGAGGACTAGACGACCTTTTCATCGGCAACAGCAGACGCGTTTCTGATCCTTTCACAGCAAGCCCAGTTTGGTCTAATACAACCACCTTTTCTGGATCTGGGCGCTCCTCCCATGGGGACAGGGTCCCCCACGTCTCTTATAAGTCCAATAAGTCGTTGAAGAACCGTCCCAAGCAATCCAGATCTAAGGGCGGCCAGGTCTCTTGGATTCTCGGCTCAAAGACTCGTTATTTATCCAGTCGACACCAGCAGATGAGGAGTCCGTCTGCTCCTATTTCGCCATACCTGGCTTTCCGTCGTTCATTACGAATGTGTCAGGGACTTTGTGTCTTCTGGTTACAAGATAGAATTTTCTTCCCGCCTGCCAGCACGGTTCTTCCCCTCTCGCCCCGCCAGAACAGAGGGGCAGGAATGGTCCTTCTACCGAGCCATTGATTTTCTACGCTAAAACGGAGTCATTCCGGTCCCAGGAAACAAGAGGTTCGAGGGATTCTACTCGAACTTATTCGTGGTTCCAAAGAAGGACTGGATGGTGCGGCCCATTCTGGACCTGAAGCTCCTAAACAAGTTTGTCAGGGTCCGGCACTTCAGGATGGAGTCCCTCCGCTCTGTCATCACATCGATGGAGAAGGGGAAGTTCCTAGCATCCATCGACATCCGTGATGCTTACCTTCATGTCCCGATCCTTCCCCCCTCGCCAAAGGTTCCTGCACTTCGCCGTCCGCGAGGAACATTTCCAGTTTACAGCTTTGCCCTTCGGCCTCGCCACCGTCCCGAGAGTTTTCACGAAGGTCATGGCGGCCTTCATGTCCATTCTTCACTCCTGGGGTGTGATCGTTTTGTCATACTTAAGACGACCTTCTCGTCAAGGGGCCATCTTTCGAAGCTTGCATCGGTGCATCCGTATCACTTTGGATACACTTTCTCGTGTGGGCTGGCTGATAAACATGGACAAATCTTCCCGTCCCAGCGCAGCAGTTTTCCTTTTTAGGAATGACCCTGGACACCTACCAAGGGTTGGTGATTCTCCCTTGAGACAAGGTCTTAGCCCTTCAACAGGGAGCCTGGGCACTTTGTTGCCCATGTCCTCACTCCATCCGATTCGGCATGGGGGTTCTGGGCAAGATGGTGGCAGCAATGGAAGCCGTCCCCTTCGCCCAGTTACATCTTTGGCCTCTACAGCATGCGCTTCTAGCAGCCTGGTACAGAAACCTGTTCTCGACCGGCTGTGACGCTTGTCTCTGAGGGTCAAGCAGGCGCTCAGGTGGTGGACGTTACGGTCATCCCTCACTCGGGAAGTTCTTCCTTCCAGTCCAATGGCTGGTGATCACCACCGATGCCAGTCTTCTTGGCTGGGGGGGGCTGTCTTTCGACATCACACTGCCCAAGGGCACTGGTCACCTCGGGAGGTTCTTTTCCTTCCGATCAACATTCTGGAAATCCAGGCAATTCGATTGACCCTGCGGCGGTTCCATCACCTCCTGGCGGGTCGCCAAGCCGAATACAATCGGACAACGCCACAGCTGTGGCTTATATCAACCATCGGGGGGCACGCACAGCAGGGCGGCAATGTGCGAGGTGAAGCACATTCTCCGTTGGGCCGAGAGGAACCACTCAGTCATCTCAGCAGTTCACATCCCGTGTATGGGAAAAATGGGCGGCAGACTTCCTCAGCCGCCAGGGTCTCGCTTCGGAGGAGTGGTCATTGCATCCGGAGATCTTCCAACAGATTTGCCGTCGCTGGTGGACTCCGAACGTGGATCTTATGGCATCAAGATTAAACGCCAAGGTGCCCGAGTTCAAGCTCAGTCCCGGGATCCAGAGTCCATTGAGGCGGATGCACTGGTCCTTCCGTGGTGTCAGTTCCTTCTTCCGTATGTGTGTTCCCCGCTTCTGTTGCTCCTGAGGGTCATCAAGAACATCAAGATGGAAGGAATTCCAGTGATCCTAGTCACTCTGGACTGGCTGTGCCAGGCTTCGTACGCGGAGTTGGTGCAGCTCGTCATTGACGTTCCCTGGCGACTACCGTATCCACCAGATTTGCTCTCTCAAAGCCCTATTTGCCACCAGAACTCAGTGTCCCTGTATTTAATGGCATGGCTGTTGAATCCTGGGTCCTAACCCAAGCTGGGTTCTCCCAAGAAGTGGTTTTCACCATGATTAGCGCTCGGAAACCTGCATCCGTGTGCATTTATCACCGTACCTGGGAATAATTTTTCGTATGATGCTGGGACCGCGGTCGTTCTCACGCTTTCTTCATTCCGTCCATTCTGGAGTTCCTTCAGGCTGGCCTGGACTCAGGCCTAGCGCTTAGTTTCCTCAAAGGTCAGATTTCTGCTTTGTCTGTCTTATTCCAGCGCAGGATTGCTTCCAAACTGCTGATGAAGACTTTGATTCAGGGGGTCTCCCATTTGGTACCCCTCTATAGAATGCCGTTGGATGCCTGGGACCTTAACCTTGTCCTGGGTGTTCTACAAGGGTCTCCCTTTGAAACGCTGCAGAACGTCTCTCTCACCTACCTCTCCATGGAAGATTGCCTTTCTCGTCGCGGTGACGTCATTCAGGCGGGTATTGGAGATAGCCGTCCTCTCGAGCTCCTTTCCTAATTTTTCACCAGGACAAGGTGGTCCTCAGGCCGTCTCCATTTTTCTTGCCCAAGCTGGTCTCTTCCTTTCACCTTAACTAGGACATTGTCATGCCCTTGTTCTGTCCGACACCAATACACCGTTTTGAGAGGGCCCTTCACACTTTGGACCTGGTGAGGGCTCTCTCTTTCTGGAAGACAGACTCCCTATTTGTTGTTCCTGAGGGTCACAGGAAGGGACTCACCGCTTCCAAGTCCACAATAGCCAGGTGGATTCTCTTGGCTATTCAAGAGTCTTACCGTGTCAGAGGCAAGCCTACCCCAGCGGGGAATAAGGCACACACCACTCGTTCGATGGGGACCTCCTGGACCATTCGACACCAGGCGTCAGTGGAACAGGTTTGCAAGGCTGTGACTTGGTCCAGTCTGCACACCTTCTCGAAGCACTATGACATTCACACTCAGGCCTCAGCAGATGCAAGCATGGGAAAATGAATCTTGCAGGCGGCAGTAAATCATCTCTAGGCGGCTGGAGCGTGAGGTTTGGTCTGTCCTGTCGGTTCACCACCCAGGGACTGCTTTAGGACGTCCTGTGTCCCCTAATGAGGTGAAGGAGAGAAACATGGATTTTTGTGTTCTCAATGTAAAATCCTTTTCACAGAGTCCTCATTGGGGGACACGGCACCCACCCTGTTGGCCTGACAGCTTGAGTATGTTCTTTGGTTTGACGTTGGTATAATCTCATATATTGTTCTTGTTCTCCTACTGTTTTGTCACGGAACTGGTTCAGCTGGAGCCAGTGTGTGTGGTGTATACTGCAGATGAGGAGCAAATCTTTTTGTGTCTTAGTGTCAGCCTCCTTGTGGGCAGCAGCATAACACCCTGGTCCTGTGTTCCCAATGAGTGGCTCAGAGAAAAGGATTTTACAGTGACTACACAAAAATCCATGTTTTTTTCTATTATACAAATAGTTTTTTAATTATTATTTTGGAATTTTGTTTTTTAAACGTTTAATGGTCTAGATACGACTTTTTTTCCGGCAAAAATAAAATCTCTGTGAAGGAAGCCTACAGAATGGTCTTAACAGAAATGAGACTAAGATTTTGCTGTTTCAAACCTTAGTAAAGGCATGCTTAATAGATTTGCTAATTATAGGACTTCATCACTGCATGTCTATAGTAAAATATTAATAAATCTAGAGTGTGTGATTTTGATTTTTGATGTATTTCTGCCTGTCTTTTAATTTATATTATTTTTTTTTTCTACATACGTTTTCTCTCCCCTAGGCTCTGTAGCTCTGGTCAGGTACTATTGTGCCTGCAAAGACCCAGCATGCATAGGGGGTATTACAAGCAATGCAAATAGTATCAAAATATGTCTCCTCCAAAACAGAAGAAAATTTGTCACAATGCCACCTATAAAGCTGCCCTATACGACAGTTTGATCCATTGTAAATGCTTCAGATATTCTCATATCCATAGTCCTGTTTCAAGGCTCTATGATGGGTTAATCATTGACTTTATATAGGTGGCACTAGACTATTATCCTTCTTCTGGAGAATATTTAATTTTGTACATTTGCTTTTTGGAGTTGTCGGATGAAAATATAAGGACGGGCATTGAGCACAGTACAGAAAAACCCATTGCTTGCTGTTTTTCTAATTACTTGGATAAAAACATATTTTTTTGTGGAGTGAATGCAGAGTGTTTCCACTTGTACCTTTGTTAAATTATTTAATAAAACTCGTAAAGTCTCCTACAGCCACAGATTCCCTTTAAGACCTCTTGTTGGCTCTCTAAGGGAATCTGTCATCAGATTTTTACCACTTAATTTGAGAGCATCATAACATAGAAACAGAGACTCTGATTCCAGTGATGTATCACTTACTGGGCTGCTTTCTGTAGTTTTTATAAAATCATCGTTTTATGAGCGAAATTATCACTGGAGAACTAGTAAACCTGCTGCCAGGTCGCACCCCCCACTACTGATTGGCAGCTTTCTTCATATGCACAGTGTTCACAGAAAGCTGCCAATCAGTGATGTGGGCGGGGTTACACAGAGCTCAGCATTCAAGAACTGCTAAATATTCAACAGATAAAATAGTGATTTTATCAAAACTGTAGTGGATCTTTGCCCCTACATCATGCTGCTCTAATATGGGGTAGAAAAACATGGTAATCAATTGCTCTTAACAGTTTATTGTAAGATTTTTCTATTTGTGTCATTCCTGATCATACTCTAATTGTGTTTTTTTTCTACTCTCTCTTACTCTTAGAAATTGAAGATGAGTTTGGTGTAGATGATTGGGAGGCGAGAATCAGTGATGATGAGAAAGGTATTTTTTTCCCTAATTTGCTTGTTTGATACGTTAAATTTCAATAGTTATATAATATATTTTGTTAAATCTTCAGAATCAGGTTTAAACCTTCAGGAAATGTGCAATTTTGTGAGGAGCATAGATTTATTAGATGGCAATCTCTGGATTTCTTCTAGGGTGGTTCCACTGAACACTAGGTCTTTTTAACCACATTAATCTAGATGTGCCCTTGTAACAGTTCACATTGGGATCACTGTAAAGTTAGACTAATATACCTCTGCTGGATTTTGCTTTTGATTTCACCTTCTGAATTGCAAAACATGACGATCAATGGCACATGTGCAACGTAAGTCATGCTGCCAGGCCACAAATCTGCAGCAGATTAAAAATCTATACATAAATGAGGGTTTGGAAAATCCATTTTACTATCATTGCACTATAAATTTGCTGGAATTTTTGTGTGAAGACTTTGCTCTCTCAATCTTCAACTGCTGATCCCACCCTTAGAATTTGAAATAACCTGGCTAGAAAGCTTACGTCCTTGAATACCTACTCTGTCCAGAATAAGACTAGTGTGTTTCTTTCACAGATCCTAAAAAAGTTCACATAGAAGTTCAGGAGAAAAATGAAGAAGAGGACGAGGATGAAGATGATGAGGACGACGATGACGATGAAGATGATGCTGAAAGTGAGGAGGAGGATGATGATGATGATGACGAAGCTGATAGCAGTGAGGATGAAAAATCTTCAGAAGAAAAAAAACTTGAAAAGCCAACAGTGTCTTTCTCCGCTGGAGGCAAACCAGCTGAGAAAAAGTCTATTGTGGAGCAAAGCTCAGAGTCGGAGTCTGAATCTGATGATGATCGCACCAAGGAAGAACAGGCATATGATAAAGCAAAGAGGCGAATAGAGGTAATTGACATTGTTACTCTTCTTTTAGTTACGTTTGCATTGACTTAGTAGCTTGTAGTTCAGTCTTCCTTTGTGTTGTTTTTTTTTTAACTCCTTTCTGACATTGGACTTAATATTCTGTCCATGTGATCTGGGCCTATCTGACCAGGTATGGAATATTACATCATTGCGATCGCGTTCATGGCTCACAGTGCTAGCGGGTATCTGATTGGATCTGATCACAGCTCAGCCCAGCTGGGAACTGAGCCCAGTGACCGGAGGTAACCTCTATAACATCACCCCCGGTCACTGATGCTGCGTTCCCAGTGGCTTATTCACCAGTGGTTCTCAGCCTGGACAGTCGCATCTTGCCACCGTCCAGGTTGAAAACTAATTATCCTCCAGACATGGATTACTGAACTCCTTCGCAGTATACACCCTCTGCTGGCTCTCTCGTGAACCAGTTCTAGCTTAGTGTCTTTAGGAAGCACTAGGGTCTGATTTCAGACCCCGACTTTCTTATTTTATTTTTAAATTTTTAATTTTTTTCAATTTTTCTTCATGGATTGAGGGCGACGGGGCCTTTCAAGGTCCCGATCTCCCTAAAACTTCAACAGGTGCGAACGTGGAGTGTTTTCCCCGTACCCCCTCCTGCAACCTGGTTGGTCTGGGCTCTTAGGGGCGACGGATCATTCAATGGGTCCGCTCTCCTCTCACCGACAACGGATGGGAACGTGGTGTGTCGCCCCCACGTACCCCCTTCCAGAGCCAGACTTGCAACATGGCATCCCTCTCCTATTTTGTGGCTGCTGATGGTCCTAATCGCACAGCATGTAATTTCTCTCCACTTCCCTATCAAAGGGATAGTGGATTGAGACAGTGGCGGGCGCCAGAAAGAAAATGGCCCTCTCCACCTCCCTATCAAAGGGATGACGGTGCGACTAATGCTCCTGGCACCAGTATGTGAAGGGGGTACCTGGCGTCTTCCCGACTCTGCTACATCGTGAGTACATGGGAGTGAGGGCTTTTCCCCCCCCCCCTCACTTTCACCCCTCTCTGGAGTCATGTCTTGTTTTCAGGGCCCGTGTGGCAATAGGTGCACGGTCCCAGTGCAGCCGCAGCCGTCCTTCTCATAGACCGCAGTCAGCCACGGTCTTCCTTGCACTGCCGGTGGCCGCGGCCTTCCTTTTACTGCCGTGGCCGTTACCGCCGCGGCGTCAATATTGCCGCAGCCGTTGCGTCGCCGCAGCCTCTAATTTAGCCCCTGGCTTCTAGCCGCAGTTAGGCCCAATTCCGCCCATGCTCCGACCCTGCCCCCTTTACCAGTGCTCCTGAATGGGACTGTATAGTGTAGGCGGAGACAGGCTCTGCAGACGAGCTTTTTCTCCGCCCACTGTCTTCCTTGCATCCTCCCCTGGTATTTTTTTCTATGCACTGTATCTGGCGCTTCTCGCAGCTCACGAGAAGCGCCAATCCTTCTCTCGGACATCTCTTCCTGGCGGGAAGACGGTGGGGAACGCCATCTTCCATTTTCCTTCTCCACTCCGTGACCACAAGCGCTTCTGGGGGCACGCAGAACCTGAGTAAATACCACACTACGGCAGGTGCACGCTGCTCACATTCAGGCTTTATCCCCTTAGCCGCAGGCATTAACCCCTCGGCTACAGGCTTTATCTCCTCAGCCGCACACTTTAACCCTCCTCTGCAGGCATCATCCTCTCAGCTGCAGGCTCACACTGACTAACCATACGCGGTGGGCAACCCCCGCAGTCTTTTCAGCAGCGATTCGCAGCTTTCTTAGCAAATTTGCATTATGTCTCAACCAAAGGCTAATAAGAAAGCAGATAAGACGCACACGGTGATATATGCCTCGTGTACCTCATGCAATGTTTCCCTACCACGGAAACACCGCAATCCTCTCTGTGCGGACTGTGAAGCCTCAGGAGCCCCTCTACTGTGGAGCAAAGCTATGCTAGTCCCCCTTAGTGGGCTGCTTCCTTGGCGCAATCCGTGGCTTCTCTTGCAAAGGCCATAGAATCTTCCTCAAGCCAGGGCGTCTCCTTACCCCCTGTAGCAGGCCCTTCAGCCACACAAGAGCTTTCCTCAGCCAGGGGCCGGACGACGACAGAGGGTGCACATTCCTCTAGTAAACGTACCCGTGACACATCCTTATGGAACTCCGATGCTTCCGCATTAGCTACCTCTGCATTCCGTTCCCCTTCACCAGGGATTGCCAGTGAGCATGACTCAGAATATGATTCAGATGTGTCTCCAGACCCGAACTCCCCAGAGTTCCAGGAGTCCATAGATTCTCTCATTGAAGCGGTCAATCACATTCTGGAAATAGACGAAGATCCCGGTACTAATCCAGATCACCCAGTGTCGTTTAAACGGGCAAAACGGCCGCATAGGTTGTTCGCTAACCATCCTGAGTTTTCTGACATCCTTAAGAGGCATAGAAGTCGCCCAGATAAGCGATTCTCGGGCCTAAAGCCGCTAGAGGCGCGGTACCCTTTTGCATCTACTCTAAGACAGTAGTGGACTGAGTCCCCTGCAGTAGATCCGCCCATATCAAGACTGGCTTCAAGAACACTTCTGTCCCTGACTGATGGATCTTCCATTAAAAATCC
Organism: Oophaga sylvatica; assembly: GCA_033576555.1. Classification (NCBI taxonomy): domain Eukaryota; kingdom Metazoa; phylum Chordata; class Amphibia; order Anura; family Dendrobatidae; genus Oophaga; species Oophaga sylvatica. Next base: position 321,252,315 of record JARQOD010000002.1, read on the forward strand.
CACTGATCGTCAGATTGACAGCCTCGCCAAGTCGGTTTTCGAGGCTGCTGGAGCTGCTTTATTTCCTTCATTCGCCACCACTTGGGTAGCTAGAGCCATGGTCGCCTGGGCAGAGGCCATCGTGAAAGCCAGAAGAAACAATAGCCTGCCACCCGAGGTGACCTGTCTCGCCTATCAGATCGCCCAGACAGGAGATTACTTAGTTCATGTTTTCTTAGATGCACCAATTTGTGCCGCACTTGCAGTCGCCAATGCGGTTACCAACAGGAGAGCATTGTGGCTTCGAGAATGTCGGGCAGATTCTGCGTCTAAGAAATCCTTGACCTCCCTACCTTACGAGTATGGGCGTTTGTTCGGGGATAAACTCAATCAGATTATCTCGGATGCTACTGGAGGGAAAAGCAAATTTCTCCCTCAACGCAGGCAGAGTCGACCCTTTCGGAACCAATCCCAAGCTCGTTTCTGACCTTTTCGCAATACCACAGGCTGGTCATCCTCAGCCACTTCCGCTAGCTCGTCCCGCCCCCCACGCCGGGGCAGAGGTTCCCATCCTTCCTTCAGACCTTCTAATTCTTGGAGAAACAGATCTCCCCGGTCCAGACCCAAGACCGCCCCTCCCCGCAAGTTCTCTTCTCAATGACTTTCTGCCGTGTCCGGAAGACACAGGCAAGGTAGGCGGCCGTCTGTCCTTGTTTCATCAGGTCTGGTTAAGGGTCGTCCACGACCAATGGGTCAGAGATCTCGTGTCTAACGGATACAAAATCGAATTCATGTCGCCTCCTCCAACGCGCTTTTTCCGCTCCCGTCTTCCAAAATCCGAGGCTATCTCGGTTCCCTTTTACCAAGCCATACATGCCCTCCGCAACAGCGCCGTCCTTGTTCTGGTTCCTCCCACGGAAAGGTTCAGGGTTTTTACTCAAACCTGTTTGTTGTACCAAAGAAGGACGAAACCATGCGTCCCATCCTAGACCTAAAGTTGTTGAACAGATTTGTCACTGTGCGCCACTTCAGGATGGAATCCCTCCGTTCCGTCATCGCTTCTCTGGAAAAAAGGGGAATACCTTGCGTCAATCGACATCAAAGACGCATATCTCCACATTCCAATCTTCGAAAGTCATCAAAAATTCCTACGCTTTGTGGTTGGAGACGAACATTTTCAATTCACTGCGCTGCCCTTCGGGCTTGCCACCGCCCCCAAGGTATTCACAAAGGTCATGGCTGCCGTCATGTCTGTTCTTCACTCTCGGGGTGTGGTAATTCTACCCTACTTGGACGATCTTCTTGTCAAAGGTCCGTTCTATCGGGATTGCGCGGAAAGCGTCAGTATCGCCATCGACACTCTCTCGCCTAGGTTGGCTTGTAAACCTGGAGAAATCGTCCCCAGTTCCATCCCAGCAAATTCCCTTTCTGGGGATGATCTTAGACACTTCCCGAGGGTTGGTAATTCTCCCTCCGGACAAGATTTCCTCTCTAACCCGAGGAGCCCAATCTTTATCTCTAGCCCGGTCTCACTCTCTGCGATTCGTCATGCAGGTCCTGGGGAAGATGGTGGCATCCATCGAGGCAGTACCATTTGCCCAATTCCATCTCCGTCCTCTGCAGCAGGCCTTGATCTCAACCTGGGACAAGAATCCAGCCTCCTTAAGTCGCCGCTTTCTTCTGGCACCCAGAATCAGACGGTCTCTCAGGTGGTGGGCTGCAACGTCGTCATTGGATCAGGGAAGGTCATTCCTCCCTGTACACTGGCTGGTAGTGACCACCGATGCCAGCCTCCTCGGTTGGGGTGCGATCTTTCGTCACCACACGGCTCAGGAATGTTGGTCTACGCAGGAAGCCAGCCTTCCGATCAATATCCTTGAGATCCGAGCGATAAGGCTAGCTCTTCATCAATTCCATAATCTTTTGGCCGGACGCCCCGTCCGGATCCAGTCAAACAACGCCACGGCTGTGGCGTACATCAATCGCCAGGGGGGCACGCGAAGCAGAAAAGCGATGATCGAAGTAACGCATATTTTGCATTGGGCCGAGACAAATCAGTTGCTCATCTCTGCGGTTCATATTCCGGGAGTAGAGAATTGGACGGCGGATTTTCTCAGCCGTCAGGGCATAGCCTCAGGAGAGTGGTCTCTCCACCCGGAAGTCTTCCATCAAATTTGCCAGCGTTGGGGCACTCCAGATGTGGACCTCATGGCCTCCAGGCTGAACGCCAAGGTTCCGGCATTTGTAGCCAGATCCCGCGATCCGTTAGCCATCGGCTCTGACGCTCTAGTACTCCCATGGGGCCAGTTTCGTCTCCCTTATATCTTTCCACCACTTCCCCTGATCCCAAGGGTCATCTGGAAGATCAAGGCAGAAGGCATTTAGGTGATCCTCGTCGCTCCGGACTGGCCACGCCGAGCTTGGTATGCGGAGCTAGTACATCTACTCGCCGACGTTCCCTGGCGGTTACCGGATTGTCTGGACTTGCTATCCCAGGGGCCCATTTGCCACCAGAACTCAATAGTGCGGAGTTTAACGGCCTGGCCACTGAATCCTGGATCCTAACCCGAGCAGGTTGCTCGGGTCCAGTGACAATCTACCATGATCAACGCTAGGAAGCCTGTTTCCATGCGTATTTACCATCGCGTTTGGAAAACATTTTTCTCATGGTGCAAAGATAAGGGTTGTCCCCGTTGGTGTTTTACATTCCCTGTATCCTGGAATTTCTTCAAGCAGGATTGGATTCAGGCCTAGCGCTGGCCTCTCTCAGAGGCCAGATCTCCGCCCTATCCGTTTTCTTCCAGCGACAGATTGCTTCCAAGCTGCAGTTCAGGACTTTCATGCAGGGAGTTTCGCATCTTGTCCCTCCATACAAGATGCCCTTGGGACCTTAGCTTGGTCCACAGTGGACTACAAGAGAACCCCTTTGAGCCATTACAGGAGGTTTCTCTCCCCCTTCTCTCTTGGAAGATTGCCTTGTGGCAATAACCTCCATCAGACGGGTCTCGGAACTGGCGGCTTTGTCGTGCAAACCTCCGTTTATAATTTTTCACCAAGACAAGATGGTGTTCAGGACGTCCCCGTCGTTCTTGCCTAAAGTCGTCTTGGCTTTTCACCTGAATGGAGACATTGTTCTGCCCTCGTTCTCTCCGGCTCCAGTCCATCGTACTGAGAAAGCTCTTCACACTTTGGACTTGGTGAGGGCTCTCAGAAAGTACATTTCCAGAACAGCATCTTTTCGCAAATCTGACGCCTTTTGTGCTTCCGGAGGGACACAGGAATGGTTTGCCTGCCTCTAAGGCTGCAATGGCCAGATGGATTCGCTCAGCAATCCAAGAATCTTACCGCGTCAAAGGTCAGCCTATCCCGGCGGGGATTAAGGCACACTCCACTCGGTCAGTGGGAGCTTCTTGGGCCATCCGGCACCAAGCTTCTACACAGCAAGTGTGCAAAACTGCGACTTGGTCCAGCCTTCACACGTTTGTTAAGCATTACAATGTTCATGCTCAAGCCTCTTCAGATGCGGCGTCGGCAGTTTCGCATCTGTAGGTTCCTTCAATTGCTTATTCCTGTAAGCATTGGGTGCGCAAGGTTTTTCACCTGTTGTGATGTTTTTTTTCCCACCCAGGGACTGCTTTACGACGTCCCATGGTCGTGTGTCCCCCAATAAGGGGAAGGAGAAACAGGGATTTTTGTGTGTACTTACCGTAAAATCCTTTTCTCCGAGCCAATCATTGGGGGACACAGCAGCCGCCCTGTTAGCCTATTGGCTAGTAGTCTGTTTTGGTTTTGACGTATTGCAATTCTGTTTGTGAGCTCTTACTGCTTTGGCACCGAACTGGTTCACGGGAGAGCCAGCAGAGGGTGTATACTGCGGAGGAGGAGTTAACTTTTTATTGTAATTTGCTTAGTGTCCTCCTAGTGGCAGCAGCATAACACCCATGGTCGTGTGTTCCCCAATGATTGGCTTGGAGAAAAGAATTTTACGGTGAGTACACACAAAAATCCCTGTTTTTTTTCTTACTTTTATTACAGGAGAATGAGGGCTTCGGTGGAATAGGCGTTGGGTGAGTATAAGGCTGTGTGCACACATTGCGGATTTTGATGCGGGTCCGCAGCGTTTTTGGACGTGCAGAATTGCATCAAATCAGCAGTGTAGTGCACAGACAATGTTAGTGAATGGTAAATGAACAATTGCTGTGCATGTGCTGCGATTTGCATCGTTTTTTTTCCGCAGCATGTCAATTCTTTTTGCGGATCCGCAGCAGCGTTTTATACTCTGGCACAACGATCTCTCTCTCGCTCTCTCATTCAGAAATCCACACTGCAAAAACGTGTTACAATCCGCAGGAAATTTGCATCAATTCCGCTTGAAATTAGCGAGCATTTTAGCCTGCTTTTTTTTTGCCAAGAGATGCGGATTCTCTGCAGAAAATTTTACAGACTAATTGCAACGTGTGCACATACCCTAACTGTGTTTTGTTGTTTTTAAATAAAAAGTAAAACTGTGTTTTCTTTTATTTCTAATAAAAGACTTTATTCTGTCTGTCTTTATTTACCATATAACTATAGGATTACTAATGGATAGATGTCTTATAGATGTTTCTCCATTACTAAGCCGTGGGCTTTATGTCATCTGACAATACAAAGGTGACATCAACCCCACAAATATGAGCCCCACTTTCCACCGCTACAGGGCAAGTAGGAAGAGCTTGGCAAAGTGCTAGAATTGGCGCATCTAACAGATGTGCCTTTTCTGGGCAGCTGCGGGCTGCTATTTTTAGGTTGGGGGGGGCTCAATATCCATGACCCCTTACCAGCCTGAGAATACCAACCCCAGCTGTGAGCTTTAGCAAGGCTGGTTGTCAAAAATGAGTGGGTCTCCACGACGTTTTTTAAAATTATTTAAATAATTTTTAAAAAAAGCGTGGGACCCCTCTATTCTTGATAACCAGCCTTGCTGAAGCTGACAACTTAGGGTTGCATGGCCCAGCTGTGAGTTTTGCCTGGCTGGTTATAGAAAATACAGGGGAACCCACGCCATTTTTTTCATTTATAGCGGAGGCTGATGAATACCCCCATCAGCCACTCCTGCTGTCACTGTTATTAGCAGCAGCAGCAGGGTTAGGCTGATGGGAGTAATAGTCCCATCAGCCGCCGCCTGCTGTCTTTTATCACTTAAAATGTAACTCATCATTCTACTCTGCTTGCGCCGATTGCCGGCAGAGCAGGGGAGAATGATGAGAGCTGTGTTCTTCACCCGGCGCAGAGGAACAGAGCTTACTGTAACGCTTCTTTCCCAGCGCCGATGCGTGTCACATGGATGACATAAATGGGCGTTATGTGTATGCACTTGTGCGGGATGTTTTGTGGCCCGTGCTGACATTAAAAAACGGACATGTCCGTGTGTTTTGCCCATGGACACACGGTCCGTGGAAACACACTGACATGTGCACAGACCCATTCACTTGACTAGGCAAATAGCGCTCTTTTCCTCCTGAGTCTCGCCGTATGGCTAAGTAGTACTGTACAGCCACATATGTGGTATTGCCACGTTCAGTAGAAATTGTGGGACAAATTTTGGTGCCATTTTTACTCACTTCCTGTGTGAAAATGTAAAATGTTTGGCTAAAACAAAATTTTGGTGGTAAAAATGTAGATATTTTGTCTTCACTACCCAATGGTTAAAAATTCTTTGACACACCCATGGTGTCAATATGATCACTGCGCCCCTAGATGAACTCATTGAGAGGTGTAGTTTGTAAAATGGGGTCACTTATGGGGTTCTGTGTTCTGGCACTTCATGGGCTCTCCCAGTTGGTCATGGCACCTGCAAGCAATAACAGTAAAACCTGGCGCTCCTTGCCTTCTGAGCTTTGCACTGTGCCTAAAAAATAATTCTCGATTATATGTAGAGTACTGGCACACTCAGGAAAAAATGGACCTCAGTTTGTTGTAAAAAAAATTTCCTATTAGCCCAAAGAAAAATTAAAAACTTGGGGCCAAAACAACATTTCAGCAGCAGATGGAAGGAAGGGAGACACATTCATTACCAGTGGGTAGGCGGAGCCCACACAGGATAGAACACCTCAGATTACAAAAGAGTGTTGACCGGCCCCTCCAGCTTGGGCTCCTCCTACTCCAGCTCTCCAGTCTAAAATTTGAGGTCACAGAGGATAGTCGCTGCTGGAGCAGCTCCTCAGAAATTTTTTTTATTTTAATCGGGCAGAGACTTGGACCCCCGTGTTCTAGAGGTCTCAGGGGTCTCAGCGCTGCTGGACCCCCACCTCTCCCTTGGCGGATCTGTATTACCCTTTAAGGAGGTCCCTGCGGAACCCTGCCGGCCCTGGGGGATGAGGATTGCTTCCCTGGCCCTGGGGGGAAGCTGCGGGCACAGCGCCACAAATCCCTGGGGGTCCCTGTGGCGCTCAGCTGGGTGAGTACTCAACATTTTAATGTGTTTGAGTGCTTCAGCGGCTGCTGCGGCAGCCCCTGCTACATGTATTCAGTGTGGTGATTGTGTACTTTTGTCCGCAGGTGGATGCCTGCAGGACATGGGAGCGGAGAGCGGAGTGAGTCGTGCGCTTTTTTTGAAACCGGCGGGGGGCGTGGCTTCGCGCTTTTCCATTTTTTTTGCGGGCATGAAGCGCTCTGAGCGCGCGCTTTACCCTGCCTTTTCTCTTCCGGTTTCTCTCCTCTAGCGCGGCGGCCATTACTGACGGCCTCCTTGGGCTCCTCACTCTCCGCTCCCCCCGACCGACCGAAAGGAACAAGGACACTGCACTGCGGCCAGCTGGGTGAGTCGCTTCTTCTTTTGTGATCATTTTAATGTCGCTAGTAGCTGCCACAGTGGGCGATCTCATTGACGACGCATAAGTGGTTAGCTATCTCCTTAGCGACTTTGGCGGTCATTGCGATGTACAAATCAGCGCAATATGTTAGCGATCTCGTTGGCGTTCTTGTTTAGTGTGGCATACCCTTGAGGCACGGTCCTGCAGCTGCTACCTCATAAGAGGCACCTGGGGCTCGCACACCCTTTTCTCCTTCGTCTCATTGGGGGACACAGGACTGTGGGTGTATGCTACTGCCGCTAGGAGGCTGACACTAAGTAAACATAAAAAAGGTTAGCTCCTCCTCCGCCGTATACACCTCAGCACTGGCCGCAGGCAAACCCAGTTCTTGCTTAGTGTCTGATGGAGGCACACGTCTGGTTCTTTTTCCAGACCATTTTTTTTTTTTTTTTCCCCTTTCCCACGAAGATGAGATAGGGGCGACGGACCCTTTTGAAGGGGTCCGATCTCCCCAAACCATCAACGGGCGAGCACGTGGAGTGAAGCCTCCACGTATCCTCTCCCGCGACGTGGGACACGAATGCCCTGACCACCCTAAGGTATTGAAACCCTAGGTTGTACAGAGGCAGGAGTTAGTCTGTGCGGCCCCCACTGCGCCACCAATGCTAGACTGCGGTGCTGCAAGGAGGCGGACGGTCCCTCTCCTCATCCCCTGTAGGGGTGATGGAGTTAGGGTTCCTGCACCGTCCCACCTTTTTACTACGAAGCCCCCTCTAAATGCATCAGCGAAGATTGGCGTGCATCTCACCTTTTGAGGAAGAGGCCAGGAAGATACTGGAGCCGGTGGATCCCGGCGAGTAACGCCGCACGCGTGGAACGGTGAGCGGCCGGAGCACCGCAAGTTTCGCAGGCGTCTGTGATCAGACTGTGTTTCCAGCCAGGTACAGGCTCCCGGCTCGAGTTCCCCCCCCCCCCCCCCCCCCCCAGGGGGCGTCCGCTCCCGATGCCCGCCCCCCGACTCCTGGGTGGAAGCCGCTGGAATTTCAGCCCCTGGCCTCGGCGGCGTTAGGCCTCGGGCAAAAATTTAGTCCCCGGCTTTGCCCGAAATATAGCGTCCGGCGTCGGCCGGAAGGTAGGCCGCGGTCGCGGGGATCCGCCCCCGGCAGCGTCACCTTCCGGCGGGCCCGCCCTCCGATTTTAGGGCGGCCTCCGCCGGAAATCTAGGCCGCGGCTTCGGCCGGTGCTAGGCCGCGGCTGCAAATTTAGTCCCCGGCTTTTGCCGGAGACTAGGCCGCGGCCGGAAGCGGGTCTCTGACGGCTAGGCCGCGCCTCTCGACCCTCCCCCTGAGGTTCGGCTACATGAGCTAGCCTTCCTAACAGGGGAGCGCTCTTTTTTGAAAAATTTGGAGCCCGGGCGTTTTTTTGTCTACGCCACTGCTACGCGGTTTAAGGACGCAGGGGGTACAGGACTGGGGTAAGTGCTTCTACCTCCAGCCTGGTTGTTCCGCTTCACTAAGTACTTTTGCGCCCCTCTGCACTCCGTTCCACTGACCGTCGCACATTCAGTTCATTGCGGACTCTGTGATAGACTCAGCATGTCCAGAAGAACTAAAGCTCATACGGTGCTGTATACCGCATGCATTGCCTGTAAGTCCCTTTTTCCGCACGCCCAGATTACTCGGGTCTGCGAAGCCTGTGACTCCGAACGGGCTCAGGAACTCGCTCCTATTGCGGAACCCAGTGCGTCAGGTCCTCCTGAATGGGCTCTGTCCCTGACTCAATCTGTGGCATCATTAACAAGAGCAATCGAGTCCCTTCAAGCTCCCGATAGGAGCAGGGACAGTGGTTCACCCGTCTTGGCGACGTCTCATGAACCTCCGGCCTGCAGGGGCCGCGCTCTCACCAGGCAGACGCAGGGGAAGCGAACCCACACTGCGTCGCCTTTGCCATCCGGGGCCTCGGCATCTTTCAGTTCCGTCTCCCGCTCTCCCTCACCTCTGGCAAGTGATCAGTATTCGGATTCTGATTCAGAAGGGTCCCTTAATTTAGAGGCACCGAATTGTCAGGACACAATTGAAGCTGTCAATCAAACCTTGGGGGTAGACGATGAGTCCACCTTGACCTCCGGTCATAAGGTGTCCTTCAAAAGAGCCAGGCAAGCTCATAAGGTTTTTGGGGCTCATCCGGAGTTTGAGGAACTAGTGCAGCGCCACCGGGAGAAACCGGACAAGCGCTTCGCAGGACAAAAGGCTCTCAATACTAGATATCCTTTTGCTCCTGAGCTTCTTAAGAAGTGGGCGGAATCTCCTGCGGTTGATCCTCCTGTGTCGCGTTTAGCGTCTAAGACGCTCCTTTCCCTTCCTAACGGTTCCTCGATCAAGGAACCAACGGATCGTCTGATTGAGAGTTTGGCCCGCTCTGTGTTTGAAGCATCGGGTTCTGCTCTCTCTCCTTCTTTTGCAGCGACTTGGGTTGCTAAGGCCATGATATCCTGGTCGGAGTCTCTAAATAGAGCTCTTCATGGTATAGAGGTACCGTCTGAAGTAACCGAGATTTCTAATCAGATAGCGCTTGCAGGAGACTTCTTAATTAATGCGTCCATGGATGCGGCAAATTGCGCAGCCCTAGCTGCTGCTAATGCAATTGCCATCAGAAGATCTTTGTGGCTGAGAACCTGGCGAGCAGACTCAACCTCAAAGAAATCGCTTACATCCTTACCATATCAGAGTGGTCGGTTATTTGGCGAAAGGCTGGATCAGCTCATATCTGATGTGACGGGAGGGAAGAGCAGTTTCCTTCCTCAGCAAAAGATTAAGCAGCCTTTTCGTCGACAGCTTCAGCCTCGCTTTAGGGCCTTTCGTAACCCAGGTTGGGCCGCGCCAGCTACCTCCAGCGGTTCAGGTCGGCCTAATCAGGCCAGAGATCGTCAGGTCTCCTACAGGACCAACCCTCTGGGAAGAGGGTGATCTCAACAACCAAGATCTAGAGGGTCCAAACCCCAAAGATTTTCGGACAAATGACTGGAGGCAAAATCCGGTCAATTTATCCAGAGTAGGCGGCCGCTTACTCTGGTTTCGCCCCATTTGGCTATCGATTACTCACGACGAGTGGGTCAGGGAGTTAGTCTCCTCGGGGTACAAAATAGAATTTACCAGCCTTCCCTCAAATCGTTTTTTTCCCTCGCGCCTTCCCAAGGAGGAATCTCGGGTTCGCGCCTTATTCAGGGCGGTCGAGTCTCTTCAGCACAGCGGGGTTGTCGTACCTGTACCGGAGGTCGAAAAAGGTCAGGGGTTTTATTCCAACCTTTTCATTGTACCCAAAAAGGACGCTACCGTAAGGCCCATTCTGGATCTAAAGCGACTGAACCGGTTTGTCAGAATTCGACATTTCCGAATGGAGTCTCTCCGTTCTGTCATTGCAGCCATGGAAAAAGGGGAATTTCTAGCATCAATAGACATTCAGGATGCCTATCTTCACATCCCCATATTTCCTCCTCATCAGAGGTTTCTTCGGTTTGCCATCGGCAAACTTCATCTTCAGTTCGCAGCCTTGCCATTCGGGCTAGCCACAGCCCCCAGGGTGTTTACAAAGGTCATGGCCGCTGTTGTGTCCATTCTGCACTCCAGGGGGATAGTCATCTTGCCTTACTTAGACGACCTCCTCATCAAGGGTCCGTCTTTTCAAATCTGCGAGGAAAGTGTCAGCATTACGTTAGACACCCTTGCTCGCCTGGGGTGGCTGGTGAATATGAAGAAATCATCTCCCGTGCCATCTCGGAAGATCACCTTTTTAGGGATGAATTTCGACACCGCTCAGGGGTTGATAATTCTTCCTCAAGACTAGGCCTTAGTTCTCCGTCAAGAGGTACGGATCCTTCGCCAACCGATTCCTCACACCATTCGGTTTTGCATGAGGGTCCTAGGAAGGATGGTGGCAGCAATCGAGGCTATTCCATTTGCCCAATTTCATCTTCGCCCCCTTCAACATGCACTCTTGGCAGTATGGGACGGGAGCCCTTACTCCCTCAATCTTCGGTGCCGTCTGTCCCTGCAGGTCAGACAGACTCTTATGTGGTGGACGAAGAGCACCACTCTTCAACAGGGTCGTTTGTTTCCTCCAAATTTCTGGTTGGTTGTCACAACGGACGCCAGCCTGCTCGGATGGGGAGCAGTGTTTCGTCACCACACAGCCCAGGGAACTTGGTCTCAGCAGGAATCAACCCTCCCGATCAATATTTTAGAGATCCGAGCTATTCGGCTGGCTCTGAGGCAGTTTCACCAGCATCTGGCGGGCCACCCAGTCAGAATACAATCGGACAATGCCACGGCAGTGGCATACATAAACCATCAGGGAGGTACCCGCAGCAGGGCGGCCATGCACGAGGTAAAACAGATCCTGACCTGGGCAGAGGTAAATCACTCTGTGATTTCAGCGGTCCACATTCCGGGCGAGGAAAACTGGGCAGCGGATTTTCTCAGCCGTCACGGCATAGCGTCATAAACTGGAGCAGTGGGCAGCAACTAACAGAATGGATTTTAACAGGGAAAAATGCAAAGTACTACATCTGGGCAATAAAAATGAAAAAAGCATATACAAAATGGGAGGAATAGGGCTAAGTAACAGCACATGTGAAAAAGACTTGGGTATACTAATTGATCACAGACTTAACATGAGTCAACAGTGTGATGCAGCAGCAAAAAAGGCAAATGCAATTCTAGGATATATCAACAGAAGCATACAGTCTAGATCACGTGAGGTCATTATTGCCCTCTACTCCTCTTTGGTCAGACCTCATCTGGAATACTGTGTCCAGTTTTGGGCACCACATTTTAAAAAAGACATCAACAAACTGGAGCAAGTTCAGAGAAGAGCCACCAGAATGGTGACCGGTCTGCAAACCATGTCCTATGAGGAACGGTTGCAGGATTTGGGAATGTTTAGCTTGCAAAAAAGAAGACTGATAGGAGACTTAATAGCTGTCTACAAATATCTCAAGGGCTGTCACATTGTAGAAGGATCATCTTTATTCTCATTTGCGCAAGGAAAGACTAGAAGCAATGGGATGAAACTGAATGGGAGGAGACACAGATTAGATATTAGAAAAAACTTTTTGACAGTTAGGGTGATCAATGAGTGGAACAGGCTGCCACGAGAGGTGGTGAGTTCTCCTTCAATGGAAGTCTTCAAACAGAGGCTGGATAGACATCTGTCTGGGATGATTTAGAGAATCCTGCTTTGAGCAGGGGGTTGGACCAGATGACCCAGGAGGTCCCTTCCAACTCTACCATTCTATGATTCTATGATTCAGGGGAATGGTCACTACATCCCGAGATTTTTCAGCAGATATGCCGACGCTGAGGAACCCCAGATGTGGACCTGATGGCTTCCAAGATAAATGCCAAGGTGCCCAACTTCGTCTCCCGGTACCGGGATCCGCAGGCATTTGCAGTAGACGCTCTGGTCCTACCATGGAATCAGTTTCATCTTCCATACTTGTTTCCACCAATAGCTCTTCTCCCAAGAGTGATCAGAAAGATCAGGATAGAGGGGGTTCCAGCGATATTAATCGCTCCGGATTGGCCGCGTCGCTCATGGTACGCGGAGCTGGTACAATTGCTCGCCGACGCACCCTGGCGACTGCCACAGCGCGTGGACCTTCTCTCCCAGGGCCCAGTTTACCACCAGAACTCAGCGGTCCTGTGTTTGACGGCCTGGCCGTTGAATCTTGGATCCTGACCAGGGCTGGATTCTCTAAAAAGGTCGCCGCGACGATGGCTAGCGCCCGAAAGCCCGTTTCGGCTCGCATCTACCATGGTACTTGGAAGGTCTTTTTTGATTGGTGCAGGGAACATGGTTGTTCCCCGCTTCTCTTTTCAATTCCAAACATTCTATCTTTTCTCCAGGCGGGCCTAGATTCAGGTCTAGCGCCTAGTGCTCTTAGACGACAGATATCAGCCTTGTCGGTTCTTTTTCAGCGAAAGATCGCGTCTAATTTTCAGGTTAGGACCTTTATTCAGGGGGTTGTCCATATAGTTCCTCCCTACAAGGCTCCCTTATAGGTTTGGGACCTCAATCTAGTCCTGGGAGTCCTGCAAGAGTCTCCTTTTGAACCTTTGCAGGAGGTTTCTCTGTCATTTCTTTCCTGGAAAGTGGTGTTTTTGGTAGCCATAACATCCATAAGGCGGGTTTCGGAGCTGGCTGCACTGTCTTGTCGAGCTCCGTACTTGCTTTTTCATCAGGATAAGGTAGTGCTCAGACCAACACCACCTTTTTTGCCTAAAGTCGTGTCCTCATTTCATATTAATGAGGACATTGTTTTGCCCTCATTTTGCCCAGCTCCGACGCACCGAGTGGAGAAGGCTCTCCATACGCTGGATCTGGTGAGAGCACTCAGGAGATATGTATCTCGGACAGCGTCCTTTCGACAGACGGACACGCTGTTTGTCCTCCCTGAAGGTCGCAGGAAGGGACTCGCTGCCTCTAGATCAACCTTGGCTAGGTGGATTCGGTTAGCCATTCAGGAGGCTTACCGTATCAGAGGCGCGGTGGTTCCCGCAGGGATCAAGGCTCACTCCACCAGAGCGGTGGGTGCCTCCTGGGCCCTTCGGCATCAGGCTTCGGTGGAGCAGGTTTGTAAGGCAGCAACCTGGTCCAGTCTGCATACCTTTTCCAAGCATTATAATGTCCATACCCAGGCTTCTGCGGATGCCAGTCTGGGTAGAAGGATTCTTCAGGGCGCGGTTGCGCACCTATAAGCAATGCTTGATTATAAATTACACTGTGGAGTCGGTTTCCCACCCAAGGGACTGCTTTGGGACGTCCCACAGTCCTGTGTCCCCCAATGAGACGAAGGAGAAATACGGATTTTTGTGTTACTCACCGTAAAATCCTTTTCTCCGAGACGCTCATTGGGGGACACAGCACCCTCCCTAAGAGCCGGCTGGCTTTGTTTTGAGTTAACTTTATTCTCCGTAAGTCTGTATCAGCAGTTTTTTCTTCTGGATATACTGTATCTGTGTTAACTCTGATTTATTTTTTTTTAGCCTCCTACTGCTTTTTACACTAAACTGGGTTTGCCTGCGGCCAGTGCTGAGGTGTATACGGCGGAGGAGGAGCTAACCTTTTTTATGTTTACTTAGTGTCAGCCTCCTAGCGGCAGTAGCATACACCCACAGTCCTGTGTCCCCCAATGAGCGTCTCGGAGAAAAGGATTTTACGGTGAGTAACACAAAAATCCGTATTTCATTAAACAAGGGTTGTGGGGAGTCTGCGACATTAACCCCTTCTCAGGCGGTTAACCCTTAATTGGGGGACAGCTGGGGTGGCTCTCTCTTTAAGAGCTTTAACCCTTCAGCGTTCGTTTTGCCTTTAAGAAACCACACTGTTTCTAGTTACTGACAGGTTTAACCTGCCATATACTGTGTGAGGGCATGTCAGATCAGGGTCCAGGAGGTGCGGACCGTCACCCAGATCCGCTACAGGATCAGTCTCGCGTATCTGACACGCAGACCTCGACGGGGTCAAGCGCAGCGGTCGGAGGTTTCAGTGATGTCAAAATGGATGCCCTCACTCGTTCTATTGATGGCCTGTCTGACCTTCTAGGTTATTGGGTGTCAGCTAGATCCTCTCATGGCAGGAAGCGACACAGGCCAGTGCCTTCCTTCCCGCATAGCGACTAGGAGATCTCGGGCATGGAGGGTTCCCCTTCAAGCTCAGATGGGGAGATGTCCGATTCAGATAAGGAGGATCGGCAGGGACACTCTGTCTCTCTTTTGGGCCGTACAGAGGCTTTTATTGGAGCCATGAGGGAGGCGTTACAGTTACCGGAGGAGGTAACTAGACGTCCTTGTAAGTCGGCCCGGATGTTTCAGGAGTCGCATAGGTCGCGATCAACATTACCATCTCTGGATGAGCTCTGGATGAGCTTAAATGGGCAGTGGAGAAGGAACGCCTGTGTCCAGATAAACGTTTTCAGGGGACACGGTTTTTTGAGACGCTGTATCCGTGTACAACGGAGTTGATTGATAATTGGATTCCTTCTCCTGAAGTGGATGTCCCTTTATCCCAGCTTAGCAAATCCTCACTACTTCCTGTTAAAGGGAAGGCGAGTCTGCAGGATCCGCTGGACAGAAAGACAGAAATGGCAGCGAAATCCATCTACGAGGCCGCGGGTCATGGATTCAGAGCAGTACTAGGGTCCATGTGTGCTTGTAAAGCTTCCCTGAGCTGATTTGACCGTCTACGGACGGCGTGGCAAGATGGATCCCCCTATCCGAGGTAGATAAGCTTTTCAAGTTGTTGGAGGATGCAGCCCGATATGCCAGTGATGCAGGTTTGGATACTGCGTCACTGCTGTCCAGGGCGCAATCCTCGGCGGTCACAGTCAGAAAAGCACTGTGGCTTAGACAGTGGACCGGGGACGCGGTTTCCAAGCAAGGTTTGTTATCTGTAGCTTACAAGGGTGGTCAGCTATTTGGATCTGACCTCACGGAGCTGATTGCCAAGGCAAAGGCAAAAGAAACGGCTTTACCGCAGCGAAGAGCTGTGACTTCTGCGTCTGGCAGACCTAGTGCCGGTAGTAGTCGGCGGTCCTTTCGGTCCAGGGGACGGTTCGGTCAGCCTTCTTGGGGATCGGGTCGTCCCTCTTTCTCAGGAAAAAAGAACTCTCAGAAATCCCGCACTCCCTGGAAACAGAGCTTCCGTCACAAGCGGGAAGCTGACAAAAAGCCCCCTAAGGCGGACTGACGCCAGGGCCTCACTCGAGGGCTCTCGAGTGGGGGGTCGCCTGCTCCAGTTCGAACCGACTTGGGCTTCCCGCGTGTCGGACGCCTGGGTGACGCGGGTTGTGTCGGCAGGCTATTTCATAGAGTTTCTTTCTCGACCCCCAGACAGTTTTTGCCAATCCCGCATTCCGTCAGAGCCCGAGCTATTTGCCGCTCTACTGCGGGAGGTCGATTCCCTTCTGCAAAAGGGTGTGGTGTTACTGGTTCCGCCGGAGGACCGGGGAAGAGGGTTTTATTCCAACCTCTTTGTGGTCCCCAAAAAGGAGGACAAATTTCGCCCCATTCTGGATCTCAAAAGATTGAATCGGCATGTCCGCACCCGGAAATTCCGCATGGAGTCACTTCGCTCCGTTGTGGCGGCTCTGTCGCAGAACGATTTTTTGGTGTCAATCGACATTCGCGACGCTTATTTGCATGTTCCCGTCGGAAGGGCCCACCAACGCTTCCTTCGTTTTGCCATAGGTCAGGACCATTACCAGTTTGTGGCCCTGCCATTCGGGTTGGCCTCAGCACCCAGAGTTTTTACAAAAATTCTGGCACCTTTCATGGCGATTCTTCGAAGACAGGGGATTACGATTCTTCCCTATCTGTACGACCTTTTGATTGTGGCGTCCTCAAAGGAGGAGGCGGGTGACGGCTCGCAATCTATCCCTTCAGCTCCTGGAGGACTTCGGATGGCTGGTCAATTGGGAGAAGTCGTCTCTGGATCCGTCACAGTCAATCCTGTTTTTGGGAATGCATTTAGACACGGTACGAGCAGTGGTGTCTCTGCCTCCAGACAAGCAAGCGAGTCTTCTTCGACATGTACAGGTTATGAAGTCGTCGACAGCAATGTCCCTTCGAAGGTGTATGCACCTTCTGGGTTTGATGGTGGCGTCGATGGAGGCAGTTCCGTTTGCCCAATTTCATTCCAGGGCTCTCCAAATGCTCATTTTGAACCGTTGGGATCGATCGCAGTTTTCACTGGATTGCAGTGTCATCATCTCCCACAGGGTGCGAGAGTCTCTAGGATGGTGGTTACGTCCGGAAGTGTTATCCCTGGGGAAGTCTTTTCTCCCTCCAAGGTGGTCGATCATAACCACGATGCCAGCCTGACGGGCTGGGGGGGTGTCTGGAACGATCTCTGGATTCAGGGAGTATGGTCGTCGGAAGAGTCTGTCCCTGCCGATCAACATCCTGGAATTGAGGGCAATTTTCCTTTGCCTCCAACACTGGACGGTCCTTTTAAGCGGTCTACCAGTCCGAGTGCAGACAGACAACGCGACGGCGGTCGCGTATATCAACCATCAAGGTGGGACGAGGAGCTTCAGGCTCATGATGGAGGTGTCTCGGATCCTGGTATGGGCCGAGGCCAGGGTGCCAGCCATCTCTGCCATTCACATTCCAGGAGTTCAGAATATCACAGCGGACTTCCTCAGTCGCGAAAAGATGGATCCCGGAGAATGGAGTCTTCATCTGGAAATTTTTGCACTGCTGTGCTCCCGTTGGGGGACTCCCCAAGTGGATTTGATGGCATCCAGGTTCAATGCCAAGTTACCGACGTTCATGTCCAGGTACAAGGACCCGAAGGCTGTGGCGGTGGATGCTCTGGTGGCTCCGTGGGACCAATTCGAGCTAATCTATGTGTTTCCGCCGATATCCTTACTTCCTCTGGTGTTGCGTCGGATCAGACTGGAGAGAGTCCCGGCTATGTTGATAGCTCCAGATTGGCCAAGGAGGACGTGGTTCTCGACACTGGTGTCGCTTCTGGCAGCGCCTCCACTTCCACTCCCTCTTCGCCCGGACCTGTTAACCCAAGGGCCCGTTCGTCACCCGGACCTGAAGTCTCTGCGTTTGACGGCGTGGCTCTTGAGACCGAAATCTTTATCCGTCAAGGTTTTTCAGCCGAAGTCATTGCCACTCTGCGAGCTGCCAGAGGTCCGGCTACTACTAGGATTTATCACAAGACTTGGGAAGCCTTCTTTTCGTGGTGTTCGGGTTCTTCTAGGAACCCGAGGATTTTTTCCATTCCCAATTTGTTGGCCTTTTTGCAGTACGGCCTGGACAAGGGTTTGGCAGTTAGCACTGTGAAGGGGCAGGTTTCTGCTCTGTACTTGCTGTTTCGGAAGGCTATCGCCTCGCGTAGGGACGTACGTTCCTTTTTTCGCGGGGTAACCCGTCAGTTTCCGCCGCGGAAGGCACTTGTGTCTCCTTGGCGGCTCAATCTTGTCTTGGAGGCTCTTCAACATGGGCCTTTTGAGCCTATGGACTCTGTTAGCCTTTCCTTGCTCTCTTGGAAGGTTGCCTTCCTAGTGGCGGTCACTTCTTTGAGAAGGGTTTCTGAGTTGGCGGCTCTTTCTTGTTCGCCTCCTTTTCTGGAGTTTCACCCGGATCGCGTAGTGCTTCGCACTCGGGGCGACTTTCTACCTAAGGTGGTGTCACAATTTCATGTTAATCAGGATATTGTGTTGCCCTCGCTTTGTCCGGAGCCGAGGAATGCGAAGGAACGGGCCTTGCACACATTGGATTTAGTGCGGGCTTTGAAGTTCTATTTGTCTATTACTCAAAGTTTTCGGAAGTCGGATTCTCTGTTTGTGATTCCAGCAGGTCGTCGACGTGGGCAACGAGCTTCCAAGGATTCTATAGCTCGTTGGATTCGGTCGGCCATTTTAGAGGCTTACCGACTTAAGGGCGAACCTTGCCCGATTAAGATTCGAGCTCACTCCACGAGGGCTGTGGGTTCATCGTGGGCCTTTCATCAAGGGGCCTCGGCAGCTCAGCTCTGCCGGGTGGCGACCTGGCGTTCCGTCCACACATTTACGAAATTTTATAAGGTGGACGTCAGTGCTTCCGCTGATGCGGCCTTAGGACGGAGGGTCCTGCAGGCGGCTGTAGTTTAAAGTTCTTGTGAACTTGTATTTAGCGCTAGTTGCGCATTTATTTAAGTTGTTGGGAATCTGCCTCTGTTGGTTTTTTTGCCCACCCTTAATTTCTGGACTGCTTTGGGACGTCCCACTGGTAATGAATGTGTCTCCCTTCCTTCCATCTGCTGCTGAAATGCGGATTTTGGTAAGACCTTACCTGTAAAATCCTTTTCAGCGAAGGAAGGAAGGGAGACACAGATCCCTCCCATGGCAGAAGTGTGTTGTTGTGTTTTCAGATGCGGCGTGACCCTTCTCTGATAGCGATTATCTGGGCTGAGGTCGGCGCGCTAAGGCTCTTTTCCAGCATTGCCAGCTCATCGCAGTAGTCAGGTTCAGTGAGTAGTACCTGGGACTGTGTGGTTTTTTTCAGTTATATATATAACCTATCTTTTTGTTTTTTCTCTGAAGTTCTTCAGAAGGGGTTATGTTGCTCCGCTGGTGATTTTTGCTCTTCCTTAGCTTGTGTACGGACTGGAGAGCTGGAGTAGGAGGAGCCCAAGCTGGAGGGGCCGGTCAACACTCTTTTGTAATCTGAGGTGTTCTGTCCTGTGTGGACTCCGCCTACCCACTGGTAATGAATGTGTCTCCCTTCCTTCCTTCGCTGAAAAGGATTTTACAGGTAAGGTCTTACCAAAATCCGTATTTTAGTGGTAAAAATGTAATTTACCGTTTATACTCGTGTATAAGCTGAGTTTTTCAGCACAATTTTTGTGCTGGAAAACGCCCCCCTCGGCTTATACACGAGTCAATTGTCCCAGAGGGCCAGCGGGGGAGGGGGAGCGGTGGAGCAGACGGTCGCAGGAGGCTGTGGCTGTAACTGTGCCCGCTGCTAAAGAGAAATGAATATTAATTTCTCTTATGGCACGCATAGAGACACCCGCAGCCTCCGGCTTCCAGAAGATATCCTACTCGCCTTTCTGCGCGCCCTTGCTGCATCTCGTTGTTTCCTTTGCCAACAGCATTTCCGGACCAGCGATCACGTAGCCCCGCTCATTAAGGTAATGAATATGCATGCCTCTCCACTCCCATAAACATGGAGTGAATATTCATTACCTTAATGAGCGGGCCATGTAATTGCTCGGCAGGAAGAGCTGCTGGCTCCGGAGCGAGATGCATCGAGGACGCGCAGGAAGGTGAGTAGGATGTTGTTTTTTTTTTTAATAGGAAGCATGCATACAAGGATAGGGGATAAGGACCAATGCATACAAGGACAGCGATGAGGGAGCCATGCATACAAGGACAGGAATCGAGGAACCATGCATACAAGGATAGGGGATAAGGAGCCATGCATACAAGGACAGGGACATGGGAGCCATGCATACCAGGACATTGATGGGGGAGCCATGCATACCAGGACAGCGATGGGGGAGCCATGCATACCAGGACAGGGATGAGGGGACAATGCATACCCGGCTTATACTAGAGTCAGTAAGATTACCCAGTTTTTCGTGGCAAAATAAGGTGCCTCGGCTTATACTCGGGTCAGCTTATACTCGAGTATATATGATACTCTTTCTTCACCAGTCAGTGATATAAAATTCTGTGAGGCACATGTGCTAATATCACTGCACCCCTAGATGAATTCATTGGGGAGTGTAGTTAGTAAAATGAGTTCACATATAGGGGGTTTCTGTTTTGGCACCTCAGGTGCTCTGCCAATGTGACATGGCACCCTCAAACCATTCCAGCAAAATCTGAACTCCAATATGGCGCCTCTTCCCTTCTCAGATTTGCACTGTGCCTCAAAAGTAGTATTACCCTACATATGGGGTATCAGCGTACTCCAGAGAAATTGCATAACTCCTGGGTCCAATTTCTCCTGTTACCCTTGGTAAAATAAAAAATGGGGGTGAAAAGAATATATTTGTGTGGGAAAAAAAAATGATTTTTTTTATTTTCACGGCTCTACGTTATAAACTTCTGGGGATTCAAAGTGCTCACCACACATCTATATAAGTTCGTTGGGAGGTCTAGTTTCCAAAATGGTGTCACTTGTGGGGGGTTCAACTGTTTAGGCACATCAGGGGCTCTCCAAATGCAACATGGCGTCCGATCTCAATTCCAGCCAATTTTGCGTTGAAAAAGTCAAACGGCTTTCTTCCCTTCCGAGCTCTGCCGTGCACCCAAACAGTGGTTTACCCCCACATATGGACAGGGCCGCCATCAGGGCATTACTTCCCTTTCTGCTGTATGGGGCCCGGTGAACAGCAGTACAGAAGGGGGTCCCGCAGGTCAGGCGCCCCACTCCTGTGCTTCTAGACATCGGGCCCTAAGTGCTGTGCGTCATAAGGCCCCAAGTGCTGTGCCTCAGCAGAGCCGCCACAGTGCCCGACATCAGAGAGAAGTGAAAGAGCTGAAGGACCTGTGGTGACATCATTATCACAGGCATTCACCGTTTATTAGCTCCGCCCCCTGATTACATGACGATGACGTCACCACAGGTCCTTCAGCTCACATAGCAGCAGCTGCATCTTCGCCGCAGGAGCGCGGCCAGGTAAGAAGAAAGTTTTTTTAAATTTTATTTTATTATTGAAAGGGGCAGAATGGAGACACGGGGGCAGGATGGGAGACACTGGGGGCAGGATGGGAGACACTGGGGGCAGGATGGGAGACACTGGGGGCAGGATGGGAGACACTGGGGCAGGATGGGAGACACTGGGGCAGGATGGGAGACACTGGGGGTAGGATGGGAGACACTGGGGGCAGGATGGGAGACACTGGGGGTAGGATGGGAGACACTGGGGGCAGGATGGGAGACACTGGGGGCAGGATGGGAGACAGTGGGGGCAGGATGGGAGACACTGGGGGCAGGATGGGAGACACTGGGGGCAGGATGGGAGACACTGGGGGCAGGATGGGAGACACTGGGGGCAGGATGGGAGACACTGGGGGCAGGATGGGAGACACTGGGGGCAGGATGGAAGACACTGGGGGCAGGATATGAGACACTGGGGGCAGGATGGGAGACACTGGGGGCAGGATGGGAGACAAGGGGCAGGATGGGAGACAAGGGGCAGGATGGGAGACACTGGGGGCAGGATGGGAGACACTGGGGGCAGGATGGGAGACACTGGGGGCAGGATGGGAGACACTGGGGGCAGGATGGGAGACACTGGGGGCAGGATGGGAGACACTGGGGGCAGGATGGGAGACACTGGGGGCAGGATGGGAGACACTGGGGGCAGGATGGGAGACACTGGGGGCAGGATGGGAGACACTGGGGGCAGGATGGGAGGGACACTGGGGGCAGGATGGGAGACACTGGGGGCAGGATGGGAGACACTGGGGGCAGGATGGGAGACAAGGGGCAGGATGGGAGACACTGGGGGCAGGATGGGAGACAAGGGGCAGGATGGGAGACACTGGGGCAGAATGTAGACACAGGCGCAGAATGGAGACAAGGGGGTAGAATGGAGACACCGGGGCAGGATGGGAGACACCGGGGCAGGATGGGAGACACCGGGGCAGGATGGGAGACACCGGGGCAGGATGGGAGACACCGGGGCAGGATGGGAGACACCGGGGCAGGATGGGAGACACCGGGGCAGGATGGGAGACACCGGGGCAGGATGGGAGACACCGGGGCAGGATGGGAGACACCGGGGCAGGATGGGATACACTTGGGCTGGATGGGAGAAACCGGGGCTGGATGGGAGAAACCGGGGCTGGATGGGAGAAACCGGGGCAGGATGGGAGACATTGCGGTAGGATGGGAGACACTGGGGCAGGATGGGAGACACTGGGGCAGAATGGAGACACAGGGTCGGATGGGAGACACTGGGGCAGGATGGGAGACACTGGGGCAGGATGGGAGACATTGCGGTAGGATGGGAGACACTGGGACAGGATGGGAGACAAAGGGCCAGATAGAGACAAGGAGCAGGATGGAAGACACAGGGGGCAGGATCATGGTGCAGGGTCATGGTGCAAGATGGAGACACATGGTGCAGGATCATGGGGCAGATGGGACAGGATGGGGAGATCATATGAGGCAGGATGGGACATCACATGGGGGCAGAATGGATAATCATGAGGGCAGGATGGGAGAAACATATGGCTGGAGCCAGGAATGAGACACACGGGGGCCAGGATGGGGGATATTATTACCATAGGGGCTAATTAAGGGATATTATTACTGCAATGATGTATTTATTTTATTTTTTGAGGATACTGTTTTAAATAGGGGGTGGTCCTGTTACTGTGCAGAGCAACACTATGTCTCCTTTTTTTCTTCATCTGGTGTAGTTTAGAATTTGGGGAAAAAAATAAGTAATGTGTTCTGCAAGCCGTGCTCTAGATAACTGTTATTTCCTGCAGAGACATGCCCTGGCTGGAAGAAGTGATGGCGGTCTGTGCTGGATGAAAGATGAAAAGCGAAGATGAAGGACTTCACCTAGAGACGTCACTGTGTACAATGTCACCAGTGATCACTGTATTACCTGTACACTGACACTATATACAGAGCTCCTGTGTATAATATCACCAGTGATCACTGTATTACCTGTACACAGACACTATACTAAGTACAGATCTCCTGTGAATAATGGCACTTATGGTGATATTAGTATTGTGTTTTTTTTTTTATTAATGATCAGTATTGTAGTATTCAGTCTCTATGTGGTGTTAATATGTTGTCCGGCAATGGTGGGGTGGTATTTGTTCCTTGTATGTGCTATTATTCGGTCACTGTGTGGTGGTAATATGTGGTCTGGTCATGGTGTGGTAGTATTTATCCCTTGTATGTGCTATTATTCGGTCACCATGTGGTGGTAATATGTGGTCTGGTCATGGTGCGGTGGTATTTGTCCCTTGTATGTGATATTATTCGGTCACTGTGGTGGTAGTATGTGGTCTGGTCATGGTGTGGCGGTATTTGTCCCTTGTATGTGGTATTATAGGTTACTATGTGGTGGTAATGCGTGATCTATCATGGTGCAGTGGTATTTGTTCCTTGTATGTGATATTATTGGTCATTTTAAAAATTGAAAAATAATTAAAAAATATACCTAAATTGTATTACATATTTTAACAAATGATAGGATAGAGTAGAGTAGAGCTCGGCCAAAAGAGTACCTTGTTGTGGAGGTGGCTTAAAAAATCTTCTGGCCAAAATAAAAGCTGCTGGCTATACACTGTGTTCCAAATTATTATGCAAAAATTGTTTAGGAGTGATAGGGTAAGAATTTTTTTGTTTGTCAGTTTAACTCATTGATGGTGATGTGTATCCGGGCTCTTTATATCACTGTAAGCAATTGCAGACACATGTGCTAATTAGTTTGGCAGGTGTGTCCAATGAAAGTCAAGACTACTTAAGAAGGCTGTCCCACATTATTAAGTAGCCTACATTTTCTGCCAAAATGGGAAAGAAAAAGGATGTGTCAGCTGTTGAGAAGCAACAAATTGTGGA
Source organism: Oophaga sylvatica (assembly GCA_033576555.1). Lineage (NCBI taxonomy): Eukaryota > Metazoa > Chordata > Amphibia > Anura > Dendrobatidae > Oophaga > Oophaga sylvatica. The sequence goes on from JARQOD010000002.1 coordinate 321,276,178, forward strand.
GTGTTTAGATCAAGGCATGACTACAATCAACATTGCCAAGACACTTCATTGTGATCATCCCACAATCAAGAAGTATGTAGCTGATTCACAGTATATACGTGTGCGTGCTGATAAGGGAAAATTGAGGACTCTTTCCTACAGGCAATTACGTCAGGTTAAAAGAGCAGCGGCAAAAAAGCCTTGTCATAGTAGCAGACAAGTTTTTGAAGCTGCTGGTGCCTCCAACGTCCCCGAACAACAAGATGCAGGGTCCTTCAGAGGTTTGCAGCTGTGCGTAAGCCATCCTGTCGACCTCCTCTATCCGCTGCACACAAGCAGAAACGGCTCCAGTGGGCCAAACAATACATGAAGACTGACTTCAAAACTGTTTTGTTCACCGATGAGTGCCGTGCAACGCTCGATGGTCCAGATGGATGGAGTGGAGGATGGCTGGTTGATGGACACCCCATGCCAACACGGCTACGGCGGCAAAAAGGAGGAGGTGGAGTAATGTTTTGGGCTGGAATCATGGGGAGAGAGATTGTCTGCCCCTTTAGGATCCTGAAGGGGTAAAGATGAACTCCATAGTGTATGTTGAGTTTCTCAAACAGCACTTGCACTTCCTGCCATGGTTCAAGAAGAAGAACCGTGCATTCCGCAGCAAGATCATTTTCATGCATGATACTTATGGTGTGGCCCCCATGCTCCCCTGACCTCAATGCCATTGAGAACCTCTGTAGCATCATCAAAAGGAGTGTCTATGATGGCGGGAGGCAGTTCACATCTAAGCAACAGCTCTGGGAGGGTATTCTGTCCTCATGCAAAACAATTGAAGCAGAAACCATCCAAAACCTGACAAATTCAATGGACGTGAGAGTTCAGAAGCTCCTTTCGAACAAGGGGTCCTATGTGCAAATGTAACATCACCTAGAATAAAGTTTTGAGTTGAAAACTGTTTGATTTGTTTGTAATAACCTGCTAATGCTTATAATTTCAAAAAATGACCATTTTTTTGTTCTTTATTAAAATGAAAAGGTTGAAAACTCTGCTGTGCATAATAATTTGGAACATGCATTTTGAGTGCAGTTTGAGTGTTTTATTTTTTAAAAAATATACTGTTATCATAGGCAGTTTGTACAAAAACCTTTCAATTGTACTGTAATAGTTATTTGACTGGAAAATTACAATGACTGCAATTCATATAGGTAATTTGGGAAAATCTGAGAAAATATTATTTGCATAATAATTTGGAACACAGTGTATGTGTGATCTGATGATTGGAACTGTTAATGTGTGATTGGTGAGAAGTGGACAGTATGAGGCCCGAAACTCCTAGTGGCAGTGCTGCATATGGGGTATCAGCGTACTCAGAATAAATTGCACAATAACTTTTGGGGTCCAATTTCTCCTGTTACCCTTGGTAAAATAAAAAAAATTGGATCTGAAGTAAAATTTTTTTTTTAAACATTCCAAAAATTCCTGTGCAGCACCTGAAGCGTTAATAAACTTCCTGAATGTGGTTAAGAGCTCCTTAATGGGTGCAGTTTTTAGAATGGTGTCACTTTTGGGTATTTTCTATCATATGGACTCCTCAAAGTGACTTCAAATGTGATGTGGTCCCTTAAAAAAAAAAAATTATTGTAAAAATGAAAAAGTGCTGTTTAATTTTTAGCCCTTATAACTTCCTAACAGCAAAAAATGTGGTTCCAAAATTGTGCTGATGTAAAGTAGATGTGGGAAATGTTACTTATTAACTATTTTGTGTGACATATCTCTGTCCTTTTAAGGGCATGAAAATTCAAAGTTGGAAATTGTGAAACTTTCAAAATTTTCACCAAATTTCCGTTTTTTTTCACAAATAAACGCAAGTTATATCAAAGATATTTTACCACTGTCATGAAGTACAATTTGTCACGAAAAATCAGTCTCAGAATCACCGGGATCCATTGAAGCGTTCCAGGGTTATTACCTCATAAAGGGACAGTGGTCAGAATTGTAAAAATTAGCCTGGTCATTAACATGCAAACCACCCTGGGGGGTAAAGGGGTTAAGCTGTTTTTTTTTACCTTTTCGCTTAGCATTAGTTTTAAAATGTACAATCGTTCTCCTCTGTTTACTTCTGTATAAGTACTACTCTTATCGAGTCTTATCTAAAACGGAGTTGACTTGTCTTATTTTAGAAACGACGTTTAGATAACCAGAAAACCATAAACACACAAGTTCTCCGGGCACCAGTTATATGTGTCCTTGGTCATGTGGACACTGGAAAGACTAAAATCCTTGACAAGGTATGCACCTGTTTTTAAATTGCCGACTACTCCTTTTATAAGATGACTGATCTTTAAAATAGATTGTGAATTTTAGATCTGTGGGGGTCCAACACCCAGCACCCCACCGATCACCTGTTGTTCGCTTCTCTGATGGCCATCTTTGCTATCCTGCTCTGTACACTGATAACATACTGCTGTTGTTGGAAGTGATAACGTGATCATTGAGGTGCTGGGTGTCAGACCCCCACTGATATTATATTCATAACCTTTGTTAAGGATGGGAACTAAGTGGTTAGCGCTGGGGTCTTGGATTCAAATCAAGAACATCTTCAAGGAGTTTTTGTTCTCCCATGTTTGCGTGGGTTTCCTCCTTGTACTCCAGTTTCCTCCCACACTCCAAATACATACTGATGAGGAATTGTGAATCCCAGTGGGGGCAGTGATGTTGATGTCTGTAAAGCGCTGTGGAAATAATGGCCTTCTATAAGGAAGTAAAATAAGTATAATAAAATAAGTTCTGATTTAATGAGAACCTGTCATCAGGACTTTATACCCCAGACTAATGACATGTATGTAGAGATGCTTTACTGTGGAATAAACCCTTATCTATCTTGTAGAAATTTGTTTTGAAGGTTTCGGGAAAATCATGATTGTATTTGCATGCAAATAAGTTACAAGTGCGTTTAGAAGGGCTCTGCACTTGCAGCTGTCCTTATTTTCCTTTTCCCTGCCTTCTGCCCCCTATCTGACTGACAGGTCACTGAAAGATGAGTGACCCAAAGACAGGATGCAGTAAGCTGGGAATAGGGGGAGAGCAAGAGAGATGTAAGTGCAGAGCCCGCCCCATTGCACTTAAATTAGCAAATAATTGCAACCATGGATTTCTCAAAAACCGCAAAATAGATTTCTATAAACATAGGAAGCATTTACTTGGCTATAAAGCATCTTTACGTGCATGACATTAGCTTGGGGTATGAAATCTTGATGACAGTGTCTCATTAAAAGAAGTGGACAACCCCTTTAAGTTTACCAGTGATAATGACATTTACATCTCCTGCTCTACGTTTGTGTGGCTGGGCGAAACCTCGTTGTGAGGTTGGCAGTCATGTCATCAAAGCAATCGTATGCCACGGATGTGTTCTGCATCTCCAGTGCTCAATGGCAATGCTAAACCTTCGTGAGCACAGATCAGAAAGGGGGATGATAATGTAATTTAGGTTGCCATGTTTCAGAGCATAGCAATCAGCCATAGAAAGAAACATTCTGAAATCTAGAATTTGGAAAATATTTGCTTTTGATAGCCCTAAAAAGCACAATATATACAATCTAATGGTGTTGTAGTGTCCATTCCCACAGGTGCAAAACCAATGGCTATTCTTATGTTTTCCGATACCGGTTGTGTGCATTGGAATAAAAAAAAAAAAAAAAAAAAAAACTTTTTACACTGTGGGAAATGTTCGCAATCTAAATTGACCAGGATGTGTGTATATGGAGCCAATATTAACCCGACTTTCACTCTTTTCAAAGAGGAAAATCATGGCCCATAATATAATGTTAATTTCTACACACCAATGTAAATTTTGTATTTTCTTTAAAATGTTCTAGCTGCGTCATACTCATGTCCAAGACGGTGAAGCTGGAGGGATCACTCAGCAGATTGGTGCCACCAATGTGCCCTTGGATGCTATAAAAGAACAGACAAAAATGGTTAAAAATGTAAGTACTACCTGAAATGAAGGCTGCATTAAAATATCTGAGCAATTCATGTATGTATTGGCTAATTAGTACCCATTCTGTAGTGAACGGTTTTCTAAATGTTGTCCTCTTTAATTAAGTTTGATAAGGAGAATATGAAGATTCCAGGAATGCTCATCATTGATACACCAGGTCACGAGTCTTTCAGGTACCCTCTTATCCACTAATACTGACTTTCGACTAAAGTGTACTTTCATCCAGCTTAGATAAGACGTGGGAGTATAGTATGGGGCAAAGTTATCTAACCTGTCCCCAAAATAGTTACTTTCTTCCAGAAAAGTGTATTGCTGCAATACTAAACAGATGGCTCCCAATTTAAGATGTGTTGGAGTCAGGCACTCCTGATACGTGAAGAGGAGTACGCCTCTTCATGATTCGGGAGTGCCAGACCTCTGTATGCGCCTCACCACGAATCCTACTCCCTGCTGGATTAAGATTTGTGGCAAAGTGGTGGTTGCCACACTCCCATCCTATCCCAGCTCTGACAAGATGGAGTGAGAACACCACTAGTTGCATAATTTAGGCGCAGCTGACTGTTACGCCAAAATTATGCAACTTTTCAAAGCTTTTTATGGTAGAATACTGACATAAAAGCTTTATTGAATCGGGCCCATGAAGTAATGTTTGTGGAAGAAATCAGTCGTGTTTCTAAGCTCAGATTAGCCTCCCACATACACACCAAACTACCAATATGGACTGGTTCTGCCAACACCCTAATGTTTATGGAAGTGCTGACAAACTGATTTCTATAGGGGATGTCAGATTTTGGACTGTCAATTGTATAGTTCTAGTATAGATAAGCCGCTGGCAGACATGTCTGTCGTCGGCTTTCTAATAGAGAACACATGAGCGCTTGGCAGTACCTGTGTATGAGGAGAGTCTGTCGAGATGTCTGTTGACCGTGCAATCAGCTGAGGCCTTGTTCTGTTGACAGTCATATTTTGTGTATGGCCGGCTTTAATCCCTATTTATTGTTACTGTTTTCAGCTTGTCAAAAATATATGCAATGAAGACAAAGCTGTGATATTTGTTGTGCATCTGAACTATTTGCCTTGATTCGGTTTCTTTATGCATGCCTCTAGGTCCTGATCTAACTAATTTGCACCATGTTATTAATTTTCAAGTAATCTGAGGAACCGTGGAAGCTCTTTGTGTGACATTGCCATCCTGGTAGTAGATATCATGCATGGGTTGGAGCCACAGACAATTGAATCGTTAAATTTATTGAAGACTAAGAAGTGTCCTTTTGTTGTAGCGCTAAATAAGGTAATGAATGTGTTTTTGTGTGGTTTTTTTTTTTATACACTGCTCAAAAAATAAAGGGGACACTAAAATACCACATTCTAGATATCCCTGAATGAAATATTCCAGTTGCAAATCTTTATTCATTACATAGTGGAATGCGTTGTGAACAATAAAACATAAAAATGATCATTGTACTTCAAAATTTATAACCCATGAAAAACTGGATTTGGAATGATACTCAAAATCAAAGTGGAAAATCAAATTACAGGCTGATCCAACTTCAGTGGAAAGGCTTCAAGACAAGGAAATTATATTCAGTAGTGTGTGGCCTCCACGTGGCTGTAATGACCTCCCTACAATGCCTGGGCATACTCCTGGTGAGGCGGCGGATGCTCTCCTGAGGGATCTCCTCCCAGACGCGTATTAAAGCATCAGTCATTCTGGACAGTCTGTGATGCAATTTGGTGTTGGTGGATGGAATGAGACATGATGTGCTCGACTGGATTCAGGTCCATGGAATGGGCAGGCCAATGCATTGCATCAATGCCTTCATCATGCTGGAACTGCTGACACACTTTCAGCTACATGAGAAAAAAAGCCACCGAAAAAAGCAGTAATCAGTCCAAAAAGTAACAAAAAATAGAAAGATCTTTATTAAATTACAAAAGGTCATAGACAAAACAGGGATTAAAATTGCCAGACCATAAAAATACTCACACTAAGGGCAGATGGACCCACATGGGAATTCAGGAGTACATCAAATGAGGCCTAGCATTATCATGTATAAGAAAGAATCCAGGGGCACCTGCATATAGTCTCACAATGGGTTTGAGGATCTCATCCGGGTACCTAATGATTCCTCTGACTAGCACATAGCCTCCCCGCTTCATTTCTTGACCCGCTGACAAACTGGTCATGCTGGAGAATGTTGAACAGCACAACATTCTCTACGGGGTCTCCAGACTGTCAAATCTGTCACATGTACTCCGTGTGAACCAACTCTCATCCTTGAAGAGCACAGGGCGCCAGTGTCAAATATGCCACCCTCATGGAGTCTGTTTCTGACAGTTTGAGCAGACACATGGATGTTGGTGGCCTGCTGGGGGTCATTTTGCAGGGCTCTGGCACTGCTCCTGCTGTTCCTCCTTGCACAAAGGAGGAGTTAGCGATCCTGCTGCTGGGTTGTTGCCTTGTTACGGCTCCCTTCATGTCGCCTGGTATACTGGCCTGTCTCCTGGTATTTGCTCCATACTGTGGACACTGTGCTGACACAGTTACCCTTCTTGCCACATCTCACATTGATGTGCCATCCTGAATGAGCTGCAATACCTGAGCAACTTCTGTGGGTTGTACCGTAGACACCGCCTCAAGTTACTTCACTTCTAGGGGTGAAAGCAATGACAAAATGCAAAAGTGACCAAAACAACAACCAGAAAGGATGAGAACAGAGAAATGATCTGTGGTCACCCCCTGCAGAACAACTCCTTTAAATGGGGTGTCTTGCTAATTGTCTATTATTTTTACCTATTGTCTGTTCCATTTGCACAACAGCAGGAGAAATTGTTCACAATCAGTGTTGCTTCTTAACTGGACAGGTTGATTTCACAGAAGTGGGATTGATGTGGAGTTACATTGTGTTTGTGTTCCCTTTATTTTTTGAGCAGTGTATTTTATGCCTTGAATTAGAGGCCAGGATTTTGTAATATTTCTATTCCTGATGACAATACTGTCTTTCAGGTTGATAGGTTGTACGACTGGAAGAAAAGTCCAGAGACTGATGTGGCTGCTACTTTAAAAAAACAGAAAAAAAATACTAAGGATGAGTTTGAAGAGCGCACCAAGGCCATTATTGTGGAATTTGCACAGCAGGTAAATAAAAAGGTTTATTGAGTAGAGACATAGTAACTTGTATTTATTTTTATTTTTTTCTAATTATTTCAAATTAAAAAAATGATCTGAAAATTGGGATTTTAGTGGGATATTCTCTTTAAAATGGGTTAACATGTAAAACTGGTTTACACTTAAACTATGTGTTTAGAAGTTAGGTGAAACTTGCAGGTTTTCACCCGACAGGACATCTTTTCTAAATGTATTCACTCATAGAAACTTATAATTTTCAGCTTCAGATGAAGGAAGGGAGACACAGTTCATTACTGGTGGGTAGGCGGAGCCCAGATGAGATAGACACCTCAGATTAAAAAGAGTGTTGACCGGCCCCTCCAGCTCGGGCTCCTCCTACTCAGCTCTCCAGTTTACAATTTGAGGTCTCAGAGGATAGTCGCTGCTGGAAGCAGCTCCTCAGAAGATTTTATTATTTTTTTATCGGACAAGAGACTTGGATCACCTAAAGTGGTCTAGAGGTCTCAGGGGTCTCAGCGCTGCTGGACCCCAACCTCTCCCTTGGCGGATCTGTATTACCCTATATGGTGGTCCCTGCAGAACCCTGCCGGCCCGGGGGGATGAGGATGGCTTCCCTGGCGGGGGCGCAAACCGCGCTGCAGGGGTCACTGCGTTCCCCGCCCTGGGGGGAAGCGATGGGCATAGCGCCAGAAACCCCTGGGGGTCCCTGTGGCGCTTTCGGCTGGTGAGTGCTCCACATTTTTATAATGTGTGTGAGTGATTCAGCGACTGCTGCGGCAGCCGCTGTTACAGTATTCATGCCGGTGACTGTGTGTTTTTTGTCCGCAGGTGGATGCCTGCAGGACATAGTGAGAGAGGAGTGCGCGCTTTTTTATTTTTTTGAATTTCGCGCCGCTCTGAGCGCGCGCTTTACGGCAGTCTCCTTTTCCGGCTTCTCTCATGAAGCACACGGAGGCACAGCGCGGCAGCCATTACTGACAGGCTGGAAGCTCCCTCGGAATCGCTCTCCTCCCCTCCCGGCAGACGCTGCACAGAGCATGGGAACCAGCTGGGTGAGTCGCTTCTACCATAGAGCAGAAGCTTAACCCCTTCACCCCCACAGCGCGGGCGCCTTTCTGAGGCACAAATGGGTGGCAGACTGCGCTGCCTGCAGCTGTTATCTCATAAGGGGGCTCGCACACCTTTTCAATAAAGAGGTTGTGGGGAGTCTGCGACAGTAATACTGCCACTATACGTTCCTGCTAACGACCGATAACGACGCATACTATGCGATCGTTGGTGTAACCATGTTTAATGTCGCTAGTAGCTGCCAATCTGGGCGATTTCATTAACAACGCATAAGCGATTAGTGATCCCCTTAATGACTTTGGCGGTCATTGCGATTTACTAACAGCGCATAAGTGTGGCATAGCTGTCCTGTAGCTGCTGCCTTATAAGAGGCACTTAGGGCTCGCACACCCTTTTCATTATTAAGGTTGTGGGAAGTCTGCGACTTTAACACCTTCTTAGGCGGTTAACTCTTAATGGGGGACAGCTGGGGTAGCTCTCTCTTTAAGAGCTTTAACCCTTCAGCGTTCGTTTTTTCTTTAAGAAACACACTTTCTAGTTACTGACAGGTTTAACCTGCCATATACTGTGCAACCGTCTCCCAGATCCGCTACAGGATCAGTCTCACGTATCTGACGCGCAGACCTCGACGGCGTTAAGCGCAAGGCGGTCGGAGGTTCCAGTGGTGTCAGAATGGAGGCCCTCGCTAGCTTCTATTGATGGCCTGTCTGATTTTCTGTTATTGAGTGTCAGCTAGATCCTCTCATGTCAGGAAGCGACACAAGCCGGTGCCTTCCTTCCCGCGTAACGAAAATGTCCGATTCGGACAAGGGGGATCGGCAGGGACACTCTGCCTCTCTTTTGGCCGTAAAGAGGTTTTTATTGGAGGCGTTACAGTTACCGGAGGAGGTATCTGGACGTCCTGGTAAGTCGGCCCGGATGTTTTCAGTCACGATCAAGCTTTACCATCACTGGATAAGCTTAATGGGGCAGTGTTCCGTATCCGTGTTCTACGGAGTTGATGATAATTGGATCCTTCTCCTGAAGTGGATGTCCCTTTATCCAAGCTTAGCAAAATCCTCCTGTTAAGGGGAAGGCGAGTCTGCAGGACCCGCTGGACAGAAAAACATAGATGGCAGAAAAATCCATCTGCGAGACCGCGGATCATGGATTCAGATTAAGGATCCATGTGTGCTTGTAAAGTTTCCCTGAGCCGGTTGGACCGTCTACGGACGGCGTGGCAAGGTGGATCTCCTCTATCGAGGTAGATGGGCTTTTCCAGTTGTTGGAGGATACTGCGTCACTGCTACCCAGGGCGCAATCTTCGGCAGTCACAGTCGGAAGAGCACTGTGGCTTAGACAGTGGACTGGGGACGCAGTTTCCAAACAGGTCAGCTATTTGGACCTGACCTTACTGAGCTGATTGCCAAGGTAAAGGCAAAAGAATCAGCTTTACCGCAGCGCAGAGCTGTGACTTCTGCGTCTGGCAGGACTAGTGCCGGTAGTTGTCGGCAGTCTTTTCGGTCCAGGGGATAATTCGGTCAGCCCTCTGGGGGTTTCGGGTCGTCTCTTTTTTTTTTTTTTCAAAAAAAATAAAAAAATTCCCTGGAAACAGAACTTCCGTTAAGACAAAAAGCCCGCTAAGACGGTCTGACGTCAGGGTATCACTCGAGCGCTCTCGAGTGGGGGGGTCGTTTACTCCAATTCAAACCGACTTGGGCTTCCCGCGTGTCGGACACCTGGGTGACACAGGTTGTGTCGGCAGGCTGCTTCATAGAGTTTTCTTTCTCGACCCCCAGACAGTTTTTTTGTCAATCTCGCGTTCCGTCAGAGCCCGCTACTGTGGGAGGTAGATTTCCTTCTGCAGAAAGGTGTGATGGTTCCGGTTCCGCCGGAGGGCCGGGAAGAGGGTTATATTTTAACCTCTTTGTGGTCCCCAAAAAAGAGGACAAATTTCGGCCCATTTTGAATCTCAAAAAATTGAATCGGCATGTCCACGTCCGGAAATTCCGCATGGAGTCGCTTCGCTCCGTTGTGGCAGCCTTGTCGCAGAACGATTTTTTGGTGTCAACCGACATTCGCGACGCTCATTTGCACTTTCCAATCGGAAGGGCCCACCAACGCTTCTTTCGTTTTTGCCAGGATACCAGTTTGTGGCTCTGCCATTTGGGTTGGTCTCAGCACTCAGAGTTTCTACAAAAAATTCTGGCGCCTCTCATGGCAATTCTTCGAAGACAGGGGGTTTCGTTTCTTCCCTATCTGGACGACCTTTTGTTTGTGGCGTCCTCAAAGAAGGAGGCGGTGACTGCTTGCAATCTATCCCTTCAGCTCCTGGAGGACTTCGGGTGGCTGGTCAATTGGGAGAAGTCATCTCTGGAACAGTCGCAGTCATTCATGTTTTTGGGGATGCATTTCGACACGGTACGAGCAGTGGTGTCTCTGCTTCCAGTCAAGCAAGCAAGTCTCCTTCGACATGTACAGGTTATGAAGTTTTCGACAGCATTGTCCCTTTGAAGGTGTATGCGCCTTCGGGGTTTGATGGTGGCTCCATGGAGGCACTTCCGTTTGCCCAGTTTCATTCCAGGGCCATCCAAAGGCTCATTCGGAGCCGTTGGGATCGATCGCAGGCTTTGCTGGATTGCAGTGTCATCATCTCTCACAGGGTGCGAGAATCCCTAGGATGGTGGTTACGTCCAGGAGCGTTATCCCTGGGGAAGTCTTTCCTCTCCGAGGCGGTCGATCATAACCACCGATGCCGGCCTGAAGGGCTGGGGGGGGTGTCTGGAACGATCCCTGGATTCAGGGAGTATGGTCATCGGAAGAGTCTGTTCTACCGATCAACATCCTGGAATTGAGGGCAATTTTCCTTTGCCTCCAACATTGGACGGTCCCTTTGAGCGGTCTGCCAGTCCGAGTGCAGACAGACAATGCGACGGCGGTCGCGTATATCAACCATCAAGGCGGGACGAGGAGTTCCAGACTCATGGTGGAGGTGTCTCGGATCTTGTTATGGGCCGAGACCAGGGTGCCAGCCATCTCTGCGACACATTCCAGGAGTCCAGAATATCACGGCGGACTTTCTCAGTTGCGAGAAGATGGATCCCGGAGAATGGAGTCTTCATCCGAAAATTTTTTGCACTGCTGTGCTCCCGTTGGGGAACTCCCCAAGTGGATTTGATGGCATCCAGGTTCAATGCCAAATTACCGACTTTCATGTCCAGGTACAAGGATCCGAAGGCTGTGGCGGTGGATGCTCTAGTGGCTCCGTGGGGCCAATTCGAGCTCATCTATGTGTTTCCGCCGATTTCCTTGCTTCCTCTGGTGCTACGTCGGATCAGACTAGAGAGAATCCCGGCTATGTTGATAGCCCCAGATTGGCCAAGGAGGACGTGGTTCTCGACTCTGGTGTCGCTCCTGGCAGCGCCACCATTTCCTCTTCGCTCGGACCTGTTAACCCAAGGGCCCGTTCGTCATCCGGACCTGAAGTCTCTGCGTTTGACGGCGTGGCTCTTGAGACCGGAATATTGGCCCGTCAAGGGTTTTCAGCCGAAGTCATTGCCACTTTGCGAGCTGCCAGGGGTCCGGCTACTACTAGGATTTACCACAAGACTTGGGAAGCCTTCTTTTCGTGGTGTTTGGGTTCTTCAAGGAACCCGAGGATTTTTTCCATTCCCAATTTGTTGGCCTTCCTGCAATTTGGGCTAGACAAGGGTTTGGCAGTGAGCACCCTGAGGGGTCAGGTTTCTGCTCTGTCCTTGCTGTTCCGGAAGGCTATCGCCTCGCGTAGGGACGTGCGTTCCTTTTTTCGCGGTGTAACCCGTCAGTTTCCGCCTCGGAGGGCACCTGTTTCTCCTTGGCGTCTCAATCTTGTTTTGGAGGCTCTTCAACACGGGCCTTTTGAGCCTATGGACTCTGTTAGTCTCTCTTTGCTCTCTTGGAAGGTTGCCTTCCTAGTGGCGGTCACCTCTTTGAGAAGGGTTTCTGAGTTGGCGGCTCTTTCTTGCTCGCCTCCTTTCCTGGAGTTTTACCCGGATCGCGTAGTGCTTCGCACGCGGGGCGACTTCCTACCTAAGGTGTCACAATTTCATGTTAACCGGGATATTGTGTTGCCCTCTCTTTATCCGGGGCCGAGTAATGCGAGGGAACCGGTCTTGCACACATTGGATTTGGTGCGGGCTTTGAAGTTCTATTTGTCTGTTACTCAAAGTTTTCGGAAGTCGGACTCCCTGTTTGTGATTCCAGCAGGTCGCCGACGTGGTCATCGAGCTTCCAAGGATTCTATAGCTCGTTGGATCCGGTCGGCCATTTTGGAGGCTTACCGACTTAAGGGCGAACCTTGCCCGATTAGGGTTCGAGCCCATTCCACGAGAGCTGTGGACTCATCGTGGGCTTTCCATCAAGGGGCCTCGGCAGCTCAGCTTTGCCGGGCGGCGACTTGGCGCTCCGTCCACACCTTTACAAAATTTTATAAGGTGGACGTTAGTGCTTCCGCTGATGCAGCCTTGGGACGTAGGGTCCTGCAGGCGGCTGTGGTTTAAAGTTCTCGTTAACTTGTGTTTAGCGCTAGTTGCGCATTTTCTTAGGTTGTTGGGTTCTGCCTTTTATGGTTTTTTCCCACCCTTAATTTTTGGACTGCTTTGGGACGTCCCACTAGTAATGAACTGTGTCTCCCTTCCTTCATCTGAAGCTGAAAGATGGATTTTGGTAAGAACTTACCTGTAAAATCCTTTTCAGCGAAGAAGGAAGGGAGACACAGATCCCTCTCATGGCAGAAGTGTGTTGTTGTTTTCAGATGCGGCGTGACCCTCCTCTGATAGCGATTATCTGGGCTGAGGTTGACGCGCTAAGGCTCTGTTCCAGCATCGCCAGCTCATCGCAGTGGTCAGGTCCAGTGAGTAGTACCTGGAACTGTGTGGTTTTTGCTCACATGCATGCATAACCTGTATTTTTGTGTTTTCTTCTCTGAATTTCTTCAGAAGGGGTTATGTTGCTCCGCTGGTGATATTGCTCTTCCTTAAGCTTGTGTACGACTGGAGAGCTGAGTAGGAGGAGCCCGAGCTGGAGGGGCCGGTCAACACTCTTTTCAGCTGCAGAATGGAAGGGAGGGAGACACAGGAATTCATTACTGATGGGTAGGCGGAGCCCCAGATCAGGATGTCACCTCAGATCAAAAGAGTGCTGACTGGCTGGCCCCTCCAGCTCGGGCTCCTCCTACTCAGCTCCAGTCTAAGATTTGAGGTCTCAGAGGATGGTCGCTGCTAATGCAGCTCCTCAGAAGATTTTATTATTTTATATTCGGACAGGAGACTTGGATCACCAGTTGGTCTAGAGGTCTCAGGGGTACCAGCGCTGCTGTACCCCAACCTCTCCCTTGGCGGATCTGTATTTACTCAAAGTCCCTGCAGAATCCTTGCCGGCCCTGGGGGATGAGGAGAGCTTCCCTGGCGGGATGCAAACCACACGTGCGGTCACTGCGTTCCTCGCCCTGGGGGAAGCATGGGCACAGCGCCAGAAACCCCTGAGGGTCCCTGTGGCGCTTTGGCTGGTGAGTACTCCACACAAATTTTTTATTATTATGTGTGAGTGCTTTAGCGTCTGAGTGAGCAGCGCTATTACTTGTATGTCATTATGCTTCAGCGCTGCTGTGACAGCGCTGTTACATAGTAGATGTGGTGATTTTTTGTCCGCAGGCAGATAGCTGCAGGACAGAGAGGGAGCAGGAGCGGGGGAGTTCGCGCTCATTATTTGAGCTAGCAGGGGGTGTGGCCTAACGATTCCCGGTCTTCTGAGCAGGAAGACGCGCGCTCTGGCGTTTCTCCTGCGACTCCCCCACTGTGGCGGCCATTACACAGGCTCCTGGGCTCCTCAGACCGCTCCTCTCCTCATAAGACACCACGGCCAGCTGGGTGAGTGCTGATTCCTCACCCCGCAGCGCAGCGATCGCTATCCTGCAGCTGCAGTCTCATTAGAGACATAAAATTGGCTGGGGCTCACACTTCATATATATATATTGTGGTGAGTTTGCAATATTAACCCCTCTGAGGGTTATTTCTACCAGCTAAATTTTTTGACTGAATACCGCTGGGGTAACCCTGCCTGGTGAAGCGTTAACCCTTCAGCGTTTTAAAAAAAAAAAAAAAAAAAAAAAAAAACGCATAGTTTTTGCTGGTATTACCGCTTTGACCTGCTCATACAGGTGAGACATGTCTGAACAGAGTTCAGATGCCGCGGACCACGTCCCAGTGCCATTACGGCAATCAGATACGCAGACCTCCACAGCGTCTAGCGCTGCGGTCGACAGCGGTGAAAAATTGGATGATATCGCTCGATCGATCAACAACTTGTCTGACCTTTTAGGTCAATATGTGTCTGCTAATTCCTCTCAGAGGAAGCGACGCAGGCCGTTACCAGCCTCTACACGGAGCGAGTCAGATGTATCTGATATTGGGCAGAGTTCCCCTTTAAATTCGGATGGAGAAATATCCGATTCAGATGCGGACGAGCCGCAGGGGCGTTCTCTATGGCGAAGCGTACGGAGGCATTAATTGAAGCCATGAGAGATATATTACAGTTACCGGAGGAGGTAACTAGTCGTCCTGGTAAATCAGCACGCATGTTCCAGGAGTCCCGTGCTTCGCGTACAACATTGCCAGCTCTGGATGAGCTTAATAGTGTAATAGAGGAGGAACGTCTGTGTCCAGATAAGCGTTTTCATGGAACGCATTTCTTTGATACACTTTATCCTTGCTCTGCGGAGTTAAAGGCTAATTGGACTTCTGCTCCTGAAGTGGATGTGTCTTTATCTCAGCTTAGTAAATCCTCACTACTCCCTATTAAGGGGAAAGCGAGTTTACAGGAGCCTTTGGATAGAAAAACGGAATTGGCGGCAAAAGCAAGCTATGAGGCTGCGGGTCATGGATTCCGAGCGGTGCTAGGATCCATGTGTGCTGCTAGAGCTTCTCTAGGCTGGTTGGCACGTCTGAAGACGGAGTTGCAAAATGAATCTCCGTTATCTGAGATACGGGAAACTTGTGAATGGTTAGAAACGGCAGCCTGTTATATCTTTGATGCCGGTCTGGATACGGCATCTCTGCTGGCCAAAGCGCAAGCTTCAGCGGTCACAGTCAGAAGAGCTTTATGGCTCAGACAGTGGGCCGGGGACGCAGTTTCCAAACAAGGGTTGTTGGCCTTACCTTACAAGGGTGGCCATCTTTTTGGATCCGACCTCACAGAGCTGATTTCCAAGGCTAAGGCGAAGGAATCAGCATTACCACAGCGTAGGGCCATGGCCTCGGTGTCCAGTAAGCCTGGTGTCTATAGTGGTCGGCGGTCCTTTCGGGGCCGAGGACGATCTAGTCACTCCTCGTGGGGATCGGGTCGTCCTTCCTTCTCAGGAAAGAAATCCTCTCAGAAAACTCGTACTCCCTGGAAGCAGAGTTTCCGCCAGGACAAGCGGGAACTTGACAAGAAGCCCGCAAAGTCGGATTGACGCCAGGGGTCCACTCGAGGATTCTCGAGTGGGGGGTCGCCTGCTTCTTTTCAAGGCGACTTGGATGGCTCGCGTTCCAGATTCCTGGGTAACGCGGATAGTGTCGGCAGGCTATTTCATAGAGTTTGCTTCTCGACCCCCAAATGTTTTTTGTCAATCTCGCGTTCCGTCGGAACCCGAGTTTGTTGTCGCTCTACAGCGAGAGGTCGAATCTCTGCTACAAAAGGGTGTAGTGATACCGGTTCCGTCAGAGGATCGAGGGAAAGGTTTTTATTCCAACCTTTTGTAGTTCCCAAAAAGGAGAACAAATTTCGCCCGATTCTGGATCTCAAGCGATTAAACCGGCATGTCCATGCCCGGAAATTTCGCATGGAGTCGCTTCGCTCCGTTGTGGCAGCTCTGTCACAGAACGATTTTCTGGTGTCAATCGACATTCGCGACGCCTATTTGCATATTCCCATCGGAAAGGCTCATCAGCGCTTTCTTCGATTTGCCATAGGTCAGAATCATTACCAGTTCGTGGCTCTGCCGTTCGGCTTAGCCTCAGCGCCAAGGGTCTTTACAAAAATTCTGGCGCCCCTCATGGCAATCCTTCGAAGACAGGGGATTACGATTCTCCCTTATCTGGACGATCTTTTGATCGTGGCTTCCTCGGAGGAGGAGGCGTTGACGGCTCGGGATTTGTCTCTTCAGTTTCTGAAGGACTTCAGTTGGCTAGTCAATGGGAGAAGTCGTCCCTGGAACCATCGAGGACAATCCTCTTTTTGGGAATGCATCTCGACACGTTTCGGTCGGTAGTTTCCCTACTACCAGACAAACAGTCATGTCTTCTTCGACATGTACAGATTATGAAATCCTCAACGGCAATGTCCCTACGGAAGTGTATGCGTCTTCTGGGACTGATGGTGGCGTCCATGGAGGCAATTCCTTTTGCCCAGTTCCATTCCAGGACTCTCCAAAGGTTCATCTTGAGTCGATGGAACCGGTCGCAATCGCTGGATTGCAGTGTCACTATTTCTCGCGCGGTGCGGGATTCTCTAGAATGGTGGTTACGTCCAGGGGCATTCTCCCTGGGGAAGTCTTTCCTCCCTCCGAAGTGGTCAGTCATAACCACCAATGCCAGCCTGACGGGCTGGGGGGGTGTTTGGAACAATCTCTGGATTCAGGGGGTATGGTCATCGGAAGAGTCTGTTCTTCCGATCAACATCCTGGAATTGAGGGCGATTTTCCTTTGCCTCCAACATTGGACGGTCCCTTTGAGCGGTCTGCCAGTCCGAGTGCAGACAGACAATGCGACGGCTGTCGCGTATATCAATCACCAAGGTGGGACAAGGAGTTCCAGACTCATGGTAGAGGTGTCCCGAATTCTGATTTGGGCAGAGGCCAGTGTACCAGCCATTTCGGCGATTCATATTCCAGGGGTTCAGAATATTACAGCGGACTTTCTCAGTCGCAGAAGGATGGATCCCGGGGAATGGAGCCTTCACCCGGAAGTTTTTGCACTACTGTTCTCTCGCTGGTGGATTTGATGGCATCCAGGTCCAATGCCAAGTTACCGATGTTCATGTCCAGGTACAAGGACCCGAAGGCTGTGGCGGTGGATGCTCTAGTGGCTCAGTGGGATCAGTTCGAGCTGATCTATGTATTCCCGCCGATATCCTTACTTCCTCTAGTACTGCGTCGGATCAGACTAGAGAGAATTCCAGCTATTTTGATAGCTCCAGACTGGCCAAGAAGGGTGTGGTTCTCGACAATAATGTCGCTGTTGGCGGCACCTCCTTTTCCACTCCCTCTTCAACCGGACTTGTTGACTCAGGGGCCCGTTTGTCATCCGGACTTGATGTCCCTGCGTTTGACGGCGTGGCTCTTGAGACCGAAATCTTGACCCGTAGAGGTTTCTCAGCCGAGGTCATTGCTACTCTTCGTGCTGCAAGAAGTCCGGCTACTACTAGGATTTACCACAAAATTTGGGAAACCTTCTTTTCGTGGTGTTTGGGGTCCTCTCGGAACCCGAGAAAATTTTCCATTCCCAACCTGTTGGCTTTTCTGCAGCATGGGCTAGACAAGGGTTTGGCAGTCAGCACCCTGAAAGGTCAGATTTCTGCTCTGTCCTTATTGTTCCGGAGAACCATTGCTTCGAATAGAGACGTGCTCTCCTTTTTCCGAGGTATATCTCGTAAGTTTCCGCCGCGGAAGGCACCCGTGTCTCCTTGGCGGCTCAACCTTGTTTTGGAGGCTCTTCAGCATAAACCTTTTGAGCCTATGGTTTCTGCTAGCCTTTCTTTACTTTCTTGGAAGGTGGCTTTCCTTGTTGCAGTCACTTCCTTGAGGAGAGTTTCTGAGTTGGCAGCTCTTTCTTGTTCGCCTCCTTTTCTGGAGTTTTTTCCGGATCGTGTAGTGCTTCGCACTCGGGGTGATTTTTTGCCTAAAGTGGTGTCACAATTTCATGTCAACCAGGATATTGTGTTGCCTTCATTCTGCCCGGATCCGAAGAATGTGAAAGAGCGAGCTTTACACACATTGGATTTAGTGCGGGCCTTGAAGTTTTATCTATCTATTACTCAAGGTTTTCGTAAGACGGACTCCCTATTTGTGGTTCCAGTCGGTCGTCGGCGTGGTCAACGAGCTTCCAAGGATTCTATAGCTCGTTGGATCCGGTCAGCTATATTGGAAGCTTACCGTCTTCAGGGTGAATCTTGCCCGATTAAGATTCAAGCCCATTCCACGAGGGCTGTGGCTTCATCGTGGGCTTTTCACCAAGGTGCTTCGGCAGTGCAGCTCTGCCGGGCGGCAACTTGGCGCTCTGTCCACACGTTTACGAAGTTTTATAAAGTGGACGTCAGTGCTTCCGCTGATGCAGCCCTCGGACGTAGGGTCCTGCAGGCAGCTGTAGTTTAAAGTTCTGGATGAACTTGTGTTTAGCGCTGGTTGCGCTTTGTTGTTAAGGTTGTTGGGTTTCTGCCTCTTGTTGGTTTTTTCCCACCCTTATTTTTGAACTGCTTTGGGACGTCCCATCAGTAATGAATTCCTGTGTCTCCCTCCCTTCCATTCTGCAGCTGAAACACGGATTTTGGTAAGAACTTACCGGTAAAATCCTTTTCAGCGAAGGAAGGGAGGGAGACACAGCACCCTCCCAAGGCAGAAGTGTGTTGATGTTTTCAGATGCAGCGCGACCCTTATCTGATAGCGATTATCTGGGCTGAGGTCAGCGCGCTAAGGCTCTGTTCCAGCATCGCCAGCTCATCGCAGTAGTCAGGTTCCGTGAGTAGTACCTGGAACTCTGTGGTTTTTGGCTTTCTTTGCATGCATAACCTGTATCCTTGTGTTTTTTTCTCTGAAGTTTCTTCAGAAGGGGTTATGTTGCTCCGCTGGTGATCTTGGCTCTTTTCCTAAAAGCTTTGGTACGATTGGAGCTGAGTAGGAGGAGCCCGAGCTGGAGGGGCCAGCCAGTCAGCACTCTTTTGATCTGAGGTGACATCCTGATCTGGGGCTCCGCCTACCCATCAGTAATGAATTCCTGTGTCTCCCTCCCTTCCTTCGCTGAAAAGGATTTTACCGGTAAGTTCTTACCAAAATCCGTGTTTTAATCTGAGGTGTCTATCTCATCTGGGCTCCGCCTACCCACTAGTAATGAACTGTGTCTCCCTTCCTTCTTCGCTGAAAAGGATTTTACAGGTAAGTTCTTACCAAAATCCGTCTATTTGTTGTCTCTTCTTGTTGTCCCTTTCTAAATGGGCCCTTTATTTGACTTGTCTTTGGGCCCATTTAGAAAGGCTAAGATTCGGGAACAAGTATTCTTAGGAATGCCTTTAATCGCCTGACGAACAAGCAAAAAATGCTTGATCGTCAGGTGAGATGATTTTTAAGCAAGCTTAAAAAATAATCGTTCTCAGCAGCACAGATGTATTATTCGCAAAGAACAATCGTTTAACTATTATTCTATTCTCATGTAAGTGTGCTTGGTCGGTCTAACCAGGTTATTAAACGAGTGGCTTATAGTCACGAGACAGCCTGTTTAAATAGGCTTTTTTTCTCCTTGGATATACCAGCAGTTGGTGTTTAACATCAAGTCATTAGCATCAGACATGACAACACAATGAACCAGTAAGTTGGGTTGCTGGTTGTGTCATTTGACGTCATGAGTTATGGTTATTTTTTGTGTGAATAATTTGCAGTTCTTGTTTTAATCCAGGGCCTGAATGCCGCCTTGTTTTATGAGAATAAAGATCCGCGCACATTTGTGTCTTTGGTCCCAACCTCAGCTCATACTGGAGATGGCATGGGCAATCTGATCTCCCTGCTAGTGGATCTCACTCAGACTATGCTTAATAAGAGACTGGCCCATTCAGAAGAGCTGAGAGCTCAAGTAATGGAGGTAAGTTTTTTTTTTTTTTGATTGTTTTTTTTATTAACATACATTTGATCTTGTTTGTTGTAGAAGATGTAACTTCTTTTTATACAATATTTTCACTAGGTGAAGGCTCTTCCTGGCATGGGTACTACCATTGATGTGATCTTGATCAATGGACGCCTAAAAGAAGGAGATACTGTTATTGTTCCAGGTGTAGAAGGGCCAATTGTCACACAGATCAGAGGACTTTTGCTTCCTCCTCCAATGAAAGAATTGCGAGTAAAGGTAAGTGATTTATTGCAGTGTATCCATTGCACTGTTGACACGTGTTTGTGAAATATATCAGAATTGCTGTGTTTTGTTCATCCATTATCCTCCATAAATCAATAAAGCAATTTATTGAAGTAACCCCCAAAATAAAGCCAATGAAAACCAGACTATTCCATAAAACATGTTCTTGTATAGCTCTGCTTCCAGAAAAGTAAGGTTTTGGGTGTTTGAATCTGGCCGCAATATTTACTAGTGTCAGAATAACCCTAAGGGTACGTCTCCATGCTGCGTATTGGCAGCGCTTTGGCTGCAGCGGAAACCCTGCTCCGCCAAAAGTGCAGCCCCCTTTTGTACGCACGGTGATGCCTCATGTATTCATTGAACACATGCGGAATCACCGCATCATATCCATAGACAGGGTTATTTATCTTGTGGAGACGGAGCATCTCCGCAAGATAAATTGACATGCTGCGGTCTGGAAAGACTCGCCACATGTCCGGATATGCAGGGCTGCCGGATGCGGCCCTGCACGCATAGTGGAGACGAGATTTCATTAAATCCCCTCCACTATGCTGTAACATCTGGACATGCGGCTGTACGCAGCGTCCAATCCACAGCAAATACTGAATGTTTCCTGAACGTGGAAACCTACTCTTACATGTACACCACGTGGTTGTAAATTACCGCGTAAAAACGGATCTATCTCATCTTGAATAAAACTGTGAGACTGGTTCCAGATGGTTGATGACTTTTCCATTCATTGTTTCAGAATCAGTATGAAAAGCACAAAGAAGTTCTTGCTGCTCAGGGAGTGAAGATTTTGGGCAAGGACTTGGAGAAAACATTGGCAGGTTTGCCACTTTTGGTTGCTCAAAAAGACGATGAAATCCCCGTCTTGAGGGTAAGTTTAGTTGTGTAAATGATCACATTTCCATTAGGCAACTTTCCGATTGTTCCTTATTTCTCAGAGCCAATGTTGAGAGCTATAACCATGTGTCTTTTGTAAGGATGAGCTCATCCATGAGCTGAAGCAGACACTGAATGCAATCAAGTTGGAAGAGAAGGGAGTTTATGTGCAAGCATCCACTTTGGGCTCCTTGGAGGCTCTGCTTGAATTTCTGAAAACCTCAGAAGTGCCAGTAAGATTTCTATAATCTACACTGTCTGTTATACCTATGTTGAGCAAAAATCCTCTTCTGCGTATACAAAATACAAAAAACCTGTACTCTGCAGGTTTTCATTTTCTGTAGGTACAGCAGACTCTGCTATGGTTTTATCTGTGCATTAACTCATAAAAGGCATAATAAGGCCTCTTTCACACTTCAGTCGTGTGACGTCCGCCCAAGTGTGAAAATGGCTGATCTGTTAGAAAAGTGTAAAAACGGATCAGTTTTCTGATGGATCCGCCAAGAAGTTTTCACCCGGAAATTATGAAATTTTCGTTCCGGAAATGTAAGTTTGCAAGTCCGGACCGAGGAGAGAGAGAGAGCCAGCGCCACTTTAGTCTGTATCTTCACCACTTGACCCATACTGTGACTCAATAGAGCGCTTGACATCTGTGGACAGTCTTTTTCTCAAAATTCTTTTTATTAGAAGATTTTTACAGTATAGGGGATAATGGGTCAGGAAAGCAATGAAGGGAAAGGAAGGCAACCAAACAAAGGAAAAGAGAAAATGGTTTAGGGAGGAAGAGGAGAATAGGAAAATGAAGGGAAATGAAGATTATCTCAACATGGTTGCACCACAACAATTAACAAACCAAGTGCAAAAAACAACATAAAATAACGTATAGATTAAAAGAATTTGGCAAATAAG
The DNA here is from genome assembly GCA_033576555.1 of Oophaga sylvatica. Taxonomy (NCBI): domain Eukaryota; kingdom Metazoa; phylum Chordata; class Amphibia; order Anura; family Dendrobatidae; genus Oophaga; species Oophaga sylvatica. The sequence continues at coordinate 321,298,259 of JARQOD010000002.1, forward strand.
ACATCATATAAAGAGGTTTTTCTGGCTTGGAGAAAAAATTACGTTTCAAGAGGACCATTTGGAATTATGTTTAGATAGAGAGTTATTCCTTAAAGCTAAGGATATTTCAAAGATGTTATGAGATAACGTAATATCAATTATGTCAGAAATAGAGGGAATAGCCATCGATTTCGACAGTCTTTTTCAGTGCATTCCTACTAGACTCTAAACAAGGCTGTCATGAGAACACATTGGAAACAGTGATTACTAGTGATGAGCGGACATGGTTGGATAAAGTGTTGTTTGAGTATGCTTGGGTTCTAATAGTGTCTCAGTCGTGCTCGAATACTAAGTTCGAGTCCCCGCGGCAGCATGTCTCGCGGCTGTTCGACAGCCGCAACACTTACAGGGATTGCCTTTTTGTTATGCAGCAGCTGTGTTGCAGCTGTCAAACAGCCGTGAGACATGCAGCCTTTCTGACTAGAACATACTATTCTTTCACATCAAATATACTCTTCGCTCCCTAGTGTTGTCTGATAACACCTTAGCCGATCTTGTCTGCTCATCACTAGTGATTACTCTTCTGCACATGGGATGCTGTGTATTCTGGTTAGTCACAGCGCAGGAACCATGCTGGGAACTGGAGACTATGGTAAGTATATTAACAGCCCCACTTTTTACATCACAGTTATAAAGGGACTGAAAGTTAAACAGATTTCTGGGAGTGCTACTTTAATACTTCTTCGTGGGACAGTCCCTTTTATTGACCATTTCATCTATTTTCTATGCCTTTTTTTGGGTACATGTGTTATAACAGGCTGCTGTTTACATGGTTTTGTAAACGTCCCTTTGTAGGGGACAGTTTTAGTTTACAAAATGTTTCATCTGATATATGTCCATTTTTCCATCCATACAGTATGCTGGAATTAATATTGGACCTGTACATAAAAAAGATGTCATGAAGGCCTCTGTGATGTTGGAGCATGATCCTCAGTAAGTTTCGATGCCAGTCTTGTGTACAGTTTATAGAATGGATGGGTGATACTTTGTTGGGAAATACATAAAGTTTATGTAAAAAGTCATTAATTACAGTGTTATTTCTTATTTCTCCTTTGCCTCATTGGGGTACACAGGACCGTGGATGTATGCTGCTGCCACAAGGAGGCTGACACTAAGTTAATATAAAAAATTAGCTCCTCTTCTGCAGTATACACCTCCACTGTCTCCAGCCTGAACCAGTTCTTGCTTAGTGTCGGTAGGAGGCACATGGGTTTGGTCTTGATACCACATTTCTTTATTTTATTGTTTACCTTTTACTATTGTTTCCATGAACTACAGGGGCGACGGAGCCTTTCAAGGGTCCGATCTCCCCAACCCTACAACAGGCGGGAACGTCGAGTGTCGCCTCTACGTACCCCCACCTGCACCGTTGATATCCATGCCTGAGCTTGATTTAGGGGCAACGGTTCCCTTCAGGCCACCGATCTCCCCGCACCAGCAACAGACGGGAACATGGAGTGTTGCCTCCATGTACCCCCTTCTGAAGCCAGGCTTACAGCCGGACAACAGCCCTGCCCCATCCTAGAGGATTGAACCCCTTGAATTTACTGAGTCTCTTATGGCGTCCGTGCAGCCTCCACAGAATTGCCACTGACTGAACAGCTGCGACGAATGGAGGGCGGGCTGTCCCTCTCCACCTCCTTGTCAAAGGGATGGTGGATTTGGGGCTCCCTGCACCATCCATAATGCAGCTGACCTGAAGGTTCTCAGTACGGGTCCTGCGCTGTAGCGGTCTCCAGACCGGGACACACACCACCGGTAAGTGTGGGCCATGATGTGGTGTGACGAATGCAGCGGCTCTGGCGGCAGGCTCCGGCATCAGTGGATGAAGCGCTTGGGCCACGGACTCCCCCTCCCCTGAGTGCGTTTCAGCTGGCATGGGAAAATTTAGGCCCCGGCTTGGGCCTACAGTCATGGCCAAAAGTTTTGAGAATGACACAAATATTATATTTTCACATGATCTGCTGCTCTCTGGTTTTTATGTGTGTGTTTGACAGATGTTTTTATCACAGACAGAAATATAATTGCAAACATATGAGTAACAAAAGCTTATATTGACAGTTAGAATGAGTTAGTGCAGCAAGTCAATATTTGCAGTGTTGACCCTTCTTCTTCAGGACCTCTGCAATTCTCCCTGGCATGCTCTCAATCAACTTCTGGACCAAATCCTGACTGATAGCAGTCCATTCTTGCACAATCAATGCTTTCATTGTGTCAGAATTTTTAGGTTTTTGTTTGTCCACCCGTCTCTTGATGCTTGAACACAAGTTCTCAATGGGATTAAGATCTGGGGAGTTTCCAGGCCATTGACCCAAAATCTCTATGTTTTGTTCCCTGAGCCATTTAGTTATCACCTTTGCTTTATAGCAAGGTGCTCCATCATGCTGGAAAAGGCATTGTTGATCGCCAGACTGCTCTTGGAGGGTTGGGAGAAGTTGCTCTTGGAGGACATTCTGGTACCATTCTTTATTCATGGCTGTGTTTTTAGGCAAGACTGTGAGAGAGCCGATTCCCTTGGCTGAGAAGCAACCCCACACATGAATGGTTTCAGGATGCCTAACATTTGGCATGAGACAAGACTGGTGGTAGCGCTCACCTTGTCTTCTCCGAATGAGTCGTTTTCCTGATGTCCCAAACAATCGAAAAGGGGATTCATCAGAGAAAATAACTTTACCCCAGTCCTCAGCAGTCCACTGCCTGTACCTTTTGCAAAATATCAGTCTGTACATGATGTTTTTTCTGGAGAGAAGTGGCTTCTTTGCTGCCCTCCTTGAGACCAGGCCTTGCTCCAAGATTCTCCGCCTCAGAGTGCGTGCAGATGCACTCACACCTGCCTGCTGCCATTCCTGAGCAAGCTCTGCACTGCTGGTAGCCCGATCCCGCAGCTGAAACACTTTTAAGAGACGGTCCTGGCGCTTGCTGGTCTTTCTTGGGTGCCCTGGAGCCTTTTTGGCAACAATGGAACCTCTCTCCTTGAAGTTCTTGATGATGCGATAGATTGTTGACTGAGGTGCAATATTTCTAGCTGCGATACTCTTCCCTGTTAGGCCATTTTTGTGCATTGCAATGATGACTGCACGAGTTTCTTTAGAGATAACCATGGTTAACAGAAGAGAAACAATGATGCCAAGCACCAGCCTCCTTTTAAAGTGTCCAGTTACTTAATCATGACAGATTGATCTCCAGCCATGTCCTCATCAACACCCACAGCTGTGTTAATGGAGCAATCACTGAAAAGAGGTTAGCTGGTCCTTTTAAGGCAGGGCTGCAATGATGTTGAAATGTGTTTTGGGAGATAAAGTTAATTTTCTTGCCAAATATTGACTTTGCAAGTAATTGCTGTTAAGCTGATCACTCTTTATAACATTCTGGAGTATATGCAAATTGCCATTAGAAAAAGTGAAGCAGTAGACTTTGTAAAAATTAATATTTGTCATTCTCAAAACTTTTGGCCATGACTGTACTTTATAGAAACTCCGGCCCCCATCATGACGTTGCTGCAGGTGCTCTGCCCTTTTTATGACTGTTGTGGCAACAACTCCGCCCTCTTATTGGCGCGTCTCGCACCCTGCGAGACTTCCTCTGGACAAATCTCGCCGGCCATCTTTATTCGCCGGCCGCTTCCAGGGGGGAAAATAGCACTGTCACCGCTACCACGTCTCGCACTCGGTGAGACTTCGAGGACCCTCAGCGGCCATCTTTTCTGCTGGCACCTGCAGCCTGATCACATATGGGGCACTCTTCACAGCGTCGGTACCGGTTTCATCAGACCCTAATAACGGGCTGGCTCACCGCCTATTCCCTGAGGAGGACTGCTAAGACCAGGGCAAAACCTGGATGGTACCATAAATATATATAAATGTATGTATGATATTAGCCCTTCTCTGCATGGACACATGTCTCTCCCTAAAGCATTTAGAATGGCTATCAAAACACATAGTGTGTGTTTATCTCACCTCCGGCAGTCTGTTACCATGGGGATAGAGTGCTCGCTTCGGCAGCACATATACTGACACTGGAACAATGCAGAGAAGGTTAGCTTAGTTCCTGCGCGAGGATGACACGCAACTTCGTGAAGCGTTCCATGTAAGGCCAGTAATTTCGATTACACTCATTAGCCTGCTGCCACCACTGAGCCCATCGTACCTAGCCCCCCGAGTGGGCTTTGTTGCTGTCACAGTCTGTGGTAACATGGGGACAGAGTAAGCCACTCGACAAGGCCAGTGATTCCGATTGAGCTCAGGAGCCCCCCACCACCACTGAGCCCAGTGTATCTAGCCCCCCGAGTGGGTTTTGTCACTGTCACAGCCAATGGCTTTTCTGGCTACAGCAATTGAGTCCCTCCAGCATTCTGCCACGGGTCGGGACTTTGGTCTGCCTGTCTTTGAGGCTCCTATACTTCACATCAGCCGCTGGCCATCAGGGGCTGTTCTAAATTAAAAAAAAAAAAAAAAACTCCACAGGCATCTAGGAAACAGGTCCATAGTTCATCTCCCGGGCCCTGTCGCGCCTCGGTGGCTGTGAGCTCCGTTTCCCACTCTCCCAAGGTTCGTAGTAACCAGGACTCTGAGCCTGATTCGAATATATGGCTTGTCCTAATCCACCCCGGATCACGAGGTGTCCTTCAAGAGGACCAGACGCTGTCATAGGGTTGTCTATAACCATTCCAAAGTCCAGGACATGGTCCGGCGGCATAGGGAGCAATCGGACAAAAGTTTTGCAAGAAAACCGCTTGACGCAAGATATTCATTTTCTTTGGTTCTACATAAGGAATGCTCCGAATCTCCTCCGGTATCGTGTCTGTTCACCAAAGCCTTCCTATCCTGGCCAAATGGTTCTTCCATCAAAGATCCCACGGACCATCAGATAGAAAATCTGGGTCGTTCAGTTGTTTGAAGCGTCAAGCACGGCTCTCTCTCTCTGCCTATTTCACCCCAACGTGGGTAGCTAAGGCTATGGTCTCTTAAGCAGATACTCTGTCCGCAGCTGTCCAGGCTAGTGACCTTTCCCGGAGGTGGCGAAACTCGCAAATCAGATTACCCTAGCCGGGATTCATTTGTTGCACACTTCCCTGGATACAGCTATCGGTGGCTCTTGCAGCTGCAAACGCCATCTCCATTACACGAACCATGTGACTCAGGGAATGAACCTTACCAGAACGGTCCTGTGTGTTCTTCAGGAGATTTCTGTTAAACCACTGCAGGACGTCTAGCTAAACTTACTTTCTGGAAAGTCGTGTTTTTCTTGTCACTGTTATGTCAGGCAGGCAGGTTTCGAAGCTAGACGCCCTGTCGGCCCATTTCCTAATTGTCCACCAGGACAAGGTGGTTTTCAAAACTGATAATAACAACCGTGAGCGTTACTGTTAAGGAGTTGCCAAGATAGGTTCCCTCACTGTATAACAATAAAATATAAAACCCCGCTCTTAACTTAATAATGTGAAAAACTTTTAATTCAGTCCAGAATTGTAGTACAGCCAAACGTTTCGGTCGTTTTGACCTCATCAGTTACAGACTGTGGTATTAAAAAAAAAAAAAACTCTTTGTGCACATTTTTAGAAGTTAGTTCGGTAATATCAGCATCCGCTGAAATAGTAGTATAATTGTAATCCAGCCAAACAGCATAAATGGATGATCTTAAGAATCCGGTATGGTGCGTGTAAATGTCCACGTGGGACAATGTAGTTTTATTCGAACGCCATGACAGCACCACGGAGAGAGGGGATCCGCCCTTTAGGAGCAGGAAGCCTACAGATACAAAAGGACGGCACCTCTCCCACGCATCAGTTGGTTTCCTGTTCCTGGAGGATGGGTTCCCTACAGACGAAGCTCTTCAGGAGGACCCAGGCCGGCCGGTCGACCCAGGTAGCAGGGGATGGGTGTCTCCTACCTCGACATGTGCGGAGCCCCTGGAAGCGCCACGGTGGGTCCTGGTAGGACTCCACGGCAGTGTGCGGAGCAGGTGGGGCGGTATCCAGCAGGGATCCCCGTCTCACAGCCACCGTCGGTGGGTAAGTATTACCCCCATCGCCCCCTGGGTCTGTGGTACCCTCCTCCGCTCCCTCCGTCCTGCCGTCCTGTCATGGCGTTGGGGGCCGGGAGGTGGCGGTGCAGTGGCTGTCAGGCGCAGTCTCACTGTGTTCCGGGGGCTTCCCCCTGCAGTGTCTCTGTGGCGTCGCCGGCGGTCCCGGAGGTGACGCGGCGGGGGGTTTGAATCAGGATCGTAAGTCAGATGCCGACCGGCTTTTCGGAAGGTGTGCGCTGCTGTCCCAAGCAGCGCCTGCTGTGGGGGCGAGGGCGGGGAGTGGGGGGCTGTGGGCCCAGGATCAGGAGGAGGGTGGACCCCTGGCCACACCTGCTGACCCGGATATCCGGGGGAGGCAAATTTAAGGGCCTGTGAAGCTGCAGGGAGCGCTTCTATTCCATTGGTATAATGAAGACTGCAGAAGCTCCCACGGTGCAGCAGGAGGACCAGCAGCAGCAGACAGAGCGTTCCTCTTTGAGACCATGGGTGAAACCCCAGCTGAAGGCCCAGGGCCAGACAAGTAACCATTCCAGCTGCAAGAGTTCGTCAAGCACGAAGGAAGATGCCCCCCCCCCCCCGTGATCCGGTACCTACTACTGCGTGTACTGGGTAACTGGGTAAGAGCTCTTCAGGCTAAGAACACCCAGTAATGCAGTGTCCACCATTCTTTTTTCTATTACCAGGGGAAGAAATGTTCTGTGAAAAAGAAAAACAGGGAATGTGCCTTTTGCGCTTGCCCTCTGCCAGGCGCTTACCCCACAAGGTTAAGCCAGCCGTGTATGCGACAGATGGTAGGGCATTAGGGGGAAGAGGGGCGGAGGCCTGGGATGAGGTAGTAACACCCCCCCCCCTTTTCCTTTTAGATAGCGGAAGAGACTCCAGATTTCACTACGAGCCTGAGGGAAATAATAAGGGCGGAGTTGAAGGATTCCTTAAAGTCCCTATCTCACGGAGAATCTTCTAGACGTAGGACTGTACCAGCGCTTTCTGATTCAGATTCCCCGTCTACCCATAAGAAGAGCGAAGATTTCTCACGGCCATCTTCTCCTTCCTCTTCTGCTTCTTCTTCAGTGGAAGACGCTACCTGATTTTGTTTCTCCCTGGACCAGATGGACAAACTTGTTAAGTCAGTGAGGTCCACCATGGCGATAGAGGAGGCGAAACTGAAACGCTCAGTACAGGATTTAATGTTTGGTGGTTTAGATCCAAGGAAACGCAGATCTTTTCCACTAAATAACAGAATCCAAAGCCTAATAGACAGAGAGTGGAAGAGGCCGGAAAAAAGAGGCTCCTTACCCCAAGCATTTAAACAGAGATACCCCTTTGAGGATCCCTTGATGGATAGATGGGATAAGGCCCCGAAGCTCGACGCAGTGGTAGCGAAGGCTTCTAAAAGATCTTCCATCCCCTTCGATGATATGGGTTCTTTGAAGGATCCGCTGGACAAGAAGGCGGATTCCTTCCTGAAAGGGACATGGGAGATGTCGGCCGGCACTCTCAGACCGGCAGTGGCGGCTACTTCCACAGCCAGATCAATGATGGTCTGGCTGGATCAATTAGAGTCCCAGTTGGGAGATGGAACTCCTGGAGAATCTATGCGGAAGACTCTGCCGATGATTCAGAACGCAGCGGCTTTCTTGGCTGACGCTTCAGCAGACTCAGTAAGAATGGCGGCCAGAGCTGCAGGACTATCTAATGGGGCACGAAGGGCGCTGTGGCTGAAGTGTTGGCCGGGGGATATTCAGGCCAGGTCCCGTCTGTTCCATCCCATGTGACGGCGAATACCTTTTTGGCCCGGTCCTGGACGAGCTTTTAGAAAAGGCAGGGGATGACAAGAAAAAGTTTCCCAGTCTGTCGACTCCTTCATACGAGAGGCCTTTCAGCAGAAGGAGGAGAAGGTCGTCCAGGGAGCGAGTCAAATGGGATTAAAGGAGGAGGAAAGGTACAGGGTTTGTTTGGGGGTCCACCTTGGGAAACCAAAAAACCCTCGCAATGACTAGTGATACCGGTAGGAGTTAGACTGACAGCCTTCTACCCAGCCTGGTCTCAAATTCCAAATAGTAGCTGGATTCTTAATCTCATAGCAGCAGGGCTCCGTTTAGAATTTTCCTCCGTACCTTGAGATAACTTTAGAATTACCCCCTCAGATCGTCCTCATCAGAGCAGGCCGCTCTAGAATTGAAGGTACAGGAGCTTTACGCTAAGAGTCCTGGTGGGGGTACCGGAGACGGAAAGGGGTGAAGGTTTTTACTCCCCACTGTTTTTGGACCGTAAGCCGGATGGTTCTTATAGAACAATTATTAATTTAAAAGCCCTCAATAAATTTCTTATTGTTCACCTATTTAAAATGGAAACGGTCAACTCAGCAATAAAGCTATTGTTTGAAAATTGCTTCATGGTGGTGTTAGATTTGAAAGACTCTTATTACCACGCACCTATTCATGTGGCCCATCAGCAGTTCCTCAGAGTGGCAGTCCAGCAGGGGGATTCAGTTCGGCATTTTCAGTATAACGCCCTTCCCTTCGGCCTTGCGGTTGTCCCACTAACTAAGGTTATTTCGGAAGTCATGGCCCACCTACGTGAATCCAATATGCTTATAGTCCCCTGCCTCGACGACTTCCTTATCATTGGCAAAACAGCAGATCATTGCCTAGAGCAGCTGCAGGGGGCAATATCTGTCCTGGAGCGGTTGGGGTGGCTGATAAATATCAAGAAATCCCGTTTACAGCCCATGAGAGTTCAGCAGTTTTTTAGGCCTAACTCTGGACTTACAGAACCAGAACTGTCGTTTACCGCCAGAAAAATTGATACGCCTACGTTAGCAGGTCCTGAATGCCTCCAATAACCCCACCATGTCTCTTAGGAAAGCTATGTCTCTCTTGGGCTCCCTCTCGTCCTGCATCCCTGCGGTTCAGTGGGCACAATTTCACACAAGAACATTACAGGGCGATGTTTTATCACATCAAAATTTTCTCGGGGTTGCCTAGAAAGCCAGCTGACCTTGTCCCGGGCTACTATAAAATCTCTGGAATGGTGGAGGGGGGAGAGGAACCTGTCTAGGGGGGTTCCCTGGGAATATGAGATATCCCGGATAGTCACCACAGATGCAAGCCCTACTGGGTGGGGGGGCGCATATGGGGAGGATTATGGTTCAGGGCCTATGGGAGCAGGATCAGATACATATGTCTTCTAATATGAAGTAATTAACGGCAGTAGAACAGGCGGCTAAGAGGCTCCTTGTGTATCTACAGGGTCACCATGTACGAGTACTCTCCGACAATCAGGTCACAGTGGCTTATATCAACCACCAGGGTGGTACTCGTCCGGTCCTCTCATGGAAGTAGCAGGACGCTTACTCCAGCTAGCAGGTTTAAAAACTTCCATCTTCGACCTGATTGTGCAAAAGTGGGGTCAACCGGAGATAGATCTCTTTGCAACCAAAAGCAACAGGAAAGTAAGACTGTTTTGTTTTCTAAATCCCAAAGAAAACCCTCTAGCAGTGGACGCTCTCCTGATAAAGTGGGACTTCGATCTGGCCTACGCCTTCCCTCCCTTGTCTTTACTTCCCCTAGTGCTGAGGAAAATCAGGAAGGACAGAGCGAGGGTAATAGTAGTCGCTCCCTTCAGGCCCAGGAGGGCATGGTTCTCATGTCTCAGGAACATGTCTGTAGCCGACCCTTGGATCCTGACAGACATCCCAGATCTGCTCTCCCAGGGTCCAGTCTACCATCCTCAGGTGGCGGGCCTCCATCTGACAGCGTGGAATTTGAACGGTCACTGCTGAGGGATAAGGGCTTTTCCCCTAATCTAATTAATACTCTCCTTAAAAGCAGGAAAGAAATTACAACTAGAATCTACGCTAGAACTTGGCGAAAATTTCTACAGAGTTCAGGAGTTGTAGCTGGGGGATCCAACTCCGATAGCTCAGATTCTAGAATTCCTACAAAAGGGTCTGGACTTAGGTCTTTCTACAAGTACCCTTAAGGTGCAGGTTTCAGCACTGGGGGCGCTCTTCAGCTGCAACATCGCCAATAATTACTGGATCAGTAGGTTCATTAAGGCGGCGGGTAGGTCCAGGCCCATAGTGAGAGAAAGGGTCATGCCGTGGGATTTAAACCTTGTTCTCACAGCCTTAACAGAGGCCCCGTTTGAGCCCATCTCAGCAGCGTCGATAAAGAATCTTTCCCTGAAAGTAGCCTTCCTGGTTGCATTAACTTCGGCTCGGAGAGTAAGTGACATCCAGGCATTGTCTGGGCTGCCTCCTTACACTCAGATCCTGGATGACAGAATAATACTTAGGCCCTATCCAGCATACCTACCTAAGGTGTCTTCCACTTTTCACAGAGCACAAGAGATTGTTCTTCCATCCTTCATCCCTAATCAATACTATCAGAAAGAGATAAAGCTCCATACTCTAGACGGTAGAAGATGTCTCCTACAATATTTAGCAGTTACTGACCTCTGGAAAAGGGACAATGCCTTGTTTGTCTCTTTTCAGGGCATCAAGAAAGGCTGCAGGATAACAAAAAGCTCGCTGGCTAGATGGATTAGGGAAGCTATTTCTCTGGCTTACACCTTGAGGGGCAAGCCGACACCTGAGAGACTAAGGGCGCATTCCACCTGAGCTATGGCGACCTCATGGGCGGAGAGGTCGGAAGTCTCCATTGACCAGATAAGTAAGGCGGCTACGTGGTCTTCTCCACACACGTTTTACAATCATTATAGGTTAGACTTGGGTGCTTCCTCAGACCTCTCTTTCGGAGTAAGGGTGCTGCAGGCCGTAGTCCCACCCCCCCACCCCCCCAGGAAGTTATTACTCTGAGTAATTCTCTCCGTGGTGCTGTAATGGACGTTCGAATAAAGTCTTAGTTACTTACCGTTAACGGTATTTTTCGAAGTCCATGACATCACCCTTGGATTCCCGCCCGTTTTTTGTTTTCTGTGCACTTCTTCCTCTCATATAGTCCACATATAATAATTAATTGACATTACTGTATGATGCATAATTTTCTGTGTGCCATTAACCTTGGTGGTCCTCTTATGTTCTGTAATCCAACTGATGCGTGGTAGAGGTGCTGTCCTTTTGTAACTGTAGGTTTCCTGTTCCTAAAGGGCAGATCCCCTCTCTCCGTGGTGCTGTCATGGACTTCGAAAGATACCGTTAACGGTAAGTAACTAAGACTTTCAAGCTGTTCCGGTCCTTCTTGCCAAGGTGATCTCTTCTTTCCTCCTTACCGAGGACTTTGCTCTGCCCTCGTTTTGCCCGGCACCGTTGCAACATATTGAGAGGGCTCTTCACACTCTGGATGTGGTGAGGGCTCTTAAAATACGTCTCTCGGTCGGCGTCCTTCAGTATGTTGGACATCTTTTCTGTGCTTCTGGAGAGTCACAGGAAGGGATTAGCCACCTCAAGTATACTATAAGTGGCTCACTCGGCCATTCAACAATCCTACCATGTTAGAACTAAGCCCATCCCAGCAGGGATTAAGGCGTACCCCACTTGGTCGGTGGACGCTTCTTGAGCTATTCGGCACCAAGTGTCGACGGAACAGGTCTACAAGGCTGCGACAGTCTGCACATACTTTCAAATCACTACAATATCCACACTCAGGCTTCCGCAAATGCGGGCCTGGGCAGATAGATTCTGCGGGTGGCAGTAGCGCACCTCTAGTCAGTTGGTATGTGGGGTTTGATCTGTTATGTTGTTCCCCACCCAGGGGCTGCTTTAGGACATCCCATGGTCCTGTGTCCCCAATGAGGCGAAGGAGAATCAGGGATTTTTGTGTACTCACCGTAAAATCCTTTTCTCCGAGCCACTCGTTGGGGACACAGCACCCACCCTGTTAACCTGATGATTTGTGTTTGTTTTTTAGTTGACATGTTGTACTCTTGGTCGGACGCGACCAATCAGCAACAGGCACATCCGGCCCACGCCACCGCTATCGTCGGGATCTCCCAACGGTAGCTGCGGGTCAACTCCAGTACATACTCTCCTTCCGTCCCTGCATCCCTGTCCCGGCGCGTCTGCTTCTATCCTGTGCGGTGCAGTCACGTAGTACCGCTCATTAAGGTCATGGATATGGACGCGACTCCACTCCCATAGGCGTAGCGTCCATATTCATGACCTTAATAAGTGGTACCACTTGACCGCACCACACAGGAAGAAGCTGACGAGTCAGGATAGAGATGCAGGGACGTGCAGCGACGGAGCGAGGAGGGTGGGAATAGAGCCATGTATACAGGATGGGAGGGTGGAGCCGAGCCGTGTATACAGGATGGGAGGGTGGGAGCGGAGCCATGAATAAATAAACTACATACATATTCTAGAATAACCGATGCGTTAGTCTACTATATAATTGTCTAATTCTGTCTGCAACGGAAATCCCGCGTTGCTGATTGGTCACGACCTCTCTGCTCAGCTGCCTCCGGATTGGATGTGGGTGTTGCTGGGGGAGTGGTGCGGGCACGCCCCTTGGATACCCGACCGCGGCCTTAGCAGCGTCACAGGGACTGTCACAGAACCTGTGTTAGAGAGCAGTTCTATGAGCAATAACATTTAATGATAATGTATATATTTTACCCGGAAAATCCTGTGTATTCATTGCATTATTCTTAGATCTTCATAAATAAACTACATACATATTCTAGAATACCCGATGCGTTAGAATCGGGCCACCATCTAGCTATTTACAGTATATACTTGGCTATTAAATAGCAAATTGTTTATTTTTGAGTTTACATAGTATTAGATTGAATCTGTCTTTTTTTTCTCTCCTCCACAGGTATGCTGTAATATTAGCCTTTGATGTAAGAATTGAAAGAGACGCTCAAGAAATGGCTGACAGTTTAGGCGTGCGGATTTTTAGTGCTGAAATCATCTATCACTTGTTTGATGCCTTTACCAAATATAGACAGGATTACAAGAAACAGAAGCAAGAAGAGTTTAAGTAAGTCCTCGATGCTCCCAATAGTCAGCTGTTCCTACCGTAACTTGGTGCATACTTCATTTAGCAGTCTGCTTGTTTCCATGGCCGATGTCCTCCCTCCAACTCGCTGACCACTTCTACTTCAGCGAATAATATATATTGATGACACTAACAAGAATTGGGCTGTGCTCCCTTCTAATTTTGTGGAAAGGTATAAAATAGCTGTTACTTTTACAAGGTGTGAATGTCATACCTGTCTAATCGGAGATTTCACGGGGAAAAATCTAAAGAAAAATATAATCCTAGGGATATAAATCTAGGGAAAAATCTAGATCTGTATTGTTGAAATGAATTCCACTATGATGAATGTAGAAAAACGTAAAGTGGACCTGCCATCGTTTTTGTGCATATGTCAAGAATTTTATTTTTTTTTTTTTTCAAATAGCGGTAAGGAGAAATACTGACACAATATACAGTTCTGCCCAAAATTTCAAATGGTGCTCAGCAGATATATAGGCAGTTCAGCAATATGAGAAATGTAGAGAAGAGTTTATGCAAAACTCGCTCTAGTAAAAAAAAATCAATAGACCTTCAAATAGACAACAAAAGTTTTGGGCCCAACTGGCACCTCTTCCTGGTCCCAGAAACTTATGTTGTCTGTATTTTACTGTTTTTTTTTTTTTACTGACTTCCATACTGTTTTTATCTGAAAATTTGGAATAAAGTGTACCGATATTCTTACTTGGGTGAGTGCCACAGCTTATATTCTCAGTTGAGAGTCCTCAGTGGTTGATACCTTTTAATGGCTAACTGAAAAGATGGTAACAAATTGCAAGCTTTCGAGACTACTCAGGTCTCTTCATCAGGCTGAACTAATATTAGTTGGTGCGTCTATCATGTTAGGTGGTATAGATGATGTTGCTACTCATAACCGCTTTTCCAAATGTTCATAGTTCTGGAGCTCATGCGACTTTCTATATCGCTTCATTGGGGGGACACAGGAACCATGTGGGTGTGTGTGCTGCTGCCACTAGAGTTTGAAACTATGCAGTGAAAAAAATGTTAACTCCGCCTCCGCAGTATACACCCCTCCGACCGGCTGTAGGACAATCAGTTTTCGCTTTAGTGTCAGCAGGAGGTGGACACGGGTCTCTCACCAGACCCATTTCTACCTCATTGTGCGCTGTTCCCTTTTTCAGCTGCAGAATGGAAGGGAGGGAGACACAGGAATTCATTACTGATGGGTAGACGGAGCCCCAGATCAGGATGTCACCTCAGATCAAAAGAGTGCTGACTGGCTGGCCCCTCCAGCTCGGGCTCCTCCTACTCAGCTCCAGTCTAAGATTTGAGGTCCAGAGGATGGTCGCTGCTAATGCAGCTCCTCAGAAGATTTTATTATTTGTGTGAGTGCTTTAGCGTCTGAGTGAGCAGCGCTATTACTTGTATGTCAGTATGCTTCAGCGCTGCGGTGACAGCGCTGTTACAAGTAGATGTGGTGATCTTTTGTCCGCAGGCAGATACCTGCAGGACAGAGAGGGAGCAGGAGCGGGGGAGTTCGCGCTCAATATTTGAAAGCTTGCAATTTGTTACCATCTTTTCAGTTAGCCATTAAAAGGTATCAACCACTGAGGACTCTCAACTCTAAATATTTTTCTATCTACTGGCTAACACGGTACGAAGATATACATCTTTACTATAGCTTATATTCTCTGCATTCATTGATTTTTTTTTTCAAATGCTTATGACAGAGGACAAAAAAATCCCCAGAAAAATGTGCTCCTCAAAAAAAGTGGAGAACTTTTTTTCTGACAACGGCCATTTGGATATTTATGCCATCCAACAGGGGTAGTACAAAATTATCCTACTATATTTGATCAAACATTTAATTAATGTGACTGCTGAAACTGCTTTTCTTTGGTGCGTCTATCATGTTAGGTGGTATAGATGATGTTGCTACTCATAACCGCTTTTCCAAATGTTCATAGTTCTGGAGCTCATGCGACTTTCTATATCGCTTCATTGGGGGGACACAGGAACCATGTGGGTGTGTGTGCTGCTGCCACTAGAGTTTGAAACTATGCAGTGAAAAAAATGTTAACTCCGCCTCCGCAGTATACACCCCTCCGACCGGCTGTAGGACAATCAGTTTTCGCTTTAGTGTCAGCAGGAGGTGGACACGGGTCTCTCACCAGACCCATTTCTACCTCATTGTGCGCTGTTCCCTTTTTCAGCTGCAGAATGGAAGGGAGGGAGACACAGGAATTCATTACTGATGGGTAGACGGAGCCCCAGATCAGGATGTCACCTCAGATCAAAAGAGTGCTGACTGGCTGGCCCCTCCAGCTCGGGCTCCTCCTACTCAGCTCCAGTCTAAGATTTGAGGTCCAGAGGATGGTCGCTGCTAATGCAGCTCCTCAGAAGATTTTATTATTTGTGTGAGTGCTTTAGCGTCTGAGTGAGCAGCGCTATTACTTGTATGTCAGTATGCTTCAGCGCTGCGGTGACAGCGCTGTTACAAGTAGATGTGGTGATCTTTTGTCCGCAGGCAGATACCTGCAGGACAGAGAGGGAGCAGGAGCGGGGGAGTTCGCGCTCAATATTTGAAAGCTTGCAATTTGTTACCATCTTTTCAGTTAGCCATTAAAAGGTATCAACCACTGAGGACTCTCAACTCTAAATATTTTTCTATCTACTGGCTAACACGGTACGAAGATATACATCTTTACTATAGCTTATATTCTCTGCATTCATTGATTTTTTTTTTCAAATGCTTATGACAGAGGACAAAAAAATCCCCAGAAAAATGTGCTCCTCAAAAAAAAGTGGAGAACTTTTTTTCTGACAACGGCCATTTGGATATTTATGCCATCCAACAGGGGTAGTACAAAATTATCCTACTATATTTGATCAAACATTTAATTAATGTGACTGCTGAAACTGCTTTTCTTTGGTGCGTCTATCATGTTAGGTGGTATAGATGATGTTGCTACTCATAACCGCTTTTCCAAATGTTCATAGTTCTGGAGCTCATGCGACTTTCTATATCGCTTCATTGGGGGGACACAGGAACCATGTGGGTGTGTGTGCTGCTGCCACTAGAGTTTGAAACTATGCAGTGAAAAAAATGTTAACTCCGCCTCCGCAGTATACACCCCTCCGACCGGCTGTAGGACAATCAGTTTTCGCTTTAGTGTCAGCAGGAGGTGGACACGGGTCTCTCACCAGACCCATTTCTACCTCATTGTGCGCTGTTCCCTTTTTCAGCTGCAGAATGGAAGGGAGGGAGACACAGGAATTCATTACTGATGGGTAGACGGAGCCCCAGATCAGGATGTCACCTCAGATCAAAAGAGTGCTGACTGGCTGGCCCCTCCAGCTCGGGCTCCTCCTACTCAGCTCCAGTCTAAGATTTGAGGTCCAGAGGATGGTCGCTGCTAATGCAGCTCCTCAGAAGATTTTATTATTTTATATTCGGACAGGAGACTTGGATCACCAGTTGGTCTAGAGGTCTCAGGGGTACCAGCGCTGCTGTACCCCAACCTCTCCCTTGGCGGATCTGTATTTACTCGAAGTCCCTGCAGAATCCTTGCCGGCCCTGGGGGATGAGGAGAGCTTCCCTGGCGGGACGCAAACCACACGTGCGGTCACTGCGTCCTCGCCCTGGGGGGAAGCATGGGCACAGCGCCAGAAACCCCTGAGGGTCCCTGTGGCGCTTTGGCTGGTGAGTACTCCACACAAATTTTTTATTATAATTATGTGTGAGTGCTTTAGCGTCTGAGTGAGCAGCGCTATTACTTGTATGTCAGTATGCTTCAGCGCTGCGGTGACAGCGCTGTTACAAGTAGATGTGGTGATCTTTTGTCCGCAGGCAGATACCTGCAGGACAGAGAGGGAGCAGGAGCGGGGAGTTCGCGCTCAATATTTGAGCTGGCGGGGGGCGTGGCCTAACTATTCCCGGTCTTCTGAGCAGGAAGACGCGCGCTCTGGCGTTTCTCCTGCGACTCCCTCACTGTGGCGGCCATTACACAGGCTCCTGGGCTCCTCAGACCGCTCCTCTCCTCATAAGACACCACGGCCAGCTGGGTGAGTGCTGATTCCTCACCCCGCAGCGCAGCGATCGCTATCCTGCAGCTGCAGTCTCATTAGAGACATTAAATTGGCTGGGGCTCACAAATATATATTGTGGTGAGTTTGCAATATTAACCCCTCTGAGGGTTATTTCTACCAGCTAAATTTTTTGACTGAATACCGCTGGGGTAACCCTGCCTGGTGGAGCGTTAACCCTTCAGCGTTTAAAAAAAAAAAAAAAACGCATAGTTTTTGCTGGTATTACCGCTTTGACCTGCTCATACAGGTGAGACATGTCTGAACAGAGTTCAGATGCCGCGGACCACGTCCCAGTGCCATTGCGGCAATCAGATACGCAGACCTCCACAGCGTCTAGCGCTGCGGTCGACAGCGGTGAAAAATTGGATGATATCGCTCGATCGATCAACAACTTGTCTGACCTTTTAGGTCAATATGTGTCTGCTAATTCCTCTCAGAGGAAGCGACGCAGGCCGTTACCGGCCTCTACACGGAGCGAGTCAGATGTATCTGATATTGGGCAGAGTTCCCCTTTAAATTCGGATGGAGAAATATCCGATTCAGATGCGGACGAGCCGCAGGGGCGTTCCTCTATGGCGAAGCGTACGGAGGCATTAATTGAAGCCATGAGAGATATATTACAGTTACCGGAGGAGGTAACTAGTCGTCCTGGTAAATCAGCACGCATGTTCCAGGAGTCCCGTGCTTCGCGTACAACATTGCCAGCTCTGGATGAGCTTAATAGTGTAATAGAGGAGGAACGTCTGTGTCCAGATAAGCGTTTTCATGGAACGCATTTCTTTGATACACTTTATCCTTGCTCTGCGGAGTTAAAGGCTAATTGGACTTCTGCTCCTGAAGTGGATGTGTCTTTATCTCAGCTTAGTAAATCCTCACTACTCCCTATTAAGGGGAAAGCGAGCTTACAGGAGCCTTTGGATAGAAAAACAGAATTGGCGGCAAAAGCAAGCTATGAGGCTGCGGGTCATGGATTCCGAGCAGTGCTAGGATCCATGTGCGCTGCTAGAGCTTCTCTAGGCTGGTTGGCACGTCTGAAGACGGAGTTGCAAAATGAATCTCCGTTATCTGAGATACGGGAAACTTGTGAATGGTTAGAAACGGCAGCCTGTTATATCTTTGATGCCGGTCTGGATACGGCATCTCTGCTGGCCAAAGCGCAAGCTTCAGCGGTCACAGTCAGAAGAGCTTTATGGCTCAGACAGTGGGCCGGGGACGCAGTTTCCAAACAAGGGTTGTTGGCCTTACCTTACAAGGGTGGCCATCTTTTTGGATCCGACCTCACAGAGCTGATTTCCAAGGCTAAGGCGAAGGAATCAGCATTACCACAGCGTAGGGCCATGGCCTCGGTGTCCAGTAAGCCTGGTGTCTATAGTGGTCGGCGGTCCTTTCGGGGCCGAGGACGATCTAGTCACTCCTCGTGGGGATCGGGTCGTCCTTCCTTCTCAGGAAAGAAATCCTCTCAGAAAACTCGTACTCCCTGGAAGCAGAGTTTCCGCCAGGACAAGCGGGAACTTGACAAGAAGCCCGCAAAGTCGGATTGACGCCAGGGGTCCACTCGAGGATTCTCGAGTGGGGGGTCGCCTGCTTCTTTTCAAGGCGACTTGGATGGCTCGCGTTCCAGATTCCTGGGTAACGCGGATAGTGTCGGCAGGCTATTTCATAGAGTTTGCTTCTCGACCCCCAAATGTTTTTTGTCAATCTCGCGTTCCGTCGGAACCCGAGCTTGTTGTCGCTTTACAGCGAGAGGTCGAATCTCTGCTACAAAAGGGTGTAGTGATACCGGTTCCGTCAGAGGACCGAGGGAAAGGTTTTTATTCCAACCTTTTTATAGTTCCCAAAAAGGAGAACAAATTTCGCCCGATTCTGGATCTCAAGCGATTAAACCGGCATGTCCATGCCCGGAAATTTCGCATGGAGTCGCTTCGCTCCGTTGTGGCAGCTCTGTCACAGAACGATTTTCTGGTGTCAATCGACATTCGCGACGCCTATTTGCATATTCCCATCGGAGAGGCTCATCAGCGCTTTCTTCGATTTGCCATAGGTCAGAATCATTACCAGTTCGTGGCTCTGCCGTTCGGCTTAGCCTCAGCGCCAAGGGTCTTTACAAAAATTCTGGCGCCCCTCATGGCAATCCTTCGAAGACAGGGGATTACGATTCTCCCTTATCTGGACGATCTTTTGATCGTGGCTTCCTCGGAGGAGGAGGCGTTGACGGCTCGGGATTTGTCTCTTCAGTTTCTGAAGGACTTCGGTTGGCTGGTCAATTGGGAGAAGTCGTCCCTGGAACCATCGAGGACAATCCTCTTTTTGGGAATGCATCTCGACACGTTTCGGTCGGTAGTTTCCCTACCACCAGACAAACAGTCATGTCTTCTTCGACATGTACAGATTATGAAATCCTCAACGGCAATGTCCCTACGGAAGTGTATGCGTCTTCTGGGACTGATGGTGGCGTCCATGGAGGCAATTTCTTTTGCCCAGTTCCATTTCAGGACTCTCCAAAGGTTCATCTTGAGTCGATGGAACCAGTCGCAATCGCTGGATTGCAGTGTCACTATTTCTCGCGCGGTGCGGGATTCTCTAGAATGGTGGTTACGTCCAGGGGCATTCTCCCTGGGGAAGTCTTTCCTCCCTCCGAAGTGGTCAGTCATAACCACCGATGCCAGCCTGACGGGCTGGGGGGTGTTTGGAACAATCTCTGGATTCAGGGGGTATGGTCATCGGAAGAGTCTGTTCTTCCGATCAACATCCTGGAATTGAGGGCGATTTTCCTTTGCCTCCAACATTGGACGGTCCCTTTGAGCAGTCTGCCAGTCCGAGTGCAGACAGACAATGCGACGGCTGTCGCGTATATCAATCACCAAGGTGGGACAAGGAGTTCCAGACTCATGGTAGAGGTGTCCCGAATTCTGATTTGGGCAGAGGCCAGTGTACCAGCCATTTCGGCGATTCACATTCCAGGGGTTCAGAATATTACAGCGGACTTTCTCAGTCGCAGAAGGATGGATCCCGGGGAATGGAGCCTCCACCCGGAAGTTTTTGCACTACTGTGCTCTCGCTGGGGAACCCCCCAAGTGGATTTGATGGCATCCAGGTCCAATGCCAAGTTACCGACGTTCATGTCCAGGTACAAGGACCCGAAGGCTGTGGCGGTGGATGCTCTAGTGGCTCAGTGGGATCAGTTCGAGCTGATCTATGTATTCCCGCCGATATCCTTACTTCCTCTAGTACTGCGTCGGATCAGACTAGAGAGAATTCCAGCTATTTTGATAGCTCCAGACTGGCCAAGAAGGGTGTGGTTCTCGACAATAATGTCGCTGTTGGCGGCACCTCCTTTTCCACTCCCTCTTCAACCGGACTTGTTGACTCAGGGGCCCGTTTGTCATCCGGACTTGATGTCCCTGCGTTTGACGGCGTGGCTCTTGAGACCGAAATCTTGACCCGTAGAGGTTTCTCAGCCGAGGTCATTGCTACTCTTCGTTTCAAGAAGTCCGGCTACTACTAGGATTTACCACAAAATTTGGGAAACCTTCTTTTCGTGGTGTTTGGGGTCCTCTCGGAACCCGAGAAAATTTTCCATTCCCAACCTGTTGGCTTTTCTGCAGCATGGGCTAGACAAGGGTTTGGCAGTCAGCACCCTGAAAGGTCAGATTTCTGCTCTGTCCTTATTGTTCCGGAGAACCATTGCTTCGAATAGAGACGTGCTCTCCTTTTTCCGAGGTATATCTCGTAAGTTCCCGCCGCGGAAGGCACCCGTGTCTCCTTGGCGGCTCAACCTTGTTTTGGAGGCTCTTCAGCATAAACCTTTTGAGCCTATGGTTTCTGCTAGCCTTTCTTTACTTTCTTGGAAGGTGGCTTTCCTTGTTGCAGTCACTTCCTTGAGGAGAGTTTCTGAGTTGGCAGCTCTTTCTTGTTCGCCTCCTTTTCTGGAGTTTTTTCCGGATCGTGTAGTGCTTCGCACTCGGGGTGATTTTTTGCCTAAAGTGGTGTCACAATTTCATGTCAACCAGGATATTGTGTTGCCTTCATTCTGCCCGGATCCGAAGAATGTGAAAGAGCGAGCTTTACACACATTGGATTTAGTGCGGGCCTTGAAGTTTTATCTATCTATTACTCAAGGTTTTCGTAAGACGGACTCCCTATTTGTGTTCCAGTCGGTCGTCGGCGTGGTCAACGAGCTTCCAAGGATTCTATAGCTCGTTGGATTCGGTCAGCTATATTGGAAGCTTACCGTCTTCAGGGTGAATCTTGCCCGATTAAGATTCAAGCCCATTCCACGAGGGCTGTGGCTTCATCGTGGGCTTTTCACCAAGGTGCTTCGGCAGTGCAGCTCTGCCGGGCGGCAACTTGGCGCTCTGTCCACACGTTTACGAAGTTTTATAAAGTGGACGTCAGTGCTTCCGCTGATGCAGCCCTCGGACGTAGGGTCCTGCAGGCAGCTGTAGTTTAAAGTTCTGGATGAACTTGTGTTTAGCGCTGGTTGCGCTTTGTTGTTAAGGTTGTTGGGTTTCTGCCTCTTGTTGGTTTTTTCCCACCCTTATTTTTGAACTGCTTTGGGACGTCCCATCAGTAATGAATTCCTGTGTCTCCCTCCCTTCCATTCTGCAGCTGAAACACGGATTTTGGTAAGAACTTACCGGTAAAATCCTTTTCAGCGAAGGAAGGGAGGGAGACACAGCACCCTCCCAAGGCAGAAGTGTGTTGATGTTTTCAGATGCAGCGCGACCCTTATCTGATAGCGATTATCTGGGCTGAGGTCAGCGCGCTAAGGCTCTGTTCCAGCATCACCAGCTCATCGCAGTAGTCAGGTTCCGTGAGTAGTACCTGTAACTCTGTGGTTTTTGGCTTTCTTTGCATGCATAACCTGTATCCTTGTGTTTTTTTCTCTGAAGTTCCTTCAGAAGGGGTTATGTTGCTCCGCTGGTGATCTTGGCTCTTTTCCTAAAAGCTTTGGTACGACTGGAGCTGAGTAGGAGGAGCCCGAGCTGGAGGGGCCAGCCAGTCAGCACTCTTTTTGATCTGAGGTGACATCCTGATCTGGGGCTCCGCCTACCCATCAGTAATGAATTCCTGTGTCTCCCTCCCTTCCTTCGCTGAAAAGGATTTTACCGGTAAGTTCTTACCAAAATCCGTGTTTTAGGTAACCCTGGAGGGATACAGAGTGGATATGTCACTACTGTATTCCCACGCAGGGGCTGGGAGTACGGCTTGTTCGGTCTCCCCGTATCCTCATAGTTCCCAAAGGCAGGACCTTAACCCCTAACACAGAAGCGTGTTCAGGTGATTAGACCCAGTCCTGCCCTCTGTCTCCCACCACTCGCCCACCAGAGTCTGACGGTTGGAGGAGATGTCCTGCAGAAAAGATTTGGGACAGCAATGTTGTCTTTCAGGGCACAAAAAATCTAGACCCCGGCTTCACGCCGGACCTAGCGGTGCGCTCCTTCTCTGCACCAGGTCCCGAATGTTCCTTGGGTGAGCACTTCTGTTGTAGGCTCCGCCCCTAGCGTCTTCTTCCGGGACCAGCGCCATCTTGGTGCTCCAGGGGTCCTGGCATCTAGTTCCGCCCACCAGTTTCCGGAGGGCATATGAATACATCCGGACAGCTGTCCACGCTGGTCTCTCTTCGGCCAGTCTGCGGTATTTTTCTCTGAATCCGCTGGTGTGCCTTTCGAATCCAGTTGGCCATCCTAACTGTAGTATTGGGGGCACAGGACACCGGTACAGTGAGTTGCTGTGCTGCAGTTGTCACTTTTCTGCACTGTTTTCTATTCCCCTAACCGTCTAGCATCAGTTAGTGGGTCAGTCAGTATGCCCAGAGGAGAACCGTCTCGTTCCTCCTCCTCTTCATCTACAACCCTCAATAGATATTTTGTATGTACTCCATGTAATAACGGGCTTCCTTGAGGTCAGTCCTCCCCTCTGTCACGACTGTTGTAAACCCACTGTATCACCTACACAGGAAAGCGGGAACAGCCCCCCTACCTTTCCTGCCAGAACCCCCGTATTATCTCAAGAGGCTAACGATGCTGCCTTGCCTGCCGCCCAGGGGTCATCTTGCGCCTCAGGGGAGAGTGAGGTACCTTGCCCAGGTTATGCTTCCTCCTTGTCTAAATCCGTGGCCGATCTCACCAAGGTATCACAGACCTTGGTAGTGGTACTCGACAAACTGCCACTTCAGACTTCAGTTGTTGCCAGCAAGGAGACTTTTTTGGGGACTTCTAGAGGCCGTTAGAGGCTCAGACAGGACCACCAGCCCAGGTCCCCGTCTCGCTCCAACTCACCTCCTGAGTTCGTCTGGCAGTCTGCCTCATCCCAATCCCCCTCCCCGGAGTCAGGCGACGCATTCTTGGAAACACCCTCAGAGGAGGGTTCGGAGTACGGCCAGAGCGTTCCCAGGACATAAAGGATATGATCCAGGACCCCATTACCGTGGTCAATGAGACCTTTAACATTCAGGACTCCGCCTTGAAATCCGCTGATCAGGCGTTTTCGTTTAAGCAGCACAAGTCCCCCTCAAAAGTCTTCGCTTCCCACATGGATTTTGAGGACGTTTTAGCCAGGGAGAGGAAGAATCCGACCAGACGTTTTCAGAGGGGAAGTCGTTTTGGGACCCTATATCCCTTCGCTCCGGAACTCACCGCCAACTGGACAGCCTCCCCTTCTGTGGATCCGCCAGTATCGAGACTATCTACTAACACAGTCCTTCCACTCGCCGGTGGGGCAGCTCTCAGGGATCCTAACGACAGGATGGTCGAATCCTTGGCAAAATCTGCCTTCGAGGCAGCAGCCGCCACATTATGTCCAGCCTTTGCCTCAGCTTGGGTGTCTAAATCAGTTACGAAATAGGCCAAACAGCTTAGACAGGGCATTATGGCTGGGGCCCCACCGACAGAACTAGCAGATCTCACAGACCAGATCTCACAGGCAGGGAAATATATGGTATCAGCGGCCCTGGACGCCGCGTCTTGCGCAGCTCAAATGTCCAGAAACGTGGTAGCTGTCCGGCGGACTGTCTGGCTTAAAGCCTGGCAAGCTGATTTATCTTTAAAGAAAGCCCTTACAGGTCTGCCTTTTCAGGGTTCATGCCTTTTTGGTCCAATGTTGGACCAAATCATTAAAGACGCGACCGAGGGCACAAGCTCCCTTCTCACTCAGTCCAGGTCTCGTCGACATCCCCTGAAACGAAAGGCCCAGTCCTTTAGTTCCTTTCGCCGTACTCCAACGACAGACGTTTATGCCCAGGGCTCACAGAGACCACAGGCACCTAAGGATAAAAGGAGGGTTTCCTTTCAAGTAACCCTTTCATGGCGTTCCCGTAGTTCGCACAGCAGATCTGCCATGCCTGGTAAAGGCAGGTCCTTTTCAGCCTGACTCTTACAAGGATCTCACCTTTTTTCCCAAGCTAGGCGGCCGTCTTCTCTTCTTCAGAGACATTTGGCTGAGTTCGGTAGAAGACACTTGGGTAAAGGAGGTGGTATCCACAGGATACCAAATAGACTTCAACTCGCTCCCGCGAGACCGTTTTTTCGTATCCCGGCCTCCAAGAGTCGCTTCTCTTGCTCTGGATTTTTTTTGCAGCCATCACCTCTCTCCTCAGCTCTGGAGAAATCATCCCCATTCCCGAGCAGGAACATTTCACAGGTTTTTACTCAAACCTGTTTGTGATACCAAAAAAGGATGGCTCAGTTCTGCCGATACTAGACCTGAAAATGCTATACAAGTGGGTCTGCTTACGTCGTTTCAGGATGGAATCAATTCGCTTGGTGATTGCTTCTATGAAGGGTAAATAAACTTGGCACTCAAAAAATGTGAAGAAGATTCATCTAATTTTTATTGTGCATCCAGGCAAAAAATAAAAATTAAACGTTTTCGGTCCATCATAGGACCTTCATCAGAATAATCCTTTAGTGGAAACTAAAAAAGATATCCTTGGTTGTTATATCCGAGTGATTGTTAGCAGTTTTATTCAAAGGTAATATTATGCAGTGCTGGATGTAATGTGTACTCTAAAAAAAGCGTCTGTATGTGTAGGAGTTCAATATCAGCGGTGTGCACTGGGCCAGGCGGGGCTTATAAACACAAAAAAAGATGAAAGCAGGTCAGCGTGTCTATTAGAGGCAGGAACTCTACAGAGGAAAAGCACTTGGTAGCTAGGCTCTTGGTGTGGGAATACCGCCATCCAAGGAGGATGCCCGACTTTTCATATCTGCTTCTATGGTGGAACAGGCATTCCTGGGTCCATAAATATTCAGGACGCCTACCTGCACGTTCCTGTTTTTCCGGGACAACAGAAATTCCTGTGATTCACTATCCAGCAGGATCATTTCCAGTTTGTGGTCCTACCATTTGGTCTGGCAACATCCCCCAGGGTATTCACAAAAATTATGGTGTCTATTTTAAGGGTCAAGGGCATAGATCTTATCCCGTATCTCGATGATATCCTCGTCATGGCTCAATCCTTCACTCAGGCTCAGGAAAACATATCCGTTGTCCTCGATTCTCCATCCCGGTTTGGGTGGCTTATCAACAGGGAAAAATCCTGCCTTACGCCAACTCAGCGCCTAAAGTTCTTAGGCACGCTGTTCGACACTGGTCGGTCAAGGGTTTTTCTCCCTGAAAAGAACAACCCTCCAGCAGGGAATTCTCTCTCTGTTAGAATCTCGACTCCTGTCTTTTCGCTCTGCCATGAGGGTCCTGGGGAGGATGGTAGCAGCTTCAGAAGCAATCTCCTTTGCCCTATTCCACTCCATAATACTTCAGAGACATCCTCCTTCAGTGGCACAGGTCCATCCCTTCCCTGTATCGCCCTTTTCTTTATCGCTTCATTGGGGGACACAGGTTACTATGGGTGTATGGTGCTGTCACTAGGAGGCTGACACTATGCAAATTTGGCAAAAACTGACTCCTCCCCAGCAGTATACACCCACCGACAGGCACAGAGCAACTCAGTTTTTGCTTAGTGTCTGTAGGAGGCGGACCTGGATCTAACACCAGATCCGCAGTCTTTATTCCCATACAGGTTTTTTGTGTTTTATTAACGCTTTCCCTTTGTTTTCCAGATTCATTTCTTCGGGTAACAGGGTGCAGATCACTCACCCTGTCCTACCCACACTTTAGCGACTGAGAGAGCAGCGTGCGAATAATCCACACTGCCCACTCTCAGACCCGCTAGCAGGACTTGGTCCTCTGTCACCCTCACGGGTGCTTCAGAGGATCCCGGGCGACTAGTCCTTGCTTCGCCCCTCCTCACCCCTCTCCAAGGAGAGGGCTGAGAGGAAGACGGCGGCCACCAGCTGTGGCCTTCCCCCCGACTAAAGGGGTCGATGCCGTCTTGTGCACCGTCAGGAGACGGTGCGGGAAGGAGGATCATCAACAGGACCCTCTGCACCCACGAGGGATCCTGACATCCTCGGCTCCAGCATCGAACACCGGACAGCAGACAGAGGTACCCCCCAGCCCAACCTGACCCAACGCCACCGCTGCGCGATCGCTCCGGGACCCACCAGAGGGGGACAGGGTAGACAGCCCCCCGATAACCACGGGCGCAGGGCCACGCTAGTTCGCGCTACAACAGGGCGCCGCCATCTTGGCCCTCCCTCGCCTCATTGTTCTCGGCCAGACCACTCCCCCTTCCTGTGACGCGCAGGGCTTCCCCGGCTGACGCCCTGACGTCAGACGCCGGCCCGGACACGCCCCCCCCCACGGAGAAACGTCTCAGCGTCGCGTCCTCAGCGCTAGGAGGGCGGTCCTGCCAGCGCCTGCTCCACCCCACAGGAAGCCAACTCATCGCCCATAAGGCGAGCCAACCAGGGACAATCGTTCCCCGCCCCCTGGCCGGACACACCTCCTTCCGGCGCTTCCTGCACACGTGGACGCTGCAACAGCCTCCAGACTCTGCACGCGTCCACAGCGCCAGCACAGGAGGATCCGTCCCGGCTTCACCCGCCCGCCGGCCTCAGGGGGACACAGCAACCGCAGCTCCCACCGCGATCGCTGGGTACCGGTAAGCGGGGCACTGGTAGGCTCTGCACCCGGCAGACCCTACCAAAACCCCAGGTAACCCCCACTCAGCAGTATAGCCCACAGCGCTAGGCCTTAATCGCGCAGCAGCTGACAATAGCGCACGCTTTACCAGGGCCTACCTATGCTCAACCCCGCTGCACACGCTCAGACCCCCACGGTGATCCACTACGCTTGTGCCCTTTGTAAGAAAAAGTGGGCCTCAGGCCAAGCGTCCCCCCTCTGCTCGTCCTGCGTCCCTACCACCACCATGTCTGCCCATCAGGATGCCACCAACGCCCGGGAGGAGAACGCCCACACGCCCCCGGAGTGGGCCGTCGCCATGTCTCAGTCCTTCTCGGAATGGACAAAAATATCGCAGTCCCTCATACAGTTCCTGGAGCGTATGCCACAGCCCTCTGTCGCCACCAGTGCTACGAACGCCACCTACGGCGATTCGCCTGCACCTGACCACGACCCTCACAGAGGCAGAGCAAGGAACAGAACCAGAAAGCGGGTTCGTGCTAGTTCCCCGTCCAGCTCACCGGGCCCATCAGCGGCCCCCAGCCCGCCCAGAGCTGCCCGGTCTCCCTCCCCGGAGACAGACACCGGGTCGGACGTAACATCCCAGGCAGGGTCTGACTCCGAGGACGATCAGCCCTCAGGGACACGGGACATGGTTGATAGCCTCATCTCGGCTATCGTACAAACCCTCGAAATTAAGGAGGACGAGGCAGTCACCCAGGACGACCCCGTCATATTCAAAAAAGTCAAACGACCCTCAAGGGTTTTCCCCAATCACAAGGAGTTCGAGGCTACTACAGCCCGACACTGGGATAACCCCGGAAAGCGCTTCCCGGGAAGGAGACGGCTAGACGTCCTATACCCTTTCAGCTCTGATCTGGTAACCAAATGGTCCGAGCCCCCCAAGGTGGACCCACCTATCTCCCGCCTGTCCTCCCATACGGTTCTGTCCATCCCGGACGCCGCGGCCCTCAAGGACGCCACAGACAGACAGATTGAAGCCCTGACAAAGTCCGCCTTTGAGGCATCAGGCGCATCACTCTGCCCCAACTTCGCCTCCATATGGGTGGCCAAGGCCGTATCGGCCTGGGCAAAGATTCTCAAGCGGGGCGTCGCGTCGGAGGCCCCAAAAGAAGACCTCTACGACCTAGCAGACCAGATCGTTAAAGCAGGCAAATACCTCCTTAACGCTTCCTTGGATGCTGCCGCCTGCTCCGCAAGGGCAAACAGCAACATCACCGCAATCCGCCGGGTCCTTTGGCTAAGGGCGTGGAACGCGGATCCAGCGTCAAAAAAGTCCCTAACTAGCCTGCCCTTCCAGGGCTCTATGCTCTTCGGGTCCAGACTGGACCAGATCATCTCCGACACCACAGGGGGCAAGGGTACCTCCCTACCCCAATCCAGAACAAAACGGCCCTACAACAGGAAGGGAACACAGCCCTTTCGCCCCTTCCGTACTTTTACCGCCCCAGGCGGCTCCACCCAACAGGATCGACCCCCTTTCCACGGAGACAGAAGGAAACCTTCCTTCAAGTCCACCCCCCACTGGAAAAACAAGAGCCGCCCCCCTAAGCCAACCAATAACAGGAACCAAAGATTCACCCCTAAATGACGGGTCACCCCCACCTGGAAACCCTTCCAGGGTTGGGGGAAGACTCCTTCGGTTCAAGGACACCTGGCTCTCAGTCGTCGACGACGCCTGGGTAAGGGAGATCATCACGTCCGGATACAAAATAGAGTTCTCCTCCCGCCCAAAGAGACGCTTCTGCGGCTCCCACCCACCAAAACAACCATCACATCGCCCAGGGTTTCTCCGTGCAGTCGCCTCACTGCTGGAAGCGGAAGTGATCGTCCCCGTTCCGCGGCACGAACGATTCTCCGGGTTCTACTCGAACCTCTTCGTAGTCCCGAAAAAAGACGGGTCACTTCGCCCGATCCTAGACCTCAAACGGTTGAACCGCCATCTTTGGACCCGCCACTCCAAAATGGAGTCCTTGCGCTCGGTAATTACCTCCATGGAGCCGGGGGAATTCCTTTGCTCCGTGGACATACAGGATGCTTATCTACACATTCCAGTCTGCATCCAACACCAAAGGTACCTCCGCTTTGCAGTGCAGGAACACCACTACCAGTTCACAGCCCTTCCGTTCGGCCTGGCTTCCGCCCCCAGAGTCTTCACAAAGGTCATGGCGGCGGTCATGGCCATCCTTCGGTCCAAGGGGATTCTCATAATCCCCTACCTCGACGATCTCCTAATCAAAGGTCCGTCTCGCCAGGACTGCAATCAAAGCCTTCAGATCACCCTGAGCACCCTGTCCCGCCTCGGGTGGCTCATCAACCGGAAAAATCCACCCTGATTCCAACCCAACGCATTCTCTTCCTGGGCATGGAAATCGACACCGTTCAGGCGCGAGTCTTTCTCCCGGAGGAGAAATACTACTCTATCAGACAGGGGATCAAAGCCCTAAGACGACCGGAGCCCTTTCCACTACGTTTCGGCCTCAGAGTCCTGGGGAAGATGGTCGCCTCCATGGAGGCAGTACCATACGCGCAGTTCCACACACGTCCCCTCCAGCTTGCCCTTCTGTCATCATGGGACAAGAATCCAGCGTCCCTAGACCGCCCAGTGATCCTGCCGCCCAAAATAAAACAGTCCCTTACTTGGTGGACACTGGCCTCCTCCATTCTACGCGGAAGGTCATTTCTGCCTCTCCGGTGGCAGGTCATCACCACCGACGCCAGCCTGCAGGGCTGGGGCGCGGTCTATCAGCATTTCACAGCACAGGGCCGCTGGGAGACACACGAGGCCCTCCTGCCGATAAACCTCCTGGAGATCAGGGCAATCTTCCTGGCCCTACTCCACTGGCAGCCCCTCCTCAAGGGCAAACCAGTCCGCCTCCAGTCGGACAACGCCACGGCCGTGGCATACATAAATCATCAAGGAGGGACTCGCAGCAAACAGATCATGACCGAGGTAGGGAAGATCCTACATTGGGCGGAACACCACGTCCCTGCCATCTCCGCCGTACACATTCCCGGGGTGGACAACTGGGAAGCCGACTTCCTCAGTCGCCAGGAACTGGCAGCCGGCGAGTGGTCACTCAACCCGGCCGTCTTCAACCAAATCTGCCAGAGGTGGGGCGTCCCAGACGTCGATCTAATGGCATCTCGGTCAAACCACAAGGTCCCCCAGTACGTGGCCAGATCCCGGGACCCGATGGCCCTAGGCTGCGATGCACTCGTCATCCCATGGGCCCAGTTCGAGATGCCTTACCTCTTCCCACCCCTCCCCCTGCTTCCACAGGTCATAAAGAAGATAAAGGCGGAAGGAGTCCCTGTCCTGCTCGTAGCCCCAGATTGGCCACGTCGGGCCTGGTATGCGGAGCTGGTAAACATGCTCTCGGACGTACCCTGGAGACTCCCAAACTGCCCGCACCTCCTCTCACAGGGACCTCTCTTCCACCCGAATTCTCAGTCGCTCACTTTAACGGCATGGCCGTTGAAGCCGCGGTCCTGAAGAGCGCAGGCTTCTCGGAAAGGGTCATCCAAACTATGATAGGGGCCAGAAAACCAGCGTCTTCCTGCATTTATCACAGGTGCTGGAAGGCTTTCTTCCGCTGGTGCGAGAAGAACAACCTCTTACCCATGACCTTCTCCCTGCCTTCCGTCCTCGCCTTTCTGCAGTCGGGACTGGACTCCGGCCTTTCCCTCAGTACCCTAAAGGGTCAGGTTTCAGCCCTATCCGTGCTTTTCCAGTCCGAACTGGCCTCCTCGCCCCAGGTGAAGACCTTCCTGCAGGGGGTCGCTAACCTAGCGCCCCCCTACCGCCCTCCGATTGATCCCTGGGATCTCAACCTGGTCCTGAGCGCTCTACAGCGTACCCCCTTTGAGCCGATCAAAGACATCCCTCTCACTCTACTCTCGTGGAAGGTCTCCATCACCTCTCTCAGAAGGGTGTCCGAATTGGCGGCCCTGTCCTGCCGCCCCCCTTTCTGATCCTGCATCAGGATAAGGTGGTCCTCCGACCTGTCCCCTCCTTTCTTCCGAAGGTAGTCTCGGCCTTTCACATCAACGAGGACATCGTCCTCCCGTCACTGTGCCCCTCACCAGCTCATCCCTTAGAAAGATCCCTCCACAAGCTTGACCTGGTCAGGGCGATCCGAAATTACCTTTCTAGAACCACCACCTTTCGTCAGGCGGATTCCCTGTTCATCCTCCATGAGGGCCGTCGCAAGGGGCTCGCAGCTTCAAAATCCACCATCGCCCGGTGGGTTCGTTCAGCGATCCACGAGGCATACCGATCCCAGAACAAACAAGCCCCTCCCGGAGTGAGGGCGCACTCTACCCGGGCGGTGGGAGCCTCATGGGCCATTCGTCACCAGGCTTCGGCGGCGCAAATCTGTAAAGCCGCAACCTGGTCTTCCCTCCACACCTTCGTGAAGTTCTACAAAGTTAATACCCACGCCTCGGCGGACGCAGGCTTGGGTAGAAAGATACTACAGGCGGCGGTTTCCCACCGACCGACCTAAGTTTCTCTCTCTCTCTAATATACCTAGAATCCCCACCCTTGGGACTGCTTTTGGACGTCCCATAGTAACCTGTGTCCCCCAATGAAGCGATAAAGAAAGAAGGATTTTTGGTACTTTACCGTAAAATCTCTTTCTTGGAGTCTTCATTGGGGGACACAGCACCCTCCCCTAAATCCGTACCACATTAGACCTCAGACCGTTGCCTTGGGGTTGGCACATAGGCCGTGCCTCCGGTCACCATAGGTACTCCTACTACTACTGCTTTTGCACCAAC
Organism: Oophaga sylvatica; assembly: GCA_033576555.1. Taxonomy (NCBI): domain Eukaryota; kingdom Metazoa; phylum Chordata; class Amphibia; order Anura; family Dendrobatidae; genus Oophaga; species Oophaga sylvatica. The sequence goes on from JARQOD010000002.1 coordinate 321,330,181, forward strand.
TGAGTTGCTCTGTGCCTGTCGGTGGGTGTATACTGCTGGGGAGGAGTCAGTTTTTGCCAAATTTGCATAGTGTCAGCCTCCTAGTGACAGCACCATACACCCATAGTAACCTGTGTCCCCCAATGAAGACTCCAAGAAAGAGATTTTACGGTAAGTACCAAAAATCCTTCTTTTGCCCTTCTAAACAGTCTCTTAAGTGGTGGCTAACCTCTCCCCTCTTGTTCACCTGGGTCGGTTTTTCCGTCCCGTCCATTGGCAGGTGATAACTACAGATGTCAGCCTTCTAGGCTGGGGTACGGTATTCCGTCAGTTAACGGTTCAGTGTCATTGGTCAACTCAAGAATCCCCGCTGTCTATCAATGTTCTCGAGTTAAGGGCCATCCTTCAATCCCTCCTTCATTGGGAAGTACTCCTCAAAGGCCAGCCGGTCCGTATTCAGACGGACAATGTCACAGCAGTGGCATATATCAACCATTAAGGGGGGACCCGGAGCTCCCGAGCAATGGCCGAGGTGTCCAAAATCTTCGGCTGGGCTGAAGCATCTATTCTGGCAATATCGGCAGTTCACATCCCCGACGTAGACTACCAGGCTGCCGACTTTCTCAGCTGGGAGGGGCTTGCGGCAGGGGAATGGTCCCTCCCATCAGGAGGTATTTCAGCAGATCTGTCTTCATTGGGAGACCCCGGATGTGGACCTTATGGCGTCTCTGCAGAACAGAAAGGTCCAACAGTTTGTCTCCAAGCCCCTCGATCCTCTCGCAGTAGGGGTCGATGCACTGGCCATTTCATGGTCACAGGTCAGACTCCATTATCTGTCGTCGTCGTCCCCCCCCCCCTTCCTTCTTGCTGAAGATCAAGGTGGAAGGGGTACCGGTCATACTGATCGCTCCATATTGGCCCAGGAGGGCCTGGTTTGCATAAGTAATCAATCTCCTTGCAGACGCCCCCTGGAAACTCCCCGACAGACCATATCTTTAGGCCCAGGTACCGTTCTACCACCCGAATTCTCGGTTGCTCAATTTGACGGCATGGCTGTTGAGACCATGATACTGAGAGCGTCTGGGTTTTCAGACCGGGTGATTACCACAATGATCCAGGCTAGGAAGCCATCTTCTTTCAGGGTCTATCGTTGAACCTGGAAGGCTTACTTTAGCTGGTGTGAGTTTAATCACATCACACCCATGTCCTGTACCTTACCATCTATCCTGGCTTTCCTTCAGGCAGGGTTAGATGATGGTCTTGCCCTCGGTTCTTTAAAGGGCCAAGTATCTGCTCTCTCTATTCTTTTTCAGAATAATTTAGCTTTCTGTACGCAGGATAAAACCTTTCTTCAGGGGGTGGCACATACAGCCCCCTTGTACAGGTCTCCAGTGGCCCCCCTGGGATCTTAATCTGGTCCTGGAAGCTTTGAGAGATTCTACTTTTGAACCTCTCCGGGAGGTTTCCATTTCCTTTTTATCCTGGAAGGTGGTATTTCTTGTAGCCATCACCCCTACCAAACGTGTCTCAGGGCTGGAGGCCCTTTCATGTCGCCTTCCCTTTTTTGATTCTTCACTAAGATAAGGTGGTTTTGCGGCCTCCCCCTTCCTTCCCAAATTGGTGTCCACCTTTCACCTGAATGAGGATACGATGCTTCCTTCGTTCTGTCCCGCTCCAACTCATTCTCTGGAGCATTCTTTGAACAAGCTAGACCTGGTCAGAGTGATAAGGGTCTATCTGGCTAGGACCGCCCCTTTCAGGAAGACAGACTCGCTTTTGTCATTCCGAGTGTGGTCTGAGAAGAGGCCTACCAGCCTCTAAGGCTAAAATCGCCCGCTGGATCAGAATGGCAATTCTGGAGGCCTCCCTGGTGAAGAACAGAGTGCCTCCTTCTGGGGTTAAGGCTCACTCTACCTGGGCAGTGGGCACCTCCTGTGTGCACCATAGGGCATCAGCCATGCAACTGTGCAAGGCGGCTACCTGGTCTTCTGTTCATACCTTTTCAAGGTTTTATAAAGTCCATACCTACGCTTCAGCAGAAGAAGAAGGCAGGCAGAAGAATTTTGCAGGCAGCAGTCAGGAGTTTTCCGACCTGAATGAAGTTCCTGTTTTATCCCTCCTCAGGGACTGCTTTAGGACGTCCCATGATTCCTGTGTCCCCCAATGAAGCGATAGAGAAAACAGGATTTTTGGTTGCTTACCATAAAATCTGTTTCTTGGAGTCTTCATTGTGGGACACAGCACCCTTCCAATGTTGTATTACTTGTTATGATTATTTTGAGTGGCTTGTTATGCCAATATGATGAATTTTCCTACTGTTTTCTCACTAACTGATTGTGCTACAGCCGGTCGGAGGGGTGTATACTGCAGAGGCGGAGTTAACATTTTTTTCATGGCATAGTGTCAACCTCCCAGTGGCAGCAGCACACACCCATGGTTCCTGTGTCTCCCAATGAAGACTCCGAGAAACAGATTTTACGGTAAGCAACCAAAAATCCTGTTATTTGCGATAGGTTTTGTGAAGAAGTCACAGCAGTAAGTTTTACAGAACACAGATGTATATTATAACACTGCAGTCCTCCTCGCAGTGGAATATCCTTACTGCTCACATTACATTTATAGAACTCAAGCATTGGGAGGTCTGTAGTATATACATCACATAGGAGACACCAATACTGCTTTATATAGATCACAGGAGGCATGGGGCTGCGGTATATAGATCACAGGAGGCATGGGGCTGCGGTATATAGATCACAGGAGGCATGGGGCTGCGGTATATAGATCACAGGAGGCATGGGGCTGCGGTATATAGATCACAGGAGGCATGGGGCTGCGGTATATAGTTCACATGAGGCATGGGGCTGCGGTATATAGATCACAGGAGGCATGGGGCTGCGGTATATAGATCACAGGAGGCATGGGGCTGCAGTATATAGATCACAGAAGGCATGGGGCTGCGGTATATAGATCACAGAAGGCATGGGGCTGCGGAATGTAGATCACAGGAGGCATGGGGCTGCGGTATGTAGATCACAGGAGGCATGGGGCTGCGGTATGTAGATCACAGGAGGCATGGGGCTGCGGTATGTAGATCACAGGAGGCATGGGGCTACGGTATGTAGATAACAGGAGGCATGGGGCTATGGTATATAGATCACAGGAGCCATGGGGCTGCGGAATGTAGATCACAGGAGGCATGGGGCTGCGGTATGTAGATCACAGGAGGCACGGGACTGCCGCTGCGTTCTTCCTCTATGGGACAGGAGTGCATTGCGCACTAACTCCTACCAATCACTGGTTAGTGTGAGGACGGAATCTTCCATTGCATGTCCCACAGCATTCAGTGGGGAACACTGTGTGCTTGCAGAGTAAAAAGAAACTAAAGGGCCGTACGCAGTTGGAACTCAGCTGCCGGCCTGAGGACTGTGGTCCTTGTGATTCTGCCCTGTGGCTGGAGAAGTGGATCCTCACCCCTGTGCTACTACAAGTATTTGATAGCAAATGCCAGGTTTACTGTACAGTCATGGCCAAATCCTGAATGATAGCAGTCCATTCTTGCACAATCAATGCTTTCATTTTGTCAGAATTTATAGGTTTTTGTTTGTCCACCTGTCTCTTGATGATTGACCACAAGTTCTCAATGGGATTAAGATCTGGGGAGTTTCCAGGCCATGGACCCAAAATCTCTATGTTTTGTTCCCTGAGCCATTTAGTTATCACCTTTGCTTTATGTCAAGGTGCTCCATCATGCTGGTAAAGGCATTGTTGATCGCCAAACTGCTCTTGGAGGGTTGGGAGAAGTTGCTCTTGGAGGACATTCTGGTACCATTCTTTATTCATGGCTGTGTTTTTAGGCAAGACTGTGAGAGAGCCAATTCCCTTGGCTGAGAAGCAACCCCACACATGAATGGTTTCAGGATGCTTAACAGTTGGCATGAGACAAGACTGGTGGTAGCGCTCACCTTGTCTTCTCCGAATGAGGCGTTTTCCTGATGTCCCAAACAATCGAAAAGGGGATTCATCAGAGAAAATAACTTTACCCCAGTCCTCAGCAGTCCACTGCCTGTACCTTTTGCAGAATATCAGTCTGTCCATGATGTTTTTCTGGAGAGAAGTGACTTCTTTGCTGCCCTCCTTGAGACCAGGCCTTGCTCCAAGAGTCTCCGCCTCACAGTGCGTGCAGATGCACTCACACCTGCCTGCTGCCATTCCTGAGCAAGCTCTGCACTGCTGGTAGCCCGATCCCGCAGCTGAAACACTTTTAAGAGACGGTCCTGGCGCTTGCTGGTCTTTCTTGGGCGCCCTGGAGCATTTTTGGCAACAATGGAACCTCTCTCCTTGAAGTTCTTGATGATGCGATAGATTGTTGACTGAGGTGCAATCTTTCTAGCTGCGATACTCTTCCCTGTTAGGCCATTTTTGTGCATTGCAATGATGACTGCACGTGTTTCTTTAGAGATAACCATGGTTAACAGAAGAGAAACAATGATGCCAAGCACCAGCCTCCTTTTAAAGTGTCCAGTGGTGTCATTCTTAAGGTACTGCCACACTAAGCTATCCCGCTAGCGATCTCGTTAGCGTTGCATACTAATGAGATCGCTAGCGGGATTGTTTCTATATCGCTAAATGCTACCGCATTTAGCGATATAGTTAACGACGCTATCGCCGTTAGCGATCTTCTTAACGACTTTAGCGGTACAAAAGTACCGCTAAATCGCTAAGAAAAGGTGCCACACAGCGATTAGATACTTACCCAGCGGGAGCGCCAGCGATGAAATAGGGTCCGGAACGATTCCAGCGACGAGCGAGATCACAGCAGGAAGCTCGTCGCTGGAAGCTGCCGCACTGAACAACATCGCTAACGGGATCGCTAAATAGTGACGTTTTTTAGCGATCCCGTTAGCGATATTGTTTAGTGTGGCATACCCTTTACTTAATCATGACAGATTGATCTCCAGCCATGTCCTCATCAACACCCACACCTGTGTTAAAGGAGCAATCACTGAAAAGAAGTTAGCTGGTCCTTTTAAGGCAGGGCTGCAATGATGTTGAAATGTGTTTTGGGGGATAAAGTTCATTTTCTAGCCAAATATTGACTTTGCAAGTAATTGCTGTTAAGCTGATCACTCTTTATAACATTCTGGAGTATATGCAAATTGCCATTAGAAAAAGTGAAGCAGTAGACTTTGTAAAAATTAATATTTGTGTCATTCTCAAAACTTTTGGCCATGACTGTACAAGCTTTGCCAAACCCATGCTGGGCATCCCTATTGAACTGACAAATTTATTTATGAACAGCATTCTGCGGTTTCCTATGGACTGTGATAATACAGTAGAAGCTATGGCTGCTAAATGGCTCAACATTTTTAATAAAATTGAATTGCAAAAGTTATATATTTTTTTCTCAAAATAGTTTGATTTCAATAAAAAGCCCCTTTTTAAACTGTTTTATTGTGGCACAGTTAGCAGTTGTTATGCATGCTTTGGATATTGCAATGGTGATTTTTTTATGTAAACATAGATTTCTCAAACTTTCTGTACCCAATTGTGTTTTCTTTTTACCTTTTTTCAGACATATTGCTGTATTCCCATGTAAAATAAGAATTCTTCCACAGTTCATCTTTAATTCTCGGGATCCCATTGTCATGGGAGTGATTGTGGAAGCTGGTCAGCTTAAACAGGGAACACCCATATGTGTACCTAGTAAAAATGTAAGTCAACATTTTGATCATTCATGTGAGTGCTATCATATGTGTATGAGCCCGTTGGTTATTACACTCTCTATGAAATGCAAAGAAAATTACCTGAAAACTCTTTATTTCTGATGCCTTTAATAATACTCCGCGTACAACATGTGCCTAATTTTGATACTTGATGATATATTACTACACAACATGCTACCTTATTTCTGAACCTTAGCTAAGTGTATCCCCTAAAAATTAGAAACATTTGGTGCACATGCAAACTTGATATATTTTAATGACTAGGATAAGTGAGCAATACTATATGTCTTAGTACTATGTGCAGATGAATTATCAGTAACAGATCACCTCCTGATGCGGAAGTGCGAGGCACTGACATCCCCTTTAAATGGAATCTGTCACCATGTTTTTGGTACCCCATCTGAGAGCAGTATAATGTAGGGGCAGAGACCATGATTCCAACAATGTATCACTTACTGGATTGCTTGCTGTCATTTTGATATAATCTCTATTATCTGCTGCAGATCTAGCGATTATTAGAATGCTGAGCTCTGTATATCCTTCCTCCACTCCTGATTGGCAGCTTTCTGCCCGTACACCGTGTACACACAAAGCTGCTAATCACTGGTGGGTGCCGGTTATGCAGAGTTCATGAATATGCTTGACTACCTGACGGCCAGTTTACTAGTCCTTTTAACCCCTTCATGACCCAGCCTATTTTGACCTTAAAGACCTTGCCACTTTTTTGCAATTCTGACCACTGTCCCTTTATGAGGTAATAACTCAGGAACGCTTCAACGGATCCTAGCGATTCTGAGATTGTTTTTTTCCTGACATATTGGGCTTCATGTTAGTGGTAAATTTAGGTCAATAATTTTTGCGTTCATTTGTGAAAAAAATTGGAAATTTGGCGAATATTTCGCAATTTTCAAATTTTGAATTTTTATTCTGTTAAACCAAAGTTATGTGACACAAAATAACATTTTCCACATGTCTACTTTACATCAACACAATTTTGGAAACAAAATTTTTTTTTTGTTTGGAAGTTATAAGGGTTAATAGTTGACCAGCGATTTCTCATTTTTACAACAATATTTACAAAACCCTTTTTTTTAGGGACCACCTCACATTTGAAGTCAGTTTGAGGGGTCTATATGGCAGAAAATACCCAAAAGTGACACCATTCTAAAAACTGTACCCCTCAAGCTGATCAAAACCACATTCAAGAAGTTTGTTAACCCTTCAGGTGCTTCACAGGAGCTGAAGCAACGTGGAAGGAAAAAATGAACATTTAACTTTTTAGTCACAAAAATGATCATTTACAAACATTTTTTTATTTTTACAAGGGTAAAAGGAGAAAATGGACAGATAAAGTTGTTGTGCAATTTCTCCTGAGTACCCCGATACCCAATATGTGGGGGAAAACTACTTTCTGGGTGCACGGCAGGGCTCTGAAGGGAAGGAGCGCTGTTTGACTTTTTCAAACCAAAATTGGCTGTAATTGAGATTGGACGCCATGTTGCGTTTGGAGAGCCTCTGATGTGCCTTATCAGTGGAAACCCCCCACAAGTGACACCATTTTGGAAACTAGACCCCCTAAGGAACTTATCTAGATTTGTTGTGAGCACTTTGAGTCCCCAAGTGTTTCACTAAAGTTTATAATGCCTGGGTGTGAAAAAAAAAAATTCCACAAAAATGATTTTTTAGTCCCCAATTTCTCCATCACCTCATTGGGAGACACAGACCATGGGTGTTATGCTGCTGCCACTAGGAGGACACTAAGCTAATACACAAAGGAAGTTTGCTCCTCCTCTGCAGTATACACCCTCTGCTGGCTCTAGCCTGAACCAGTTCTTTCTTAGTGTCTGTAGGAGGCACTAGGGTCTGGCTTCAGACCCCACGTTATTATTTTCATTTTTACTTTTTTGCTTTTTTCTATGGATTCAAGGGGCGACGGGGCCTTTCAAGGTCCCGATCTCCCAAAACCATCAACAGGCGGGCACGGGGAGTGTCGTTCTCCCGTATCCCCTCCTGCAACTTCAATGCGGCCTGAGCTCTCCTCAGGGGCGACGGATTCCTTCAATGGGTCCGCTCTACCCACACCACCAACAGACGGGAACATGGGGTGTCGCCCCCAAATACCCCCTTCTGGAGCCAGGTTCTTTAGCCGGACATGCCAGCTTGCCTCAACAATTCTGACAGGAAAATTACCTCAGGTAACATGCAGAGGCTCCATGCGGCGTCCGTGCGGCCCCACTGCACCACCACTGCCAGAAAGCGGATGGTGACTGGAGGCAAAAGAGACCCCTCCACCTCCCTATCAAAGGGATGGTTGATTGAGGATGAATGGCGTGCAGCGCTCCCGACTCTGCTACATACCGGCGACGTGAGTACAGCCACTGGTTGGCACATTACCGCCATGAAAAGCGCCCGGTACATGAGAATTTAACCCTCTCCGCCTCCCTATCAAAGGGATGGTGGATTGAGGATGGACGGCGCACAACGCTCCCGACTCTGCAACATACCGGCGACGTGGCTACAGCCACTGGTTGGCACATTACCGCCATGAAAAGTGAGCGGTGCATGAGAAACTAACCCTCTCCGCCTCCCTATCAAAGAGATGGCGGATTGAGGTAGTATGACCGCTGGCTCCCACCGCAGTGAGTACCCAAACGCTGCCGCGCTTTTTTCCATGGCAGCTGCTGATGCATCCCCCACCAGCTGCCGAGGCCTGTCATAATAGGCCGTGGGTCCGACTGCCGCTGCGGCCTGCGCCATCACCACCACTGCGGTCTGCACCACACCGCCGCCGCGGCCTGCTCCAAAACGTCCCTGCGGCCTTCTCATTGGAGTCGCAGCCGCGGCCTCTCTCAGGAACCGCAGTCGCCGCCGCGGCTTCCTCTGGAGCCGCCACCCTCTCAACCGCTGCGGCCTCCTCATAGGAACCGCCGCTGCGGCTTCCTCAAAGCAGCCGCCGCCGTGGTCTTAATCACCGGAGTCGCTCCTGCGCCTCATCTCCTGCGCCGCTGCGAGTCTCTGCCGCAGCCGTCCAGCAGGGCCGCGGCCTTCTCCAACTGCCGCGGCTACCTCTCTAATTTAGTCCCCGGCTATTGGCCGGGTAGGACTCAGTTCCGCCCTCCCAGGTAGCTCCGCCCACGGTTTTTTGGCGCTCTCCCTGCTTCTCGGCCCCTGCATCCTCCCACCTGTTCTGGCGCTTCTCGTCAGAAACGAGAAGCGCCAACTCGGTCCCGGCCGCCATTTCCAGGACACAGGACCCTGGGTAAGCTTAACAGTGCTTAACCCCTTCCCTGCAAGTCTCTATTAATGTCTGAGGCCCCATGCGGCCCCACTATATCACCACTGCCCAAACGTGAATGGTGACTGGAGGCTAACAAAACCTCTCCATCTCCCTATCAAAGGGATGGTGGATTGAGCAGATAATCAGTGCGGATGGCGAGTGGTTTGCATGTGACCTTCGTTACTCGTCAGTCACTGCTACGCAGTCTGCCGTCTCTGGCGGCACGGACATGTGACCTGGGAGCACTGACTGATAAAACGCACGCTTACGCCTAGCATACTACGTGTAATGCCCCATTACCGCGAAGGCTATCCACTGCAATCTGTGCAGTTTGCATCTTCTCACAGGAGCCCAACGAATGGGCAACGTCTCCGGCTTCAGTTTACCTTACGACGAAGGCCCTCTGCCGTTAGAGTCTTCAGACAGGGGCTGATAGCAGCAAAGAATGCCCAATTTTTGTAACTAACATCTCACAGGCATTCTGCTGTTTTTGGTGTACGCATGCTCCCTTTCCAGCTCCCCGTCCCTGGGGATTGCAGCATACACGACTCAGGATATGAGTCTCATGTGGCCGTATATCTGGATTTACCAAACTACCAGGAGTCCTTAGAGGCCCTCATCGATCCGGTTAATAGAGCTCTGAGAGCCGTACAATGCACTGAGACCTTCAATGGGACCAAACGTCCTCACAGGGTTTTTCAGCAGCAGATGAAGGAAGGGAGACACACTAGTCATTACTAGTGGGTAGGCGGAGCCCAGATGGGATAGACACCTCAGATTAAAAAGAGTGTTGACCGGCCTCTCCAGCTCGGGCTCCTCCTACTCCAGCTCTCCAGTCTAAAATTTGAGGTCTCAGAGGATAGTCGCTGCTGAAGCAGCTCCTCAGAAGATCTTTTTATTTTTATCGGACAGAGACTTGGACTCAGGGTCTTGAGGTCTCAGGGGTCTCAGCGCTGCTGGACCCCCACCTCTCCCTTGGCGGATCTGTATTACCCTTTAAGGTGGTCCCTGCAGAACCCTGCCGGCCCTGGGGGATGAGGATGGCTTCCCTGGCGGGGATGCAAACCGCGCTTCTGGGGTCACTGCGTTCCCCGCCCTGGGGGGAAGCGATGGGCATAGCGCCACAAATCCCTGGGGGTCCCTGTGGCGCTCGGCTGGGTGAGTACTCTGCATTTTTTGATGTGTACGAGTGCTGCAGCGACTGCTGCGGCAGCCGCTGCTACATGTCCATGCTGGTGACTGTGTTTTTTTGTCCGCAGGTGGATGCCTGCAGGACATGGGAACGGGGCAGGAACGGAGATCGGAGGAGTCCCGCGCCTTTTTTTGAAGCCGACGGGGGGCGTGGCTTCGCGCTTTCCCGGGCAGGAAGCGCTCTGAGCGTGAGATTTCCTCTGCCATCTTCTCTTCCGGCTCTCTCCTTCAGCGCGGCGGCCATTGCTAGCCTCGGGCTCCTCACTCTCCGCTCCTCCCGTAATAACCGAAGAGAACAGCACCCCGGCCAGCTGGGTGAGTCGCTTCTACCTTACTGAGGGCAGAAGCTTGACCCCTTCACCCCCACAGCGCAGGGCACCTTTTTGAAGGTGCTGCCAACTGAACGCTCCCACTAACGATCACAATTACGACGCATACTAATGCGATCGTTTTTTGTTTTTTTTTGTGATAGTTTTTAATGTCGCTAGTAGCTGCCACAGTGGGCGATCTCATTGACGACGCATAAGTGGTTAGCGATCTATTTAGCGACTTTGGCGGTCATTGCGATGTACAAATCAGCGCAATATTTTAGCGATCTCGTTGGCGTTCTTGTTTAACATTGTCCTGCAGCTGCTACCTCATAAGAGGCACCTGGGGCTCGCACACCCTTTTCATTAAACAAGGGTTGTGGGGAGTCTGCGACATTAACCCCTTCTTTGGCGGTTAACCCTTTATTGGGAGACAGCTGGGGTAGCTCTCTCTTTAAGAGCTTTAACCCTTCAGCGTTCATTTTGCCTTTGAAGACCACACTGTTCTAGTTGCTGCCAGGTTTTTACCTGCCATATACTGTGTGAGGGCATGTCAGATCAGGGTTCAGGAGGTGCGGACTGTCTCCCAGATCCGCTACAGGATCAGTCTCGCGTATCTGACACGCAGACCTCGACGGCGTTAAGCGCAGCGGTCGGAGGTGTCAGTGATGTCAAAATAGATGCCCTCGCTCGTTCTATTGATGGCCTGTCTGAACTTCTAGGTCATTGGGTGTCAGCTAGAGCCTCTCATGGCAGGAAGCGACACAGGCCGGTGCCATCTTCCCCGCGTAGCGACTCGGAGATTTCGGGCATGGAGGGTTCCCCTTCAAGCTCGGATGGGGAGATGTCCGATTCGGACAAGGAGGATCGGCAGGGACACTCTGCCTCTCTTTTGAGCCGTACAGAGGCTTTTATTGGAGCCATGAGGGAGGCGTTACAGTTACCGGAGGAGGTAACTAGACGTCCTGGTAAGTCGGCCCGGATGTTTCAGGAGGCGCATAGGTCACGATCAGCCTTACCATCTCTGGATGAGCTTAATGGGGCAGTGGAGAAGGAACGCCTGTGTCCAGATAAACGTTTTCAGGGGACACGGTTTTTTGAGACGCTGTATCCGTGTACAACAGGGTTGATTGATAATTGGATTCCTTCTCCTGAAGTGGATGTCCCTTTATCCCAGCTTAGCAAATCCTCATTACTTCCTGTTAAAGGGAAGGCGAGTCTGCAGGATCCGCTGGACAGAAAAACGGAGATGGCAGCGAAATCCATCTACGAGGCTGCGGGTCATGGATTCAGAGCAGTGCTAGGATCCATGTGTGCTTGTAAAGCTTCCCTGAGCTGGTTAGACCGTCTACGGACGGCGTGGCAAAATGGATCCCCACTATCCGAGGTAGAGGGGCTTTTCAAGTCATTGGAGGATGCAGCCCGATATGGCAGTGATGCAGGTTTGGATGCTGCCTCAATGCTGTCCAGGGCACAATCCTCGGCCATCACAGTCAGGAGAGCACTGTGGCTTAGACAGTGGACCGGAGACGCGGTTTCCAAGCAAGGTTTGCTTTCTTTAGCTTACAAAGGTGGTCAGCTATTTGGATCTGACCTCACGGAGCTGATTGCCAAGGCAAAGGCAAAAGAAACAGCTTTACCGCAGCGAAGAGCTGTGACTTCTGCGTCTGGAAGGCATAGTGCCGGTAGTAGTTGGCGGTCCTTTCGGTCCAGGGGACGGTTCGGTCAGCCCTCTTGGGGATCGGGTCGTCCCTCTTTTTCAGGGAAAAAGAACGCTCAGAAATCCCGCACTCCCTGGAAACAGAGCTTCCGCCAAGACAAGCGGGAAGCTGACAAAAAGCCCGCTAAGACGGACTGACGCGAGGGTCTCACTCGAGGGCTCTCGAGTAGGAGGTTGCCTGCTCCAATTCGAGCCGACTTGGGCCTCCCGCGTGTCGGACGCCTGGGTGATGCGGGTTGTGTCGACAGGCTACTTCATAGAGTTTCTTTCTCGACCCCCAGACAGTTTTTGCCAATCCCGCATTCCGTCAGAGCCCGAGCTATTTACCGCTCTACTGCGGGAGGTCGATTCCCTTCTGCAGAAGGGTGTGGTGGTACCAGTTCCACCGGAGGACCGGGGAAGAGGGTTTTATTCCAATCTCTTTGTGGTCCCCAAAAAGGAGGAGAAATTTCGCCCCATTCTGGATCTCAAAAGATTGAATCGGCATGTCCGCACCCGGAAATTCCGCATGGAGTGACTTCGCTCCGTTGTGGCGGCCTTGTCGCAGAACGATTTTTTGGTGTCAATCGACATTTGCGACGCTTATTTGCATGTCCCCATCGGAAGGGCCCACCAACGCTTCCTTCGTTTTGCCATAGGTCAGGACCATTACCAGTTTGTGGCCCTGCCATTCGGGTTGGCCTCAGCACCCAGAGTTTTTACAAAATTCTGGCTCCTCTCATGGCGATTCTGCGAAGACAGGGGGTTACGATTCTTCCCTATCTGGACGACCTTTTGATTGTGGTGTCCTCAAAGGAGGAGGCGGTGACGGCTCGCGATCTATCCCTTCAGCTCCTGGAGGACTTCGGGTGGCTGGTCAATTGGGAGAAGTCGTCTCTGGAACCGTCGCAGTCAATCCTGTTTTTGGGAATGCATTTCGACACGGTACAAGCAGTGGTGTCTCTGCCTCCAGACAAGCAAGCGAGTCTTCTTCGTCATGTGCAGGTTATGAAGTCTGCGACAGCAATGTCCCTTCGAAGGTGTATGCGCCTTCTGGGTTTGATGGTGGCGTCAATGGAAGCAATTCCGTTTGCCCAATTTCATTCCACAGCGGACTTTCTCAGTCGCGAAAAGATGGATCCCGGAGAATGGAGTCTTCATCCGGAAATTTTTGCACTGCTGTGCTCCCGTTGGGGAACTCCCCAAGTTGATTTGATGGCTTCCAGGTTCAATGCCAAGTTACCGACGTTCATGTCCAGGTACAAGGACCCGAAGGCTGTGGCGGTGGATGCTCTGGTGGCTCCTTGGGAACAATTCGAGCTAATCTATGTGTTCCCGCCGATATCCTTACTTCCTCTGGTGTTGCGTCGGATCAGACTGGAGAGAGTCCCGGCTATGTTGATAGCCCCAGATTGGCCAAGGAGGACGTGGTTCTCGACACTGGTGTCGCTTCTGGCAGCGCCTCCATTTCCACTCCCTCTTCGCCCGGACCTGTTAACCCAAGGGCTCTGCGTTTGACGGCGTGGCTCTTGAGACCGAAATCTTGACCCGTCAAGGTTTTTCAGCCGAAGTCATTGCCACTCTGCGAGCTGCCAGAGGTCCGGCTACTACTAGGATTTATCACAAGACTTGGGAAGCCTTCTTTTCGTGGTGTTCGGGTTCTTCTAGGAACCCGAGGATTTTTTCCATTCCCAATTTGTTGGCCTTTTTGCAGTACGGCCTGGACAAGGGTTTGGCAGTTAGCACTCTGAAGGGTCAGGTTTCTGCTCTGTCCCTGCTATTTCGGAAGGCTATCGCTTCGCGTAGGGACGTATGTTCCTTTTTTCGCGGAGTAACCCGTCAGTTTCCACCGCGGAAGGCACTTGTGTCTCCTTGGCGGCTCAATCTTGTTTTGGAGGCTCTTCAACATGGGCCTTTTGAACCTATGGACTCTGTTAGTCTTTCTCTGCTCTCTTGGAAGGTTGCCTTCCTAGTGGCGGTCACTTCTTTGAGAAGGGTTTCTGAGTTGGCGGCTCTTTCTTGCTCGCCCCCTTTTCTGGAGTTTCACCCGGATCGTGTAGTGCTTCGCACTCGGGGTGATTTTCTGCCTAAAGTGGTGTCACAATTTCATGTTAACCAGGATATTGTGTTGCCCTCGCTTTGTCCGGGGCCGAGGAATGCGAAGGAACGGGCCTTGCACACATTGGATTTAGTGCGCGCTTTGAAGTTCTATTTGTCTATTGCTCAAAGTTTTCGGAAGTCGGATTCTCTGTTTGATCCCAGCAGGTCGTCGACGTGGTCAACGAGCTTCCAAGGATTCTATAGCTCGTTGGATTCGGTCGGCCATTTTGGAGGCTTACCGACTTAAGGGCGAACCTTGCCCGATTAAGATTCGAGCTCACTCCACGAGGGCTGTGGGTTCATCGTGGGCTTTTCATCAAGGAGCCTCGGCAGCTCAGCTCTGCCGGGCGGCGACCTGGCGCTCCGTCCACACATTTACAAAATTTTATAAGGTGGACGTCAGTTAGGACGTAGGGTCCTGCAGGCGGCTGTAGTTTAAAGTTCTTGTGAACTTGTATTTAGCGCTAGTTGCGCATTTACTTAGGTTGTTGGGTTTCTGCCTCTGTTGGTTTTTTGCCCACCCTTATTTTTGGACTGCTTTGGGACGTCCCACTAGTAATGACTAGTGTGTCTCCCTTCCTTCATCTGCTGCTGAAACACGGATTTTGGTAAGAACTTACCTGTAAAATCCTTTTCAGCGAAGAAGGAAGGGAGACACACATCCCTCCCATGGCAGAAGTGTGTTGTTGTGTTTTCAGATGCGGCGTGACCCTTCTCTGATAGCGATTATCTGGGCTGAGGTCGGCGCGCTAAGGCTCTGTTCCAGCATCGCCAGCTCATCGCAGTAGTCAGGTTCAGTGAGTAGTACCTGGAACTGTGTGGTTTTTTTCCTGTTACATGCATAACCTGTATTCTTGTCTTTTCTCTGAAGTCCTTCAGAAGGGGTTATGTTGCTCCGCTGGTGATATTTGCTCTTCCTTAGCTTGTGTACGACTGGAGAGCTGGAGTAGGAGGAGCCCGAGCTGGAGGAGCCGGTCAACACTCTTTTTAATCTGAGGTGTCTATCCCATCTGGGCTCCGCCTACCCACTAGTAATGACTAGTGTGTCTCCCTTCCTTCTTCGCTGAAAAGGATTTTACAGGTAAGTTCTTACCAAAATCCGTGTTTTACTAATCTCCCTGAGTTGCTGACATAGGTCAGAGATATAGTGATTGCCTGACAAAGGATTCTCTGAGCTAAAGCCGTTTAATCACGGTTCCCT
The DNA here is from genome assembly GCA_033576555.1 of Oophaga sylvatica. Classification (NCBI taxonomy): domain Eukaryota; kingdom Metazoa; phylum Chordata; class Amphibia; order Anura; family Dendrobatidae; genus Oophaga; species Oophaga sylvatica. The sequence goes on from JARQOD010000002.1 coordinate 321,345,659, forward strand.
TTTGTCCACGCTCTAAAAAGAGAGTGGATGGAGTCTCCAACAATGGATCCTAGATTACGGCTCGCTTACTAACCTCTACTGTCTTTGACTGACGGCTTGTTTATTAAAATCCCCACTGACTGTCCATTTGGTCCGCGGTCAGTCTTTTGAGGTTTCTGGGGCAACTCTTCCCTTCTCTCGCCGTCACCCAGTTGACCACAGCATGATGGCACGGACTAGGGCCCTAGCCAAGATCAGTCAAGACAATAACTTGTCTCACTAAATGCTTAGTCTGGATTACCAAATAGCCTGGGCCGGGGATTATGGGTACATGCATCCCTAGGGACATCGGACGGCGACGCTCCTATAGCTCCAACGCCATTACCATCAGCAGAGCCTTATGGCTCCAAGAGTAGCGAGCAGATTCCCCTTGGAAGAAATCTCTAACTTCCTTAAGCTCTTCCATTCCTGGGAACGCAGACCCTCACGGTCCAAACTCAAGGGTACCTCTTCACACATGTTTTCTCTGTTTAATGACTCATTACAGTATCTGAAAGACTCGGACAGGGTAGGCATCCATCTACTCCTGCTTTACCAGGTCTGGCTGGCGGGTATTCTCGAACATGGATCTGAAATCTAGTGGTTTCCAGATACGGACATAGAATTCCTGTTTCTCTCGCCAACTCGTTTCCTCCGGTCCCGTCTTTTAAGGACAAAAGGAACAAGCGGCCCCACCTTATTAGGCCATCGCAGACAACCATTTTCAGTTCAGCCTCTGCTCCTAGGCTGTTCTCCAAGGGCATGGCAGCCGTTATTTCTATCCCGTGCTCTCGGGGAATAGTGATTCCACTCTACCCAGACGACCTCCTTTTCAAGAGGTCACACGTTCAAGCCTGTGCAGACAGGGTCAGCATTACCGTGGACACTCTCACTCGTCTAGGTCGGTTAGAGGACTTGCGCAATTCCTTTTCATCCTATCTCAGAGGATCCTCGTTTCAGGCCTGGACACTTCCCGAGTGTTGATGATTCTCCCTTCAGGAAAGATTTTCACTGATCCAGGAAGCTCAGGAGTTTCCTCTCGGTCGTCCCCCTTTTCTTGCAGTCTGGAACGCAGGTCTAAAAAAAAAAAAAGGGTGCCGACAATCCACCAGTACCATTCCCTCGACTACATTTCCGTCGTCTGCAGCAGACATTGCTACCAGCGTTGGACGGATATCTATTCTCTCTGGACCGCTAATTTTCGCCTGTCCCTCCGGAACAGGCGGTCTCTGAGGTAGTGGACGTTGTTGTCCTTAATGACTCAGATAAAGTACTTTCTTCCCGTTCCCGCGCTGGTGTTGACCACTGACGCCAGTCTCCTAGGTTGGAGAGTGCTCTCCCGCCACCACACGGTCCAGGGACGCTTGCCCTTTGAGAATCAAGTCTCCTGATCAATTTTTTTGAAATCCGGGCAATCAGACTAGTCATCCAATTTCTGCCTGCTTCCCGATGGTCATTCCCCCCGGATCCAATCAGTCCACGCCACGGCTGTGGCATACATCTGTGGTCAGGAGGGCTCACGAACCAAAGGAGCTATGCTTGACGTAGCTCGCATTCTGCAAAAGGCTGATACAAACCATTTACCTTTTTGTTGGCAGCTCACGTTCTAGGGTAGGAAATTGGTGCACTGTTGGCAATGCTGGGTAATGCTGCATATAGACCTCAATGGCCTATACGCTAAGCGCCAAAGTCCCGGCATTTCAAGATCTGTTCTGTGACCCAATTGTCCTCGGGTCAGATTACCTAGTACTTCCGTGACACCAGTTTTTCGCTTCCAATACTTTTTCACCGCCTCTTCTGCTAATTCCAAGTGTCTTCCAGAAGTTCAAGGCGGAGGGAATCCCACTGTTTTTTTTTTTTTTTTTTTTTGTTTTTTTTCGTCGCACCAGTCTGAATACGACGAGCGTGGTACGTGGTTCTAGTGCATCTAGACCCCTACCTCTGCGGTTACCAAACCATCCAGGTCTACCTCTTCCAGAGCGCCAGGACTCGAGTGGGCTGGGCTTAACGACCTGAGCATTGACCGCCACACCATTATCGTCAATGTCCAGAAATTTACTCTCAGGCGTATTTACCATCGTATTCGAGAAAGCTTTATTCCCTTGGTGGTTTTAACAACCACGTTTGTTTACCACTTATGTTTGCCATTTCGTCCATATTGGAGTCCCTCCAAAAGGTTTCCATTCAAGCCTGGCACTGTTTTCTCTCAATGCTATCCACCCTGTTTTCTTCTGATCTCAGGTGCTTTACAAGTGGTCTTCTTCAAACTCCTGTAAGATGTATCTATCACTCTTCCTTCTTGGAAAGCTCCCTTTCTGGTGGCTGTAACAAACACTTCCAGAACAGCGCTTTTCTCCAAATAGGCTTTTTTTCTCTATGTTTCCAGAGCAACACAGAAAAGGCCTACCTGCCTTTAAAAAAAAAAAAAAACCCTGCAGTAGCCAGATATTTCTGCTCTCCAATTTAAGAAGCTTTCCGAGTCTGAGGTCTCCTATCCCTGCGAACCTCAGAGTAAACTCCACTACGTCAGTACGGCGTCCTGGGTCATTTGGCCCCGGACGTCGATACAGCAAGGTTGCAGGGATGCAACGTGGTCCAGTCTTCTCATGTTAATCATTACACTTAAGCCTTTTCAGAGGCTAGCCTTAGCAGATAAATTCTGCAATCGATAGCAGCGCATCTGTAGACCAGATTATTTGCTGCGTATATTAAGATTTCGGCTGTCGTGCTGTTTCGCACCCATGGACTGCTTTAGGACGTCCCATGGTCTGTGTCTCCCTGTGTCTCCCAATGAGGCGATGGAGAAACAGGGATTTTTGTGTACTCACCGTAAAATCCTTTTCTCAGAGACGCTCATTGGGAGACACAGCACCCACCCTTTTTAGTCTAACGACTTCTGTTTGTCTCTTTCAGCCGATGTGGTGATCACTAATATTATGTGAATGATCGTACCTTGGTATGATGTTAACCTTCTCCTATTGCTTTTACACCAAACTTGTTCAGGCTAGAGCCAGCAGAGGGTGTATACTGCGGAGGAGGAGCCAACTTCCTTTGTGTATTAGCTTTGTGTCCTCCTAGTGGCAGCAGCATAACACCCATGGTCTGTGTCTCCCAATGAGCGTCTCGGAGAAAAGGATTTTACGGTGAGTACATAAAAAACCCCTGTTTTTGATTTTTCCCAAGGAAATTGGACTCCAAAAGTTGTTGTCCAATTTGTCCTGAGTACGCCGATATCCCATATGTGGGGGGTTAAAACTGGGCGCACGGCAGGGCTTGGAAAGGAAGTAATGAATGGAATGCAGACTTTGATGGGTGATTTTTCCCAAGGAAATTGGACTCCAAAAGTTGTTGTCCATTTTGTCCTGAGTACGCTGATACCCCATATGTGGGGGGGCACCACTGTTTGGGCGCACGGCAGAGCTCGGAAGGGAAAGAGTGCCATTCGACTTTTTCAAACCAAAATTGTCTGGAATCGAGATTGGACGCCATGTCGCGATTGGAGAGCCCCTGATGTGCCTAAACAGTGGAAACCCCCTACAAGTGACCCCATTTTAGAAACTAGACCCCAAGGAACTTATCTAGATTTGTTGTGAGCACTTTGAGCCCCCAAGTGTTTCACTAAAGTTTATAATGCCTGGGTGTGAAAAAAAAAAATTCCACAAAAATGATTTTTTAGTCCCCAATTTTTGATTTTTCCCAAGGAAATTGGACCCCAAAAGTTGTTGTCCAATTTGTCCTGAGTACTTTGTCCTGAGTACGCCGATACCCCTTATGTGGGGGGTTAAAACTGGGCGCACGGCAGGGCTTGGAAAGGAAGTAATGAATGGAATGCAGACTTTGATGGGTGTCATTTTCAGTTCGCAGAGCCCCTGATGCGTCTAAACAGTGGAAACCCCCCACAAGTGACCCCATCTTGGAAACTAGACCCCCTAAGGAACTTTTCTAGATCTGTGGTGAGCACTTTGAACCCCCAAGTGCTACACAGAAGTTTATAATGTCCTGGCATGAAAATAAAAAATCCAATTTTTTTCCCACAAAAACGATCTTTTAGTCACCAATTTTTTATTTTCCCAAGGGTAACAGGAGAAATTGGACCACAAAAGTTGTTGTCCAGTTTGTCCTGAGTGCGCTGATACCCAATATGTGGGGGGGCACCACTGTTTAAGCGCACGGCAGAGCTCGGAAGGGAAAGAGTGCCATTCGACTTTTTCAAACCAAAATTGCCTGGAATCGAGATTGGACGCCATGTCGCGTTTGGAGAGCCCCTGATGTGCCTAAACAGTGGAAACCCCCTACAAGTGACCCCATTTTAGAAACTAGACCCCTAAGGAACTTATCTAGATCTGTGGTGAGCACTTTGAACCCCCAAGTGCTTCACACAAGTTTATAACGTAGAGCCGTAAAATTAAAAAAATCATATTTTTTCCACAAAAATGATCTTTTCACCCAAATTTTTATTTTCCCAAGGGTAACAAGACCCCAAAAGTTATTGTGCAATTTGTCCTGAGTACGCTGATACCCCATATTTCGGAGAAAACTACTGTATGAGCACACGTTGAGGCAAATAATTTTTTAGCCCCCAATTTTTTATTTTTCCAAAGGTAACGAGAAATTAGACCCCCAAAGTTGTTGTGCAATTTTTTCTGAGTACGCTGATGCCTCATATGCTGGGGTAAACCACTGTTTGGGCACACGTCGGGGCTTGGAAGGGAGGGAGCACCGTTTAAATTTTTTAACCCAAAATTGGCTGGAATCAATGGTGGCGCCATTTCGCGTTTGGGGAGCCCTTCATGTGCCTGAACAGTGGAAAGCCCTCAATTCTAACTCCAACCCTAACCCCAACACACCCCTAACCCCAACACACCTCTAATCCCAACACTAACCCCAACACACACCCTAACCCTAATCCCAACCCTAACCCTAATCGCAACCCTAACCCTAATTGCAACCCTAACCCTAATTCTAACCCTAATGGAAAAATAAAAATAAATATATTTTATTTATTTTGTTTTGTCCCTACCTATGGGGGTGATAAAGGGGGGTTATTTACTTTATTTTCATTTTGATCACTGTGATAGTGTCTATCACAGTGATCAAAATCTACCTGCGATGAATGAATAAATCTGCCGATTGGCAGATTCGGCAAGACACCGGGAGGGACATCGGGCCTGGTAAAGTACCAGGGGGGTGATCGGAAGGCTGAGGGGAGCAGAGGGAAGAGGAGGAGGAACAGATAATGACGGCGGCATATCGCCCCCGTCAGTCGGTGTGGGGGGGTCAGCTTATTTCATTATCGGCCATGGCTGGATTGTAATATTTCACCAAGATTCATTGGTGAAATATTACTATCGCTCTAATTGGCTGTTGAAAGTGAAACAGCCAATCAGAACGATCTTAGCCACGGTGGGGCAAAGCCACCCCCCTGGGGTGAAGCACAAAGCCTCCTGTGCCTGCGGGTCGGGTGACCATTCAGTGACCCTGGTCACCCGACCCACAGGAACGCGACCATTCTGTGACACAGCATATGCGTCACAGGTCGGATTGGCACCGACTTTCATGACGCATACGCTGTCACAGGTCTGGAAGGGGTTAATGATAATGTCGTGCTGATAATTCAGTGATTTTTATCTAGTCTACACTAATCAGCCTAGTAAGGTAAACATACATCACTGGTATCTGGGTCCCTGTATCTACATTTTGCTGCTCTCAAATTAGGTGGCAAAACCTGGTGACAAATTCTATTTGGGTAGTCTGCTTTATAAAGTCAATTTTGTCTTTTGTCTTTTTAGTTTGTTGACATTGGAATAGTTACCAGCATTGAGATTAACCACAAAACTGTAGATGCAGCAAAAAAGGGCCAAGAAGTCTGTGTGAAGATAGAACCTATCCCTGGGGAGTCTCCAAAGATGTTTGGAAGACATTTTGAGGCTACAGATTTCCTTGTTAGCAAGGTAAGTTATTAGGTCTGGTAGTGTGATTACAAAGTCCTGTTCCATGGCAGTTTCCCAGGCTATAACTATAGGCAGTATTGCCATAGAATGCCAATTTTAAATACTGTAGGAAGCAACTTCAGTTTCTAAGATGTTGGTCTACTCCTATGCCTGCAGGTCCACACATCCCTATTTAATTTAAACAGCACATTTTTTTTTATCAGAACTATGAGGTAATTTGGGATGGCTACACAATGGTGTTAACTAGTCATCTTATTGGGTTAATACCAAAATTAAGTTATACCCTATCTATAAGGAACCCCAAACGAACTATGGTTAGCTGAGCCCCATTTTAAATGGAGCAGAGGAGTGCATGCTCGACCTATGAGCTACTCATTATCTATGCGTCTGCTACAGAAAGTGGGGTATGTCCTCCTGGGATCTAGAGCCCCATTCTCAGGATCACTGAGGAGTCTCCGCACTCGGACCCACAGCTGTCAGTAAGTTATCTCATGTGCTTTGGGAATAAAATAACTTTTTAAAGGGAAGCTGTCACCCCATTTTGGCCCTATGAGATAGGGCCACCGCCATCAGGCGCTTATCTACAGCATTCTGTAATGCTGTAGATAAGCCCCCGATGCTACCTGAAAGTGAAAAAAAAACGAGTTATAAAATTCTCACCCAGGGGCGTTCTGGGGGGCGGTCGGGTCCGGAGGGAGTCACGGTCCGGTCCAGGGCCTCCCATCTTGTGGCGATGTCGGCCTCTTCTTTCCGTCCCGTCGCGGCTCCTGCGCATGAGTACTGCAGTGCGCAGGCGCCGGGAAAGGTCAGAGAGGTCCCGGCGCCTGCACACTACAGTACTCTGCTCTGCCCTCACCAGGGCAGAGCAGTGCGAATGCGCAGGAGCCGCGACGGGACCGAAAGAAGAGGCCGGCATCACCACAAGATGGGAGGTCCCGGACCGCGACTCCCTCCAGACCCGACCGACCGCCTCCCGGAACGCCCCTAAGCTCAAAAAGTTTATATGTTTAAGGAAAACATATAACAGCCCAATAAAAGCCAAAGTGCACACTTTTGGTCTCTGATGGGTGATTGGAACTCTGGAAATACATTTGAGGTGTACACCAAAAATAAGCTATATTCGGAAAGGGTATACATATGCCCAAAGTTTAATTATCTTCACTTTATGCTCATTTTTTATTGTATTTGGATCATGTGACAAATGAAAGAGGTACGTTTTTTACTTTTGACTTGAACAATGACCACTAGTGAGGACCAAGCTTCACCATATTCTAGCTATTGAGGCTCAAGTAGAAAACACTTTTAGACTGCAATGTTTATAGACTGTCTTAAACTACTTAAAGTGGAGGTAGCTGTTGATTCTCGAGTAACGTTCTTCTCTCTTGTATTTTCCTAATGTTTTGCTTTGCTTTAATTCCAGATCACCCGGCAGTCGATTGATGCTTTAAAAAATTGGTTTAGAGATGAGATGCAGAAAACAGACTGGCAACTCATAGTCGAATTGAAAAAAGTGTTTGAAATCATTTAAGGCTTTTTATCAACTGTTGGAGACCAGAGGAATTATAACCTGTGAAGAGGTGAAATGTTGCAAAGAGAATAACCAAGGATACTGAACCTGTGGTTTGGCAGAAGAAAAGAAACGTTGTATAAATTTGTTTTCCATGAGAAACCAAGAAATTTTACACTGGTTTGACAGTGCTCAATTTTACACATCCCCAGAGTTCCTGCGTGCCTGCCCACCCAAAAACCACTCACACACTGGCTTCTGTTTTAAAAGGAAACAACTAGTCCCAAATGTTTTATTACAGGTTTTCTCTATTTTTTACTTGTAAAATTTGCATTGCAGCGTCGACGTTCTGCAGCATCTTAACTTGCAACTTCTGATGTAAAAAGAATTAAAAAATCACTATTTATGCATATTCCCTGCCCCAGCACTGTGCTTTTCCATTATTCTTTTGATTTGTGCCTACATATTTTATGAAGATTAGCAGGAAAGCTTTACTCTGTATCTGCTTCTTGTTAATTGGTGATGTAAAGTGTACCGTGGGCAGCATTTCAGTGCTTGTACAGTTCCTGCCAACACTTCTCACTGTATTCATGACCTACAGAGCCAGAAATAAAGTACATGGGCTTATTAGTAGTCTGTCATTTTCTGCATTATAGAGAGCCTTGCTGCCTTCACCTCTTGACACTTGAAGATGCAAGTATGTAAATGAAAGACGTGTTGTGATTTGGTTCTGAAAATTACCAGAATTTTTCTTCTCACCGCGACAGCACCCACTTGAGTGGACCCGCCCATAGGAACAGGATACCTACAGATCAAAAGAGGCGGTCCCCCTCGCCTCCTCAGTTGGTTTCCTTTTCTTATGGGAGCCTGCAGGTTAAAGAAGTACCTGGGCCATATTGCAGCCGCGTGTGCGGTCTCCATGGGAACGGCAGGGACTGTTGTTCCAGAAGCAGTGTTGGGGGGGGGGGGCCTGTCTGTTAGACTCCCCCCTCGTGTGGCGATGGATGGCGTGAGGCCATGGATGGCGTGAGGCCAGGGTCCGGGGGAGGCCGCCCTGGCTCACGTGGGACTCGGTGCGGTAAGGCTTGGCCGGCACTCATCCGGGGAGCAGGGTGCGGCCATCGGCTGCCCTGCGCCTCCATGCATGCGCACTGGCCATTTAGCGTTCCTGAACCAGAAGTGCTCAGGATTCACTTCTGGGGACCCGGGGAGGCGTGTTCCAGCATGGAGATATGGATGAGCTGGCTGTAAGTATAAGATCCGGTGGCCTCCTGCTGCCGGTGTGCCCGCAAGATGTCCTCTCCAGGAGAATCTGAGGTGCACCAACAGGTTGTGAAAGTGCAGATCCACAGCAAACCCAAGAGCAGCAGTGGGCGCTCCCGAAAGGGTGACTCCACTTATAAGAGTTTACGGAGTAAGAGATCTGAGCCGTCTAAAACTCATGCTGTGCCTCCAGAACCGGTACCACATTAACAAGCTTCACTGGGTAAGTGTTACATGACTCTGCCTACTAAGCTGATTACCCCTTCTTTCTGTGTACCCCTTTTAGGCTAAGAAAGCCAAAAAATCCAAACACAAAGAATGTGCCTTGTGTTCGAAGCCCCTTCCTGACACCTATATTAAAAGACTGTGTCAGAAGTGTATCAGCCAGACTTTAGAGGAGGAATCATCTGTAAGGTCCGCTGCTACACGGGCAATGATAAGGGAAGAGCTCCAATCCCTAGAACGCTCAAACAAACCTAAGAAGCATAGGTCCAGAGCAAGGAGTGTTATCCTTGTCTCCAGCTCCGCTTTCGATAATGACCAAGTTAGGTCCTCTTGTTCTTCTCATTCATCGTTATCATCTGATTTGGGAGGACAATCCTGTTTTCCCATAGAGAGCATAGATAACATGGTGAAATCGGTTAGAAATACCATGGGGATTTCAGATGCAAAAAACGCCAGGACTACGCAGGAGATCATGTTTGCGGGTCTCTCGCAAAAAAAGAGACGAGCGTTTACAGTTATCGCAGCAGTGAAAGATTTGGTCAGGAAGGAGTGGGACAAACAAGGACAGCGAGAATTCCTTCATCTTCCAAGAGAAAATATCCCTTTTGATGATGAAGATTTGACAACTTGTTCTAAAGTTCCCATGGTGGACGCTGCAGTATCTTCGACCTCTAAACATGCTGTCCTACATGTAGAAGACTCTGGGGTTCTATCTGACCCTCTAGACTTCAAGTATACTCAAAAGATCATGGGAATCCTGTACTGGAGCCTTTAGACTGGCCATATCTGGCACGTGTACAACAAGGTCACTGTTGGTTTGGGTTGACCAGCTAGAAGAGCAGATCAGGAAAGGAGCTTCTAGAGAGAAGCTGTTGTTTTCTATCCTATTGATCAGGGGAGCTACAGCATATCTAGCTGATGCTTCTGCGGACTCCCTGCGCTTGGCAGCTAGATCAGCTGGTCTCGCAAATTCTGCTCGTCGTGCCTTATTGTTGGAAGGGTGATGCACAATCAAAATCTAAGTTGTGCGCAATTCCATGCCAGGGTGAGTTCCTGTTTGGCAAGGTGCTTGATGACATTCTCACTAAGGCAGGAGAGATAAAGAGGGGGTTCCCTAACCAGTTTGTTCCATCCTACAGGAGGGCCTTCAAAAGCAGCCATTCGGTAAAAGGAGGCCCTATAGAAAGCGAGATCGCTTGGACTCTGAGACCAAACAAAAAGGTGCCCTTTTTCTTGGATCCTCTTCCAAGAGTGGAAACAAATTCTGTTAACACTGACCTTTCTGTGGGTGGCAGGTTAAATTTTTTTTTGCCACAAATGGGGGGAGATTGCATCTAATCCCTGAGCCTAGTAGCATCTGGTCTGAAGCTGGAGTTTTGTCAGATTCCTTTATCGTGACTTCTCTTAAATCCCCGGCACAACAGCAGGCTCTTGAGTCGGAGGTTTTGAATCTGTTGTCTAAAGGTGCCCTGAGTAGAGGTCCCGGAAGACTAGGAGGGAAGGGAATTTTATTTCCCTTTGTTCCTGGTCTCCAAACCAGATGGCTCTTATAGAACATCATTAATTTGAAGAGATTGAATGCGTTCCTTCGATTTCACACCTTCAAGATGGAGTCTATAAGATCAGCTATTAAAATTTTATTTCCCAGATGCTTCTTGACTGTTCTGGACCTGAAGGATGCCTTTTACCATCTGGCCATACATGTCGAGTTTCAACAGTACCTCACAGTGGCGGTCATCATGGGAGGTCATGTCCAACATTTCCAGTTCGCAGCGATGCCATTTGGTCTTTCCATGGCTCCTCGTATATTCACAAAATTGGTATTGGAGGTGATGGCTTATTTGCTTCTGTGGGGCACACTTATTATTCCATACTTGGATGATTTCTTGATAGTAGGGAGATCTGCCTCCCAACGAAGGGCTCGCCTTGCTGACACGATTTTATCCTTAGTCGTTGGGCTGGATAATCAATCTGGACAAATCCAGACTGATTCCGGTAACTCTACAGTCATTCCTGGGTCTACACGTAGATTCAGTAAGTCAAAAGTGTTTCCTCCCGGAGGTAAAAATGCTGATTATAATGAATAGGTTTAGTACAGCAATTAATAATCCTCATATGTCCCTGAGAGATGCTATGTCCCTCCTGGGGTCCCTTACATCCTGCATTCCATCTGTTCAATGGGCCCAATTTCATACTAGGTGTCTGCAGCAAGAAATCCTCTGTGCGGAAGAATGACTGCAAGGTCACCTGAAAGGCAGAATGACTGTCGTTAGAGGTAAACTCCCTGTCCTGGTGGTTAGATCAGGCTCATCTTTCTAGGAGGGTTCCATGGGAAGTGAGACCTTCTAGGATAGTTACTACTGATGCTAGTCTCGATGGATGGGTGGCTCATAAGGATGATGACTTGGCCCAGGGACAGGGGTCCATAGAAGAAGCTGATGACTCCTCAAACTTAAGGGAGTTAAAAGCAATCAGTCATGCGATACATCACATCATGCTGGGGTCTTGTGTGAGGATTCTGTCAGACAATACCACGTCAGTCGCATATATAAATCGGCAAGACGGAACTCGATCTAAGGCTCTGATGTCTACTGTGGTAGAAATCCTCAAACTGGCCGAAACCCATCTCCTGTCCCTTTCAGCCCTTCACATCAGGGGAGTGGACAATCTCAAAGCAGACTTGTCCAGTCGCCATACGTTACATCAAGGAGAATGGGTTCTCAGTCACTGAATATTCAGGAAAATAGTGGACTTGTGAGGGCTTCCAGAGATAGACCTGTTCGCTACCTGAACAGACAGGTCCTAAGGTTTGCCTCCCTGAACAGAGCTGATCAGCCGGAGATGGTAGACTTCCTCCAGTCCCCTTGGCAGTTCAGTCTGGCCTATTTGTTCCCTCCAATTATTGTGCTTCTATTAGTCATCAGTGAGGAAAGAGCAAGGGTGATCCTCATCTCTCCTTTCTGGCCCAAGAGACCTTGGTTTTCATGGCTCAGAGCCATGTCCATATCAGACCTCTGGATCCTCCCATCAGATCTGGGCCTGCTCTTTCAGGGTCAATTCCATCATCCTCAGGTGAAGGGTCTACACTTGACAGCGTGGAACTTGAGCGGCAGCTGTTGAAGTTATGGGCTTTTTCTGACAACCTGATCAACACTCTTCTTCAAAGTTGAAAGGAATCCACAACTAATATGTACAGTAGGGTGTGGAGAAAATTCCTTGAGTTCCATACCAGTCACTTCTCTAAAGAGGTACCGATTTCTGCAATCCTTGAGTTTCTGCAGAGGAGTTGGGAGCTGGGCCTTTCGGTTAACACATTAAAGGTTCAGGTATCAGCTTTAGGAGCCCTATATAGTTACAGTATTGCCAGGCATAGATGGGTTTTGCGGTTTATTACAACGTGTGAGCGCAGCGACCCTGTACACATTTTTCCTTTTACCTCCTTGGGACCTGAACCTGGTCCTGGGATGCCCTGACAAGTCCTCCACTTGAACCTTTTAGAATCTGCTTCTTTAAAATACATATAATTAAAAACTGCACTGTTAGTCGCATTAACATCAGCTAGAAGAGTTAAGGTACTGTCATACTAGGCGAGATCGTTAGCGATATTGCTTAAGCGACAGCGATTTTATGATGCAGCAGCGACATCATCAGCGATGTCGCTGTGTGTGACTTGTAGCAGCAATGTGGCCCCTACTGCGATGTCGCTGATCGTGCACGAACTTTCTGGACCGTTTTTGATCATTGGCGTCCCTCTGGTGAGCCTGAATCGCTGAGTTTGACACCCTTTATGAACGACCTCGTTGGCGACTCATATGTCAGCGGCGCAGGCGGGACTAGGTTTTAACGCCCCTCAGCTCCGATTGGTGGCCACAACATCTAGTCCTTTGTGCGTTGTTGCGAGGATACTATCGTGTGTGGGAGTTTTGCGATCCTGTCAGTCGCTACAGCGCTTCATCTTTGCCATTTATACAAGACATTTTTGGGATCCGGAAAAAATGAATCCGGGGCAAACGCAATAGCGGCACAGACTGGATCGCAGTAGCTGCAAAGCAGAAGGCTAGCAGGACGCAGTATGGAACGATGCTGGAAATTCGCATGAACTATGGAAGGGAGCGCTAATACGTCGTCTTTTATGATGCGGACATCCAATCACAAAGCGAGAGCTGTGACATACAGTGACCACCAATCTGTGCTGAGGGGCGTGGAAAAGGTTACGCTCAATCACGCCTAGCGAGGTCGGGATGTTTAACAATACATGCTGTGTGACAGGTCCCAACGACCGTCGAGGTCGTTATGCTGATCGCTGATGTGTCGTTTATGAGATCTTCCTGTTTGGAAGCTAACTAGCGACCATATAGCGATGTACAGACGATCTCTGCCAGGTCGTGTCGTTGTCGTGATCGCTGGTGCGATCGCTTAGTGTGACAATACCTTTAGTGACATTCAGGCTATATCTATTGATCCTCCTTTTTTTCTTTTAGTTTTTCCTGATAGGATAGGGCTGAAACCAGACCCTTCCTACCTTCCTAAGGTAGTTGCCAAATTTCACAGAAGTCAGGAGATTTTTCTTCCCTCCTTTTTTGATAACCCTTCTACTCCTGAGGAAGAGTGATTCCACACTTTAGATGTGAGGAGAGCTGTTATACATTATATAGACAGAACTCATCCATGGAGGCAGAGTAGGGCTGTTTGTGTCCTTTCAGGGCCACAGGAAGGGGTTTGGAGTCACAAAGAGCACTTTATCACGATGGGATCAGAGATGCAATCTGTCTGGCCTACTCAGCGAAAGGTGAACCCCACCCCCCCTCCCCCACCCCCGGGACGGAGTGAGGGCCCATTCAGCACGGGCTATGGCATCCTCCTGGGCTGAGAAGGCGGACATCTCGATCAATCTGATTTGTAAGGCAGCAACATAGTCTTCACCATCTACCTTTTACAACCACTTTATGCTTGATTTATCATCACATCATCCTCTGACTTGGTTTTCGGGAGATCTGTCCTCGATACGGTGGTCCCCCCGGGTGATGGCTTTCTGAAAGTCTCTCAAGTGGGTGCTGTATTGGCGAGAAGAAAAAACTAGATTACTTACCGGTAATTGTGTTTTATGGAGTTCACGACGGCACCCACTCACTTCCCTCCCTTAGTTATATATGAGTGTATGTGATTCACTCATGGTGGTGGTTGTATGTACAGTCATGGCCAAAAGTTTTGAGAATGACAAATATTATATTTTCACATGATCTGCTGCCCTCTGGTTTTTATGTGTGTTTGACAGATCTTTTTATCACAGACAGAAATATAATTGCAAACATATGAGTAACAAAAGCTTATATTGACAGTTAGAATGAGTTAATGCAGCAAGTCAATATTTGCAGTGTTGACCCTTCTTCTTCAGGACCTCTGCAATTCTCCCTGGCATGCTCTCAATCAACTTCTGGACCAAATCCTGACTGATAGCAGTCCATTCTTGCACAATCAATGCTTTAATTTTGTCAGAATTTTTAGGTTTTTGTTTGTCCACCCGTCTCTTGATGATTGACCACAAGTTCTCAATGGGATTAAGATCTGGGGAGTTTCCAGGCCATGGACCCAAAATCTCTGTTTTGTTCCCTGAGCTATTTAGTTATCACCTTTGCTTTATGGCAAGGTGCTCCATCATGCTGGAAAAGGCATTGTTGATCGCCAAACTGCTCTTGGAGGGTTGGGAGAAGTTGCTCTTGGAGGACATTCTGGTACCATTCTTTATTCATGGATGTGTTTTTAGGCAAGACTGTGAGAGAGCCGATTCCCTTGGCTGAGAAGCAACCCCACATATGAATGGTTTCAGGATACTTAACAGATGGCATGAGACAAGACTGGTGGTAGCGCTCACCTTGTCTTCTCCGAATGAGGCGTTTTCCTGATGTCCCAAACAATTGAAAAGGGGATTCATCAGAGAAAATAACTTTACCCCAGTCCTCAGCAGTCCACTGCCTGTACCTTTTGCAGAATATCAGTCTGTCCATGATGTTTTTTCTGGAGAGAAGTGGCTTCTTTGCTGCCCTCCTTGAGACCAGGCCTTGCTCCAAGAGTCTCCGCCTCACAGTGCGTGCAGATGCACTCACACCTGCCTGCTGCCATTCCTGAGCAAGCTCTGCTCTGCTGGTAGCCCGATCCTGCAGCTGAAACACTTTTAAGAGACGGTCCTGGCGCTTGCTGGGCTTTCTTGGGCGCCCTGGAGCCTTTTTGGCAACAATGGAACCTCTCTCCTTGAAGTACTTGATGATGCGATAAATTGTTGACTGAGGTGCAATCTTTCTAGCTGCGATACTCTTCCCTGTTAGGCCATTTTTGTGCATTGCAATGATGACTGCACGTGTTTCTTTAGAGATAACCATGGTTAACAGTAGAGAAACAATGATGCCAAGCACCAGCCTCCTTTTAAAGTGTCCAGTGGTGTCATTCTTACTTAATCATGACAGATTGATCTCCAGCCATGTCCTCATCAACACCCACACCTGTGTTAATGGAGCAATCACTGAAAAGAGGTTAGCTGGTCCTTTTAAGGCAGGGCTGCAATGATGTTGAAAGGTGTTTTGGGGGATAAAGTTCATTTTCTAGCCAAATATTGACTTTGATCAGCTTAACAGCAATTACTTGCACTCTTTATAACATTCTGGAGTATATGCAAATTGCCATTAGAAAAAGTGAAGCAGTAGACTTTGTAAAAATTAATATTTGTGTCATTCTCAAAACTTTTGTCCATGACTGTATGTATATTGATTGGTTATTGTAGGTGATTGTCTAAATCTCTTTTGGCGGTTCCTCTCATGGTCTGTAATCCAACTGAGGAGGTGAGGGGGACCGCCCATTTTTATCTGTAGGTTTCCTGTTCCTATGGGCGGGTCCCCTCTCAAGTGGGTGCTGTCGTGGACTCCATACAACACAATTACCGGTAAGTAATCTTGTTGTTCTTGTAGAGCACAAAGGTCATCTTTAAAACTTGTCATACTGTCTTTACAAATACAAGAAGTATTTTATCAAAATTGACAATAGTGAAACTTTTTTTTTTAGAATTGCAGGTTGTTCCTCTGTTGTTCCTCCCAGAAACTTGTGAATAAACTGACAGCTGGGTGTTTTCATTAGAGGGTACATCCACGCACACTCTGCCATAGTCTGATATAGTTCGCACTGACAAAGGGAACAGAAATTTTCAGGTGTTTATAAACTTCTAGGAAAAAATAACAGATGAATGGCACAACTAAGGTTTATGGAAGCACACGGTTAAGAATAGACTACTCCCTCTGCGATTGAGGGCTCACTCTATCTGTCCAGTGGGAGTCTCCCGGGTAGTTTGCTACCAGGCCTCTGCAACCCAGATTTGCAAGGCCGCTACCTGGTCATCCCTTCGTACAGTCACAAGATTGTACAAGGTACATACATACCTACTCCTTGGCTGATGCCGGCCTAGGTAGAAAGATGCTGCAAGCGGTGGTAGGCTATAGCCCGACCTGATTTGAGCACAATTAGGCATCCCATGGTTACCTGTATCCCCAATGAAACGATAAAGAAGGATTTTTGATACCCACTGGAAAAATCTTTCTTGGTGCCTTCAGTGGGGGACACAGCATCCACCCTTGTTTCATGCCTATGCTGGACCTGTATATAGATAATTGTTGTTGCTTCTCCTACTGCTTTTTCACTAGCTGACGACCTTTGTATCTGTCGGTATGTGTACCCTGCAGAGGAGCTAACTTTTTTTTGCCTAGTGACAACTTCCTAGAGACAGTAGCATAAACCCATGGTTACTTTTGCCCCCCAATGAAAGCTCCAAGAAAGAGATTTTACGGTACCAAAAAGCCTTCTTTTCCTTAGTAAAAACAGACTTTTCAATATGCTCGTCTGAGCCTTGCTCAAAACTTAGAGCTGTCAGATACCTTGCATACAACAGGCTCCTATTTACATACATATTAGCGTAAATATCTCAATCATTTTGTGGTACCAGGAAGGATGGATCAATTTTGGATATACTGGACTTCAAACATCTCAACATTTCTGTTCATATCAGTCACTCTATTCAGAAATCAGAGCAAGGTACAGTAAGTTCTTCCCTACAGTGGACTCTCAAACCTATCTTTTTGCATGGGAATACTAGGTCCACACACTTTCTCACTGGAACTACTCTGTATTGATTCTTCCAATTTCTCCCTACATTGATTGCTTTCTTCTCATGCCATTCACATGGTCGAGGATCCCAAAATATGAGTAAGGGTTTATGCAGTTGTCAGTGATTATTCTTATATGAAAAAAAAACCTGACCAATCTTCAGTGTGTATTTTTATCTTAATTGACTCATTATTTATTTTTTTTAATTAAAAAAAGAAAAGATTGTGCAAGCTACCGGTATTTGTTAGTGGAAACATGGACAGCGCACAGGTAGCAGAGTGCTTTCAGATTTTTTTTTTCATGGACCTATAGGCTCAGATTCATGAAGACTCTTAATTTTCATGCCAGTCGTGATCAAGGGGCATGCTGGAGTCAAAATTCTGGTGTAAAAGCTTTGATTATTCAGGGCCTTAGCCTTGTATTGTTGAGTTTGAGCCAGCTCAAATCAAAATCAGAAATGTCTGTTTTGATGTGGACAATTAGGTATGCAAAAATACATGAACCTACAGGTGCTTCTCACAAGATTAGAGTATCATCAAAAAGTAGATTTATTTCAGTTCTTCAATATGAGTTTCACTTTTTGTATTATATAGAGTTGTTACAGAGTGATCTATTTTAAGGGTTTATTTCTATTAATGTTGGCGGTTATGGCTTACAGCCAACAAAACCCCAAAAGTCATTATCTCGGTAAATTAGAGCTATTAACAAAAATCCCCTGCAAAAAGTGTTTGAAAAGGTCCCTTAGTCTGTTGCAGGAGGCTCCACAATCACGGGGAAGACTGCTGACTTGACAGATGTCCAGAAGGCAGTCATTGACATACTCCACAAAGACGGTAAGCCTCAAAACCGTCATTGATAACAGAACGTATACAAGCTTATTAATGGAAAGTTGAGTGGCAGGAAAAAGTGTGGTAGAAAAGGTGCAAAAGCAACTGGGATTACCACAGCCTTGAAAGGATTGTTAAGAAAAGCCATTAAAATTTTGGGGGAGATTCACAAGGACTAGACTGCTGCTGGAGTCATTGCTTTAATAGCCACCACACACAAATGTATCTAGGACATGGGCTACAAGTGTCACATTCCTTGTGTCAAGCCACTCGTGATCAATAGACAACACCAGAAGCGTCTTACATGGGCCAAGGAGAAAAACAGGATTTTTTTGGCTACTCACCGTAAAATGTTTCTCGGAGCCTTCATTGGGGGACACAGGAAACCATGGGTGGATGCGGCTGATACTATGCACAAAAAAGGTTAGCTCTTTCTCTTCAGTGTACACCCCACCGACCGGCACTATGATATTCAGTTAGTGAGAAAGCAGTAGGAGAAGCAACAAATAAAAGAAAGAAAACACACAAACTCAAACTGTAACAATATAATACAGTAAACAGCTGTTAAACTTGGAAGGGTGCTGTGTCCCCCAATGAAGGCTCAGAGAAACAGATTTTATGGTGAAAAACCAAAAATTCTGTTTTCTCTATCGCTTCCAAAGCAGTACTCAAGGGAAGGGAACAGCATAAATATCAATTCAGGTCGGAGACCTCTATACGCACGAGTTTGTGTTCCGAAAAGGGGGGCGGCCTTAGCTGGATAGAGGCATGTCGCCCTGACCAGGCAACCTGATGAGAGAACACTACGGAGGATGAGTTCAAGCCGGATGACTGTGAGCCCTCGCGGGCAGGGTCCTCTCTCCTTCTGTACTTGTGTGTCCCTTGTTTAGCACACGTTTATTGTACCTGTCTATATTTTCCCTTTTCATATGTAAAGCGCCATGGAAATGTGTAATAATAATAATAATGAAAAGGAAGGTAATCAAGAATAACGGGTAGAGCCATGATGAGTACGTTTGCGAGGTACAGGAAAAGCACTGAACTGTGATCCACAGAATGTGCAAAAAACACTGTCAGTCTCTGCTCAGACTATGGGAGTGGTCGAGAGCCCGAAAGGGAAGGCGACAAATTGAAAATGGACCCGCCCTTTGAAAAACGCCGGAATCTGATGCCCTGAAGAAATAAGGACATAGATAAAGGCTTCCATGGAACAAAAAACACCTGCCGTTCCCAGGAAGCAATTACTGAACAAAGAGACTCCATCCTGAGAAGACAAAGATGGACTCCTCCATTCCCTAATCTTAAATCCATGACGAGTCACGTGGAGGAAAATCTACCAGGACTGGTCTTGGGGATCTACCCCTCACATCACGGAAACATCGGGAGGATTTAAAGGAAACCTTTTTCCTGTCCTGGCAAACCTGTGTCTTTTCTTGGTCCTTCCGGTGGCCTCCTTAATAATTTGGTCCAACTTGGAGCCAAACAGACGGGAGCCCTGGAAAGACAAGTTGGTAAGGGGCTTCTTTGAGAAGTCTGCCTGCCACGCTTTAAGACAAATGGTCCTTCAGATGGCCACTATATTGCTGGACGCCCGAGCAGCACATGCAGCAGAGTCCAGGGAGGCGGCTACCATGTACTTCCCTGCTGCATGAGCAATTTGGTCCATGAGGTTGGCCAATTCCTCCTGTCGGGCTCCAGAAAGAATGCACTGACGGAGCTGATAAGCCCATGCCATTATCGACTTTGCCACCCAGGTGGAGGCAAAGGCAGGATACAATGAAGAGGCAGCCTCTTCAAAGGCTGACCTTGCAAAGGACTCGAGCCTGTCATTGGTGTCCTTGAGAGATTTTTCATCTGGAACAGGGAGGACTGTATTGGTGGATAGTCTGGAAACCGGAGGGTTCACAGTCGGAGAAGTGGTCCAGTTAGCAGTGAGCTCAGGGGATATAGGATGCCAAGGCGCTTTCTTCTGTGAAAGCGGCTGGTCGGGTTTTCCCATTCCTGGGTAAATACCTCTTCAAATTCTCTATCGGGGCAAAGATCTTAGGAGTTGGTCTTGACCGTGTAAATGAAACATGTCCTGCAGGTTCCATAGCGGTATCCCTAATGTTAAATGCCTGGTTGACAGCCACGATGAAGCTCTAGAGTCTAGACCAGTGATGGCGAACCTTGGCACTCCAGCTGTTGGAGAACTACAACTCCCAGCATGCCTCAAATGCTGCAGGTTGCAAGGGCATGCTGGGAGTTGTAGTTTTACAACAGCTGGAGTGCCAAGGTTAGCCATCACTGGTCTAGACCATGTCTCTCCTATTAGAGGCCTGGTGCGAGTCCGGGTCTGAGTAATCCTCGGAATGTACATTCGAAACTGCCATAGCAGACTCCAGGGAAGAGGACCGGGAAAAAGATGTCCGTCGGCAGAAGTCAGGGGAGAGAGGGAGCGGGAGGAAGGACTAGAATGACGCTCCCGCCTAGACCTATTACGGCCCCTGAAGGTAGGCACAGCCGGAGACTCCTGCAATCCGTTAGTAACGGCAGAGGTATGAAGAGAAAATCTGTCAAGGACGGACACCAGGGACAGCGATACCTTGGTGTGAGGTCCGTGACCGACTGCGACAGAGATGGGAGGCCCACTGGGGCAAAAAGTGACTCCTGAGTAGCATGCACGGGGCGGCTGCTGCAGTCCTGACAGAGGGGAGAGTACTGGCCTGAAGGGAGTTTGCAATTACATGAGGTGCAAGCAAAGTGTCTGACAAGAGCAGAGGCAGAAGGGCGAGAGTGCTCTCCTTTAGGATTAGGCATGATGAGAAGCAGACCCACTAACTAATGCCAGAAGATTAGGGGACAAAAGGAGATTGCAGAGGAGAGTGTCAGTCTGCAGAGCAGAGCTACTCAGAGGAAGATGCAGATCCTGAGGTCTGCTTTCGGACTGTAAAGGGCTCCAGGAGACAACCAGGGCAGAATAATCGTAGAGGAGATGAGAGTTCCCTGCAGAGATGCCACCTTTCGGGACCGGATGCCGGCAAATGGTGACTGCAGGAAGGAAGAGGAGGGCCCACAGGGAGAAAGAGCGCGCGGAAAGAGAAAAGAGGGGGCGTTACTTCAAATGCCCGCTTGGCAAGACCGAAAGTGGATGGAGCTAACAGACTGGAAAAGGGCGGCGCTAACAGAAGTGGGCGGAGGTTGCGGCGCAAACAAGAGGGGAGAGGGCGTGCTATCAACGGGCGGAAAAAATGCCTGCCCGAAGATGCCGAGAAGGGGGCGGAGCTAACTTCTGGAGTTAGGCCGCGCTGAAGCCGGGGCCTAAATTTATAACCCGGAGACAGTAGAGGGCGGCAGAGGCCCAGACTGCCTGTCAGGTAATTCATAATGAAGGGGGAAACAGGCCCCTTATTGATCAAAAACGGCCTATATCTAAAAGGAAGGCCACTGTACTAGAGACTCTGAATAAAAGATAGGAGAAAAAGAAAGCCCCTCTAACTACAAACCCTCTAACAATAAACAACTATGGGTATGGGGGGCAGTAAAACTCATCCATATCTTCTGTCATCTTCCTCCATCTTTACATTACTTTCATCTTTCTGTTTTTTCTTTATCCGGATCTTCTCCCCTAACACCTCTGGGCACCTGAAAGAGAGAGAGGAAACAGAGATGTACCTCTCCATCCAGACTTTCCTTGGACATCCGAGCATCTTGGGAATGTGGGACGTCCATGCCTCCTGAAACCGACAGGCTCTGGTGGGCGAGTGGGTAAAAGACAGGGGCCAGGAGCAATGTTCGGATCACCTAAACACTCTTCTGTGTTAGGGTCCTGCTGGCTAGACATATGAGGATATGGGATGGCAGTACACGCTGTATTCATAATCTCGACATGGGAGTACAGTTGTGACTGTTCACACTGTATCCCTCCATAGTAAGAAGATCCATCTGAGAAGAAACAACAAACACTGAGGTAGATATGGGTCTCGTGAAAGACCCGTGTCCACTTACTGATACTACCCTAAACTGAATATCCTAGTGCCGGTCAGTGGGGTGTACACTGTGGAGGAAGAGCTAACTTTTTTGTGCATAGTATCAGCCTCCTAGTGGCAGCAGCATACACCCATGGTTTCCTGTGTCCCCCAATGAAGCGATAAGAGAAAAGAACTGGACCGTTGCTCAGTGTTCCAAGGTGTTGTTTTCAGATTAAAGTAAATTTTGCATTTCATTTGGAAATCAAGTTCCCAGAGTCTGGAGAAAGAGTGGAGAGGCACACAATCCAAACTGCTTGAGGTGTAGTGTGAAGTTTCCACAATCAGTGATGGTTTGGGGAGCCATGTCATCTGCTGGTGTAAGTCCATTATATTTTATCCAGACCAAAGTCAGCGCAGCCGCCTACCAGGTAATTTTAGAGCACATCATTCTTCCATCTGCCGACAAGCTTTTTGGAGATGTAAATTTCATTCTCCAGCAGGACTTGGCGCCTGTCCACACTGCCAAAAGTACCAATACCTGGTTTAAAAACAACAGTATCACTGTGCTTGATTAGCCAGCAAACTAGCCTGACCTTAACTCCAGAGAATCTAAGGGGTATTGTCAAGAAGATGAGACACCAGACCCAACAATGCAGATGAGCTGAAGGCAGCTATCAAAGCAACCTGGGCTTCCATAACACCTCAGCAGTGCCACAGGCTGTTCGCCTCCATGCCACACCACATTGATGCAGTAATTGATGCAAAAGGAGCTCCGACCAAGTATTGAGTGCATTTACTTAACATACATTTAATTTTTCAAGCTGGTGTTATAAAGTATTCTAATTTACTGAGATAGTAACTTTTGGGTTTCAATTGGCTGTAAGCCATAATCATCAACATTAACAGAAATAAACATTTGAAATACATCACTCTGTTTGTAATGACTCTATACATTGACTATAATATACACGTGGTCAAAATTGTTGTTACCCCTCGTTTAATGACAGAAAAACCAACAATGGTGACAGAAATAAATTCAATCTGACAAAAGTAATAAATCAATAATCTATGAAAATGAACAAATGAAATGAAAGTCAGACATTGCTTTTCAACCATGCTTCCACAGAATTTAAAAAAAAAATAAATAAAACTCATGAAATAGGCCTGGACAGAAATGATGGTATCCTTAACTTAATATTTTGTTGCACAACCTTTTGAGGCAATCACTGCAATCAAACGATTCTTGTAACTGTCAATGACTTCTGCACCTCTTGACAGGTATTTTGGCACGCTCCTCAAGAGCAAACTGCTCTAGTTGTCTCATGTTTGAAGGTTGCCTTTTCCAGACGGCATGTTTCAGCTCTTTCCAAAGATGCTCAATAGGATTTAGGTCAGGGCTCATAGAAGGCCACTTCAGAATAGTCCAAAGTTTTCCTCTTAGTCATTCTTGGGTGGTTTTAGCTGTGTTTTTTGGGTCATTATCCTGTTGCAAAACCCATTACCTGCGACTGAGACCAAGCTTTCTGACACTGGGCAGCACATTTCTCTCTAGAATCCTTTAATAGTCTTGAAATTTCATTGTACCCTGCACAGAGATTCTAGACTCCCTGTGCAAGATGCAGCAAAGGAGCCCCAAAACATAACAGAGCCTCCTCCATGTTTCACAATAGGGACAGTGTTCTTTTCTTAATATGCTTCATTTTTTCCATGTGTAAACATAGAGCTGATGTGCCTTGCCAAAAAGGTTCCATTTTTGTCTCATCTGTCCATAGGACATTCTTACAGTAGCTTTGTGGCTTGTAAACATGTAGTTTGGCAAATTCCAGTCTGTATGATTTTTTTTTCAACAATGGTGTCCTCCTTGGTAGTCTCCCGTGAAGTCCACTGTGCATCATACAACGACAGATAGTGCGATCTGACACTGATGTTCCTTGAGGTGGTCTCAATTCTGGTGAGTCCCTGACCTAATGTGAACATACCTCTATTAGGCTGATATCTGAATTTCTGGGTGAATATGCACCTCTGTCAGTAATGCCTGCATTTATGGGTAAAGTAGGGACCTGGTGTAATTAAAATCACCACCTGGTGGGGGCGGAGTGCTCGGTCAGTAAGCTAACATTCAAAAGACAAAAAAACCTGACTGGCACTTCCAGACTAATGTGAACTAGGTGCAAACCAAAGGGAGCTACCCCCATGTAAAACATACAAAAAAAGGCTGCACTCAAGGATACTGAAGCATGACAACATAGAATACATGAAATTTTGAATAGCAATATGGCTTTGGAGTATAAGGAAAAATTTGAGACGCTTAGTATAAACATTTGGCCAAACATTTTAAAGCCCACCAACCATCGTCAAGGTGGTCTCAATTCTGGTGAGTCCCTGACCTAATGTGAACATACCTCTATTAGGCTGATATCTGAATTTCTGGGTGAATATGCACCTCTGTCAGTAATGCCTGCATTTATGGGTAAAGTAGGGACCTGGTGTAATTAAAATCACCACCTGGTGGGGGCGGAGTGCTTATCAGCCTAATAGAGGTATGTTCACATTAGGTCAGGGACTCACCAGTATTGAGACCACCTTGACGATGGTTGGTGGGCTTTAAAATGTTTGGCCAAATGTTTATACTAAGCGTCTCAAATTTTTCCTTATATTCCAAAGCCATATTGCTATTCTAAATTTCATGTATTCCATATTGTCATGCTTTAGTATGCTTGAGTGCAGCCTTTTTTTGTATGTTTTACATGGGGGTAGCTTCCCTTGGTTTGCACCTAGTTCACATTAGTCTGGATGTGCCAGTCAGGTTTTTTTGTCTATTGTATGTTAGCTTGCTGACCGAGCACTCCGCCCCCACCAGGTGGTGATTTTCATTACACCAGGTCCCTACTTTACCCATAAATGCAGGCATTGCTGACAGAGGTGCATATTCACCCAGAAATTCAGATATCAGCCTAATAGAGGTATGTTCACATTAGGTCAGGGACTCACCAGAATTGAGACCACCTTGACGATGGTTGGTGGGCTTTAAAATGTTTGGCCAAATGTTTATACTAAGCGTCTCAAATTTTTCCTTATATTCCAAAGCCATATTGCTATTCTAAATTTCATGTATTCCATATTGTCATGCTTTAGTATGCTTGAGTGCAGCCTTTTTTTGTATGTTTTACATGGGGGTAGCTCCCTTTGGTTTGCACCTAGTTCACATTAGTCTGGAAGTGCCAGTCAGGTTTTTTTGTCGACTGATGTTCCTTGAGCTTGAAGTTCACCTTTAATCTGTTTAGAAGTTTATCTGGGCTCTTTTGTTACCATTCGTATTATCCGTCTCTTTGTTTTGTCATCAGTTTTCCTCCTGTGGCCACGTCCAGGGAGGTTGGCTTCAGTCCCATGGAGCTTAAATTTCTGAATATGTCCAACTGTAGTCACAGGAACATCAAGCTGCGTGAAGATGGTCTTCTAACATTTACCTTTAACCCCTTCCTGACCTGTGACGCCACGTAGGCGTCATGAAAGTCAGTGCCAATCCGACCCATGACGCCTATGTGGCGTCATGAAAGGATCGCGTTCCTGCGGGCCGGGTGACCGGGGTCACTGAAAGGTCACCCGACCCGCAGGCACAGGACCCTTTGTGCTTCACCACAGGGGGGTTGGCTTAACCCCCCCGTGGCCACGATCGCTCTGATTGGCTGTTAAAAGTGAAACAGCCAATCAGAGCAATCTGTAATATTTCACCAATGAAATTGGTGAAATATTACAATCCAGCCATGGCCGATGCTGCAATAGCATCTGCCATGGCTGGAGACTGAGAACCGACCCCCCCACACCATGTCACGGCGGTGATCGGCCGCCGCCACCGATTTCATGGCAGCGATCGGTCACCGCCGTCACTAACAGCTCCCCTCGTCCTGGCCTCCGCTGCCCCCACCTTCCGATCCCCATACTCACCTCTCCCGGTCCACCGATGTCCCTGGATCTGTCCCGGCGGCTGCCCGGGATTTTTCATGGGCGCCGCCATATTGGAAAATGGCGGGCGCATGCGCAGTGCGCCTGCCGGCCGGCGCATGTACGGTGCGCCCTGAAGAGTCCAGAAATTTATTTTGATCACTGTGATAAACTGTCACAGTGATCAAAATAAAAAGTAAGTGAACCCCCCCTGTCATAAGTAGGGTCAAATAATAAAATAAAGATTTTTTATTTCCTATTAGGCTCTGCACACGTTGCGGATTTTGCTGCGGATCAGCAGCGGATTTTTCTGCGGATCAGCAGCGGATTTTGCGCTGCGGATCCACAGCAGATCCAGAAACCATGTACAGTACAATGCAAATAAATGGTAAAAAAACACTGTGCACATGCTGCAGATTTTTCAGCGCGGATTTGCTGCGGTTTTAAATCCGCAGCATGTCAATTCTTTGTGCGGATTCCGCAGCGATTTTACACCTATTCCATTATAGGTGTAAAACCGCAGGGAAAAACCGCACCAAAACCATAGTAAATCGGCGCTAAATACGCAGGTAAAACGCAGGTCATTTTACCTGCGGATTTTAGAAAAATCTGCAAGTGAATCCGCAACGTGTGCACGGGGCCTCAGGGTTAGGCTGGGTTCATATTGCATTATGGCAGTCCGTTAGATGGACTGCGTTTCACCGCGGTGTAACGCAGTCCGTTAAGGCTGCCATTCACCCCATTTATGTGCGCATCGCAACGCATGCCGTGAAGCGGCATGCGTTCGCGACGTGTCGTCATTCAGTGACAGAGCCTTGGACGCAGGCTGCAGCTTCTGGGCTACATCACCGCTAGAACAAATGAATCATCGCTGATTCCTCTGCACTAGCGGGTATAGCATAACACGATCGCGTTATGCTATACCGTTACCAGCCCATCAACGCTACGTGTTGAACGGGCTGCTAAAATGCAATATGAACCCAGCCTTAAGGTTAGGGTTAGAACTAGGGTTAGGGTTAGAACTAGGGTAAGGGTTGGAATTAGGGTTAGGATTAGGGTTAGGTTTGTGGTTAGGGTTAGAGTTAGGATAAGTGTTAGGGGTGTTTTGGGGTTAGGATTGGGATTAGGGTTAGGCTTGTGGTTAGGTTTATGGTTAGAGTTGGGATTAGGGTTAGGGGTGTGTTGGGGTTAGGGTTATGGTTTGTATTAGGGTTAGGGGTGTGTTGTGGTTAGGGTTGGAGTTAGAATTGAGGGGTTTCCACTATTTACGCACATCAGGGGGTCTCCATATGCGACATGGCGCCACCATTGATTCCTGCAAATTTTGCGTTCAAAAAGTCAAACAGTGCTCCCTTTATTCCAAGCCCCGACGTGTGCCCAAACATTGGTTTACCCCCACATATGGGGTATCAGCGTACTCGGGAAAAATTGCACTACAACTTTGGGGGTCTAATTTCTCCTGTTACTGTTGTGAAAAAAAAATTGGGGACTAAAAAAGTTATTTTTGTGGAAAAAATATGATTTTTTATTTTCACGGCTCTGCGTTATAAACTTCTGTGAAGAACTTGGAGATTCAAAGTGCTTACCACACATCTAGAGGAGTTCCTTGGGGGGATCTAGTTTCCAAAATGGGGTCACTTGGGGGGGTTTCTACTGTTTAGGCACATCATGGGCTCTGCAAACGTAACATGACACCCGCAAACCATTCCATCAAGTCGGCATTTCAAAACGTCACTACTTCTCTTCCGAGCCTCGACGTGTGCCCATACAGTAGTTTTCTCCCACATATGGGATATCAGCGTACTCAGGACAAATTGGACAACAACTTTTGAGGTCTAATTTCTCCTGTTACCCTTGGGAAAATAAAAAAATTGGGGACTAAAAGATCATGTTTGTGTAAAAAATATGATTTTTTTATTTTCATGCCCTGGCGTTATAAACTTCTGTGTAGCCCTTTGGGGTTCAAAGTGCTCACTACACATATAGATAAGCTCCTTGAGGGGTCTAGTTTCCAAAATAGGGTCACTTGTGGGGGGTTTCTACTGTTTAGGCACATCAGGGGCTCTGCAAACGCAACATGACGCCCGCAGAACATTCCATCAAGTCTGCATTCCAAAATGGTGCTCCTTCCCTCAGAAGCTCTCCCATGCGCCAAAACAGTGGTTCCCCCCCACATATGGGGTACCAGTGTACTCAGGACAAACTGTACAACAACTTTTGTGGTCCAATTTCTCCTGTTACCCTTGTGAAAATAAAAAATTGCGGGTTAAAAAAATCAGTTTTTGAGGAAAATTTTTTTTTATTTTCACGGCTCTGCATTACAAACTTCTGTGAAGCACGTGGGGGTTCAAGGTGCTCACCACACATCTAGATAAGTTCCTTGAGGGGTCTAGTTTACAAAATGTGGTCACTTGTGGGGGGTTTCTACTGTTTAGGCACATAAGGGCTCTGCCCGCCCACAGACCATTCCATCAAGTCGGCATTTCAAAGCGTTACTACATCCCTTCCGAGCCCTGACGTGTGCCCAAACAGTTGTTTCCCCCCACATGTGAAGTACTAGCGTACTTAGGACAAATTGAACAACTTTTGGGGTCCAATTTCTCCTGTAACCATTGTGAAAATAAAAAATAGTGGGCTAAATAATCATTTTTTGAGAAAAAAAAAAAGATTTTTTATTTTCACGGCTCTGCGTTATAAACTTCTGTGAAGCACCTGGAGGTTCAAAGTGCTCACTGTGTATCTAGATAAGTTCCTTAGGGTGTCTAGTTTCCAAAATGGGTTCATTTGTGGGGGAGCTCCAAAGTTTAGGCATACAGGGGCTCTCCAAACATGACATGGTGTCCACTAACGATTGGAGCTAATTTTCCATTCAAAAGGTCAAATGGCGCTCCTTCCCTTCCGAGCCCTGCCGTGCGCCCATACAGAGGTTCCCCCCCACATATGGGGCACCAGCGTACTCAGGAAAAACTGGACAACAACTTTTGGGGTCCAATTTATCTTGTTACCCTTGGGAAAATAAAAAATAGTCGGCTAAAAAATGATTTTTGAGAAACAAAAATGATTTTATTATTTTCACTGCTCTGCGTTTATAAACTCCTGTGAAGCACTTGGGGGTTCAAAGTGCTCACTACTCATCTAGATAAGCTCCTTGGGGGGGTCTAGTTTCCAAAATGGTGTCACATGTTTTTTTTTTTTTACTGTTTAGGCACACAGGGGCTCTCCAAAGGCGTCATGGTGTCCGCTAAGGATTGGAGCCAATTTTCCATTCAAAAAGTCAAATGGCACTCCTTCCCTTCTGGGCCCAGTCTTGCGCCCAAACAGTGGTTTATGACCACATATGAGGTATCGGTGTACTCAGGAGAAATTGGCCAACAAATTTTAGGATCCAATTTATACTGTTGCCCATGTGAAAATGAAAAAACTGAGGCTAAAAGAACATTTTTGTGAAAAAAAAAAGTACTTTCTTTTTTTTACGGATCAATTTGTGAAGGACCTGGGGTTCAAAGTGCTCACTCTGCATCTAGATAAGTTCCTTGGGGGGTCTAGTTTCCAAAATGGGGTCACTTGTGGGGGAGCTCCAATGTTTAGGCACACAGGGACTCTCCAAATGCAACATGGCAACCGCTAAATATTCCAGCATATTTTCCATTCAAAAAGTCAAATGGCGCTCCTTCCCTTCTGAGCCCTGCCGTGCGCCCAAACAGTGGTTTATGACCACATATGAGGTATCTGTGTACTCAGGATAAATTGCCCAACAAATTTTAGGGTCCATTTTATCCTGTTGCCCATGCAAAAATGAAAAAATTGATGCTAAAAGAAAATTTTTGTTGGAAAAATTAAAATGTCCATTTTTTCCTTCCACGTTGCTTTAGTTCCTGTGAAGCACCTGAAGGGTTAATAATCTTCTTGAGTGTAGTTTTGAGTAGCTTGAGGGGTGCAGTTTTTATAATGGTGTCACTTTTGGGTATTTTCTGCCATATAGACCCCTCAAAGTGACTTCAAATGTGAGGTGGTCCCTAAAAAAAATGGTTTTGTAAATTTTGCTGTAAAAATGAGAAATCGCTGGTCAATTTTAACCCTTATAACTTCCTAACAAAAAAAAATGTTGTTCCCAAAATTGTGCTGATGTAAAGTAGACATGTGGGAAATGTTATTTATTAACTATTTTGTGTCACATAACTCTCTGGTTTAACAGAATAAAAATTCAAAATTTGAAAATTGCGAAATTTTCAAAATTTTGGCCAAAGTTCCATTTTTTTCCACAAATAAACGCAAAAATTATCGACCTACATTTACCACTAACATGAAGCCCAATATGTCACGAAAAAACAATCTCAGAATCGCTAGGATCCGTTGAAGCGTTCCTGAGTTATTACCTCATAAAGGGACACTGGTCAGAATTGCAAAAAATGGCCAGGTCATTTAGGTCAAAATAGGCTGGGTCATGAAGGGGTTAACATGTTTGTGTATAATTTTCTTTCTAATCTCCTGAGACAACTCTTTCCTTTGCTTCCTCTGGTCCAGGTTGAGTGTGATACACACGTCACAAAACAGCACAGTGAGTATCTGTAGCCCTCTATACAGGCCCCACTCACTGATTCCAAGATTGTAGACACCTGTGATGCCAATTACTGGACACACCTTGGTTTAACATGTCCCTTTTGTCACATTATTTTCAGGGGTACCATCATTTCTGTCCAGTCCTACTTCATGAGTTTTTATTTTTTTTTTAATTTTCTGTGGAAACATGGTTGAAAAGCAATGTCTGATTTTCACTTGTTAATTTTCATAGATTTTTGATTTATTATTACTTTTGTCAGATTCAAGTTATTTCTGTGACTATTGTGGGTTTTTGTGTCATTTAACGAGGGGTACCAACAATTTTGACCACGTGTGTATGAGTATCACTTTTTGTATTTAAGAACTGAAATAAATTAATTTTTGGATGATATTATAATTTTGTGAGAAGCACCTGTATGTCCAGCCACATAGACTATAAAAAACTGATGAATAAATGAACTCTTACTGCAAATTCCATTAGTGGTGGGAGCTTCCACCCTCCAGTTGTGTGCAGAGTGGCCATCTATTGTTCCCTTCACTGAAATCTACAGATGCTTCTTTTATATGCTGTGTCCTGAAGGTTGTGGTGGATTAGGCCCATATGAGGTACCTATAAGCCCTCATAGCATTTGAATATGCTGTGTATATACCCCAATCCGGTCTGCAAAACGAGAAAAATACCTTTTATAAAATACTTCACTAAGGGGCAGTCGGGTCCGATGGACGTTGCTGGTCTTGTTCCAGTGCCTTCTCACTTGCGATGCCATCCTCCTTGCTTCGTGTGGATGACGCGTTCTACATCATCCACAAGGTGTCCCCAGCATCACGCTCTCACCCATGCAACTTCTCTGACCTGACTAGGGCAGAGTAAAGTACTGCAGTACACACGCGCCAGGGCTTTTTGGACCTTTACTGTGCATGCACACTACAAGTACTTCTCTCTGCCCTGTCGAGGGCATTGCAAAGTGCGCCTGTACAGGAGCGTAATGCCGGGGACACTGGACATAGGACAAGTCATCCACACAAAGCAAGTAGGGCGACTGTATTTCAAGAAGAGAGAAGGCAACGGACCAAGACAGACGCTCATTGGACCAAACTGCCCCATAGGGGAGTATTAGAGAAAGTCTATTTCTTGTCTTGCAGGCTGAATTGGGGGCCGATGTACAGAATATTAGAATGCTGTACATCAGGGCTGAACAGTACTGCCCTTACCTCATATGGGGCAAACTAGGTGACATTGTTTTCCTTTGTTCCCCCTACTTTAGGTCATACCATTGTGCCCCTAATTCCCTGGAGGCTCGAGTGATTACATTTTTTTTTTAAATAGGCACCGTGTGATCCTGGTTACATCAACTTCGTTGAGGGACGCCTTTAAAAAAAATATTTAGACATTTCTACATAGTAATTAAGAAAACAGATTTTAGCACTTTTCTTTATTAAACACTTGTGAACACTTCACTGTAAAAATCCATAAAACTCTTATAAACAAACAATTTGTAAATAGCCTATACTACAATAAAAGAATCTGAAACACAAATATTTACATGCAATACTGACAAATTTGGCACTTTATGAAGAAAATGTACAAAATTATTCAGTAAAAGAAATTATTTAAAATTATTTTTAATCTTTAAAATCATGCAAATATTCCACAAGCACCTATGGCCCATCTAGCTGGGAATTGGGTGCTTCTCATTGCCTTTTACACTACTTTCAGTGTGCTTCCATAAGTCTGTTGTAAAACAACCTGAACATTATCCAGAATAAAGTCAAATGCCATGTTCCACACTGATTCCACAGACTGTTGCATTAACCTGAAACATAAGGGGGGAAAAAAAATTTAATTTAGAGATAATCCACAATATCGAGCCAAGGCTACGCTTTCATTGTAATATACTAAAAATATTGTTGTTTTTTTTAAAGAGGACTTTTCAAATTTTTCACCTTGAACTGAACACAAGAGTTAAAGTGAACCTGTCAGAAGGATTGTGCAGAGTAACCTACAGACAATGTCAGGTTGTCGCCGTTATTATGATTAAAATGATACCTTCGTTGATATACTCAGTCTTGTGGTTGTTTAATCTTTACTTTCACTTTTCAGTTAGGCCTCTTTCACACTTCAGTCGTGCGACGTCAGTCAAAATCCGTCAAAATGTAAAAAAAACCCGGATCCGCCATTTTTTTTTGGCGGATCCGTTTTTTCCCCATTGACTTGCATTAGTGACGGATTTTGACGGATGGTCGTCCGTTAGGTCCGTTTTTTGACGGATCCGCCAAAAAATTGGCGTCCGTCATTTCAGAAAAACGTCCAATGCAACGTTTTTTTGGTCCGCCAAAATGGCGGACTACGACGGATCTGCCGCATCCGCCATTTTGTTTACTGGCCGTCTCTCTCTCTCTCAGTCCTTCCGGAACGAAAATTTCATCATTTCCGGGTGAAAACTTCTTGGCGGATCCGTCAGAAAACTGATCCGTTTTTACACTTTTCTGACGGATCTGCCATTTTCACACTTGGGCGGATGTCACACGACTGAAGTGTGAAAGAGGCCTTAATGATATGCCCGTGCCCCAGAGTGACATGTGTGTGTGTGTGGGCGGGTCGTCCCAGAGCAGGAGCATAACATTAACGCAAAACTGAAAATAAAGATTAAGCAACCACAAGACGGATTTCATCAACCCAGGTATCATTGTAATCAGTAGTAGTTGCAGGGTGGAATTTTTTAACTTAGCCTCCTTATTGAAGATATTAGTGATGAAATTACTAGGCACCTAAATGAATTAATTTTCATTAAGTCCAAGTGGGTGTTAGAGTTTTCCCTGTGGTGTGTACTTCTTCCCTCTGTAAGACGTTCCCCAATCATAAGTACGCAACAATACACAAAAGAAAAAGAACACTCACCCCTTAAAAGCTTTAGAGCTGCTTCCTCAGTGTGTGTGAGACGTATAAATTCAGACAGACTAAACCTCCTCCATTATTAGTCATTTGTGCTTTATTTGCAGCACTTTTTAACACCATTTCATATTTGATTACGGCACAGCTGAGTCTAGCTGTATCACATTAAGAACCCCTTTATCAGTTCTCCTCTTATAGCACTATCACCATACCAGGCTTTCCTCCATCACTACCTGTCTAGAGTGGACATATCCCTAATCATACTTATGTCTTGCTGTGCTCAGAGCAACTTGTAAAGGCTGTGCAGTAAGAGAAGAGGAAGCTGACATTACATGTCATAAAGGAGTAGCCTGTTCTGAGCTATTGTGGGGCGTGTTCTTTTCTCGTGTGTTGCTACCTGCTTATGATTGGGCAACATCATACAGATAGAAGTGACATGCCACCAGTGAAAACGCTAAAGTTCAAATGGAGGTAACAAAAAGTGGAAAAAAAAAACATCAACTACATTTTCCCTTGCTGTAATGTTACACAAGCTGTTTCTATGTTAGAAATTACAAAAAAAAACTCACCTTTTCATGTATTTTATAACTAGATCTAATTTCTCTAGATCTTTCTCTTCAATTAAGTCGGTGCAGTACTTTACTACTTGCAATATATCTTCTTCCATAGGATCTGTTCAGAAATATAAGAGACATTATGACATGTTTATGATGAAATCATGTGTTTATTCATAGGTTGTATCCAATTGTTTTGTTGTCATACTAGTGATTGTATTTTTTCTGGTACATGCTAATGTAGCTAGTACACAGCCTAACAATAAAAACAAAGGCCCCAATTCATCAACACTTTTAAGTCCAAAAAGTGTCAAAAAAGCTTTGAAAAGTTGTAAAATGCTGGCGTTTCCAACTTTTGCCATTTTAAACGCCAGTTTCTCTCAGCTCTGCCAAAATGGGCAGATCTGGGGTGTGACACCACAGCTTATCTGATTTACGCTCAGAAATCTCACTTTAGTCCTTGACTGAAATACGATTTCTGCGTAGCTCAAGCCATTCACGACACTCAAGAATCATGAAGAGGTTTGCACTTTTCCATGAATCAGGAGCATCTGACTCCACTACGCCGCTTCATCAAGATATGCTAGAAAATCGCTGATCTAGATGAATCGGGGCCAAAGTGGTTTCCATGGACTTTTTTCTTTGGAGTGATTTCACGGTAATATGCCATGAAAGGGATTGTCTTTCTTGCCAAGATCGGCTGAAGTATGATGAGATCACAGTAGTGATTGTTTTTATTCATAGGCTGCTTTTTATTGGTACGATTTAATATGTCCTGTGTTTTTACTCCTAGGTTATGCTCGATGAAGACGCAGAATTGTGTGTTTATTCCTAGGCTCTATTCCACAGTGCTGATTTATTAGTGATGTCCATCTTCCTAGGTTATTCCCAGGCTATGCTTTATTGAGATGATTTTACATCGACTGATATTTTTTTGTAGTTTTGTTCTCTTTTGTTGATTTTGTGTGTTGTAAATAGCAATCACATTCCAGCTGATATTTTTACATTGTCAAAGAGAACCTGTTGCTAAATTCATACTACCCAAACACAATTGCAGCCAGGTACCACAGGAATAGCCATGACTAGAACAGTGCCGCCTTGGCCGACTTCTCCTCACACCACTGTAGGTAATGGATAGGTACCTCCGTGTACACAGTGAGAGACCACTCATTTCAGCGCATGCTCTCAGTGGGTGGCACGCACCTTGACAGAAATGCTACAGTTAGCAACTAGAGTGACAGATATGGCGTAAGTAATTATGGAACCCTTGAGGAATTCGGCAGGCAGGCGCTGCCATGCAAGTGCTCCACCGGCTTCAGCGAAGCTGGCTGACACTGGAGTCAAAATGCCAAAAGTCAGACATTTTTTGCGCAAAAAATTTAGATCAAAATTTTTGCAACTTTACAAAAGTATTCTATGACAGAAATCTGGCATAAACAGTGATGAATCCCTAGATTATTATTTTTTTTAAATATCAGAGTCTGACTGCAGTCGTGTAACCAGGCTGATTTATGTTGGCTACGGTTTGGGCAACGTGAATTTATTGACAGGTTCCCTTTCATCAAATAACTGATGCAATTGCCATGAACACCGCAGACAGCCATAGGCACAAGTTATTGTATACAAGGCCATATACACCTACAAATACATTCGCCAACACAAGGGTTAGCAGCACAGGTCTAATTCCAGAACTATTCCTCTATAGCCTCCTGAATGAAATATACTTCAATGTGGCAGTATTATGCTATACAGCAAATGACATTATAATTGAATAAAATTCTAAAATAGCATCTGACTAAGGGCAATATTAAATGCTATGTCCACATAGTAGGAATACTGCTTATTAGCACACAAAAAAATAGATCTATGAAGACTCTTCTCTGACAGGAGTGTGCTGTGCTGCTTTTCTGGTTAAAAAAAATATTAGAACACAATAAACTCACTGGAAGTCATTATAAAATGTCAGGTTCATAAAAACAAAGATGTAGCCCAAATTAACCAACTCTTATACAACATAGTAAGCGAAGGGCTTGTTCACACCACTGTATTTTCTGTCCAAGTGTGATCTGACAGAACATTGAATCGTACTCTGTACAATATTATTCTGTGGGATCGCGCACGTCTGAATTTTTTCCTCGGACTGTGCCGGTCGGACGATATTCGGATCACACTTAGCAATGCAAGTCAATGAGTGCGTGGAAATCATGAGACTGCACTCAGAAGACAGATTGTAGTCAGATTTATACACACTGACATCGGAGAAATTTTGTTCTCTATCTTCTCAAGTGTGCACGATTCTCTCATTTGCTTAAAGGAAATCTGTCACCCCCTGGTACATATATGACCTATTAATATGGACATACAGGTAATAGAAATGTTACACTAGTCCTACCTGTATGCCTAATATTAATGGTCTTGTTGAGAAATGTAATGCTAATGATTTCTTCCAGGCTCCGGGGCGTGCAGTGCCTGGAAGAAATCCCTGTCTCCATTATAATACTACCTGCATCACATGCACGTCAGTTATGGCCCCCGAAATACGAATTTTGGTAAGAACTTACCTGTAAAATTCTTTTCAGCAAAGGAAGCAAGGGGGACACTTCTTTACTTCTGGGTAGGGCGGAGCCAGATAGTAGGACTAACCTCAGGTTCTAAAAATGGGTGTTGTCCGGCCCCTCCGGCTCTGGCTCCTCCTGCCGTACACTCCAGTTTTGTACACAAGCTAAGGAGAAATAAATCACCAGCGGAGCGCCATAACCAAACTGAAAGGATTCAAAAGAACAAGGTTATGCACATAACATGAATACCACACAGCTCAGGTACCACTCACAGAACCTGACCACTGCGATGAGCTGGCGATGCCGGAAAGAGCCGTAGAGCGCTGACCTCAGCTCAGAAACTCGCTTATCAGAGAGAGACGCGCTGCATCTAAAACAACACCTTCTGCCTTATGGGAGGGAGAAGTGTCCCCCTTGCTTCCTTTGCTGAAAAGAATTTTACAGGTAAGTTCTTACCAAAATTCGTATTTCAGCTGCAGATGGAAGCAAGGGGGACACTTCTTTACTTCTGGGATGTCCCAAAGCAGTACAAAAACAAGGGTGGGAAAAAACCTTAAACAGGCAGAAGCCAACACCTTGATACATGCGCAACAGGCGCAACATAAACTTAACTAGAAGTTTTCAAAATACAGCCGCCTGAAGGACTGCGTCCTAAGGCCGCATCAGCGGAGGCACTGACGTCCACCTTATAAAACTTTGCAAAGGTGTGAACAGAACGCCAAGTCGCTGCTCGACAGAGCTGGGCTGCCGAAGCCCCTTGATGAAGGGCCCACAGCTCTCGTGGAATGAGCCCGAATATTAATCGGGCAAGGTTCGTCTATAACACGGTAAGCTTCCAAAATAGCTGACCGGATCCAACGAGCTATAGTATCTTTAGAAGCTCGTTGACCACGACGACGACCTGCTGGAATCACAAAAAGAGAATCCGACTTCCGGAAACTCTGCGTAACTGACAAGTAGAACTTCAATGCCCGCACTAAGTCCAATGAGTGCAAGGCCCGCTCCTTCGCATTCTTTGGTTCTGAACAAAGCGAAGGCAACACAATATCTTGATTGACATGGAATTGAGATACCACTTTAGGGAGAAAATCATGTCGCGTGCGAAGAACAACACGATCCGGGAAAAATTCCAAGAAAGGTGGCGAACATGAAAGAGCCGCCAACTCGGAAACCCGTCTCAAGGAAGTGACCGCCACTAGGAAGGCAACCTTCCAAGAAAGCAAAGAAAGATTAATAGCATCCATAGGCTCGAAAGGAGCACTTTGAAGAGCTTTCAAAACCAGATTAAGCCGCCAAGGCCACACAGGAGTTTTCCTTGGAGGAAACTGACGGGCTGCTCCACGAAAAAAGGCACATACGTCCCTACGCGAGGCAATAGCTTTACGAAAAAGCACCGACAGGGCAGACACCTGACCCTTCAGGGTACTGATTGCCAAACCCTTATCCAGCCCGTGCTGCAAAAAAACCAACAAGTTGGGTAATGAAAATTTCTTTGGATTCCTGGAAGAACCCAAACACCATGAAAAGAAGGATTCCCAAATCCTGTAGTAAATCCTAGTCGTAGCCGGACTTCTTGACGCTCTCATAGTGGCAATGACCTTTTCTGAAAACCCTTGACGGGTTAACCCCTTCCCGACCCATGACGCCGACGTCGGCGTCATGAAAACCTGTGCCATCCCGACCCATGACGCCGACGTAGGCGTCATGCTATAAATCATGTTACTGCGGGTCGGGGGTCCGGGGTCACTGAAAGGTCACCCGACCCGCAGTAACAGGACCCTTACTGCATCACCACAGGGGGGTTGGCTTAACCCCCACGTGGCCACGATCGCTCTGATTGGCTGTTAAAAGTGAAACTGCCAATCAGAGCGATTTGTAATATTTCACCAATGAAACTGGTGAAATATTACAATCCAGCCATGGCCGATGCTGCAATAGCATCTGCCATGGCTGGGCACCAAGATCTGACCCCCCCACACCGAGTCACGGCGGTGATCGGCCGCCGCCATCGAAAAATGGCAGCGATCGGTCACCGCAGTCGCTGTCTGCTCCCCTGCTCCTGCGATCACCCCCCCTCACCTTCCGATCCCCCCCCCCTCACCTTCCGACGTCCCCTACTCACCTCTCCCGGTCCACCGATGTCCCTGGATCCGTCCCGGCGGCTGCCCGGGATTCTTCATGGGCGCCGCCATCTTGGAAAATGGCGGGCGCATGCGCAGTGCGCCCGCCGGCGCATGCGCAGTGCGCCCTCCATTGTAAAAAAATTTATTTTGATCACTGTGATAAACTGTCACAGTGATCAAAATAAAAAAAAAGTAAATGAACCCCCCCCGTCATAGGTAGGGACAAATAATAAAAAAAATAATTTATTTTTTTTTTCCTAGCAGATTTTGCTGCTGATCCGCGGCGGATATCGCTGCTGATCCGCGGCTGATTTCGCTGCTGATCCGCGGCGGATTTCGCTGCGGATCCGCGGCGGATTTCGCTGAGGATCCGCGGCGGATATCGCTGCTGATCCGCGGCGGATTTCGCTGCTGATCCGCGGCGGATTTCGCTGCTGATCCGCGATGGATTTCGCTGCTGATCCACTGCGGATTCGCTGCTGATCCGCGGCGGATTTCGCCGCTGATCCACGGCTGATTTCGCTGCTGATCCGCGGCGGATTTTACTGCTGATCCGCGGCTGATTTCGCTGCTGATTTCGCTGCTGATCCGCGGCTGATTTCGCTGCTGATCCGCGGCTGATTTCGCTGCTGATCCGCGATGGATTTCGCTGCTGATCCACTGCGGATTCGCTGCTGATCCGCGGCGGATTTCGCCGCTGATCCACGGCTGATTTCGCTGCTGATCCGCGGCAGGTTTTGCTGCTGATCCGCGGCGGATCTTGCTGCTGATCCGCGGCGGATTTTGTTGCTGATCCGCGACTGATTTTGCTGCGGATCCGTGGCTGATTATCTGCTGATTCATCTGCGCTAGCGGGTATAGCATAACGCAATCGCGTTATGCTATACCGTTACCAGCCGGTCAACGCTACGTGTTGAACGGGCTGGTAAAACGCAATATGAACCCAGCCTTAGGGTTAGAACTAGGGTTAGGGTTAGCATTAGGGTTAGGCTTGTAGTTAGGTTTATGGTTAGAGTTGGGATTAGGGTTAGGGGTGTGTTGGGTTAGGGTTATGATTAGGGTTTGTATTAGGGTTAGGTGTGTGTAGGGGTTAGGGTTGGGGTTAGGGGTGTGTTGGGGTTAGTGTTGGAGTTAGAATTGAGGGGTTTCCACTATTTAGGCACATCAGGGGGTCTCCATACGCGACATGGCGCCACCATTGATTCCTGCAAATTTTGCGTTCAAAAAGTCAAACAGTGCTCCCTTTATTCCAAGCCTCGACGTATGCCCAAACAGTGGTTTATCCCCACATATGAGGTATCAGCGTACTCGGGAAAAATTGCACAACAACTTTGGGGGTTCTAATTTCTCCTGTTAACATTGGGAAAAAAAATTGGGGGCTAAAAATTATTTTTGTGGAAAAAAAATGATTTTATATTTTCACAGCTCTGCGTTATAAACTTCTGTGAAGGACTTGGAAATTCAAAGTGCTTATCACACATCTATAGGAGTTCCTTGGGGGATCTAGTTTCCAAAATGGGGTCACTTGTGGGGAGTTTCTACTGTTTAGGCACATCAGGGACTCTGCAAACGTAACATGACGCCCGAAGACCATTCCATCAAATGGGCATTTCAAAACGTCACTACTTCCCATCCGAGCCCCGACGTGTGCCCATACAGTAGTTTTCTCCCACATATGGGATATCAGCATACTCAGGACAAATTGGACAACAACTTTTGGGGTCTAATTTCTCATGTTACGCTTGGGAAAATAAAAAAATTGGGGACTAAAAGATCCTGATTGTGGAAAAAATATGATTTTTTTATTTTCATGCCCGGGCGTTATAAACTTCTGTGTAGCCCTTGGGGGTTCAAAGTGCTCACCACACATCTAGATAAGTTCTTTGCGGGGTCTAGTTTCTTAAATGGGGTCACTTGTGGGGAGTTTCTACTGTTTAGGCACATCAGGGGCTCTGCAAACGTAACAAGATGCCCGCAGACCATTCCATCAAGTCGGCATTTCAAAGCGTCTCCACATCCCTTCCGAGCCCTGACGTGTGCCCAAACAGTGGTTCCCCCCCACATATGGGGTACTAGCGTACTCAGGACAAACTGGACAACAACTTTTGGGGTCCAATTTCTCCTGTAACCATTGTGAAAATAAAAAATAGTGGGCTAAAAAATCATTTTTTGAGAAAAAAAATGATTTTTTATTTTCACGGCTCTGCGTTATAAACTTCTGTGAAGCACCTGGGGGTTCAAAGTTTTCACTATGCATCTAGATAAGTTCCTTAGGGCGTCTAGTTTCCAAAATGGGTTCACTTGTGGGGGAGCTCCAATGTTTAGGCACACAGGGACTCTCCAAATGCGACATGACAACCGCTAAATATTCCAGCATATTTTCCATTCAAAAAGTCAAATGGCGCTCCTTCCCTTCTGAGCCCTGCCGTGCGCCCATACAGTGGTTTATGACCACATATGAGGTATCTATGTACTCAGGAGAAATTGCCCAACAAATTTTAGGATCCAATTTATACTGTTGCCCATGTGAAAATGAAAAAAACTGAGGCTAAAAGAAAATTTTTGTGAAAAAAAAGTACTTTCTTTTTTTTACGGATCAATTTGTGAAGCACCTGGAGGTTCAAAGTGCTCACTATGCATCTAGATAAGTTCCTTAGGGGGTCTAGTTTCCAAAATGGGGTCACTTGTGGGGGAGCTCCAATGTTTAGGCACACAGGGACTCTCCAAATGCGACATGGCAACCGCTAAATATTCCAGCATATTTTCCATTCAAAAAGTCAAATGGCGCTCCTTCCCTTCTGAGCCCTGCTGTGCGCCCAAACAGTGGTTTATGACCACATATGAGGTATCTGTGTACTCAGGAGAAATTGCCCAATAAATTTTAGGATCCAATTTATCCTGTTGCCCATGTGAAAATGAAAAAACTGAGTCTAAAAGAAAATTTTTGTGAAAAAAAAGTACTTTTTTTTTACGGATCAATTTGTGAAGCACCTGGGGGTTCAAAGTGCTCACTATGCATCTAGATAAGATCCTTAGGGGGTCTAGTTTCCAAAATGGGGTCACTTGTGGGGGAGCTCCAATGTTTAGGCACACAGGGACTCTCCAAATGCGACATGGCAACCGCTAAATATTCCAGCATATTTTCCATTCAAAAAGTCAAATGGCGCTCCTTCCCTTCTGAGCCCTGCCGTGCGCCCAAACAGTGGTTTATGACCACATATGAGGTATCTGTGTACTCAGGAGAAATTTACCAACAAATTTTAGGATCCAATTTATACTGTTGCCCATGTGAAAATGAAAAAAACTGAAGCTAAAAGAAAATTTTTGTGAAAAAAAAGTACTTTCTTTTTTTTACGGATCAATTTGTGAAGCACCTGGGGGTTCAAAGTGCTCACTATGCATCTAGATAAGTTCCTTAGGGGGTCTAGTTTCCAAAATGGGGTCACTTGTGGGGGAGCTCCAATGTTTAGGCACACAGGGACTCTCCAAATGCGACATGGCAACCGCTAAATATTCCAGCATATTTTCCATTCAAAAAGTCAAATGGCGCTCCTTCCCTTCTGAGCCCTGCCGTGCGCCCAAACAGTGGTTTATGACCACATATGAGGTATCTGTGTACTCAGGAGAAATTGCCCAACAAATTTTAGGATCCAATTTATACTGTTGCCCATGTGAAAATGAAAAAAACTGAGGCTAAAAGAAAATTTTTGTGAAAAAAAAGTACTTTCTTTTTTTTACGGATCAATTTGTGAAGCAACTGGGGTTCAAAGTGCTCACTATGCATCTAGATAAGTTCCTTAGGGGGTCTAGTTTCCAAAATGGGGTCACTTGTGGGGGAGCTCCAATGTTTAGGCACACAGGGACTCTCCAAATGCGACATGGCAACCGCTAAATATTCCAGCATATTTTCTATTCAAAAAGTCAAATGGCGCTCCTTCCCTTCTGAGCCCTGCCGTGCGCCCAAACAGTGGTTTATGACCACATATGAGGTATCTGTGTACTCAGGAGAAATTGCCCAACAAATTTTAGGATCCAATTTATACTGTTGCCCATGTGAAAATGAAAAAAACTGAAGCTAAAAGAAAATTTTTGTGAAAAAAAAGTACTTTCTTTTTTTTACAGATCAATTTGTGAAGCACCTTGGGGTTCAAAGTGATCACTATGCATCTAGATAAGTTCCTTAGGAGGTCTAGTTTCCAAAATGGGGTCACTTGTGGGGAGCTCCAATGTTTAGGCACACAGGGACTCTCCAAATGCGACATGGCAACCGCTAAATATTCCAGCATATTTTCTATTCAAAAAGTCAAATGGCGCTCCTTCCCTTCTGAGCCCTGCCGTGCGCCCAAACAGTGGTTTATGACCACATATGAGGTATCTGTGTACTCAGGAGAAATTGCCCAACAAATTTTAGGATCCAATTTATACTGTTGCCCATGTGAAAATGAAAAAAACTGAAGCTAAAAGAAAATTTTTGTGAAAAAAAAGTACTTTCTTTTTTTTACAGATCAATTTGTGAAGCACCTTGGGGTTCAAAGTGATCACTATGCATCTAGATAAGTTCCTTAGGAGGTCTAGTTTCCAAAATGGGGTCACTTGTGGGGGAGCTCCAATGTTTAGGCACACAGGGACTCTCCAAATGTGACATGGCAACCGCTAAATATTCCAGCATATTTTCTATTCAAAAAGTCAAATGGCGCTCCTTCCCTTCTGAGCCCTGCTGTGCGCCCATACAGTGGTTTATGACCACATATGAGGTATCTGTGTACTCAGGAGAAATTGCCCAACAAATTTTAGGATCCATTTTATCCTGATGCCCATGTAAAAATGAAAAAATTGATGCTAAAAGAAAATTTTTGTTGGAAAAATTAAAATGTCAATTTTTTCCTTCCACGTTGCTTTAGTTCCTGTGAAGCACCTGAAGGGTTAATAATCTTCTTGAATGTAGTTTTGAGTAGCTTGAGGGGTGCAGTTTTTATAAAGGTGTCACTTTTGGGTATTTTCTGCCATATAGACCCCTCAAAGTGACTTCAAATGTGAGGTGGTCTCTAAAAAAAATGGTTTTGTAAATTTTGATGTAAAAAGGAGAAATCGCTGGTCAACTTTTAACCCTTATAACTTCCTAACAAAAAAAAATTTTGTTCCCAAAATTGTGCTGATGTAAAGTAGACATGTGGGAAATGTTATTTATTAACTATTTTGTGCCACATAACTCTCTTGTTTAACAGAATAAAAATTAAAAATTTGAAAATTACAAAATTTTCAGAATTTTCGCCAAATTTCCATTTTTTTCACAAATAAACGCAAAAATTATCGACCTTAATTTACCACTAACATGAAGCCCAATATGTCACGAAAAAACAATCTCAGAATCGCTAGGATCCGTTGAAGCGTTCCTGAGTTATTACCTCATAAAGGGACACTGGTCAGAATTGCAAAAAATGGCAAGGTCTTTAAGGTCAAAATAGGCTGGGTCATGAAGGGGTTAAAATCTCGGTCTCAAGAGCCAAGCCGTCAAACGCAGAGACCTCAGGCCCGGATGACACACGGGACCCTGAGTGAGCAAGTCCGGTCGAAGAGGCAGAGGAAAAGGAGGCGCCGCCAGAAGCGACATCAGCGTGGAAAACCACGTCCTTCTCGGCCAATCTGGGGCTATCAGAATAGCCGGAACCCTCTCCAGCCTGACCCGACGTAACACAAGCGGCAGCAAGGATATCGGTGGGAACACAAACCAGCTGGTATAGGCTCCACGGAACCACCAGCGCATCCACTTCCACCGCGGTCGGATCCCTGTATCTGGACATGGAAGTTGGCAACTTGGCATTGATCCTGGAGGCTATCAAGTCTACTTGAGGGGTCCCCCATCGGGAGCACAGAAGTGCAAAGATTTCCGGATGAAGACTCCATTCTCCTGAATCCATCCTCTCTCGGCTGAGAAAGTCTGCCTGGATATTCTGAACTCCTGGTATGTGAATCGCAGAAATGGCCGGCACATGAGCCTCGGCCCATATCAGAATCCGAGATACCTCCGACATGAGTCTAGAGCTCCTCGTCCCGCCTTGATGGTTGATATACGCAACCGCCGTAGCGTTGTCCGTCTGAACACGAACTGGTAATCCGCTCAAAGGGACCGTCCAATGTTGGAGGCAAAGAAAAATTGCCCTCAATTCCAGGATGTTGATCGGTAACACCGATTCTTCCGGTGACCAAACTCCCTGAATCCAGAGATTGTTCCAAACTCCCCCCCCAGCCCGTCAGGCTGGCATCGGTGGTCAAGACCGACCATGACAGGGGAAGAAAAGATTTTCCAAGGAAAAACCGTTCCGGATGTAACCACCAGTCCAGAGACTCTCGCACTTTGCGG
Organism: Oophaga sylvatica; assembly: GCA_033576555.1. Classification (NCBI taxonomy): domain Eukaryota; kingdom Metazoa; phylum Chordata; class Amphibia; order Anura; family Dendrobatidae; genus Oophaga; species Oophaga sylvatica. The sequence continues at coordinate 321,390,536 of JARQOD010000002.1, forward strand.
GAGATTAAAACCCTGCAATCCAGTGTTTCCTGTGCACGATTCCATCTCTTCAAAATGAAGCTTTGAAGCGTTCTGCAATGGAACTGAGCAAACGGAAGAGCTTCCATCGAAGCGACCATTAACCCCAGAAGGCGCATACATCTTCGAAGGGATACTGTCGTTGAGGACTGCACAGTCTGTGCCAGACAATGGATACTGGTTTGCTTGTCCTTTGGCAGAAAAACTACCACTTTCGCTGTGTCGAAAATCATGCCCAAAAACAGGATTGACTGAGAAGGCTCCAGGGATGACTTCTCCCAGTTGATCAGCCACCCGAAATCCTCCAGGAGCTGAAGGGATAAATCGCGAGCCGTCACTGCCTCCTCCTTTGAGGATGCCACAATCAGAAGATCGTCCAGATAAGGAAGTATCATGATCCCTTGTCTCCGAAGCATTGCCATAAGAGGTGCCAGCACCTTTGTAAAAACTCGGGGTGCCGAAGCCAACCCGAAAGGGAGGGCCACAAACTGGTAATGGTCCTGACCTATGGCAAAGCGCAGAAAGCGCTGATGAGATCTTCCGATGGGAACGTGTAAATAGGCGTCGCGAATATCTATGGACACCAGAAAATTGTTCTGTGACAGGGCAGTCACCACTGAGCGAAGCGACTCCATGCGGAACTTTTGGGTGTAAACATGCCGATTTAACCTCTTGAGATCCAGAATGGGACGAAACTTTCCCTCCTTTTTGGGGACCACAAAGAGGTTGGAATAAAATCCCCTTCCCCGGTCTTCCGGAGGAACTGACACTACTACACCCTTCTGTAGTAAGGAATCGACTTCCTGCCGCAGAGCGGTCAATAAGTCGGGATCTGACGGAACGCGAGACTGACAGAATCTTTCTGGAGGGCGAGAGAGAAACTCTATGAAATAGCCTGCCGACATTATTCGTGTCACCCAGGAGTCTGAGACGCGGGAGACCCAAACCGCTTGAAACAGGAGCAGGTGCCCCCCACTCGAGAATCCTCGAGTGAACTTCTGGCGTCAGTCCGTTTTGGCGGGCTTTTTGTCAGATTCCCGCTTGTCATTGAACGGGTATTGTTTCCAAGAAGCGTTAGACTTTTGGGAAGACTTTTTCCCTGAAAAAGCGGGACGACTCGATCTCCAAGAGGATTGACCGACTCGTCTCCTGCCACGAAAAAAACCGTCGGTTACCACTGGTACCGGGTCTGTCAGATGCAGACGTTACAGCTCTACGCTGAGGTAAAGCTGACTCCTTTGTCTTAGCTTCAGCAATCAAATGATAGCAAACTTTGATTGGACAACCGCATCCCCAGTCCACTGTTTAAGCCAGACGGCTCTCCAAACAGTGATTGCAGAAGATCGAGATCTGTACCGCAGGGATGTCCTCACATATATATATATGTCGGGCTGTATTCCCTTTATATCGGATAAAGAAGGTCCAGCCTGCAGTGCTGTCTGCAGACGACCAATCCAGCCCAAGAGAGCTTTAGAAGCACACAAGGACCCTAGGACTACTAGTAGCTTCATAGATGGCTTTCACCGCCAACTCCGTTTTGTTTTGTTTTTTGTGGATCCTGCAGATACGCCTTCAGGAGAAGGAATCCAATTAAATCCGTCAAACGCGGATACAAGGACCTCACCACTGCCCCATGAGTTTATCCATGGACGGCAAAACCTACAGCGACTATGTCGGAACATACGATCCGCATACTAGATTGTCTGAACCCATAGGTTAGCCAGACAAATAAAAAACAACCGCCACAACTGGCGTCAGACTGGTGCCGGACACAGTCCGAAGCAAACCCAAACGCCGGACACAAAGTATCCACCGCGCAAGCGTAGAACACAAAACGCATTCCATGCATAGGCGCAAGACACAGTGCATACACCGCGCAAGCGTAAGATACAGAACGCAACCCACGCGCAGGCGTAGGACACAATGCATCCGTATTTCAGGTGAAAAATACAGTGCATACGTAGGGGCAGCCGCAGTAAAATACAGCGTATTCATATAACACAAGTGTCAAAAAACACAGCGTATTAACTCAACATGAAAGGGATATAAATAGGGTCATGTGCGGATTCCATCCGCAGACGCCATACATGCGTTCCAGATCATTGAACATGCCCTCACACAGTATATATTACAATAAAATATGTAATAACAACATGTAAGAAAAAGAGGCGCTGAAGGGTTAAAAACTCCCACAGCAGGAGTTACCCCAGCCATCAGGGCTAACCGCTAAAGGGTTAATGCCGCAGCCTCCCTACCGCCCGTTAAGGCGAGGTACAAGATATATATATATATTCCTGCAGCACAGCTTGCAGGATCGCAACCTCAGCTAAAATCGTGCTGGAGGGTGCAGTATCGGCCGCTAAGGGGTTAATATTGCAGAATTGCACCCCCAGCTGTTAAAATCGTGCTGGAGGGAGCAGTATCGGCCGCTAAGGGGTTAATGTCTCAGCGTCCCCACGCCTGTGAAAGGCTACAAGAAAATATTCCTGCAGCACAGCTGCATTTGAATCGCACCCCCAGCTGTTAAAAATCGTGCTGGAGGTTTTTTTTTTTTTTTGCAGCGTCGGCGGCGAAGGGGTTAACGCCGAACTCACCCGGCTAGAGCGGTGCCTTTGAGGAGAGGAGAGAGGGAGAGACGAACGAAATAATCGGCTCTCTGCCAGCAATGGCCGCCGAAGCTCCCCTGTCTTATCCAGCCCGTGCAGAGACCGAAAGTGCCGGGCCGGCTGCCTTAAAGCGCGCGCTCTGGGCGCGAAATTCAAATAAAAAAGGCGGGAGCAACTCTCCCCTCCATCTCCTAAGTCCCGCAGGGCATCTGCCTGCGGACAAAAAAGTACCAGTGGCTGCCCGCAGCAGCCACTGAAGGCACCAAGGTAATAGCGTTGCCTGCAGCAACGCTAAATCACACTGATATATAGTAAAAATGTACAGCGCTGCCGTAGCAGAACACTAAAGCACTCACATATATATAATAAAAATATGGAGTACTCACCAGCCAAAACGCCACAGGGACCCTCCACGGATATGTGACGCTGTGCCCATTGCTTCCCCATGAGGACAAGGAACGCAGTGACCCAGAACGTGGTATGCGTCCTGTCAGGGATAGCCACCTCTTCCCCCCGGGCCGGCAAGAAAATGCAATGACCACCATTTAGGGAATACATTTCTGCCAGGGGAGAGGATGGGGTCCAGCAGCGCCGGCACCCCTGATCCTCTAGACATAAAGTCCAGGACCCTGTCCGAGTAAAATAATAAACTCTTCTGAGGTGTTTTCTGAGGAGCTGCATTAGCAGCCGTCCTTCCTACTTGGACCTCAAGTCGAAACTGGAGTGTACGGCAGGAGGAGCCAGAGCCGGAGGGGCCGGACAACACCCATTTTTAGAACCTGAGGTTAGTCCTACTATCTAGCTCCGCCCTACCCAGAAGTAATGAAGTGTCCCCCTTGCTTCCATCTGCAGCTGAAATCCTGCGCCCTGCAATCCCTCCACAATACGTACCTGTTCCTCCCTTCTATGGGCACTGCATTCAGAGATCCTCTGCGCAGGTGAGTCACTGTGACCTCCGGCGTGCACGCCCATAAGGTGCTCTCCCCACTTCCTCCCTGCACAGTCACTGCTAGAAACCATGTGTGCATAGCGATGACTATGTAGAGAGGAAGTGGGGAGAGCACCTTATCATCATGCACGCCGGAGGTCGCTGCAGCGGAAGTCGCCGATGACTGCGCAAAAGATCCCTCAATGCAGCACCCATAGAAGAGAGGAAGAGGTACGTATTGTGGATGGAATGCAGGGTGCAGGATTCCGGGGCCGTAACGGACTTGCATGTGAGGGGGATAGCATTGTAATGAAGACAGGAGGCAGGGATTTCTTCCAGGCACCGCATGCCCCGGATGGAAGAAATCATTAGCATAAAGACAGAATATATAACATTTCTCAACAAGACCATTAATATGAGGCATACAGATAAACATTTGTATTATCTGTATGCCCATATTAATAGGTCATGTACGGACCCGGGGGAGGGGTGTGTGTGTGTCAGGTTCCCTTTAAAAGACCTGACTCTTTGGGATGACAGAATATACAGCTGTCTGACCGTAGCCGAAGTGGGATCCATGAACAAGTGATGTGAGCTCATAACAGTTTGCAGGGAGGGGTGGTATTGAAAAACTGAAATCCTGCATCTTAAAGGTTATCGACATTTCCCATCCTGAGACAGCATTTTCATTACAGGAGCAGTGCTGATAATATAAAAAAGCTCATATCAAGCATTGCAATTAAAACAAGTCTTTAGTCCATCAGTTTTGTCCTTTTTTTTTAGTAACCAACCTGTGATAGTGTTTCACATTTCCAGTGCAGTTTAGTAAATTAAAAGGAATCTGTCAGTAAAATCTACTCCCCAAACCGCACATTATGGGCAGGCCTGTCCTTGAAATGAAAGTCCATAGACATCTTTAGATCTTACATCTATTGCTGCATTTCCGAAAATGTAGCATTTTAATGCATATGCAAATGAGCCGTTATGTATTCTATAATACCCAAAGCACGTAAGGAGCCAATGCGTCCTAAGGTTGTTTCCCCACCAAACACAAGCCTCTCAAGGTTGACTTATAGCCCATTGTGTGACATCAGGCAGGGAAATCAGACAGTGTGCTATCAATCAAGCTAAAAAAGACTGGTGCTGGGAGGAAAAACAAACCCAGGAGGCAGTGGCTTCTTAAAGTGTAACAGTCGTATTAATTTGTATTGCATAAATCAATAGTACACATGAAAGTAGGCAGCTTTGTGATGAATTTTATTAGAGCACTCTGCTCCCTTTCTCCTCCTGGACTGATCCTTCATTCTCAAAATACTCAATTCCTGTATAAAACGTGTCTTCAGTGAACATAGACTCTTATTACTGAGATAGAATCTTATCAGCAGCAACTGCCATCTCCTATGTAGTAGGGAGGGAGGAGCTAGAAGCATTGCTCCTCCCTCCTCCAATCTGTAAAGAATCTGAACAGTAGTAACTGCCATCTCCTATGTAGCAGGGAGGAGCTAGAAGCATTGCTCCTCCTCCAATCTGTATAGAATCTGAACAGTAGTAACTGCCATCTCCTATATAGTAGGGAGGGAGGAGCTAGAAGCATTGCTCCTCCCTCCTCCAATCTGTATAGAATCTGAACAGTAGTAACTGCCATCTCCTATATAGTAGGGAGGGAGGAGCTAGAAGCATTGCTCCTCCTTCAATCTGTATAGAATCTGAACAGTAGTAACTGTCATCTCCTACGTAGTAGGGAGGGAGGAGCTAGGAGCATTGCTCCTCCCTCCTCCAATCTGTACAGAATCTGAACAGTAGTAACTGTCATCTCCTATCTCAGTAATGGGAAAGTCTGTCTTCACTTAATATAGCTCTTACCCAGGAATTAAGAATTTTGAGAATGAATGGTTAGTCTCTCTAGGAGGGGAAAGAAATTTCGCTGTCACAGGAGAGCAACAAAAGATGATAGAAATGTGAAATCTGCACCAAATAAAAGGAAAACCCTTCCAGCTTCTGTAGGATGATGTGTCAGCATGTGCACATGCACAGATGATGACGTAACACCGTGTATACAGCAGAGCAGCCCATGCTAGTCGAGATGTGGACGGTACAGAGGAAAGTTCAGTGTGGCTCGCTAAATTCAAATCCGTGACCAAAGTGCTACGTGAATATCAACACGTTTATAACGAAGAGCCACCACATAGGAATAACATTACTCGATGGGATAAGCAATTGAAGGAAACCGGCAGTTTGGTGGAGTAACCCCGTTCTGGTAGGCCATCAGTCAGTGACGAGTCTGTAGAGGCTACACAGGATAGCTACCTAAGGAGCCCTAAAAAATCTGTGTGTGCGTGTGCTCAACAATTACACCTAAGCAAGACTACAGTTCATAAGGTGTTAAAGAAACATCTGTTTTACGGGGTACAAATCACGGCTGTTGCACGCTATCAAACTGACGGACAGACCCACACGATGCACGTTTGCTACAGATATGCTTCATGAGATCGACAATGATGCAAGATTTTTGAAGAAGATTGTGTTTAGCGATGAGGCGACCTTCCATATCTGTGGACATGTTCATCGTCATAACGTCCGAATATGGGCTGCTGAACATCCTCACGCCTACGCCAAGTACGAACGTAACACCCCTAAAGTGAACGTGTGGTGTGGCCTGATGCATGATAAGGTGATAGGCCCATTTTTTTTCGCGGAGCAGTCTGTGAGGGGAAACACGTATCTTGACATGTTGGAATTGTATGCAGTGCCACAATTTCCAGATGTCATCTTTCAACAGGATGGTGCTCCTCCACACTACGCCACCATTGTTTGTAAGTTTCTGGATAGAACATTCCCCCATTCCCCCGGTGGATAGGCAGGGGTTCTGTCAAGCCATGGCCACCAAGATCCCCGTATCTGACGCCCTTAGACTTTTACTTTTGGGCTTATGTGAAGCAACATGTGTACATTGAACATATCAACGACAATCACTTAAAATAGGGATTTTTGTGTACTCACCGTAAAATCCTTTTTTCCGAGCCAATCATTGGAGGACACAGGACCATGGGTGTTATGCTGCTGCCACTAGGAGGACACTAAGTGAACATAGAAAAAAATGAACTCCTCCGCAGTATACACCCTCCTGCTCGTTGAACTTGAACCAGTTCAGTAACAAAGCAGTAGCAGATTCGAACAATTAATCAAGAATAAACTATGTAAAAAAATAAGAACGAAAAACAAGCCATTAGGCGAACAGGGTGGGTGCTGTGTTCCCCAATGATTGTCTCAGAGAAAAGGATTTTACGGTGAGTACACAAAAATCCCTATTTCTCATACGCCTCATTGGGGGACACAGGACCATGGAACGTCCTAAAGCAGTCCCTGGGTGGGGAACAACACAACTGCTAATACACCATGTACCATTATATTACAGGTGTGGTACTGCCGATTGCAGAATTCACCTTCCAAGTGCTGCATCTGCAGAGGCCTGCGAATGAATGTTGTAGTGTTTTGTAAAAGTATGCAAGCTGGACCAAGTCGCAGCTTTGCAGACTTGTTCTGCTGAGGCCTGGTGCCGAATGGCCCAACAGGTGCCCACTGATCTAGCGGAGTGCGCCTTAATCTCTACTGGGACAGGTGTGCCCCTGACTTGTTAAGACTTCTGAATAGTCGAGCGAATCCATTTGGCTAGAGTAGCCTTAGAAGCGGCTAGGCCCTTCCAATGCCCCTCTGGAAGCACGAACAGGGCATCTGACCTGCGGAAAGACGCCGTCCGTGAGACGTACCGTCTAAGAGCTCTAACCACATCCAAAGTATGAAGAGCTTTCTCAATACGATGGACCGGCGCTGGACAGAAGGAAGGCACAACAATATCCTCGTTAAGATGAAAGGAGGAAACAACTTTCGGCTGAAAAGACGGGGACGTCCTCAAGACTGCCTTGTCCTGATGGAAATTCAGAAACGGAGGTCGGCAGGACAGGGCCGCCAACTCCGAGACTCGTCTGATTGACGTGATCGCGACTAGGAAAGCCACCTTCCAAGAAAGAAAGGTTAGGGATACATCCTGCAGTGGCTTGAAAGGAGCCTCCTGTATTACCCCGAAAACCAAATTAAAGTCCCATAGTAATATGGTGGGCAATCCTACGTTGGAACAGAACCGATAAGGCTGAAATTTGTCCCTTGAGCGAGCTAAGTGCGAGACCTGACTCCAATCCAGATTGCAGAGATTCCAAAATGGAAGGGATGGAAAACACAAGAGGGGATCGCCCACGGTCCTTGCACCACGTGGGCTTCCTGGCCCTAATCATGGTGGAGATCACTTGCTGAGAGAAACCTGCTTGAGCTAGAATCCAGGATTCAACAGCCACGCTGTTAAAGACAGGGCCCCGGAGTTCTGGTGGTAAATTGGGCCCTGCAAAAGTAGATCTGTGTGATCTGGCAGTCGCCAGGGAATGTCGGCGACCAGTTGTACTAGTTCCGCGTACCATGCCCGGTGCGGCCAGTCTGGCGTAACCAGAATCACTGGTACCCCCTCCGCTCTGATCTTCTTGATAACCCTCGGAAGCAAGGGGAGCAGGAATACGTACGGAAGATGGAACTGATGCCACGGAAGAACCAGGGCATCCGCTCCGACGGTGACTGGATCGTGCGACCGAGCTATGAACTGAGGAACCTTGTTGTTTAGCCTTGAGGCCATCAGATCCACATCCGGAGTCCCCCAGCGATAACAAATCTGCTGAAAGACCTCCGGATGAAGAGACCACTCTCCCAAGGCGAGACCATGGCGACTGAGAAAGTCTGCCACCCAATTCTCTACGCCCGGGATGTGAACCGCCGAGATGATAAAATGGTTCCTTTCGGCCCATCGGAGGATATGACCCACTTCGTGCATGGCCGTCCTGCTGCGGGTGCCCCCCTGACGGTTGATGTACGCCACAGCCGTGGCGTTGTCGTATTGGATCCTGATGAGGCGACCTGCCAGGAAATTCTGAAAACGCAGAAGGGCTAACCTGATTGCTCATATCTCCAAGATGTTGATGGGGAGACGCGACTCTCGAATTGACCAAAGACCCTGTGCCGTGTGGTGGAGAAGACCGCACCCCGGCCAAGAAGACCGACGTCGGTGGTCACCACTAACCGATGTACTGGAAGAAAGGACTTCCCTTGGGTCAAGGAAGACCTCAGCGTCCACCACCTGAGGGTCTGCCTGACCCGCTGAGACAGATGGAACCAACGGTCGAGAGAGAACGGGTTCCTGTACCAAGACGACAGAAGCGCATGCTGCAAAGGACGGAAGTGTAGCTGTGTGAATGGAACCGCCTCTATTGCTGCTACCATCTTGCCGAGACTAGCCATGCTGAATCGTATGGAGTGAAGAACAGAGCAGGAAAGAGTCTGTGCTCCCTGTTGTAAGGCTGAGAACTTTTCTGGAGGGAGACGTACCAATCATTGGGAAGTGTCCAGGATCATTCCCAAGAAGGAAATTTGCTGGGCCGGTACTGGAGAGGACTTTTCGAAGTTTATCTTCTAGCCCAGGCGAGAAAGTGCATCCACTGCGATACCCTCGCAGGACCGAAAAGACGGTCCTTTGATCAGTAGATAGTCTAGATACGGAAGTACAACCACCGCCCGAGCATGAAGAATGGCCAAGACAGCCGCCATGACCTTAGTGAAGACTCTGGGGGCAGTGGCGAGACCGAAGGGCAAGGTTATGAACTGAAAGTGTTCCACACGAACCGCAGGAACTTCTGGTGGGGGAAAAAATCGGAACGTGAAGGTAAGCATCATGGATATCGATGGATGCAAGGAACTCCCCATTTTCCATCGAGGCGATGACTGAGCGGAGACTCCATTCTGAACCGTCGCACCTTGACGAAGCTGTTTAACCGCTTCAGGTCCAGAATGGGCCTCATCGTTCTGTCCTTCTTTGGTACCACAAATAGGTTTGAGTAAAAACCCTTGAATCTTACGTCCCGAGGGACGGAGTAATGACCCCGTCCCTTCGTAGCGCATCTATGGCTTGGAAAAAAGCTGTTGCCTTTGCCTTGGGAGGAGAAGACAGGAAAAGACGTGTCAGAGGGGGAGGAAGAAAACTCTATTTTGTATCCGTAGGACACAAGCTCTCTGACCCACTCGTCGTGGATGACAGAGAGCCAGGCCTGGTAGAACGAGAGTACGCGGCCGCCTAATTTGTAGGTGCCAACCGGATGGTGCAACGAGCCATTGTGTAGAGGATCTAAGGGATCTGGCTCCCTTAGATCCGAATGGTCTTGGCCTGCTTTTCCAGGTGCGACCAGGTCGGTATGGAACCCGAGAACCTCTGTCCCTACACGGGGACTGCCCTGATCCGGAAGAAAAGGTTGTAGAGGAACAGTTGGTATTGGTACGAAAAAGCCGGGTCCTAACCTGTTGTTGATTTCGAAAGGGCCTTTGCTGAGGAAGAAACTTCCCTCCTGTAGAGTCGGAGATGAGTTGGTCCAGTTTTTCTCCAAATAAGCGCCCGCCTTGGTAAGGCAGAGAGGTTAAAAACCTCTTGGAAGCAGAGTCCGCTCGCCAGTCTCCAAGCCATAGCGCCCTTCTGATGGAGATGGCATTTGCTGCTGCCTGTGCGGCGCAATTGGCTGCATCTAAAGAAGTGTTCACCACGAAATCCCCGGCCTGAGATATCTGACTAGCGAGATTGACTCACTCCGGGGGAAGATTACTGTCATGAATGGCTGCGGACAAAGTCTCTGCCCAGGCGACCATCGCCTTAGCTACCCAGGTCGCAGCAAAGGATGGGAAGAGCGCCGCTCCAGAGGCCTCAAAGACTGACCGAGCAAGGTAGTCAATTTAACAGTCAGTGGGGTTTCTGACCGAGGAACCATCAGACAAGGATAGCAGCGTCTTGGATGCAAGCCGCGATACAGGGGGGTCCACTGAAGATGACTGTACCAAATCTCTCATTAGATCAGGAGCAAAGGGATATCTCGACTCCATAGGCTTCTGACCTGACAACCGCTTATCTGGCCGATCCCTATGTCTCTGGACAATGTCCTTAAACTCAGGGTGATTGCCAAACACTCTGTGAGAACGTTTAGCCTTCTTAAAAGATACTACGGGTTCCGGAGCGGATATAGATTCCTCGTCCACTCTTAGAGTCTTGTTAACCGACTCAATAAAGGAAACAAGCGTCTCCTGATAATTCTGCGAGTCCTGGCCTAAGGACACATCAGACTCGTATTCAGATTCATGTTCGTTGCGAACCTCAGGAGAGGGGAAGAGAGAAAGTGAACTCGCTGATGCGGAAGCACGAGCCTGTTCAGGGGACGTCTCATGAGTCCTTTTACAAGAAACCTGAACCCCCCTTGACCGAGTACGACCCCTGCTGGTGGACAGTTCTCGACCATCGGAAGAGCCCTTGGCGTCCGGCAAACTGATGTTCTGACTTAAAGAGGGGCCCCGGAGAGAGTCTATTGCCCTGGCCAGGGAATCCATAGACCGTGACAAGGACGGGTCGCAAGCCGTACAGAATGGAGTAGTGTGAGCTCGGGGCAAGGCAGTATTGCAAGTGGCACACGAGGTAAAAAAACGCTGTGTGCGTTTTGTTAGCCCTTTTGGACTCCTTAGATTGAGACATAGTGTACTTGTAGAAGCTACAGACAGAATATGTACTGTAGGTGCAGAGAAAAGTGTACAGCATGTGCAGAGAAGGGGTTAATGTCACCTCCAGTGGCTCAGTACAGCTTACCCAGGTCCTGTTCTTGTGTCCTCGGGAGAGTAGGCGATCCTCTGGAGCAGAAAAAGAACTCCGCGATCCTTGCAGCGCTACTGTCAGCGCTGCCAATCAGTGCCCCCCCCGCAGCCGACAAGAAGCAGACTGCATAACTGCATAAATGATCATGGCCCCTGAGAACAGAAGGGCGCTTCTCGTTCAGGACGAGAAGCGCCCGGAAACGTGGGCGTCAGTACTTGCGGTGGCCGGGGCTATGCAAATTGCGGCCTTGACCGGCTGGAAGCCGGGTGCTCAATTTCTGACGCCTGCCGGCGATGCGCGCAGGCTGAAGGGGGGCCGCTACCAGACTACATACTGAGCGCCGCTGGGCACCGGACCAGCGTCCCCCCCCACCAGGGACCAGAACCTAATCCTTCTGGCGCGGTAATGCAGGGGACGCGATACCAGCCATCTTCACACTCACAGAGGCGGTGTTGCAGAGCCGGAGTTGCGCTTTTTGTTAAAAGGCATGTCCCTCAATCCATCCTCCCAAGAGATAGGGGGATGGAGAGGATCCTCCTGCGCCACCAAATTTCCATTACATGATTCGTGGTGCTGCTGGATGCCATTAGATGGGGGGCCTTGTTCGGCTATATACCTGGCTCCATGGGAGGAAACATGAAGGCGACATTCCATGTGCTCGCCTCTTGCTGATGTGGGGAGATCGGGACCGTACAGGAACCGTCGCCCTTAGACTGAGCATAGGCCTTACCTTTTCGTCACAGGAGAGGGTACGGGGAGGAACACTCCGCGTTCTCGCCTGTTGATGGTTCGGGGGAGATCGGACCCTTGAAAGGATCCATTGCCCCCTTCATTCCGTTAATTAAAAAATAAAAATTTACAGAAAAAAGCCAAAAATTTAAAATAACGTTGGGGTCTGAAAACAGACCCAAGTGCCTCCTACAGACATTAAGCAAGAACTGGTTCAAGTTCAACCAGCAGGAGGGTGTATACTGCGGAGGAGTTAATTTTTTCTATGTTCACTTAGTGTCCTCCTAATGGCAGCAGCATAACACTCATGGACCGGTGTCTCCCAATGAGGCATAGGAGAAACAGAGAATCACAGACGTTATTCACTCTGTTACACCAGACGTCCTTACCAGTATGTGGCAAGAACTTCACTATCGTTTGGATGTGTGTAGGGCTAAAATGGAGCCCACATCGAACTGCACTGAATAGGTATGAAACTGGGAGAGTTTTTGTTTTATTTGGAGCAGATTTCACATTTCTATCGTCTTTTGTTGCTTTCCTGTGGCTAGTGAAAAGTGTACCATGACTTGACGGACACACTGTATTACAAAGTTTATTATTTTCACTGGTACTATAGATTCATGCACTAAATACTAAAACAGTTGTTACTCTTTAAGTGCTCTGTTACACTCCGAGCACTTAACACCTCATTTATATACAAATTAAACTGTGAAATACTCAAGAATGCAGCAACAGATAAAAGGTATAAAGGCATCTATGGATTTACATTTCAAAGACCTGCTTGCCCATATATGCAGTTGATCCTAGTGACATTCCTTTTAGAGGCTAGGTCCCATGAAGCAGGTCTAATGCACAAGGCTCTCAATATTTAGGAGCTAAAACTTTACAGTTACACATTTACAGGTATGTAAATTAGCATGTATTTGAAAAAATACAAAGGAATTTAAGAAAAAGTCATAAGTGTGTTCCTGCTTAATATAATAGACCTATACTACCAAGTACTAAATGTAAAAGCAGGATTTTCTCAAAAGCTTGTCTTTTCTGCAGTACGTACCAGAAATGGTAGTTATCCACTCTCTCAACAAGATTTTCACGTCATTGAATTCAATAGCACCCGCCAAATTAGGAGATTTTGACCTGTAGGAATTGCAGCCTTCAGTCATGGATCCTTGGGCTTTTGATGTTGAGGGGCCGGTTTGAACCTAAAAATAGTAAATGTGATAAAAATTATTCACTTTTTTTTTTTTTTTTTACAAAATAATTGCTTTAAAACTTATATAAAATAAAACGCATAAGGCTCTGTTCACATCTTTCCAAATGGAAACTACTATGACCTGCCAGATCTCTCGCGTGGCTGACATCAGAAGTGGCTGTCGGACCCCACTAATGGTGTCTGTCATTTTGAAGGGGAAAAATAAAGTAGCATACCTCTCATGCAGATGTGAATAGAGGGATTTTTGGTACTAACCATAAAATCTCTTTTTTAGGGCCTTCATTGGGGGACACAGATAACCATGGGTGTATGCTGCTGTCGCTAGGAGGCGCTGACACCAGGCAAAAGGAAAAAATAGCTCCTCCCCAGCAGTATACACCCACCGACAGTCAAAAAGCTACTCAGTTGGTGTTAAAGCAGTAAGAGAAGCAACCAGAAGCTCAACATATGTAACAACTCAAAACAACGGCACGTAGGCCAACGACTGTACAAAAATTCAGGGAGGGTGCTGTGTCCCCCCAATGAAGGCTCCAACAAAGATTTTACGGTAAGTACCAAAAATCCCTCTTTCTTTATCGCTTCATTGGGGGACACAGATAACCATGGGACGTCCAAAAGCAGTCCCAAGGGTGGGAGAAGGAACATATATAGAAAGAGAAAGGAACCTAGGTCGGGCAGTGGGAAACCGCTACCTGCAATACCTTCCTACCCAGGCCTGCGTCAGCCGAGGCTTGGGTATTAACCTTGTAAAACCTTGCAAAGGTGTGTAAAGACGACCAGGTTGCGGCCTTGCAGATTTGCAAGGCCGAAGCTTGGTGACGAACGGCCCAGGAAGCTCCCACAGCCTGGGTGAAGTGAGCCTTCACTCCCAGAGGAGGCTGTTTGCCCTGAACGCGGTGTGCCTCCAGTATCGTCAAGCGAATCCAACGGGCAATCGTGGACTTAGAGGCCTGGAGCCTCTTTCGACGACCTTCAGAGATGACAAGTAGGGAATCTAACTGGCGAAAAGAAGCAGTCCTAGAAAGGTAGACTCAAATAGCTCAGTTTGTGGAGGGACTTTTCCAGTGGATGAACTGGAGAAGGACATAGAGAAGGAAAGACGATGTCTTCATTGATGTTAAAGGCAGAAACCACCTTGGGCAAAAAGGAAGGAACAGGTCGAAGGACTACCTTGTCCTGGTGCAGAATCAGGAAAGGAGAACGACACGACAGTGTCACTAGCTCGGAAACTCTCCTGATAGACGTAATGGCGATTAGGAAGTCCACTTTCCAAGACAGGAGAGCGAACGAGATATCCTGGATGGGCTCAAAGGAGGCACGCTGAAGAACGTTGAGAACAAGATTGAGATCCCATGGATCTACCGGAGGATGGTAAGGTGGCGCCAGGTGGGCGACCCCCTGAATGAAAGTCTTCACCCGAGGAAGGGAAGCCAAATCTCTCTGGAAGAGGACTGACAGACCGGATACCTGACCCTTAAGGGTACCGAGTGATAGATCTGAATCAAAGCCCACTTGAAGAAAGCCAAGGATGGACGGAAGGGAAAAGGACATCGGAAACAAACGGTTATCCTCGCACCACCGGAAGAAGGCTTTCCAACATCTGTGGTAGATGCGTGAGGATGCCAGTTTCCTCGCTTTAATCATGATTTGGATGACCCTGGTAGATAAACCAGCTTCCTTTAGGACTGAGGCCTCAACGGCCATGCCGTTAAACTCAGAGACCGAGAACACTCGGGTGGAAGAGGGGGCCTTGCGAGAGAAGATCTGGACGGTCTGGAAGCTTCCAGGGAACATCCGCGAGCATGCTCACCAGTTCCGCATACCAGGCCCATCTCGGACAGTCTGGAGCAAAGAGAAGAACTGGAACCCCTTCTGCCTTTATCTTTTTTACGACTCTCGGAATCAAGGGGAGAGGCGGAAAAAGATAAGGGAGCTGAAACTGGGACCACAGGATCACCAGGGTGTCGCAGCCGAAGGCCCTCGGATCCCGGAACTTGGCCACGAACAGAAGAACCTTGTGGTTCCCCCAGGACGCCATGAGGTCGACGTCCGGAGTGCCCCATCTCTGACATACTTGTCAGAAGACGGCGGAGTTGAGAGACCACTCGCCTGAAGTGATGCCCTGACGACTCAGAAAATCGGCTTCCCAATTTTCCACCCCCGGAATGTGAACGGCTGATATGGCAGAGACATGACGTTCCGCCCATCGCAGAATCTTTGTCGCCTCTGACATGGCCTGTTTGCTGCGAGTCCCGCCTTGGTGGTTTATATATGCCAAGGCCGTGGCGTTGTCTGCCTGAATGCAGACCGGCTTGCCTGCGAGCAGTGGAGGGCAAGAAAGATTGCTCTGATCTCCAGGATATTGATGGGGAGAAGGGTTTCCTGAGCATTCCAGGGCCCTTGCGCTGTGTGATGACGGAAGACTGCTCCCCACCCGAGGACACTGGCGTCGGTGGTGATGACCTGCCACCGGAGAGGGAGAAAGGACCTCCCGAGCAGGACAGAGGCGGACAATGTCCACCAAATCAGAGACTGCCTCACTTTGAGAGGCCGAAGAACCGCTCGGTCCAGGGAGACAGTTGTCTTGCCCCAAGCAGACAAGAGAGGCTGCTGAAGAGGACGGGTGTGTATCTGGGCATAAGGGACGGTTTCCATGTCGGCAACCATCTTCTTCCCCAGTACCTTCATGCAAGACCGTAAGGGGAGAGGGAATGGTTGCCTTAGAGAGTGAACTCCCTGACGTAGAGACGCAAACTTTTCCTTCAGAAGAAAGATGTGGGCCTGAGACGGATCGAACTCCATACCCAGAAACACCAGGCGCTGAGATAGAAGGGAGGATTTCTCCTTGTTAACTATCCAGCCGAGACGGGCCCGAGTGTCCAGAGTGATCTGAAGGCTGTGGTCGCAGCCCAGGGGAGAAGGTCCTTTGATCAGGAGATCGTCCAGGTAAGGGATTATGAGAATCTCCTTGGAGCGAAGGTTGGCCATGACCGCTGCGAAGACCTTGGGAGCAGACGCCAGGCCGAAAGGAAGGGCAGTGAACTGATAATGATCCTCCTGGATTGCGAACCGAAGGAATCTCTGATGCTGCACACAAACAGGAATGTGAAGATAAGCATCCTGAATGTCTACAGAGCAAAGAAACTCACTTGGTTCCATGGAGGCGATCACCGAACGCGAGTACTCCATCCTGAAATGGCGGGTGCGAACGTGGCGGTTCAACCGCTTTAGGTCCAGAATCGGGACGGATGGATCCGTCTTTTTTCGGGACTACGAACAGATTGGAGTAAAACCCCGAAAACCGCTCATTTGGAGGAACGGGCACTAGTACGCCTGAGTGTAGAAGGGAAGAAACTACCTGAAGGCCCCTGGAGCTTGACAGGGACGGGCGAGAGAGAAAGAAGTGTCTTCCTGGGGTGAAAGTCGATCTTGTAACATGACGTGACTATTTCCCTGACCCATGCGTCGCTGACTGCTGACAACCATGCGTCCCTGAAAAGAAGGCGTCCTACCTTCCTGGAAAAATTTCCATGTGGGGGTGACCAGTCATCTAGAGTAAAACCTGTGAGGGCGGGATCCAGAGGGCTTTGAGGAACGTCCCTTTGGTCTCCAGTGAGGTGCCGGTTTGAAGGATGGTTTCCTCCTTTCCCTTGAGATGGACGAGGGGTCCTGCTGGGAGGAAGTCCCCGAAGAAGAGAAAGGTCGAAAGGAGCGGAAAAGCTGGGGCACTTTCCTACTGAAGGGACGTTTGGGATTAGACTGAGACAGAGAGGTACTCTTCCCCCCGGTGGCGTCCAAAATTATTTTGTCTAGTTTGGACCCGAAAAACCTGGACCCCTAAAAAACCAGGCTGTTGAGAGATTTTTTAGAGGTAGTATCTACATTTCACGCCTTTAACCAGAGGATGCAGCGTATAGCAATAATATTGCTGCTTGCCCTGGCGGAACAGCTGGCCGCATCCAAAGAAGCGGCCAGAAGATATTTGTCAGCGTGAGCTATCTGATCCGCCAAGCTCTTCCGGAGGAGCTGCAGCTACAATGCCCTGGGGAGGATATTAGCCCAGGCAGAAATAGACTTTGCCACCCAGGTGGAAGCAAAGCTGGGACAGAGGGAAGCACCGGTCCCTTTAAAGGCCGATTTGGCCAAAGACTCAATCTGACCATTCTATTTTAGAATTTTGGATAACAAGAGGAGGAAGACCTGTGAAAACTGAGACATCAAGGTTAGATTTCAGAAAGGCAGATTTTAAGGGACTCAGAAAGAGAATTGGAGGGATCCAATGGCTGGATATCCTTAAGGACAAAAATGTCCAGGAAGGATGGAAAATCTTGAAAAATGAGATTATCAAAGCACAATCGTTAACAATTCCGAAAAGAGGGAAGAGTGGGAAGCATTTAAGGAAACCAGGATGGATGAACACAGAACTTAAACACATGCTAAAAAGGAAGAAAGAAATGTTTATCAAATGGAAAGAGGGAGGCATATCTAAAGAAGAATATAATGCCGTCTGCAGAACCTGCAGGGAACAAATCAGATTATCTAAAGCTGACAATGAATTAAGGCTTGCAAGTGACGTCAAAAGCAACAAAAAAGGATTTTGGGGATACGTCAAAAGTAAAAGAAAAGTCAAAGATGCTATAGGATTTTTACAGGATGAAAATGATGAAATGGTAAGACAGGATGTTGAGAAGGCTGAACTGTTAAATTCCTATTTTGCATCTGTTTTCTCTCAGAAAGGAAATGTAACATCAACTGATCTTCACTGTCCTATTAAAGGAATAGAAGAATCCAGGATATCTATAAACAGAAAGACAGTGAGGAAACACTTAGCTAACCTAAATGAATTCAAGTCTCCAGGTCCAGATGAATTACACCCCAGAGTACTGAAGGAGATAGCAGAAGAAATTCTTGAACCACTGTCCATAATCTTTGAAAATTCTTGGAGAACAGGAGAAGTCCCAGAAGACTGGAGAAGAGCAAATGTTGTTCCTATCTTCAAAAAGGGGAAGAAGGTGGACCCAGGCAACTACAGGCCGGTGAGTCTGACTTCTATACCAGGAAAGATCTTTGAACAAATTATTAAAGAGCATGTATGCAAGTACCTGGATAAGAATGAAGTGATTAAACAGAGTCAGCATGGGTTTGTAACTAATAAGTCATGTCAGACTAACTTAATTTCCTTCTATGACAGAATCACTGACTGGGTGGATCAGGGAAATGCTGTAGATATAGTATATCTTGACTTCAGCAAAGCATTTGACAAAGTATCTCACACAATCCTTATTGAAAAAATGACTAAGTATGGAATGGACAAGGCAACTGTTAGGTGGATTCATAACTGGCTTAGTGATTGGACCCAAAGAGTGGTCGTAAATGGCTGCACATCCAGTTGGAAGAATGTCTCAAGTGGGGTACCACAAAGCTCTGTTTTGGGCCCTGTATTGTTCAACATCTTTATCAATGTTTTAGATGAAGGAATTGAGGGTAAACTGATCAAATTTGCTGATGACACAAAGCTAGGAGGGGTAGCTAATACTAGAGAAGAGAAAGAGGGGATTCAAAAAGATATAAATAAACTGGAGCAGTGGGCAGCAACTAACAGAATGGATTTTAACAGGGAAAAATGCAAAGTACTATATCTGAGCAATAAAAATGAAAAAAGCATATACAAAATGGGAGGAATAGGGCTAAGTAACAGCACATGTGAAAAAGACTTGGGTATACTAATTGATCACAGACTTAACATGAGTCAACAGTGTGATGCAGCAGCAAAAAAGGCAAATGCAATTCTAGGATGTATCAACAGAAGCATACAGTCTAGATCACGTGAGGTCATTATTGCCCTCTACTCCTCTTTGGTCAGACCTCATCTGGAATACTGTGTCCAGTTTTGGGCACCACATTTTAAAAAAGACATCAACAAACTGGAGCAAGTTCAGAGAAGAGCCACCAGAATGGTGACCGGTCTGCAAACCATGTCCTATGAGGAACGGTTGCAGGATTTGGGAATGTTTAGCTTGCAAAAAAGAAGACTGAGAGGAGACTTAATAGCTGTCTACAAATATCTCAAGGGCTGTCACATTGTAGAAGGATCATCTTTATTCTCATTTGCACAAGGAAAGACTAGAAGCAATGGGATGAAACTGAATGGGAGGAGATACAGATTAGATATTAGAAAAAACTTTTTGACAGTTAGGGTTATCAATGAGTGGAACAGGCTGCCACGAGAGGTGGTGAGTTCTCCTTCAATGGAAGTCTTCAAACAGAGGCTGGACAGACATCTGTCTGGGATGATTTAGAGAATCCTGCTTTGAGCAGGGGGTTGGACCAGAAGGCCCAGGAGGTCCCTTCCAACTCTACCATTCTATGATTCTATGCCTGTCCGTTGCGTCCTTGAGAGACGCACTATCTGGGAGAGACAGAACTTTCTTTGAGGCCAGGCGAGAGACAGGAGGGTCCACTTTTGGAGACTCTGCCCATTTATTTACCTGTAAGGTCTGGGCTAAAGGGATACAATATGTCTAACTGTCTTCTTCCAGAGAAGCGCTTTTCAGGGTGCTCCTAGTGTTCTGCCATGGTCGCCTCAAACTCTTTATGATTGGGAAAGGTCTGGGGAGGACGTTATACCCATTTAAAGGAGACGGAATGTTCTGGAGTGGGAACCTCATCCTCTTTTAGTTTAAGGGTTTGAGTGATCGCTAAAATAAGGCTATCAACCATGTCTTGTTTCTTGGAAGTCTGGTCCGAATCAGAGTCGGTCCCAGACTGGGAATACAGTTCTGACCCAAATGCCTCCTCTGAGGAGGGGGAATGGGAGAGAGGGGCATCCAGGAAAGAGTAGAGGGGCCCGGGGAACTGGATAAGGAGCTAGGGAGAGTCCTCTTCCTAGACTCTTTTCTCGATCAGTCCCTGCGAAGCTCGTGGTCAGGTGTGTTCGAATCACCCTGTGAGGCGTTCGGAGCACTGGTGGCGGCAGATAAATTCGGAAGACGTTCCAGAGCCTGGATGAGGAACTGCAATATTTTTGTCAGGTCTGAGACAGACAGACATGGCAACAGCCCACTCCGGAGGTAGGGGTGTGCACTCATCCCAGGCATTAGTGTGATCCTGTGGGGCAGACATGGTGGGAGGACTGCAGGACGGCCAGAGGGGAGACGGCTGCCCTGAGTACCACTTTCTCTTGCAGCGGGCGCAGGTGTAAGGCTGACTGTGGTTGGCTGGCGCGCCTAGGGGGTGTGGCCAGTGAGGGCCACTGTAATAGGTTTGGTCCTGGGAGGCGTGTCCCCACCTGATAGGCTGATGAGCGACGCGTACAGAGCGGGGGGGCGTGGCTGGGGAAAAGCAGGATGTGAAAAAATAAAGCAGGGAGGTGATTGGCTTGACGCGCCGGGGGCGTGTCAAGCCCAGAGAATGGGCCGGCCGGGCAGGAGAAGGTGCCTCTCCGATTGGGGGGCCATCAGGGAGGCGTGTCACCGCAGGAAGCTCCGTGACTCAGAGGAAGGGGAAAGATGGCGTGCGGCAGAAAGAAAGGGAGCTAAATGCAAATGGTGAGCAGTCCTGGGCTGCGGAGCCAGTGGTTTCCTTGAAGAAATAGCCTGCTGCTGCGGACTGCGGTCTGTGTACAGTCCGCCCGGGGGGAGGGGGAGACTTTGGGATGGGGGACAAACATACCAGCCACGGGGGGATGTCCAGGGTCCTCTTGCCTGATGAAGATCTCGTCAGGAGCACTCGGATAGTAGAGGATCGCTGTAAAACATGGATCCTCCTTCCCGCACCAACTTCGGATGGTGCAGAAGACGGCATCAACCCCTTACAAGAAGGGGGGAGGCCACCACTGGTGACCACCGTCTTCCACTCAGAGGGATGAGAAGAGAAAAAGGCAAAGGACCGGCCACCGTTAATCACCCTGAGTTACCCATGAAGGTGACAAGGGATAAGGTCCTGCCTGTGGGTCTGAGAGTGGGTGACACCACACTGCTCTCTCAGTCATATAAGTGTGGCTAAACAGGGTGAGACTTTACACCCTGTTACCCTGAAGATGAAGAGTCTGAAAAACAAAGAAGAAATATTAATAAAACACAACAGGGTACCTGAAAAGGAAAAAACTGCGGATCTAGGATCAGATCCAGGTTCGCCTCCTACAGACACTAAGCTTAAACTGAGCAGCTTTGTTCCCGTCGGTGGGTGTTTACTGCTGGGGAGGAGCTATTTTTTCCGTTTGCCTAGTGTCAGCGCCTCCTAGCGACAGCAGCATACACCCATGGTTATCTGTGTCCCCCAATGAAGAGATAAAGAAATGGTCTTATTAGCATGTGTTGTGGACAGGGCTGTGGAGTCGGAGTCTGTATAAAATGGACAGACTCCTAAAATATATATTATAAATTGGGTAGATTAGTACAGTGCAGGATGTGCTGTAAAAGTTTTCAGAAGAATTTGAGAAAGTTATGAAATGTCCTATAAATGTCTGTTCTATTTCTGATCTATGGATCTCGGCGTTTAGCTGAGATGAATCTGTGCTGCACTTTACGTACATGCTCAGTAGTGAGGCAGTGCTGGTTGTGGAAGTCTTTTTCACAAGCAAAGCACACATATATACATATACAAAAGTTCCATAACCCAGTTTACCTGAGAATGCCTTAGAGGAATGGCTTCTTGTTTGAGAGGAGACTCCTTTAGTTTTTGAGGACTGCCATTTGCTACAAAGTTTTTAGCAGGGCTACTAAAAGTTTGTTTTTTAAAGGACTATGCAGCTTTTTTGTAGGACTGACTTGATTTTTCTTTCTACTTCTTTTCTTTGCTTTCAGTGCAGGCTTTTTGAGCTTCAATAAAGGATTTTTGGAAACTGCAAAAGGAGTATAAAAAATATTGTAAATTCCTTAAAGTTGGCAACTCGCATCGGCTGTATGAAGTCACGATAGCAGTAATAATAATAATAATAATATTTTTCAAGTATCTTGGAGAAATTTTCAGTTTGCCTTACCTATTGTTGGGTTCAGATTAACACCGCTCTCGGATTTATTTCTTTGACCATAAGCAGCTCTTAACTCCTCCTGGAGATCAACAGGGAGGGCTGCAAATACTTCGGGATCCACCTGGAGAAACATTTATATGCAGATGGTTATTTTACTCATATATCTAGTTTACAACACATGTTCTGAACTACTGTATATCTTTCAATTTAGTGGTAACATTACTTCTGTTGGGTGCAGAGAACCTCCCTGCTTGCAAAATGAATTTTACCAATCTTTTCACCAAGAACTTTCAGATTCATGAAATGGCCAAAATCTGAGTTCTTGACCAGGATAATTCCACAATACAATGCATAGAGACTATGGGCTTACCTGTGAAAAATCTGGGAGGGCAATAACATTAATTCCAGACTCTGTTTGATCAGAAAGTGGTGGGATCTGTAGAAGGACAGTTGCCACTGGCTCTTCTTGCAACCCAATAGCACTGCAACCATTTTCTTTTTTGCCTTC
Source organism: Oophaga sylvatica (assembly GCA_033576555.1). NCBI lineage: Eukaryota > Metazoa > Chordata > Amphibia > Anura > Dendrobatidae > Oophaga > Oophaga sylvatica. The sequence continues at coordinate 321,413,226 of JARQOD010000002.1, forward strand.
ACTAATGTGTATTTTGCGTTGGAGGGCAAATGTCTGCTCAACTTGTTCCCTAATATCAGGGGGCAGCGCTGCTAAGACAGATGGGTCAACCTGTAATACAAGATTACCAAAACTTGTTTTCAAACCTAAAAACTTTATAAAGTATCAACTTCAAATAACATTTGCACATATCAAAGTACCCAAAACTGTGTAACCATACAAGTCTTGTACACAGACATAACTTACTTGTGAAGGAGATGGAACCTCAATGGTAAAATTAACTCTTGATTTCATGCTGATTGGGGTATGAAAACCATTTCTCCTTCCAGGAGGTTCTACTTTGCTAGTGCTTGGATCCTGACTAGAAGCAAGATTTTTGTGGACAGATGAAACTGAAGCACATGTGTCTGAGGCCGATGAAATTTCAACATCGAAAGCAGCGACAATGACTGGAGGCACATGAAAAAAAATACACGCACATGACATTTATATATTAAACTACGTAAAGCATTCCTATGACATTTAGGAAACAAGTGTTCAAGATTCTGTACCTTTTTGGGAGAGACTAAGATAGCTACACAACTGGTCTTTTGGAGGGCAGTCCTCCCCACATAATGGCCAGTATGCAAATATGGTGGAACATAAGTATATTTGAGACAGCCTCTCAGTGACTTTCCATCCAAGACAGGAGGCCATAAGGAAATATCATTGGACTACACAACACAGGAAGCCAGGGCAAAGTTAATTTGACATGTGTTAACTCAGGGGCATACAAGGGAAACTGTTGCTAGGTAGTAGACAATCCCTTTAAAATCAGAAAATCTAGGTGTGGTCTTTTACAGATATTCCAGAGTAGAACTATTAAGCACTACAACAATTATGAGCAGTCAGCACTTGAAATTTCTAAGTAATTTACTATATAGTATTTTTCCTTTACCAATTGAAAGGAATCTGTGGGTAGTATCAATCCTCCTAAGCCGTCTATATGAGCATGCAGGTCATAAGAAGCTGAATAAAATTTATATCTTGATATCTGCAATCCGATGTTTTATTCCTGAGTAATTAGCAGTTATCTTAATATGTAAATGAGCTGTTAAGATCTATGGGCCCGATATAGATCTCCCTGAGAATCTGCCTCCAGAGCTTATTTTAAAAGAAAGGGGTCATTACCACAGTAAGACATGTAATGACTCATAGCATGCTCTCCGAATCTACATGTCTCACACTGGTAACAACTCCTTTAATTTAAAATAAGCTCTGGAAGCAGATTCTCGAGTATATCTATGTCTGGCACATAGATATTAATAGCTCATTTACATATTTAAAAAATTTAGATTTCTTGTGAATATTACATCTGTTCACAGATATCAAGATATAATTATATTCAACTTTCTATAACCTACATGTTCATATAGATGGCTTATGAGGGTTGATCCTACTCACAGATTTCCTTTAAGCAACATTTTGAATTCCTCCAACCACTGCCCTTGAGGATGTCCTTAGGGTGAAAATACCTTCTGTTGTAGAAAGATCTTGCTTTGTGCAGCTATTACCCATTACATTTTGACCAGATGAATGTCAGAAAGTGCTTACTTTTCTTGCCATCTTCTTCCATGGCTGGCTTATTTTTCCTTTTTTCTTGAAACATATCAATTAATGAACGTGACCCTCCCGCTAACAGTCCGGATCTTGATAACAAGGAACCACCGTTAGATACATGTATGTGAACCAACTGATGCATCTGAAGTCCAACCTTAAGAAGACAAGAAGCTGTAATTTATAAACCGTCTCGGAAACTAAAGTCTAAACTAGATATGATCCAATACATAGCCAGATAAGTATAATTATTAGTACGTTAGTAATCACATACACACAATATATGATATGGAGGAAAATGGCGCGATGGTGTAATTGACCTACCCCTCTCATATCTGCAACATTCAGTTTCATTGACTGAAACATCTTCAATGTTTCTTTGCCTATCACTGAGGCATCATCTGTGGCTTGGTCCAGAGTCACTGACCTAAGTAACCAAAAGACAATGTCAGTAGAATCAAATACTTTAAAATGCAGTTAAAGGCAACTAAGGTCATTTTGATTCACCATGGCATTAAAATCTACCTAAAACTTATGAGAAACACATACAAACTTAAAAATCAAAGGAAGCCCCTTGTGGCCTATATAGGGACAACTTGCCACTAATAGGAAGCAAGAACCACCCTGAGCACTGCACCATAATTAAGCAAAAAACAAAACCTGTAACTACTCTCTGGGCACTGCTATATAATGAATGCTAAATAGCTGGTGCCCTTTTGTATAGTTACTTCAGTGTGATGTATCAGCAAGCTATAAGGCCCTAGTGTAGAAACTGCTGTTTGCTAGGGGTGATGACATATGCCAAATCATGTGGATTTTACAGGGAAATTTGATTTGCATCAAAGTTATTAGTTGCAAATTGAATGTTTTTTCTTATTCTGCTCATCTCACAGTTTACATGTCCTGCCACAACTTCTTAGGTCTTCTTCACTCTGGGCTGGGACTTGCAGCTCGACCATGCCTTTGATTTTACTGCACGCTTGCGGTCAAAGTACACAACGCAATGTGTGTCGCTGAGGCCTAGTCAGTGCCTCTGTGTGCTGCTGCAACAACACAACTGGCAGCGATGTCGGAGGCCCCGTTGAAGCAAAAGTCCGGCCCAGAGTGAAGAAGGCTGAAGAAAACTGGGGAAGGCAAAAAGAAAAATCCCAGATAACTGGATGACAGTCTATAGGAGCGGCAGCACAGAGGAGCAGTGAGGCAAACCTTTTGCTGGCCCTATAGGCTTCAGCAGGTGGAAGCCATATTGTTGAATTTGCACAGAAAGAATTGCAAATAAAATTTGGATTTTAGAGAATATAATTTTCATAAAATTTGAGAATTCAGTTGCACTCAAATTCACTTATCTCTGTCAGTCTCCAGAATGGCCATTATTATGATACCTTAATGGCAAAAAGCCAACAGCTATTGATATAGAACATCACAATAAAGAGACAAGTTTAATACAATTAGTACATTCACCTTGCAATGTTATCACATATTCCATGACCACCAAATTTTGCAGGTTCGATGGGAGCCCCGGCTTTTCGCACCATAATCTTCAGTGTAAGTTTCTTGCCCTTCATTTTAACAGATTCTAGCCTTCGCTGGATTTCTTCTGATAGGTTCATCAAAAACGTTTCTGCCTCACTGGTCTAAAAACAAACAATTTATTAGTTGGAAATATTCAACTACTGGGAGTAAAATCAGGGCCGGCTCCAGGTTTTTATAGGCCCCGGGCGAAAGAGCCTCAGTGGGCCCCTTTAACACAGACCACAATTTATGATGCACAGATACGGCAGAGAAATATAGGTACAGTACAATGCCCATACTTCACTTCTTCCATTACATGAGTGATATCTATTGTAAATTGTACAATAGCTCAAAAACCGCCAAATCCTCGCAGCTCACAGTACAGACCGGACAGTACAGTCCTCCATACAATATTATGGGCACCAAATAGTCTCCCCTCATCACCCATATAATACCCCATGCAGGATGTCACCCCCCCATTCCCCATATAATGCTCCATACAGAATACTGGACCCCAAATAATGCTCCATACAGAATACTGGACCCAATACAATGCTCCATACAGGATACTGGTCCCCATATAATGCTCCATACAAAATATGGAGCTCTCCTCTGCGCTGTGCTGCGTTCTGCACTGTTACGGCTCAGGAAAGGGCGCTGTGGAAAGACTCCCCATTATCATCATCATTGCCTCCCCATCATCATCATTGCCTCCCCATTATCATCAATGCCTGCCCATCATCATCATTGCCTCCCCATCATCATTGTCTCCTCATCATCATCATTTCCTCCCCATCATCATCATGGCATCCCCATCATCAATACCTGCCCATCATCATCATTGCCTCCTCATCATCATTATTGCCTCCCCATCATCATCATTGCCTCTCCATTATCATCAATGCCTGCCTATCATCATCATCATCGCCTCCCCATCTTCATCAATGCCTGCCCATCATCATCATCGCCTCCCCATCAACATCATTTCCTCCCCATCATCATCATTGCCTCCCCATCATCATCATTGCCTCCCCATCATCATCATTGCCTCCCCATCATCATCATTGCCTCCCCATCATCATCATTGCCTCCCCATCATCATCATTGCCTCCCCATCATCATCATTGCCTCCCCATCATCATCATTGCCTCCCCATCATCATCATTGCCTCCCCATCATCATCATTGCCTCCCCATTATCATCAATGCATCCCCATCATCATCATCATCACTGCCCTCCCCCACCACCATCACACAGACAGCACCGCAGCACACAAGCACTCTCTCACATACACACACACACACACAAAGCACCGCACTACATACACACACACTGATACACACACACATACACATCACATCTCACCTGTCCACGCGCTCTCTGCCACAGCCGGCTGCTGAATGATGACGTCATTCAGCGGCGCTGTGGGAGAGGAAGCGCAGGCGCCCCCTGGAGCCCGGAGCTGCGGCAGCGGAGGCACGGGAGAGGTAAGTATTGTGCGCCAGCTGATGCCGGGGCCCTGAGCAAGCGGGGGGGGGGGGCTAGTGGCGGCGCTGACACCGCTCTCCTCCGCTATCGAGTGCCGGGGTGCTCAGGGCCCCTGCACTTGCCCGGGTATGCCGGGTGCTGACGCCGGCCCTGAGTAAAATACAATAATGTCCCAGTCTGGAATGTCATCTGGGTCTGAAACAACTAGACCAAATCTGGGCCAAAAAGTGATTCCAAACCACCACTGATATTTGACATTTGACAAGTAGTTAAGTAAATTAGAAATACTCAGCACTGCTCAATAAGTATAAGAGCATCTCCTAGAAAAAGAGGTACCATCTAAAGAAGGCAACAACCGAGGATTATCCCTTTCTAATGAATTGGTTTATCTATGATACAAAAACTATAGATGTAAACCAGCTCCATCACACAGAACACTAATTAGTTCCCACGAAACTAAAGCTAATCCATTTGAGACTTTCCACAGCAATAATGCAAACTGTGAAATCCACTGTGAAAATTTGCAGCATAAATTAACATGCTGTAGATTTCAAACCCACAGTGCAATTTCCTAAAAGCTCATCCACTTTGTTCACACTGTACTAGGCAGCGGTTTATCCACCAGCAAATATGCTCATTGGTTGGCAAAAGCCTCAAATCAGTTTCCCACTTGCAATGAAATAAAGGGGCTGAAGATTAGAGACATTTAGAAGAAGTAAGAGAGACAAAGGCCTCAGTTCATCAAAACAGGCGCTATTCTTGATGAGGGGGCATGTTGGAATCAAAAGCAAAAGCTTCTTTAAAAGTGGAGACTAAAGTAAGATTTTGCCATAAGGTACATCCCAACTCCCCATCTCAGCCCCGCCCATTTTGGCGGAGCTGGCTGTCACTGGCGACAAAATCTTGTTATGCAACTTGACAAGTTGTTTTACTCCAGATTTCTGGCATAAACACTTTGATGAATCGGGGGTCAAATTGTGCCGGAAAATTCAATTTACCGTACTTGCAATTTTGAAACGTTGTCTTTGGTCTATTACAGTTAGATCTAATGGGCAATGACTGTGAAAAATGTTCAAGTTGAAAAGCTCTCCAGCTCCTTTCTCAGGAACAGCTCAAAGAGAGAATAAAAATGAGTGGAGAGTGGGGACAACCCTGACTGTTTCCATTATGTATCTCAAACTTCTCCAGTAAAACACCATTCACCCGGAAACAAGCCGATGGTCTAGAAGAGAGATCCTCTTCCACATATTAGGTCTCAATCTTTCTGAACATAAACATTTCAGCTAAGAAAACCCTATTCACTCTATCAACCGCCGTTTTGGCATTGGTGGGAAGAATCGCATGTGGTTGTTGTTTGGACTTAGGCTACTTTCACACTTGCGTTTTTTTTGCGCTGCGTATCGAGCGCACATCAAACGCATTAAAAAAACGCATGCAAACACTTGTAAACGCTGCGATATTTAGACGCATAAGCGTGCGCATTACAACAAAAAAACGCAGCATTTGGATGCGATTGTAAGCGATTTCAAGCGTTTTTGCATGCGTTTGTGTTTTTTCGGTGCATGGGTTGTCTACGTGTCACATCTCTATCATCTCTGTCTCTATCATCTCTGTCTCTATCACCTCTGTCTCTATCACCTCTGTCTCTATCACCTCTGTCTCTATCACCTCTGTCTCTATCATCTCTGTCTCTATCACCTTCTTTATATCTACATTCCTCACAAACAATGTTGCTTGTGTAGGGGGTTGTTTAAACAAGTGTGTAGACATTTACTCAAAAATCGCTTGCGCTCAAAAGCGCTGACGAGCGCACAGCCATGCGCACCCATAGACTAATATTATTTTTTTGCGCATAATGTGCGCACACGTGCGCATGCGCTTTTTTAAAGTGGTTGGGTGGAAAAAAATGCAACATGTAGCGTCAAGCGCGTATGGGCGCACATCTGGAAAATGCGCAGCGCACGACAAACGCAGATGAACGCATGCAAGCGCAAGACCCCTCGTCCGCCATGTTAAAGATAGGGGAACATTGCGCATGCGACCGATAGCACACGATGCGCTGCGCAATAAAACACAAGTGTGAAAGTAGCCTTAAACTCTGTAAATAAGAGAAATGGCTTTCATAGTATTATCTCTGGCCTCCCTATTAACCATGAAACATGCCTGATCCAGGTGAATAATACCTGAAAGAAGAGATATTCTGGTTTCAAGTATCTTAGTAAATAATTTCACATGCACGTTGAGAAAAAAATATTGGCATGTAACTAGCACATTGAGTTGGATCCTTCCCATTTTTATGAACGATCTAAATAAGGGTCATAAAGAATCTATAGAGAATATGGAATATTTTAAAACGATATTAAAATTAGAAAAGAGGTGTGGGATAAGTCAGCAAAACATTTGTAGTAAGGCAGCAAAAGACCATCTGGTCCCAGGGCTTTCTTTGGCTTGGAGTTTTAGATAGTACAACAACGCTCTATCTCCAAAATTGGTGTCTAGAGAGCCGCAGAGTCCACATCTGTAAGGGCCGTTACGCAAAGTGCTTTAGCCGGAGAGCTACCACTCTTATTACCATTTTCATAATAATGACCATGACATTTAGAAAGAGTAGCTTTTGCTACTGAGTAAAAGAATCAAGAGAATAAAGAGAATCTCTTTTTTTGTGATAGGGCAGTTTTAAGGTCATCCGCTGTTGTACGTTTATGCAACCTCTCCAAGTCGCCTATTATCATCAGTAATTTGGTTATTCGCTCTGACTGCTCAAGTTTAATCCGTGACTAGGGTCAAATGGACAGGTAAAATAGCACCACTAAAGGGCCACTCAGAACGATAATATAGAAGGGTAAAAACCCCAAATAACGTCTTTGGTCATGATGCTAAATGGAAACACATAACTAGGCTCTGACTCAAAGAACTCATATGACAGTCACTGAAGCTTCTGATGGGATCTTTTGAGAAAGATCCAATGGTGGAGGAAAGTCTGGAACAGAGCGTGAGAGAGACGTAGATTGATTGTACATGAAATTTGTACCGTATTCTCAGGATTCCAGTTTCGCTTTTTTAACTTTCTGGCATAGTAGCGCTGGACGACTGACGGACAATTAGGGGTTGATGAGGCTCTATGCCAAGAAAGATGAAGCGTTTAACGAGATCAACGTGATTTTTCATAAGAAAGAAATTCTTATCTTTATGGACAATTAAGTGAAAGGGCTGACCCCATTGTAGGATGCACCACACTCGTAAATCTTAGTAAAGAGAGGGTATGACTGCAGATATCAGGGAACACTTTCATCTCTAGACCTTTAGAGACAAAGTCCAAGACCTCCTCAATACAGCATCTGATATAGAAATAAAGCATACAGTCATGGCCAAAAGTTTCGAGAATGACCCTATTATATTTTCACATGATCTGCTGCCCTCTGGTTTTTATGTGTGTGTTTGACAGATGTTTTTATCACAGACAGAAATATAATTGCAAACATATGAGTAACAAAAGCTTATATTGACAGTTAGAATGAGTTAATGCAGCAAGCCAATATTTGCAGTGTTGACCCATCTTCTTCAGGACCTCTGCAATTCTCCCTGGCATGCTCTCAATCAACTTCTGGACCAAATCCTGACTGATAGCAGTCCATTCTTGCACAATCAATGCTTTCATTTTGTCAGAATTTTTAGGTTTTTGTTTGTCCACCCGTCTCTTGATGATTGACCACAAGTTCTCAATAGGATTAAGATCTGGGGAGTTTCCAGGCCATGGACCCAAAATCTCTATGTTTTGTTCCCTGAGCCATTTAGTTATCGCTTTTGCTTAATGGCAAGGTGCTCCATCATGCTGGAAAAGGCATTGTTGATCGCCAAACTGCTTTTGGAGGGTTGGGAGAAGTTGCTGTTGGAGGACATTCTGGTACCATTCTTTATTCATGGCTGTGTTTTTAGGCAAGATTGTGAGAGAGCGGATTCCCTTGGCTGAGAAGCAACCCCACACATGAATGGTTTCAGGATGCTTAACAGTTGGCATGAGACAAGACTGGTGGTAGCGCTCACCTTGTCTTCTCCGAATGAGGCGTTTTCCTGATGTCCCAAACAATCGAAAAGGGGATTCATCATAGAAAATAACTATACCCCAGTCCTCAGCAGTCTACTGCCTGTACCTTTTGCAGAATATCAGTCTGTCCATGATGTTTTTTCTGGAGAGAAGTGGCTTCTTTGCTGCCCTCCTTGAGACCAGGCCTTGCTCCAAGAGTCTCCGCCTCACAGTGCGTGCAGATGCACTCACACCTGCCTGCTGCCATTCCTGAGCAAGCTCTGCACTGCTGGTAGCCCGATCCCGCAGCTGAAACACTTTTAAGAGACGGTCCTGGCACTTGCTGGTCTTTCTTGGGCGCCCTGGAGTCTTTTTGGCAACAATGGAACCCCTCTCCTTGAAGTTCTTGATGATGCGATAGATTGTTGACTGAGGTGCAATCTTTCTAGCTGCGATACTCTTCCCTGTTAGGCCATTTTTGTGCATTGCAATGATGACTGCACGTGTTTCTTTAGAGATAACCATGGTTAACAGAAGAGAAACAATGATGCCAAGCACCAGCCTCCTTTTAAAGTGTTCAGTGGTGTCATTCTTACTTAATCATGACAGATTGATCTCCAGCCATGTCCTCATCAACACCCACACCTGTGTTAATGGAGCAATCACTGAAAAGAGGTTAGCTGGTCCTTTTAAGGCAGGGCTGCAATGATGTTGAAATGTGTTTTGGGGGATAAAGTTCATTTTCTAGACAAATATTGACTTTGCAAGTAATTGCTGTTAAGCTGATCACTCTTTATAACATTCTGGAGTATATGCAAATTGCCATTAGAAAAAGTGAAGCAGTAGACTTTGTAAAAATTAATATTTGTGTCATTCTCAAAACTTTTGGCCATGACTGTACACAAGACATATCTGGGTTTACAGGATCCACAGCGTTCAGTCTCGCTAAAAGATGCACACTGTCAATAATATAGGAAACCTCCAATGGGTGCTTCTACTAAAGCTAATGGTAACTATATGTTTCAGGTCTTGTTCAAGTATACTTTTTATGCAGATATGTCTACGCTCCTTGTTTTCTTGATCGTCTATAAGCAAGGATAGGTTCTCTTCTTGGAGTCTGGACCGTTCTGCTTCATTCTCCAAAGATAGCACATCACACAATCTATAAAATAGATTTTGAAGTGGCCACCACAGAAGATGTTTTGGAGGAAAGAACATTATTCTCCTTCCTAACAGTCCAGGGCCTGCCAACGGGAGTATTGCAAACTAGGAATCCTGTCTGGATTGAAGAATCTGAATTAGGTCTCATAGAAGCTGTAGTACTGATTGAATAATAGGAGGCAGCCTGTGTTGACGCTATGCCACTATATTAATGTGATAAACCAGGGGTCTCAAACTCGGCAGAGGAAATGGGCCGCACATAAAATAAATTTAAGCTGGTGGACCGCATTTCTTTCAAACTTAATACAGTACAAAATTATTGTTAAACAATAATCCAATTCATGTATTAATATGCCCCATCATGATCCCCTTCATGCAGAAATATGCCCCATCATGATCCCCTTCATGCAGAAATATACCCCATCATGATCCCATTCATGTAGAAATGTAGAAATTCCACCACCTCCATCACTTCCTCCTTCCCATCACCCCATCATTGCCCTCTCCCACACCACCATCATGGCACTCTCCCCATCACTCCCATCATTGGCCCTCTCCCCATCACCGCCATCATTGGCCCTCTCCCCATCACTGCCATCATAGGCCCTCTCCCCATCATTGGCCCAGTCCCCATCACTCTCATCATTGGCCCTGTCCCCATCACTTCCATCATTGGCCCTCTCACCATCACTTCCATCACTGGCCCTGTCCCCATCACTCCCATCATTGGCCCTGTCCCCATCATTCTCATCATTGGCCCTGTCCCCATCACTGGCCCTGTCCCCATCACTTCCATCATTGGCCCTCTCACCATCACTTCCATCATTGGCCCTGTCCCATCACTCTCATCATTGGTCCTCTCCCCATCACTGGCCCTCTCCCCATTACTCTCATCATTGGCCCTCTCCCCATCACCGCCATCATCTCTCCACAGCGGCCACACTCAGCACACACACAGACACACCAGACACACACACCACAGCAGTTTCACTGGCACAGCGGCCACACTCACCTCTCCGAGCCGCCGGCAGCTTCATTCCTCTCACACATTGAGCGGCGCTGCCGGCCGCGGCTGGATGACATCATCTTTCAGCTCCGTGGCGCTCAATGTCTGAGAGGAAGCTGCAGTCCGGAACAACAATGAGGTGAGGCACACTCCTCCTCTCTTCTAGCGTGAGACATGTGGTGCACCGCGGGCCGCAGATGCCTGCCTCAGGGGCAGTATGCGGCCCGCGTGTTTGAGACCTTTGTGATAAACCAGAATACTGCTGAGTGCGCTTAAATCCAGAAATGATTGCAGTCTAATTCAGAAGGCCCGTGAGACAGAACCAGAGGGTCAACTTGTTGCAACACTCATCTTTGTGATCAGTGGTTTTCAACCTCTTTGAGGATGCACACTTGTGTGGGCTAAGTAAGGAACCAGTGGTGCCATTACTGGATGATCAAAGTAGGTCAGACACTGAGGAAGAAAGGTATCTTTCTTTTTTGCATCACGACTCTCCCAAAATTAGACTCGGAAGTGAAGGATCGAAGTTTGAACCTTTTGTTTTCCCGTATAACATCGAAGGGGATTAGGTATGTAAAATGGCAAAAAAGGTGGATGGGACCACGGAGCTCCTTAGTCAAGCTGCCTCATGCAGCCATAGCAAAGCCACCCCCCCCTTCTTCATTCTTAAATAAAAGCAATAGGGAACCATTTCAGGACAGTTATAGCACCTATGGTCAATATAATATAAATAAACTAAATAGAGCACCCTTTTAAGACTTATACCCTCAAGAAAAACAACCAAGGATGTTAACATAAAACAATACCTTTGTAAACCGGATACCATAGTTGATTTCAGCAGATACAGATTTTCTCTCTTTCTCTTTTCTAATCGGCCGGTCATCTAACCCTCGGCAGAATCTGTACAACATCTGGCCTGTTTTTGGCCCAAACTCTTTCTGGAGTTTTGACATTGAAAGATTTTGTAGATCTCCACAGGTTTTTACACATAAAGATGACAATTTATATTCCATGGATCTACCAACTCCTAGAAAATATAGATAATGAAAATGTTGTTTTAGATCTATAATAAAACCAGTTTCTCCCATAACAATAAGATTTTAACATGGTTTTACAAAATCTTGTGAATCTCATTTATTCTGTGTAAATGAGTTTTCTGGTTTGCACTACCTTCTCTTAGAATAAATAATAATTGAGAATAAATATTTAACACTGGGCAGTAGGTACTGACTTGTAATTTTGTAAGGCAGAAATACCTGGTAATGTACTAACTAGTTGATCTCTAATAAAATCATCAACATCCTCGGGTTTTAAAAGATACTGTCCATCTGGTTTTGCTTTCCTGGTTGCCATTCTAGCCAAAAGGATATTGGAGCCTAAAAAAGAAAGAAAATAATACATTATGATTAACTAAGCCAGTACAGAATAACAAAAATATTTAACAGAATTGTGAAAAGTCATACTATTTACAGGACAATAATGCAAAGTTAACGCAAAAGACATGAGAACCTCAGGTACAGCGATAAAATGAGGAAAATGTTGAGATCTGCAACTGCATTGTGACACCATCTGGGATTGCAAGAATTACGGGAGTGCTTTATCTTGCAGTCCGATAGACTATGATGGGGCGCTGCAGAGCTCGCTTCCCAAGTTTCAGAGCCTCATTCTCAGGATCGCTGGGGGGTCGCAGTGATCAGTAATGCTCTATCCTATGATAAGAAGATTACTGAATATCTTTATCAGCTTCAGAATTCATATCTAAGAAAGCACAGGTCCTAACAGGAGCCATAGCCTCAGTTTAAAATCCACTGGATAATTTTGTAGAAAACATTCTTATATTCAATACAAATAAAGGGCTGGTAGTACCATGGATGGGAATGTGAGGTCCTCTCATAGTTTAGCTGTCAGTCAATGAAGCTGCAGTAGGGCTAGGCAGCAAAACTGTTGTTGGAAGGGTTCTCCGGACTGTGTGGCCCTACGCACAATGCTCTGAGCACCTCATTTGCATAAGGACAGAAAGAATATTTTCTCCAAAGCATTTTTAAAAGGGATGGCTCCTCTTAGTACTTGGTCACCTAGAAGGACCTATTTTGACTTGTAGATTCTGGAGACCCACTTTAAGTTGGCCACTTTAGAGCACTATAAGGATTAGGTTTTAAAGATGTATTTATGCAACTTACCAAAAAGACTTCTGCACTACTTTCTTTATCAGTAAAGTCTAGCCCCTAAGTTGGTTTCCTTTACGTCCCATCTGTGATCAACTAGATGGCTGCAGTTGGAAACTCTCTCTAAATGTCATTCAGTGTCCTCCATAGTCCAACACTGTGCATAGGACACTAGCACAAGGTCACATGCCCCTTCATCATCAGCCAGATTATGTTTGGGAGCGTTCTTCGAATGGAATGGAAAGCTAATTGGATGAAGAGGTGTAGGCTCACTAATAAAGAGGTGCAGAAGATCAATGCAAAGCACGTACACAAGTATATAGCTATATACTTACTAATAAAATGTCATGTCAGCATTTACTATACAAGTACCAGCAGTTTATATGCAGCACAATATCTACCTGTAACACTCTATACCAGACCCGGGCAAGGGGCGGCCCGCGGGCCGCATCCGGCCCGCCGGCTGTCAGTGACCGGCCCGCGGAGGCGCTCCGGCAGTCTCAGGGCCCCGGCATCAGCTGGCACAATACTTACCTCTCCCGTGCCTCCGCTGCTGCAGCTCCGGGCTCCACCGGCGCTTCCTCTCACAGCCGGCCGCTGAATGACGTCATCATTCAGCGGCCGGCTGTGTCAGAGAGCGGGGACGCTGGACAGGTAAGACGTGTCTCTGTGTGTGTCTGTGTCTATGTAGTGCGGTGCTTTGTGTGTGTGTGTGTGTGTGTGTGTATGTATGTATGTGAGAGAGTGCTTATGTGCTGTCTGTGTGTGATGATGGGCAGGCATTGCTGATAATGGGGAGGCATTGATGATGATGGGAGAAGATGATGATAATGGGCAGGCATTGATGATAATGGGCAGGCATTGATGATGGGGAGAAGATGATGATGGGCAGGCATTGCTGATAATGGGGAGGCATTGATGATGATGGGAGAAGATGATGATAATGGGCAGGCATTGATGATAATGGGCAGGCATTGATGATGGGGAGAAGATGATGATGATGGGCAGGCATTGATGATGATGGGGAGAAGATGATGATAATGGGCAGGTATTGATGATAATGGGCAGGCATTGATGATGGGGAGAAGATGATGATGGGCAGGCATTGCTGATAATGGGGAGGCATTGATGATGATGGGGAGAAGATGATGATAATGGGCAGGCATTGCTGATAATGGGCAGGCATTGATGATGGGGAGAAGATGATGATGGGCAGGCATTGCTGATAATGGGGAGGCATTGATGATGATGGGGAGAAGATGATGATAATGGGCAGGTATGTATATATACAGTAAACAGTATATATATATATATATATATATATATATATATATATATATATACATACAGTATTGGGTAGAATGGAGTTAATTATATTAGTCCGGACCTCTAAAACCATCCCAATTTCTCATGCGGCCCCCTGGCAAAATTAATTGCCCACCCCTGCTCTATACACTACTCCACAAACTTTAGGAATATATTTCTTGCTTGATAAAGAGTGACAATCCTTTTGTGCATTAACATTAAAAGGGAAAGTGTCGCAATTTTTATTTTAGAATTAATAATCATTGATTACAATCATATGTTTTTAAAAATTTACTGTTTTAATATTTACCTTTTTTTTTTATTATTTTTTTTTTCTGCCACTACTGGGGGCTGCCATTTGTATTTGCCATTAAGTGTCTGAGCACGACACTTACAAACGGCAAATATGGCAACTCCAGGCCATAAAAGGCTGCAGTGATTGTTTGACCTCATCTCCTTTACTGTGGCGGCCTAAGTCCCCATGTCCCTGGACAGCCCAATCCACAAATATGAGTGGAACTAGGTGCCATTTTCTTGTAGCCCTGCCAGGGTGGCTAAAAAGCAATGATTTTTTAAAAAAAATCAAAAAAAAAAAAAATCGGGTTTTTTTGATTTAAATCGGATTTTTTTTTTATTTAAATCGGATTTTTTTCAATAAACTGCTTCTTGAGGAAAATATTTTACCATCCAAAGGTTCTTCCATCATGAGATAAAGCGGAGTTGTTTAACTCAGTAGAATAAAGGCTGTATATGTGTAACATTCACAATGCCATGCTCTTCCAGACAGGGTGGATTGATTTAAATCACGCCGATTTAAATCAACGATTTAAATCATGATTTAAATCAAATGATTTTTTTCTATTTAAATCAGATCGATTTAAATCGTGATTTTAATCATGATTTAAATCACTGATTTAAATCAAAAGATTTTTTTTAATATAAATCACGATTAAAATCTAAAACTTTCAATCATTGTTCAATTAACTCCACACTTCTAGCTTGGTTTCACTTTCTGTAGCTTGGTTTCAGTTTCTTTTTCCATTCAGTTGACATGCCCAAACTTGTTGGATAGTCAGTCAGCAGTACTTGGCTGTAGTAACAATCAAACTTCAGAAGTGATCTGCGTGAGCCATGGCAGGTCGTAAGAGAGACCCTATTTGGGTTCATTTTGTTGAGATGCCAGCAGAGCTTGGAAAGAAAGGTGGGAAAGCAAAGTGCAAATACTGTCAAAAGGATATCCAAGGACTTGTTTGCCGTTTGAAATCACATTATGAAAACTGCAACCAGAAGGGAAATGAAGATGTTGATAGTGATACAACTAATGTCAATGAACCCCCACAGCTTCTTATGCACCAGGACCCTAGCACTAGTGGTAAGTCTGGCAATTACAACCTATTTTAAAGACGTTTTACTGGGATGGTTAAAGTCTATGAAAAGAAAAATTTCTAGCACTAGTTCTGGAGTATAGAATTTAAATTTATGTTAAGGCAATATTTCACAGAAGATTAACGTTAAGTAAAAATAAAAGAGTGTGTATACGCCTATTTTTTTTTTATTGTAGGCTACAATTCACTTTTGAAGTCTGCCAAATTGACCATTTTTTAAAAAAAACATTTTTAAAACTTTTGTGACATAATTTTTTTCAGTTGCTCTGATATTACTAGTATTACAGCAACTTCACCGGAAACTTGAGTAGCATAACTTTTGAGACAGCCCTTATAGGACGAGGACCATTACATTGTTCAAAAAGTTTGTTTCAAAATATTTTCGTTATATTTCTTCAAATACGCAGTCGAATTATATTTTTAATTACTGTGCTTTCAGGGTCAAATATGGCTTGTGCTGCACGTGACAATCAATATCTGGGTACAACTTCAACAAAGCAGCCCAACAAAAAACTTTGCGTGCAAAGTGTAGAAAAATTCCTCTTAAAGACTACGACGAGCCAGAAAGAACATTTTGATGAATTAATTGCTAAATTCATATTTGCAACCAATTCTTCTTTCCGACTAGTTGAACACCCATTGTTTGTACAAATTATCGAAGGAATAAGACCAGGCTACAAACCACCAAGTAGATTTGATATCTCAGGAAAACATCTTCAGGCTGTATACGACAAAGAAAGAGCGGCTTGTACAAAATATTTGAAAGACAAAGTTGTTAACATGAGCTTGGATGGTTGGAGCAACATCCACAACGACCCCATAATTTGCACTTGTGTCACAACAGAAGATGGTGAAACTTACCTTACAGACACAATCGACACATCTGGAAATTCACATACTGCTGAATATTTACTTGAAATTGCTAAGAACTCAATTCACCAATGCCAAGAACAGTTTGGATGTAAAGTAAGGAGCTTAGTTACTGATAACGCAAGCAATGTGGCAAAAATGCGAGCGGAACTGGCACATGAGGATGACACAAATGTCATTACATACGGTTGTTCTGCCCATTTGTTGCATCTTTTGGCAAAAGACCTGCATATTTCGGGTGTCAAGGAACATGTTGTAGAAATTGTTAAATATTTCCGCAATAATCATTTTGCACATGCAACCTACAAGGAAATGGGAGGACTGAAGTTGGTTCTACCACAAGATGTTAGATGGAATACCTTGGCTGAATGCTTGGAACTGTTTATTAACAACTGGTCAAAATTAGTGTCCGTTTGCGAAACACATCGGGATAAAATTGATGCTAATATACGAAGCAAAGTATTAAATCTTGGTGTGAAGAGAAATGCCGAGGACCTTTTGGAAAGGTTAAAGCCAATATCTATTGCGTTGGATAAAATGCAGAAAGATACTGCAACCATAGCTGATGCCACAGAAGTTTGGAAAGATTTAGAAGGTTCGCTAGATCGCTTGAACCTCTCAAACAATGTAAAGGTTGCAATACACCACCGCAAGGACCAAGCATTAAAAGAAGAATACTATTTAGCCAATATCTTGCATCCCATCTACAGAGGGAAAAAACTATCTGAGGCGGAAATCAACTCTGCAATGGAGTGGCTCGCCAATACTAACCATGACATTGTGGCAACTGTGCTGAAATTGAAGTGTGAATCTGCACCATTTCAAAAATACATGTTTGCAGATAACGTCGTTAATGAACTAAAACCACTGGACTGGTGGAAGTCGCAATCACTTGTTCTTCCAGCGAAGATAATAAATGTAGCTACTCCGCTACTTACTCTCTGTAGTTCAATTCTGATTGTTTAATAGTGCAAATAAAAATTATTAGGTTTCATAATCATCAACTGTTTTAATATTTTTATTTGTGTAAAATAATTTGATTTGCAAAAAGACAAAGTTTTGCTTGTGTACAACTTGATTAAAAAATCCTATTTAAATAAAAAAAATCCGATTTAAATCAAAAAAATCCGATTTTTTGATTTTTTTAAAAAAATCATGATTTTTATCCACCCTGCTTCCAGAGGTTTCTGTAGGATTAGTGGGCAGTTTCTCTCCTATATTATCACAGACGCTCGCTTTACTTACGCAGTTCTCAAAACTGAATTTGACTCCGCAGAGGTCCCAGCCTCTTCTTCACGGCAAAAATGTTACAACATGAACAGAGTTGAGAAAAATACCTTAATCCTATTGTTCTACAAACCTATATGAATACAGAATCAACCCCTTCAGTGCCAAGTCCAAGAAGTTAGACAATATGTTTCTGAATGTTTGGAGTGGAATAGATCTGCACAACACAAGAAGAATGTGAATCTAAAGGAACTGCCACACTAAACGCTCCCGCTAACGATCACAATAACGACACATACTAATGCGATCGTTTTTGTGATCGTTTTAATGTCGCTAGTAGCTGCCACACTTAGCGATCTCGTTAACGACGCATAAGCGGTTAGCGATCTCCTTAACGACTTTGCGATGTAAAAAACAGCGCAAATCGTTCACAAAACGTGCCAGACACAGCGATATAGGCTCACCAGCGGGACGCCAATGATCTAAATACGGTCCAGAACTCTAGTGAACGATCAGCGAGATCACAGCAGGGGCCACGTCGTTGCTACATGCCACACACAACAGCGTCACTAACGAGATCGCTAAATAGTGACGTTTTTTAGCGATCCCGTTAGCGATCTTGTTTAGTGTGGCATACCCTTAAGTGTGAGGAGGAGGAAGGGCAAGCAGACAAGAAAATGAAAGTGAAACTTTGAGCACAATACTGCAGCATAGCCACAGACAGACAAGTCTGGATCTGTTTGTGTGTACGATCTGAGGTTTATTACATTCTTTCCTTATAATGGCAGCAGGCCGTAAAAGAGACCCAGTTTGGGAATATTTTAATGAAGCTCCTTCGCCTATCGGTAAGGCAGGCATGCGTGCAAAATGCAAACGATGCAACAAAGAGATGCAAGGCCTGGTGGCGCGAATGAGGCAACATCATGAGAAGTGCGGTGATGAAGATGACCAAAGAAACACTTCTGAACAGGCAGGATCTTTTGGTTGGTAAACATTTTTATTGAATCCTATTTCTAAAGACTGAACTGTCATGTGTGAGAAAAATTATATTTCTTATTATTACTGCATGTTACTGTCATTTGGTACAGTTATGAAGAAAAACAAATATTCCTTTTGGGGCAGTGCTGTGTTGTGTACAATAAGCAGAAATTGTATAAACAATAAAATAACAGCATTGACTTTTTTTGTTTAGGGGAATTCATGGATTCTGGAAACTATCCACCTCCAAGATCACCATCATCCTGTTCTACAGTTTCAGAGTTATCCATCCAGGATAGTGCTTCATTAGCAGCAGCATCATCATCAGACACCCACAGCCACATATCACCATCACCCAAAAGGAAGAAAAAACCTTTACCTCCTGGAACCACCATAGATAGGTTTGTGATAAGAACTAGCAGATTAGAAAAAGAGTTGATTGATGAAAAAATTGCCCAGTTTATTTATGCAACGAACTCTTCTTTCCGTCTGACTGAGAACCCACATTTCATTAATATGGTTCAGTCACTGAGACCAGGATACAGTCCACCCAGCAGAGCTGATGTTGCAGGGAAACTGCTGGATCAAGTGTATGACAGAGAAATGGAGCAATGTGCAACAGCTCTGGAGGGTAAAATTGTTAACCTAAGTATTGATGGGTGGAGTAATGTCCACAATGATCCTATTGTATGTGCTTGTATAACAACAGAAGAAGGTAAAGTCTTCCTTGCACAAACAACTGATACGTCAGGAAATGCACACACAGCAGAATACTTACAAGAAGTGGCAGTAAAAGCTATAACTACATGTGAACAAAAATTCAAATGTCTAGTACGCAGTTTGGTCACTGACAATGCTGCAAACGTATCCAAGATGAGAAGAAATTTAGAAGAGCAGGGAGGGAATACAAAGCTAATAACATATGGTTGCAGTGCTCATTTGCTGCACCTCTTAGCCAAAGACTTAAGTGTTCCAGAAATAAAGGCTAATGTTGTTGAAATTGCTAAATACTTCCGTAATAATCATTTTGCTGCAGCAGCTCTGAAAAGGATGGGTGGAACCAAGCTAACGCTCCCACAAGATGTTAGATGGAACTCTGTGGTGGACTGTTTTGAGCAGTATATCAAAAACTGGCCTATTCTGATGACACTTTGTGAGGAAAATCGAGATAAAATAGATGGCACTGTCACGGCCAAAATCCTCAACATTGGGCTTAAGAGAAATGTTGAACATATGCTGAGCTTCCTGAAACCCATCTCTCAAGCTTTAAACAAAATACAGAAAAATAGCTGTTTTATTGCGGATGTTGTTGACATTTGGAAGGAACTGAGTGAACACTTAAAAACAGAACTACACATGGACAGAATTAAATTACAAGCAGTAAACAAACGAATGGGACAAGCACTGACTCCAGCTCATTTTTTGGCAAATATTGTCAATATCCAATATCAGGGTCAAAACCTAAGTGCTGAGGAAGAGGAGTTAGCTATGACATGGGTATCCAGCAATCATCCATCTTTAATGCCAACTATAATAAACTTCAGAGCTAAGGGGGAACCATTCAAGAAATATATGTTTGCTGAAGATAATTTAAGGAAGGTCACACCAGTAAACTGGTGGAAGTCACTTAAGCGCTTGGATTTAGAGACTCTTCAAGTAATGATTTCACTTTTAACAGCAGTAGCTTCTTCTGCAGGCGTTGAAAGAATATTCTTTTCCTTTGGACTCATTCATTCTAAATTGAGAAATCGGTTGGGACCCAATAAAGCAGGAAAGCTTGTTTTTCTTTTCCAGATTATGAATAGGAACAAAGAAGAAGATGATGATGAAGATGACGACGAGTGAGCTACAGAGGACAGCAGGGACAGTAGTATTTAAGTTTTTCATGTGTCGGCTGGGCTGACAGTCTAAGTTTCTTAAAATATATATATATTTTGTTTAGCCAAATTAGTTAACAAACATGGATGTTTGTTTAAGCAAATAACTTATGCTGTAATGTTGTTATTGTTTCAGTTGAATAAATCTATTTAAATTGTTATTAAGGTCAGGATTATTTTTCTCCTTCTTAAGTACAACAGAACAGTGGTGTCCAAATATGAATGATTAACCAATTAAACTGGGGAGAAAAAAGTAATATAAAAAGTGATTCTAAAAATCTTCATCTACTTGCATGTTAAAGTAGCAAGAACTAGTTTAGGTAGAAACTTTGATTTAAATCACTGATTTAAATCAAGCCTTACTGACTAGTGATTTAAATCGTGATTTAAATCAGTTTCATTTAAATCAAATCCACCCTGAGCCCTGCGCTATGCTCATAGCTACAATTTACCCATCACCGCTCAGTGTTTATCGGTGAGAGATGACAGATAGACTGTGCTGCAGCATTAACAAGAAAACCAATGCGGCGGAGGTGAGCATGGGTCTGAGAGCCTGACATTGTACAATTAATGCCCGGGAATGCAGCTGTTAACACCACTGAAAGAAGTCACTACTGTAGCCCTGCTATGAGTGCTAAAAACAGAGCGGCACTAGGCTAACATGGATGGCACAATATCAGGCAGCCAATCTGTGCTCACCGCTGCTGTGATCAGAGCACAGGAGTGAAATCATCCCGCAGCTGTGCTCTGCACACTGACTCAGCTCTGCTGTATCAGTAAAAAGCCTCATTTAAACATCCGAGAAACAGCTTGTGAATGAAGCTTTACTGAGGCACCTGCAATAGAGTATAGTGCAATACAGTCTGCTGAGCCATGGATCTTGTCCCATCATGTGTGATAAGAGTCTAATGAGCTATTTATATAATCCTATCACATTTGATACAGTGAATTAGCGCTGTCAGCCGTCCAGGTGACAATGTCCACATCTCAGTATCATTTTGCAGTCACCAACAAAATGGCTCCGCAGTGTGATCCCAAACTTCATCCTCCCTTACCCTTTTTCAAATGCCCGGAAAGGCATGAATGACATCACACACACAAGCAGATCTCGCTCACATTTGCTGCCGTCGCATTTCGTAATGTGAGCTGCAAATTTCATCAGCTGCTTTCCCAAGTAGAAAATATGAAATCTTTCATTATTTTTCATATTTTATACTGTCAAAAAATGCAAATTGTTTTTTTTTATTCCTTGCAAACTATGCAAATTGCTCAACAAACTTACAGCATTTACAGCAAGTTGCATAGATTAATTACAGGTCGTTTATTATATTAGCTGTCACACTGGAAAATTATTACTGTATCTGTAATTTTACATTTCTGCCTCTTTTCTGTAATAACACTGCATTGCCTATCTACTATCTAAGCCACTGATATAATGTGAGCTCCTCTGTATCACAGACACTGTGTAGGATCCTCTGCTAATTAATTACCGTATATACTCGTGTATAAGCCAAGTTTTTCAGCACATTTTTTTGTGCCGAAAACGCCCCCCTCGACTTATACACGAGTGAGGTGTCCAGAACATGGAGGGGGAGGGGCAGCAGCGGAGCAGTGGGTCACAAGAGGCAGGTGCCGGCTGCTGAGCTAACTCCAGTGCCCGCTGCTAAAGAGAAATTAATATTTACTGCACTGGCAATGAATATTCATTTCTCTGTAACAGCGCGCACAGTGACAGCCGCAGCAGCCGGCTCCTTCAGATGAAGGACGGTCACATGTGCCGCTACTTGAGAGGTGAATATTCATTTCTCTTCAGTAGCATTTCTCTTAAGTGACACTGTGTGCGCTACTTAATACTCACTGCCCTCCACGAACATAGTTCCGGCGTCAGGAGCGGTGAGTATTCCGGAAGCTATGCTTTGTTTGGGAACAGCGCATGACGTCCCTGTCATGCACTGCTTACAAGCATAAAGCAGCTGCTGGCACCGGAACAAGACACTGCTAGGGAGCGCAGGAAGGTAAGTGTAATGGTTTATTTTTTTTATGTTTTTGATGGGGGCCAATCATATCAGGATACTGATGGAGCCATGCATACAAAGATAGGGATGGGGTTATGCATACAAGGATAGGGATGGAGCCATGCATACAAGGATGGGGATGGAGCCATGCATACAAGGATGGGGATGGAGCCATGCATACAAGGATGGTGATGGAGCCATGCATACAAGGATGGTGATGGAGCCATGCATACAAGGATGGTGATGGAGCCATGCATACAAGGATGGTGATGGAGCCATGCATACAAGGATGGTGATGGAGCCATGCATACAAGGATGGTGAAGGAGCCATGCATACAAGGCTGGGGATGGAGCCATGCATACAAGGATGGGGATGGAGCCATGCATACAATGATAGGGATGGAGACATGCATACAAGGATGGGGATGGAGCCATGCATACAAGGATGGGGATGGAGCCATGCATACAAGGATGGGGATGGAGCCATGCATACAAGGATGGGGATGGGGCCATGCATACAAGGATGGGGATGGAGCCATGCATACAAGGCTAGGGATGGAGCCATGCATACAAGGATGGGGATGGAGCCATGCATACAAGGATAGGGATGGGGCCATGAATACAAGGATAGGGATGGGGCCATGAATACAAGGATAGGGATGGAGCCATGAATACAAATACAGGGATGGAGCCATGCATACAAGGATAGGGATGGAGCCATGCATACAAATACAGGGATGGAGCCATGCATACAAGGATAGGGATGGAGCCATGCATACAAGGACAGGGATGGAGCTATGCATACAAGGATAGGGATGGAGCCATGCATACAAGGACAGGGATGGAGCCATGCATACAAGGACAGGGATGGAGCCATGCATACAAGGACAGGGATGGAGTCATGCATACAAGGACAGGGATGGAGTCATGCATACAAGGACAGGGATGGAGCCATGCATACAAGGATAGGGATGGAGCCATGCATACAAGGATAGGGATGGAGCCATGCATACAAGGACAGGGATGGAGCCATGCATACAAGGATAGGGATGGAGCCATGCATTCAAGGATAGGGATGGAGCCATGCATACAAGGATAGGGATGGAGCCATGCATACAAGGATAGGGATGGAGCCATGCATTCAAGGATAGGGATGGAGCCATGCATACAATGATAGGGATGAGGAGCCCGTGCATGCCAGGATGGGGATGAGGAGCCCGTGCATGCCAGGATGGGGATGAGGAGCCCGTGCATGCCAGGATGGGGATGAGGAGCCCGTGCATGCCAGGATGGGGATGAGGAGCCCGTGCATGCCAGGATGGGGATGAGGAGCCCGTGCATGCCAGGATGGGGATGAGGAGCCTGTGCATGCCAGGGTGGGGATGAGGAGCTCGTGCATGCCAGGATGGGGATGAGGAGCCCGTGCATGCCAGGATGGGGATGAGTAGCCCGTGCATGCCAGGATGGGGATGAGGAGCCCGTGCATGCCAGGATGGGGATGAGGAGCCCGTGCATGCCAGGATGGGGAGCCAGTGCATGACAGGATGGGGATGAGGAGCCCGTGCATGACAGGATGGGGATGAGGAGCCCGTGCATGACAGGATGGGGATGAGGAGCCCGTGCATGACAGGATGGGGATGAGGAGCCCGTGCATGACAGGATGGGGATGGGGATGAGGAGCCCGTGCATGACAGGATGGGGATGAGGAGCCCGTGCATGCCAGGATGGGGATGAGGGGACAATGCATACCAGGCTTATACTCGAGTCAATAAGGTTTCCCAGGTTTTTTTTTTAGGTAAAATTAGGTGCCTCAGAATATACTCGAGTATATATTGTATAAGCAGGGTTTTGAAGACAGTAAATGTTCCTGAGTGAGGGCATCATTACAGATAGAGGAAGTGCCTTATGGAGATAGATTCCAGAAAAATTGAGAACAAGAGTTGGAGCCTTCTGAGCCTTCTGGAGATCCGCTGTACTATAGACTCATACACTATCATTATGGCAGGATTAGCATTGTTACTTAACACCACAAAAGACTTATTTTGAAAACGGACCTGGAATGAAACGTACACCTTAAAGTTTTTAGAGAGAGGGCCATAAAACAAAAAAGGGAATAAGCGCAATGCCGAAGCTTATAGGATGAAGGTGCTTAGTGTAGGTTTATTAGAGTTGGGCAAAAGGAGCAATGGGTGGTAAGCAAAACAAATAAAAGTGTACAGATATGAACATGACAGTAGAAAAAAAGGAAAAAAATCATATTACAGTTTAAAGGTGTTGTCCGGTCTAAAGTTACAAGTCTGCAGTTGCTCTGACTGCAGACTTGTGAATCCCCACCTTGTGCACTGTGAAGATTGTGCATGTGATATTCATATACCCAGCCACATTCCAACTAGATGGGTGCAACATTGCTCAATGACAAGTGTATTGACCAAACGACAAAAAAAAGTCTAGTCAGAATGTGACCGAAAATATGCATATAGCATACTTGTGTAAACATGACAGTCTGTCCTGGCACCGGAGATAACTCACATAACGCAATGTGAGGTTTCACAAGTCTGCAGTCACTCTACTTGTAGCTTTAGCCCAGACAACCCCTTTAAAGATTGCATATAACAGGTCATGTCATGAACAGATACAGAATAAAATTAATACTAACTCATTCCAACAGATGCAGCACACAAAGTCTTCTCTTTAATTTCGGCTCGAATCGCACTAGCAACTTCATCTGGATTGAGCTTGGCCTCAATAAGGACTTCTGTAATATCCACCAAGGCTTCATCACAGCTTACAGCTTCAATGTCATGGGTATAACTGAAGTAAATGCACAAAGAAGAACAAACAGTTTAATAAATGATGGGAAAAGCAAAGAATACATACATACAGATTATATTTTTTTGCACTGGTGTGCCACACTGCCAATCTCTGATTGAAGGATGGCTGTTTCATTTGGTATCAATGCACCTGTGTAGTTGCCATTTTACTTGGGTCTGCTGCACCCTGTCAGTGCATTTGTATTGAGGCCTATTTAGACAGGTAAGCATCTCTGCCTGCTTTTGTTTTTTTCTTGAATACTGGAGGAGTTTTAGTCCTCTTTTTGTGGTTTTGATGTTAAAAAGCAAAGAATGAGCAGTATGTTAATAGATTCAATGGGCATTTACTAGCTATTCACGTGACAACTGATAGAAAACTGTTCACGATGGCCCAAAGGTTAAGACCTTATTAACCCCTAGATGATGGTCCTGAGGCCCCCTTCATTACCCTCACTGCACATCTGCACTAAGGAGGAGCGGGAGATGAGTAGCAGCCAAATCAGCCCTGGCTGATTGATACAATCTATCACATGCATTCATACTTTGCAAAGGGATAAAAAAAAAAAAAAACTTACCTTGCCAGTATTTTATACAAAGTCATGGCAACTTCCTTATACGCCTCAAAATCATAAGTAACAACTTGAAGGTCAGGGCACAATTGCTTTGCTTTACCAAACATCATTCCATTCTTCACACCAGCCTGCCTGGAGGATAATGAGAAGAAATGCATGAAAAGTCTAGCGGTTTAAAGGGTATGCCACACTGAACAATATCGCTAACGGGATCGCTAAAAAACGTCACTATTTAGCGATCCCGTTAGCGATGTTGTTCAGTGCGGCATCTGCCAGCGACGAGCTTCCTGCTGTGATCTCGCTCGTCGCTGGAATCGTTCCGGACCCTATTTTCTCGTCGGCGCTCCCGCTGGGTAAGTATATATCGCTAGTGTGGCACCTTTTCTTAGCGATTTAGCGGTACTTTTGTACCGCTAAAGTCGTTAAGAAGATCGCTAACGGCGATAGCGTCGTTAACTATATCGCTAAATGTGGCCGCACTTAGCGATATAGAAACAATCCCGCTAGCGATCGCATTAGTATGCGTCGTTATCGTGATCGCTAGCGGGATTGTTTAGTGTGGCAGTACCATAAGAAATACGCGTGATTAGATAGATAGGTATAGTGATGAACAGATGGGGATTATTGAAGTCTCTATGCAACATATGATATGTTGTGATTTCCTACCTCGCCTCATAACTACATGATGCAATTTCAGCTAACGACAGTTGTGAGATATCTATATCCAGGCCGTTTTTCTTTGCAAGATCTGGATGATCCCATACAGAGAAATCCGCATTGTGTCCATTTTCTTGTACAGAATTCGGACTGTCCAGTGCAGATTCATCTAAACAGGACAGAATAGAAAGAGGGAAAAATAGCTTATTCTGATATATTTATATGTAGACTGACAATCCAACACTTCCAAAGCACAATCTAACATGGAATTTCACAAGACGGGAAAAAGACGACTTAGTAATGTTTTATTTATCTGGGATATCAGACTTCTACTTTTCTAAAACCATCTGGTATAGAAGGTTTGATAATGAACATAATACAAACATAAATACTTATTTCTAAACAAAAAAAAATGCCCCAAACCATTTATATTCTATTATATCAACATTTATATTTATATGACTGTGTAGCCCTTTAAAGGATAAGAAAGCGGATCATTTTATGATCCCAACACACAGCTCTAGAAGCAAGAAATCACATTCTGAAGCTCTGAATAAATGTGTCTGGAACTGCATTGGGTGTGACGATGCACTTATAGCTCTTCAGTCTCATGCTGTATTCCCTGCCGTGTAGAAGTCAAAAAAAGATCAACTTGCTTATCTTTTAAAAAGCTAGACAGACATATATATGGTTTGGTGGTGTAGAAGTATCTATAAAGGAACAGGTCAGGTTGGATAGCAATATTACCTGGGATATAGTGTTAATGTGCAGGTAAATAGTGTTAGGAAGGTCCCCAGTCGCCATGCTGAAAGTGGAGCACCCAGGAGAAAATTAACTTTATTCTTCCCAGGAGCTGACAGTTTTCAGTCATGCAGTCACCGCTCACAGCACTGCACGGAGAGTAGCGGCTGTAAGTATACCCCAAAGCACTGCAGAGCAGGCTGTCACTCAATGCCGGGTCGTGCATAAAGTCACCGTTCTCAGTGCTGTGAGCTGTGACTGTAATTGCTCTGGACTCGCTGCATGACTGAAAGCCGGCGGCTCCTGGGAGAAATAAAGTTCTCTCGGGTGCGGGACTTTCAGTACAGAGGACGAGCACCTTCCTAACCCTGTTAACATACAGAACAGCCCAGCCTCAGCAGGTTAGTAGCACTATCCGACCTGACATTCACATTAAACTTTTTATGTAGACCCAAATGAACCTTATTTGCATAAAATAAGAGGCAGGAAAAGAGAACACAAGGTAAGTGCACTGTAACAAAATAACAGCAATATTTTTAATGCACCCCATTAAAAAACTACAATATTTGGCTTTCCTTCATCTATTTTATGCATCACTAAGTGGAAAATAACAGTTCTTTACCCGTTTTGTCTCTCATGAACTTTTTCTGATAGTACTGGAACTCTAGTTGGGGGTTGGCTCCTTCCCGGGAAGAGGTTTTACCACTACCTCTATTGCTTGTAACAGCCACTGGTTTACCTACAGAAACCCAAAGATCCAAAAAAGTAACAGCATGTGAAAAAAATTGGACAGTTTTAGAATTTTACAGATTATTCTCATTCTTATGGGATTATTTCTGTGTTATAGGGCCACTTTCTACAAACCCTGACAATGGGATCTTATAAGGGCTTGGCACAGGATAAATTTCGGTAATTGACTCACGCTTCATATTTAACTATGGTGTAACCACACATGACTCATGGGCCTCATACTTGTGGCTGAAGACCTCCAATTCCTTACTAAACCAGTCTCTAGAATTCAGTGACACAATCAGGTGCCAGCCTGGAGCCACACCTTTACTGTGTTGGCAGTGCTTATCCAACACGTAGTAGACATTGCAATGTAGAAAGCCTGCAGGATGGCACCCTTGTGCAGGTATCATATGCCCTTAATTTAGGTTCTGTCACTTTTGAGCACTACAATTACATTTTAAAACTAAGCTGTGCCATGTACTTTGAGGCTCCTGAACAGCGGCAAGTACTTACTGTGGCCCTTGAAAGGCAGTTAGCTAGCCAAAAAACCCTCTCTTGTATACTTTTATGCTGCTTTTGTCCATTCTGGACAGCCCCTATTCGAATGAAGAGTCGCCAATTATAGAAGATACATTTACACAGACAAATTGCTGCCCCACATGCTAGTTGGTCAGCTGATTGGTGGCATGTGTACACCGGCCAGTGACTGGCAATGAGCATTCAGATGATTATCTGCCCACGTGAAAAGGCCTAAAAATTATCTCTGTGGCCCAGATTCCCCAATAGCTGGCTATTAACTGTAGGAAAGGGGTTAGTCAGGTTTCATTTCCATTGCGGTGACAGCGCAGGGACAACGAAGCATTACAACCATTGAAATAAAATGGAGAACCAAGTTTCTTCAGGAGAGTGCTGCATTCATTGTCCGTGTTAGAAAGGTGGCCGAGCAAAGGATTCCCCTCTATTATAGTCATACAATCTACGTAAGGCATATATGAAGATTTGTCTATAGCAAACAAGAAAAATCCTTTAAAAGTCATCTACCAGAGATAGTATCGAATAGTACATGACTGGGAGAGAAAAAAAAGTACCCTGGCAAACCTATTGATACAGAATTTAACCCCTTAACGACCAAGCCATTTTGTAGGTTAAAAACCAGGCCAATTTTTACAATTCTGACCACTGTCTCTTTATGAGGTTATAACTCTGGAACGCTTCAACGGATCTTGGCGATTCTGAGACTGTTTTCTCGTAACATATTGTACTTCATGATAGTGGTAAAATTTTCAATATAACTTGCGTTTATTTATGAAAAAAAACAAATATGGCAAAAATTTTGAAAATTTTGCAATTTTTAAACTTTTAATTTTTATGCCATTAAATCAGAGAGATATGTCACAAAAATTAGTTAATAAATAACATTTCACACATGTCTACTTTACATCAGCACAATTTTGGAACCAAAATTTTTTTTTGTTAGGAAGTTATAAGTGTTAAAAGTTGACCAGCGATTTCTCATTTTTACAACAAAATTTTCAAAACCATTTTTTTTAGGGGCCACCTCACATTTGAAGTGAATTTGAGGGGTCAATATGACAAAAATACCCAAAAGTGACACCATTCTAAAAACTGCACCCCTCAACGTGTTCAAAGCCACATTCAAGAAGTTTATTAACCCTTTAGGTACTTCACAAGAATTGAAGAAATGTAGAAGGAAAAAATGAACATTTAACTTTTTTTCCCAAAATTTTTCTTTCGACAATTTTTTAAAATTTTGTCAAGGGTATCAGTAGAAAATGAACCACAATATTTGTTGTACAATTTCTCCTGAGTACAACGATACCCCATGTGTGGGGGTAAACCACTATTTGGGCGCATGGCAGAGCTTGGAAGGGAAGCAGCGCCATTTGACTTTTTTGGCTGGAATTGAGATTGGACGCCATGTCGCATTTGGAGAGTCCCTGTGTGCCTAAACAGTGGAAACCCCCCACAAGTGACCCCATTTTGGAAACTAGACCCCCCAAGGAACTTATCTAAATGTGTTGTGAGAGCTTTTAACCCCCAAGGGCTTCACAGAAGGTTATAACGTAGAGCCGTAAAATTAAAAAATCATATTTTTTCCACAAAAATGATCTTTTCATCCCAATTTTTATTTTCCAAAGGATAAAAGGACCCAAAAGTTATTGTGCAATTAGTCCTGAGTACGCTGATACCCCATATGTGGGGGTAAACCACTATTTGGGCGCATGGCAGAGCTTGGAATGGAAGCAGCACCATTTGACTTTTTTGGCTGGAATTGAGATTGGACGCCATGTCGTATTTGGAGAGCCCCTGTGTGCCTAAACAGTGGAAACCCCCACAAGTGACCCCATTTTGGAAACTAGACCCCCCAAGGAACTTATCTAGATGCGTGCTGAGAGCTTTGAACCCCCAAGGGCTTCAAAGAAGGTTATAACGTAGAGCTATAAAATTAAAAAATCATATCTTTTCCACAAAAATGATCTTTCCACCCCCAATTTTTATTTTCCAAAGGGTAACAGGACCCCAAAAGTTATTGTGCAATTTGTCCTGAGTACGCTGATACCCCATATGTGGGGGTAAACTACTATTTGGGCGCATGGCAGAGCTTGGAAGGGAAGCAGCGCCATTTGACTTTTTTGGCTGGAATTGAGATTGGACGCCATGTCGTATTTGGAGAGCCCCTGTGTGCCTAAACAGTGGAAACCCCCCACAAGTGACCCCATTTTGGAAACTAGACCCCCCCAAGGAACTTATCTAGATGTGTGGTGAGAGCTTTGAACCCCCAAGGGCTTCACAGAAGGTTATAACGTAGAGCAGTAAAATTAAAAAATCATATCTTTTCCACAAAAATGATCTTTCCAACCCCAATTGTTATTTTCCAAAGGGTAACAGGACCCCAAAAGTTATTGTGCAATTTGTCCTGAGTACGCTGATACCCCATATGTGGGGGTAAACCACTATTTTGACGCATGGCAGAGCTCGAAAGGGAAGGAGCGCCTTTTTCAAATGCAGACTTTGATGGAATGGTCTGCGGGTGTCATGTCACGTTTGGAGAGCCCCTGATGTGCCTAAACAGTAGAAACCCCCCACAAGTGACTCCATTTTGGAAACTAGACCCCCAAGGAACTTATCTAGATGTGTGGTGAGCACTTTGAACCCCAAAGTGCTTCACAGAAGTTTATAACGTAGAGCCGTGAAAATAAAAAAATCATTTTTTTCCCACAAAAATAATCTTTTTGCCCCAAATTTTTATTTTTATAAGGGTAACAGGAGAAATAGGACCCCAAAAGCTATTGTGCAATTTGTCTTGAGTACGCTGATATCCCATATGTGGGGGGGAACATATGGCATGGCAGAGATCGGAAGGGAAGGAGCACCGTTTTTAAATGCAGACTTTGATGGAATGGTCTGCGGGTGTCATGTCGCGCTTGGAGAGCCCCTGATGTGCCTAAACAGTAGAAACCCCCCACAAATGACCCCATTTTGCAAACTAGACCCCCAAGGAACTTATCTAGATGTGTGGTCAGCACTTTGAACCCCAAAGTGCTTCACAGAAGTTTATAACATAGAGCCGTGAAAATAAAAAAATCATATTTTTTTCCACAAAAATGACCTTTTTGCCCCAAATTTTTATTTTTCTAAGGGTAACAGGAGAAATAGGGCCCCAAAAGTTGATGTGCATTTTGTCCTGAGTACGCTGATATCCCATATGTGGGGGGGAACCACTGTGATCGCCTTACTGCGATCTTTGGGAGGCACAATGAACAAATCCACAAAAGGTGAAGAATTGGTTTTCTTTTTTGCGCCGTTCATCGTGCGGTATTAGTGATTAGGCGACTTTATTCCTTGGATCGGTGCAATTACAGCGATACCAGATTTACACCCTTTTTTCATGTTTAGCTTCTGTCACACACTAAAAGATGCTTTTTTTTGGAATAATTTTTTGTAAGAAATTTTTGCATCGCCGTATTTTGAGAGCTATAATTTTTCCATATTTCGGCCGACAGAGTTATCTGTGGGCTTATTTTTTGCGGGACGAGCTGACGTTTTTATTGGTACCATATTCGGGCACATAACGTTTTTTTGATCGCTTCCTATTCCGATTTTTGTGGAAGCAGAATGAACAAAAGACGGATTTTGGTAAGAACTTACCTGAAAAAATCCTTTTCAGCGAAGGAAGGAAGAGAGACACAGTCATTACTAGTGGGTAGGCGGAGCCCAGATTAGATAGACACCTCAGATTAAAAAGAGTGTTGACCGGCCCCTCCAGCTCGGGCTCCTCCTACTCAGCTCTCCAGTCGTACACAAGCTTAAGGAAGAGCAATATCACCAGTGGAGCAACATAACCCCTTCTGAAGAAATTCAGAGAAGAAAACACAAAAATACAGGTTTTGCATGCATGTAGGCAAAAAAAACACACAGTTCCAGGTACTACTCACTGGACCTGACCACTGCGATGAGCTGGCGATGCTGGAACAGAGCCTTAGCGCGTCAACCTCAGCCCAGATAATCGCTATCAAAGGAGGGTCACGCCGCATCTGAAAACAACAACACACTTCTGCCATGGGAGGGAGCTGTGTCTCTCTTCCTTCGCTGAAAAGGATTTTACAGGTAAGTTCTTACCAAAATCCGTCTTTCAGCAGCAGATGGAAGGAAGAGAGCCACAGTCATTACTAGTGGGACGTCCCAAAGCAGTCCAAAAATTAAGGGTGGGAAAAAACCATAAAAGGCAGAACCCAACAACCTAAGAAAATGCGCAACTAGCGCTAAACACAAGTTAACGAGAACTTTAAACCACAGCCGTCTGCAGGACCCTACGTCCTAAGGCTGCATCAGCGGAAGCACTAACGTCCACCTTATAAAATTTTGTAAAGGTGTGGACGGAGCGCCAAGTCGCCGCCCGGCAAAGCTGAGCTGCCGAGGCCCCCTGATGGAAAGCCCACGATGAGCCCACAGCTCTCGTGGAATGGGCTCGAACCTTAATCGGGCAAGGTTCGCCCTTAAGTCGGTAAGCCTCCAAAATGGCCGTTACCGAATCCAACGAGCTATAGAATCCTTGGAAGCTCGATGACCACGTCGACGACCTGCTGGAATCACAAACAGGGAGTCCGACTTCCGATAAATTTGAGTAATAGACAAATAGAACTTCAAAGCCCGCACCAAATCCAATGTGTGCAAGGCCCGTTCCCTCGCCTTACTCGGCCCCGGACAAAGAGAGGGCAACACAATATCCTGGTTAACATGAAATTGCGACACCACCTTAGGTAGGAAGTCGCCCCGTGTGTGAAGCACTACGCGAACCGGGTGAAACTCCAGGAAAGGAGGCGAGCAAGAAAGAGCCGCCAACTCAGAAACCCTTCTCAAAGAGGTGACCGCCACAAGGAAGGCAACCTTCCAAGAAAGAAAAGAGAGACTAACAGAGTCCATAGGCTCAAAAGGCCCGTGTTGAAGAGCCTCCAAGACAAGATTGAGCCGCCAAGGAGACACAGGTGCCCTCCGCGGCGGAAACTGACGGGTTACACCGCGAAAAAAGGAACGTACGTCCCTACGCGAGGCGATAGCCTTCCGGAACAGCAAGGACAGAGCAGAAACCTGACCCCTCAGGGTGCTCACTGCCAAACCCTTGTCCAGCCCAAATTGCAGGAAGGCCAACAAATTGGGAATGGAAAAAATCCTCGGGTTCCTTGAAGAACCCGAACACCACGAAAAGAAGGCTTCCCAAGTCTTGTGGGAAATCCTAGAAGTAGCCGGACCTCTGTCAGCTCGCAAAGTGGCAATGACTTCGGCTGAAAACCCTTGACGGGTCAAAATTTCGGTCTCAAGAGCCACGCCGTCAAACGCAGAGACTTCAGGTCCGGATGACGAACGGGCCCCTGGGTTAACAGGTCCGAGCGAAGAGGAAGTGGAAATGGTGGCGCTGCCAGGAGCGACACCAGAGTCGAGAACCACGTCCTTCTTGGCCAATCTGGGGCTATCAACATAGCCGGGATTCTCTCTAGTCTGATCCGACATAGCCCCAGAGGAAGCAAGGAAATCGGCGGAAACACATAGATTAGCTCGAATTGGCCCCACGGAGCCACTATAGCATCCACCGCCACAGCTTTCGGATCCTTGTACCTGGACATGAAAGTCGGTAACTTGTCATTGATTCTGGATGCCATCAGATCCACTTGGGGAGTGCCCCAAAGGGAGCACAGCAGTGCAAAAAAACTTCCGGATGAAGACTCCATTCTCCGGGATCCATCTTCTCGCGACTGAGAAAGTCCGCCGTCATATTCTGAACTCCCGGAATGTGGATCGCAGAAATAGCTGGCACTCTGGTCTCTGCCCATACCAGGATACGAGATACCTCCACCACGAGTTTGGAACTCCTTGTCCCGCCTTGGTGGTTGATATATGCGACCGCCGTCGCATTGTCCGTCTGCACTCGCACTGGCAGACCGCTTAAAGGGGCCGTCCAGTGTTGGAGGCAAAGAAAAAATCGCCCCCAATTCCAGGATGTTGATCGGCAAGACAGACTCTTCCGACGACCATACTCCCTGAGTCCAGAGATCGTTCCAGACACCCCCCCTCAGCCCGTCAGGCTGGCATCGGTGGTTATGACCGACCACTTCGGAGGGAGGGAGGACTTCCCCAGGGATAACTCTTTCGGACGTATCCACCATCCTAGAGACTCTCGTACCCTGTGGGGGATGATGACACTGCAATCCAGTGAAGCCTGCGATCGATCCCAATGGCTCAGAATGAACCTTTGGAGGGCCCTGGATGAAACCGGGCAAACGGAAGCGCTTCCATGGACATTCACCATCAACCCCAGAAGACGCATACAGCTTCGCAGGGACATTGCTGTCGAAGACTTCATATCCCGTGCATGTCGAAGGAGACATGCTTGCTTGTCTGGAGGCAGGGACACCACTGCTCGTACCGTGTTGAAATGCATCCCCAAAAACAGGATTGACTGCGACGGTTCCAGAGACGACTTCTCCCAATTGACCAGCCACCCGAAATCCTCCAGGAGCTGAAGGATAGATTGCGAGCGGTTACCGCCTCCTCCTTCAAAGACGCCACAATCAGAAGGTCGTCCAGGTAGGGAAGAATCGTAACCCCCTGCCTTCGAAGAATCGCCATGAAAGGCGCCAGAATTTTTGTAAAAACACTGGGCGCTGAGGCCAACCCGAATGGCAGAGCCACAACTGTTAATGGTCCTGACCTATGGCAAAACGAAGGAAAACGTTGGTGAGCCCTTCCGATTGGAACGTGCAAATGAGTGGCGCGAATGTCGATTGACACCAAAAAGTCGTCCTGCGACAAGGCTGCCACAACGGAGCGAAGCGACTCCATGCGAAATTTTCGGGTGTGGACATGCCGATTCAATCTTTTGAGATCCAGAATGGGGCGAAATTTGTCCTCCTTTTTGGGGACCACAAAGAGGTTGAATAAAACCCTCATCCCCTGTCCTCTGGTGGAACCGGTACCACCACACCCTTCTGCAGAAGAGAGTCGACTTCTCGCAGTAGAGCGGTACATAGCTCGGGCTCTGACGGGCTGTATGAAGTAGCCTGCCGACACAACCCGCGTCGCCCAGGTGTCCGGGACGCGGGAAAACCAAGTCAATTTGAATAGAAGCAGGCGACCCCTACTCGAGAGCCCTCGAGTGGAAACCTGGCGTCAATCCGTTTTAGCGGGTTTTTTTTTTTTTTTTTGTCAGATTCCCGCTTGCCTTGACGGAAACTTTGTTTCCAGGGAGTGCGGGATTTCTGAGAGGTCTTTTTTCCTGAAAAAGAGGGACGACCCGATCCCCAAGAGGGCTGATCGAACCGTCCCCTGGACCGAAAAGATTGCCGACACTACCGGCACTAGTCCTGCCAGACGCAGAAGTCACAGCTCTGCGCTGCGGAAAAGCCGTTTCTTTTGCCTTTGCCTTGGCAATCAGCTCCATGCGGTCAGACTCAAATAGCTGACCACCTTGTAATGGAAACCGCGTCCCCGATCCACTGTCTAAGCCACAGTGCTTTCTGACTGTGACTGCCGAGGATTGCGCCCTGGATAGCAGTGACGCAGTATCCTCCAACTTGAAAAGCCCATCTACCTCGATAGAGGGGATCCATCTTGCCACGCCGCCCATAGACGGCCTAACCGAAGCTTTACAAGCACACATGGACTCTAGTACTGAATCCATGACCCGCGGCCTCGTAGATGGATTTTTCTGCTATCTACGTTTTTCTGTCCAGCTGATCCTGCAGACTCACCTTCCCTTTAAACAGGAAGATTCTGCTAAGCTGGGATAAAAAGGACATTCACTTCAGGAGAAGGAATTCAATTATCAATCAATCAACTACGTAGAAAATGGATACAGTGTCTCAATTATCTGGACACTGTCCCATTAAGCTCATCCAGTGATGGTAAAGCTGATCGCGACTGAAAACATCCGGGCCGACTTACCAGGACGTCCAGATACCTCCTCCGGTAACTGTAACGTCTCCAATAAAAACCTCTTTACGGCCCAAAAGAGGGGCAGAGTGTCCCTTTGCCGATCCTCCTTGTCTTATGCGGGAAGAAAAGTACTGGCTTGTGTCGCTTCCTGCCATGAAAGCATCTATGACACTCAATAACCTAGAAAGACAGACAGGCCATCCATAGAAACTAGCGAGGGCCTCCATTTAGACACCACTGGAACCTCCGACCGCTGCACTTGACGCCGTCGAAGTCTGTGTGTCAGATACGCGAGACTGATCCTGTAGCAGTGGTCTCTGACCTTGCAGAGTATACGGCAGGTTAAAATGCGTTCCTTAAATAAAAAACGAACGCTGAAGGGTTAAAGCTCATGAGAGAGCTACCCCAGCTGTCCCTCATTAAGAGTTAACCGCCTAAGAAGGGGTTAAAGTCGCAGACTCCCCACACCTTGATAATGAAAGGGGTGTGCGAGCCCCAAGTGCCTCTATAAGGCAGCAGCTACAGGACAGCTATGCCACACTAACAAGAAAGTTCAACAAGATCGCTAAAAAATTGCGCTGTTTAGTAAATCGCAATGACCGCCAAAGTCATTAAGGGGATCGCTAACCGCTTATGCATTGTTAATGAGATCGCCCAGATTGGCAGCTACTAGTGACATTAAAAATGATCACACAAACGATCGCATAGTATGCGTCGTTATCGGTATCGTTAGCGGAAAGAATAGTGGCAATATTAATATCGCAGGCTCCCCACAGCCTTTTTATGAAAATGGTGTGCGAGCCCCCTGTGATAACAGCTGCAGGCAGTGCAGTCTGCCACCCATTTGTGCCTCAGAAAGGCGCCCGCGCTGTGGGGGTGAGGGGGTTAAACTTCTGCCCTAGACGGGTAGAAACTCACCCAGCTGGTCGCGGTGCAGCGCTTGCCGGGAGGGGAGGGGAGCGATGTCCGAGGGAGCTTTCAGCCTGTTTAATAATGGCCACCGCGCTGTGCCTCCGTGTGCTCCATGTAGAGAAGCCGGAAATGGAGACTGCAGTAAAGCGCGTGCTCAGAACGGCGCGAAATTCAAAATAAAAAAGGCGCGCAGCTCCTCTCTCCCTCGCTCCTATGTCCTGCAGGCATCCACCTGCGGACAAAAAACACAAGTCACCGCATGTATATTGTAACAGCGACTGCCGCAGCAGTCGCTGAATCACTCACACACATCAATAAAAATGTGGAGTACTCACCAGCCGAAGCGCCACAAGGTTTCTGGCGCTATGCCCATCGCTTCCCCCAGGGCGGGGAACGCAGTGACCCCTGCAGCGCGGTTTGCGTCCCCGCCAGGGAAGCCATCCTCATCCCCCCGGGCCGGCAGGGTTCTGCAGGGACCACCATATAGGGTAATACAGATCCGCCAAGGGAGAGGTTGGGGTCCAGCAGCGCTGAGACCCCTGAGACCTCTAGACCACATTTGGTGATCCAAGTCTCTTGTCCGATAAAAAATAATAAAATCTTCTGAGGAGCTGCTTCCAGCAGCGACTATCCTCTGAGACCTCAAATTGTAAACTGGAGAGCTGAGTAGGAGGAGCCCGAGCTGGAGGGGCCGGTCAACACTCTTTTTAATCTGAGGTGTCTATCTTATCTGGGCTCCGCCTACCCACTAGTAATGACTGTGGCTCTCTTCCTTCCATCTGCTGCTGAAAACCAGCAATTCAGGAATTGTTTTTTTTTTTTTTTTCCTCCGTTCCGTGTGTGGTAAAATTGATAAAGCAGCTTTATTCTTCGGGTCACTGCGATTACAGCGATACCTCATTTATATATTTTATGTTTTGGCGTTTTTTTACACAATAAAAATTTTTATAGAAAAAATAATTATTTTTGCATCAGTTTATTCCGCGAGCTATAACTTTTTTATTTTTTCGCTGATGATGCTGTATAGCGGCTTGTTTTTTGCGGAACAAGATGACGTTTTTAGCGGTACCATGATTATTTATATCTGACTTTTTGATCGCGTGTTATTGCACTTTTTCCAAGCGGTATGATGATACCGCTTGGAAAAAGTATAATTTACTACTTTTTTGTGTTTTTTTTTTACGGCTTTCACTGAAGGGGTTAACTAGGGATACGCTTTTATTGATAGGATTTTTACGGACGCGGCGATACCAAACATGTGTTTTTTTTGTTTTTTATTACATAAAAATATGTATTTTTTAGGGCTTTTTTTTTTAATTATTTTTTTTATATTTTTTTTACAATTTTTTAAAAAAAAATGATTTTTTTTTAACTTGTCCCTTTATGGGACTTTCACTTTTTTTACTTTTTATTGCAGTTACAATGAATTGCAATGCTCCAGCATTGCAATGCATTGTACCTATGATGAAAGCTGCTGTGAGCATGATCACAGCAGCTTTCCATAGCTACATGACCCGGAGGTTGTCATGACAACCCCCGGGTCATCAAGGCAAAGATCGGGCCCTGCAAATACATTGCAAGGCGACGATCTGAGGCAGAGGGAGCTCCCGACCCTCTGCCTCCCCCCCTGAGCGCTGCGATCGCGCTCGATCGCAGCAGTCAGGGGGGTTAACAGCCAGGGGCGGCGGGGGCGCCGCTCCTGGCTGTCAGTGCAGGAAGCCTGGCCACTGCAGCGCCGGCTGAAATTTCAGCTTCTCCTGCGCGATCGCTGCTGTGTTTGGTCAGTCAGATTGACTGACCAAGCACAGCGCTGTAGGTGCGGGGACCGACGGCAAAGGTCCCCGCACCACTTGCCGTGCCTGTCAGATGTCTGTGACAGCTGTCGGCACTGATCTACCACTGCGTGTTTACACGCAGTGGTAGATCAAAGGGATGACGTGCACAGTCCGTCCTGGTGCCGGAACTGACACCCGGCCATGACGGACTGTGCACGTCATTGGACATTAAGGGGTTAAAGAGGCCCTCCCGTGAAGATTTTATTTTAATAAATCTGTGTATATGTGCATATACAGTCATGGCCAAAAGTTTTGAGAATAACACAAATAGACGGATTTTGGTAAGAACTTACCTGTAAAATCCTTTTCAGCGAAGGAAGGAAGAGAGACACAGTCATTACTAGTGGGTAGGCGGAGCCCAGATAGGATTGACACCTCAGATTAAAAAGAGTGTTGACCGGCCCCTCCAGCTCGGGCTCCTCCTACTCAGCTCTTCAGTCGTACCCAAGCTTAAGGAAGAACAATATCACCAGCGAAGCAACATAACCCCTTCTGAAGGACTTCAGAGAAAAAACATAAGATTACAGGTTATGCATGCATTCGGCAATAAAATCACACAGTTACAGGTACTACTCACTGAACCTGACTACTGCGATAAGCTGGCAATGCTGGAACAGAGCCGTAGCGCGTCGACCTCAGTCCAGATAATCGCTATCAGAGAAGGGTCACGCTGCATCTGTAAATACAACAACACACTTCTGCCATGGGAGGGAGCTGTGTCTCTCTTCCTTCCTTCGCTGAAAAGGATTTTACAGGTAAGTTCTTACCAAAATCTGTCTTTCAGCTGCAGATGGAAGGAAGAGAGCCACAGTCATTACTAGTGGGACGTCCCAAAGCAGTCCAAAAATTAGGGTGGGAAAAAACCAAAATAGGCAGAAACCCAACAACCTACCGTGTTTCCCCGATAGTAAGACAGTGTCTTACTTTCTTTTTATCCCCAAAAGCCCCACTATGTCTTACTTTCGGGGTATGTCTTATATTGAAAAAAAATTACCTGTATCTAACCCAGTGTGATACAGTACCACCTGCTGTATTTAATCCAGTGTGACACCTGCTGATACCCACTGGGTTACATACAGCAGATGATACCCCAGTATGCCAGTGTATATGTTTTACTGATGTATGATTAATACTGTGTATACGTCGCCGCGTCTGCCATCTACCACCAGAAAAACTCACCGCCGCCTTCCGCCACGGGCTCCGGCTCCCTGCAGCCGCTGGTCCCGCCGTCCTCCGTCGCTCCGTTCGCCCGCAGTCCCGGGCTGAAGTTCTCGCGCGCTCTATTTAAATTTCTTCTTCGGTCCCGAAACGTCATCACGTTGGTCACTCACGTGACCGGAGGCCGCAGTGATAGACAGTTCTCTCCAGTCTCCGGTCACGTGAGTGACCAACGTGATGACGTTTCGGGACCGAAGAAGAAATTTAAATAGAGCGCGCGAGAACTTCAGCCCGGGACTGCGGGCGAACGGAGCGACGGAGGACGGCGGGACCAGCGGCTGCAGGGAGCCGGAGCCCGTGGCGGAAGGCGGCTGCAGAAAAACTCAGCTGAGTTTTTCTGGTGGTAGATGAGACGCGGCGACGTATGGAGAGGGGGACGGTGCTGACGTGGGCAGGAAGCAGCGCGCAGCTTGATGAGAGGGAGGCGGCAATACCCCCGTGTTTCCCCCAAAGTAAGACATATGTCTTACTTTCGGGGTACGGCTTATATTAGCCGACCCCTCTGAAACTCCCGATACGTCTTACAATCGGGGGTGTCTTACTATCGGGGAAACACGGTAGATAAATGCGCCACAGGCGCCAAATACAAGTTAACTAAAAACTTTAAATTACCGCTGCCTGCAGGACCCTACGTCCTA
Organism: Oophaga sylvatica; assembly: GCA_033576555.1. Lineage (NCBI taxonomy): Eukaryota > Metazoa > Chordata > Amphibia > Anura > Dendrobatidae > Oophaga > Oophaga sylvatica. The sequence continues at coordinate 321,454,380 of JARQOD010000002.1, forward strand.
AGGCCGCATCAGCGGAAGCACTGACGTCCACCTTATAAAACTTTGTAAATGTGTGGACGAAACTCCAGGTCGCCGCTCGGCAGAGCTGAGCTGCCGAAGCCCTTGATGAAAGGCCCACGATGAAGTCACAGCCCTCGTGGAGCGAGCTCGAATCTTAATCGGGCAAGGTTCGCCATTAAGACGGTAAGCCTCCAAAATGGCCGACCGAATCCAACGAGCTATAGAGTCCTTGAAAACTCGTTGATCACGCCTACGACCTGCTGTAATCACAAACAGGGAATCTGACTTTCGAAAACCTTGAGTAATAGACAAAATAGAACTTCAAGACCCGCACTAAATCCAATTTGTGCAAGTTCCGTTCCTTTGCATTCCCTGGGCCCGGGCAAAGCGAGGGCAACACAATATCCTGGTTAACATGAAATTGTGACACCACCTTAGGTAGAAAATCGCCCCGTGTGCAAAGCACTACTCGATCCGGGTAAAACTCCAGGAAAGGAGGCGAGCAGGAAAAAGCTGCCAACTCAGAAACCCTTCTTAAAGAGGTTACTGCCACTAAGAAGGTAACCTTCCAAGAAATTAAAGAAAGGCTAGCAGAACCCATAGGCTCAAAAGGTATATGCTGAAGAGCCTCCAAGACAAGGTTGAGCCGCCGAGGAGACACAGGCGCCTTCCGCAGTGGAAACTGACGGGTTACTCCGCGAAAAAAAGGAACGTACGTCCCTACGCGAGGCGATAGCCTTCCGAAATAGCAAAGACAGGGCAGAAACCTGACCTTTCAGAGTGCTAACTGCCAAACCTTTTGTTCAGCCCGTACTGTAGCAAAGCCAACAAATTGGGAATGGAAAAAAATCCTCGGATTTCTTGAAGAACCCGAAACCACGAAAAGACCAAGTCTTGTGATAAATCCTAGTAGTAGCCGGACCTCTGGCAGCTCGCAGAGTGGCAATGACTTCGGCTGAAAAACCTCTACGGGTCAAGGTTTCGGTCTCAAGAGCCACGCCGTCAAACGCAGAGACTTCAAGTCCGGATGACGAACGGGCCCCTGGGTTAACAGGTCCGGGCGAGGAGGAAGTGGGAATGGCGGTGCCGCCAAAAACGACACCAGTGTCGAGAACCACGTCCTCCTTGGCCAATCCGGGGCTATCAACATAGCCGGAATTCTCTTCCAGTCTGATCCGACGCAGCACCAGAGGAAGTAAAGATATCGGCGGAAACACATAGACTAGCTCGAAATGGTCCCACGGAGCCACCAGAGCAACCACCGCCACAGCCTTCGGGTCCTTGTACCTGGACATGAAGGTCGGTAGTTTGGCATTTGAACCTGGATGCCATCAAATCCACTTGGGGAGTTCCCCAACGGAAGCACAGCAGCGCAAAAATTTTCGGATGAAGACTCCATTCTCCAGGATCCATCTTCTCGCGACTGAGGAAGTCCGCCGTGGTATTCTGGACTCCTGGAATGTGATCGCAGAGATGGCTGGAACCTTGGTCTCGGCCCATAGCAGGATCCGAGACACCTCCATCATGAGGCTGGAGCTCCTTGTCCCGCCTTGGTGGTTGATAGACGCAACGCCGTCGCGTTGTCTGTCTGCACTCGGACTAGTAGACCGCTTAAAGGGACCGTCCAGTGTTGTAGGCAAAGGAAAAATTGCCCTCAACTCCAGGATGTTGATCGGTAGAACAGACTCTTCCGATGACCATACTCCCTGGATCCAAAGATCGTTCCAGACACCCCCCCCCCAGCCCGTCAGGCTGGCATCGGTGGTTATGACCAACCACCTCGGAGGGAGGAAAGATTTCCCCAGGAATAACGCTCCTGGACGTAACCACCATCCTAGGGATTCTCGCACCCTGTGAGAGATGATGACGCTGCAATTCAAAGAAGCTTGCGATCGATCCCAACGACTCAGAATGAGCCTTTGGAGGGCCCTGGAATGAAATTGGGCAAACGGAAGTGCCTCCATGGACGTCAAACCCAGAAGGCGCATACACTTCCGAAAGGACATTGCTGCCGTAGACCTCATAATCTGTACATGTCGAAAGAGACATGCCCGCTTGTCTGGAGGAAGGGACACCACCGTCCGTACAGTGTCGAAATGCATTCCCAAAAACAGGATTGACTTCCAGAGACGACTTCTCCCAATTGACCAGCCACCCGAAATCCTCCAGGAGCTGAAGGGATAGATTGCGAGCAGTCCCCGCCTCCTCCTTTGAGGACGCCACAATCAGAAGGTCGTCCAGGTAGGGAAATCGTAACCCCCTGTCTTCGAACAAATGCCATGAGGGGCGCTAGAATTTTTGTAAAAACTCTGGGCGCCGAGGCCAAGCCGAATGGCAGAGCCACAAACTGGCAATGGTCCTGACCTATGGCAAAACGAAGGAAGCGCCGGTGAGCCCTTCCGACGGGAACATGCAAATAAACGTCGCGAATGTCGATTGACCAAAAAGACGTTCTGCGACAGGGCTGCCACAACGGAGCGAAGCGACTCCATGCGGAATTTTCGGGATGTAAACATGCCGATTCAATCTTTGAAATCCAAAATAGGGCGAAATTTGTCCTCCTTTTTTGGGGACCACAAAGAGGTTGGAATAAGAATCCTCTTCCCCGGTCCTCTGCGGAACCGGTATCACCACACCCTTCTGCAGAAGGGAATCGACCTCTCGTAGTAGAGCGGCAAATAGCTCGGCTCTGACGGAATGCGAGATTGGCAAAACCTGTCCGGGGGTCGAGAAAGAAACTCTATGAAGTAGCCTGCCAACACAACCTGTGTTACCCAGGCGTCCGACACACGGGAAACCCAAGTCGGTTTGAATTGGAGTAAACGACCCTCCACTCGAGAGCGCTCGAGTGAGACCCAGACGTCAGACCGCTTTAGCGGGTTTTTTGCTAGCTTCTGTCTTAATGGAAGTTCTGTTTCCAGGGTATGCGGAATTTCTGAGAAATTCCCCTTTTTTTTTTTTTTTTTTTTTTTAAAAAAGAGAGGAACGACCCAAACCCCCAGAGGGTTGACCGGATCATCCCCTGGACCGAAAGGACCGCCGACAACTACCGGCACTAGTCCTGCCAGACGCAGAAGTCACAGCTCTGCGCTGCGGTAAAGCTGTTTCTTTTGCCTCAGAAATCAGCTCTGTGAGGTCAGATTCAAATAGCTGACCACTTTGTAAGCTAAAGATAGCAAACCCTGCTTGGAAACCGCGTTCCACTGTCTAAGCCACAGTGCTCTTCTGACTGTGACTGCCGAGGATTGCGCCCTGGATAGCAGTGACGCAGAATCCTTCAACTTGAAAAGCCCATCTATCTCGATAGAGGGGATCCATCTTGTCACGCCGTCCGTAGACGGTCCAAACGGCTCAGGGAAACTTTACAAGTACACATAGATCCTTAATACTGAATCCATGACCCGCAGCCTCGCAGATGGATATTGTTGCCATCTCCATTTTTCTGTCCAGCAGGTCCTGCAGACTCGCCTTCCTTTACCAGGATAAAGGGACATTCACTTCAGGAGATCCAATTAACAATCAACTCCGTAGAAAACGGATACAGATTGTAAAGCCGTCGCGACCTATGCGACTCCTGAAACATCCGGGCCGACTTACCAGGACGCCTAGTTACCTCTCTCTGGTAACTGTAACGCCCTCATGGCTCCAATAGTACGGTCCATGAGAGAGGCAGAGTGTCCCTGCCGATCCTCCTTGTCCGAAACGGACATCTTCGCTACGCGAGATGGAAGGCACCGATTTGTGTCGCTTCCTTGAGAGGATCTAGCTGACACTCCATAACCTAGAAGGTCAGACAGGCCATCATAGAAACTAGCGAGGGCCTCCATTTTGACACCACTGGAACCTCCGACCGCTGCGCATGACGCTGTCGGGGTCTGCGTGTCAGATAGTCCGCATCTGACATGTCCTTGCACAGTATATGGCAGGTTAAACCTGTCAGTAACTAGAACAGTGTGTTTCTTAAAGAAAAAACAATCGCTGAAGGGTTAAAGCTCTTAAAGAGAGAGCTACCCCAGCATTAATAGTTAACCGCCTAAGAAGGGGTTAAAGTAGCAGACTCCCCACAACCTTGATAATGAAAGTTGTGCGAGCCCCAAGTGCCTCTTATAAGACAGCAGCTGCAGGACAGCTTTTTATGCCACACTAACAGAAAAACGTTCCACAAGATCGCTAAAAATTGCGCTGTTTTGTATATCGCAATGACCGCCAAAGTTGTTAAGGAGATCGCTAACCGCTTATGCGATGTTAATGAGATCGCCCAGATTGGCAGCTACTAGCGACATTAAAAAATGATCACACAAACGATCGCATTAGTATGCGTCGTTATCAGGATCGTTAGTGGGAACGTATAGCGGCAGTATTAAAATCGCAGACTCCCCAAAACTCTTTATTATTATTGAAAAGAGTGTGCGAGCCCCTTATGCGATAACAGCCGCAGGACAGCGCAGTCTGTCACTCATTAGTGCCCCAGAAGGCGCCCGCGCTGTGGGGGTGAAGGGGTTAAGCTTCTGCCTGCGGGCTAGAAGCGACTCACCCAGCTGGTAACAGTGTAACATCTTGCCGGGAGGGGAGGAGGGAGAAGAGACAGAAGAAGCTTTCAGCCTGCTTCTTTAATGGCCGCCGCGCTGTGCCTCCGTGTGCTCCATGAGGGAAGCCGGAAATGGAGACAGCAGTAAAGCGCGCGCTCAGAGCGGCGCGAAAATTCAAATAAAAAGGCGCGCACTCCTCTCCTATGTCCTGCAGGCATCCACCTGCGGACAAAAAACACAGTCACCGACATGTAATGTACAGCGGCTGCCGCAGCAGTCGCTTAATCGCTCACACACACATTAATAAAAATGTGAGGTAAAAATGTGAGGTACTCACCAGCCGAAGCGCCACAGGGACCCCCAGGGGTTTCTGGCGCTATGCCCATGCTTCCCCCCCAGGGCGGGGGAAGCAGTGACCCCTGCAGCGCGGTTTGCGCCCCCGCCAGGGAAGCCATCCTCATCCCCCCGGGCCGGCAGGGTTCTGCAGGGACCACCATTAGGGTAATACAGATCCGCCAAGGGAGAGGTGGGAGTCCAGCAGCGCTGAGACTCCTGAGACCTCTAGACCACATTTGGTGATCCAAGTCTCTTGTCCAATAAAAAATAATAAAATCTTCTGAGGAGCTGCTTCCAGCAGCGACTATCCTCTGAGACCTCAAATTGTAAACTGAAGAGCTGAGTAGGAGGAGCCCGAGCTGGAGGGGCCGGTCAACACTCTTTTTAATCTGAGGTGTCAATCCTATCTGGGCTCCGCCTACCCACTAGTAATGACTGTGGCTCTCTTCCTTCCATCTGCAGCTGAAATTATATTTTCACATGAGCTGCTGCCCTCTGGTTTTTATGTGTGTTTGATAGATGTTTTTATCACAGACAGAAATATAATTGCAAACATATGAGTAACAAAAGCGGATATTGCCAGTTAGAATGAGTTAATGCAGCAAGTCAATATTTGCAGTTTTGACCCTTCTTCTTCAGGACCTCTGCAATTCTCCCTGGCATGCTCTCAATCAACTTCTAGACCAAATCCTGACTGATCGCAGTCCATTCTTGCACAATCAATGCTTTCATTTTGTCAGAATTTTTAGATTTTTGTTTGTCCACCCGTCTCTTGATGATTGACCACAAGTTCTCAATGGGATTAAGATCTGGGGAGTTTCCAGGCCATGGACCCAAAATCTCTATGTTTTGTTCCCTGAGCCATTTAGTGATCACCTTTGCTTTATGGCAAGGTGCTCCATCATGCTGGAAAAGGCATTGTTGATCGCCAAACTGCTCTTGGAGGGTTGGGAGAAGTTGCTCTTGGAGGACATTCTGGTACCATTCTTTATTCATGGCTGTGTTTTTAGGCAAGACTGTGAGAGAGCCGATTCCCTTGGCTGAGAAGCAACCCCACACATGAATGGTTTCAGGATGCTTAACAGTTGGCATGAGACAAGACTGGTGGTAGCACTCACCTTGTCTTCTCCGAATGTGGCGTTTTCCTGATGTCCCAAAAATCGAAAAGGGGATTCATCAGAGAAAATAACTTTACCCCAGTCCTCAGCAGTCCACTGCCTGTACCTTTTGCAGAATATCAGTCTGTCCATGATGTTTTTTCTGGAGAGAAGTGGCTTCTTTGCTGCCCTCCTTGAGACCAGGCCTTGCTCCAAGAGTCTCCGCCTCACAGTGGTGCAGATGCACTCACACCTGCCTGCTGCCATTCCTGAGCAAGCTCTGCACTGCTGGTAGCCCGATCCCGCAGCTGAAACACTTTTAAGAGACGGTCCTGGCGCTTGCTGGTCTTTCTTGGGCGCCCTGGAGTCTTTTTGGCAACAATGGAGCCTCTCTCCTTGAAGTTCTTGATGATGCGATAGATTGTTGACTGAGGTGCAATCTTTCTAGCTGCAATACTCTTCCCTGTTAGGCCATTTTTGTGCATTGCAATGATGACTGCACGTGTTTCTTTAGAGATAACCATGGTTAACAGAAGAGAAACAATGATGCCAAGCACCAGCCTCCTTTTAAAGTGTCCAGTGGTGTCATTCTTACTTAATCATGACAGATTTATCTCCAGCCATGTCCTCATCAACACCCACACCTGTGTTAATGGAGCAATCACTGAAAAGAGGTTAGCTGGTCCTTTTAAGGCAGGGCTGCAATGATGTTGAAATGTGTTTTGGGGGATAAAGTTCATTTTCTAGCCAAATATTGACTTTGCAAGTAATTGCTGTTAAGCTGATCACTCTTTATAACATTCTGGAGTATATGCAAATTGCCATTAGAAAAAGTGAAGCAGTAGACTTTGTAAAAATTAATATTTGTGTCATTCTCAAAACTTTTGTCCATGACTGTAATGTAGTGTATATTATTATTATTATTATTATACATTTATATAGCGCCATTTATTCCATGGCGCTTTACATATGAAAAGGGGAAAATATAGACAGGTACAATAAACATGTGCTGGACAAGGGACACACAAGTACAGAAGGAGAGAGGACCCTGCCCGTGAGGGCTCACAGACTGCAGGGATGGGTGAGAATACACTAGGAAAGGGTAGAGCTGGTCGTACGATGGTTCAGTACACTGAGGATCATTGCAGGTTGTAGGCTTGTCGGAACAGGTGGGTCTTCAGGTTTTTCTTGAAGGTCTCCGTTGTTGGTGAAAGTCTGATGTTTTGCGGCAGGGAGTTCCAGAGTATGGGGGAAGCCCGGGAGAAGTCTTGTATGCGGTTGTGGGAAGAAGAGATGAGGGGGGAGTCGAGAAGGAGATCTTGAGAGGATCGAAGGTTGCGTGTAGGTAGGTAGCGGGAGACCATGTCACAGATGTATGGGGGAGAAAGGTTGTGGATGGCTTTGTATGTCATGGTTAAGGTTTTGAACTGGAGCCTCTGGGCAATAGGGAGCCAGTGAAGGGCCTGGCATAGGGGGGAGGCTGGGGAATAGCGGGGAGACAGGTGGATTAGTCGTGCAGCTGAGTGTAGGATGGACTGGAGTGGTGTCAGAGTGCTAGAGGGGAGGCCAGACAGTAGGAGGTTGCAGTAGTCGAGGCGGGAGATAAGGGCATGCACTAGTGTTTTTGTGGTTTCATGGTTGAGGAATGAGCGGATCCGGGAAATATTTTTGAGTTTGAGGCGGCAGGAGGTGGCGAGGGCTTGGATATATTAATAAACTTACCTACTGCTGCTTTCTCCAGGATCCAGCGCCGTTCTCTCCTCTTCTGAGTGACCTCACCGTTATACAGACTCTCCGGGTCACAGTACACTTAGCAGGAAGCTCCATAGACTTACAGAGACTTCTGTCTCATGCATAGAGTGAACCGGATAGCCTGCAGAGTGGCGAGTCACTTAGAAGAGGAGTAGAATGGCGCTGGATTCCAGAGAAGATGGTGGTGGAGAGTACAATAACACACCACATGCACATATACGTACATACTGTATGTCTATTAAAAAAAATCTTCATGGGAATGCTTCTTTAAAGGGAATTCGTCAGTAAAATCAAACCCCAAACTGCACATTTGGGCATTCAAGTCTTTAAAATCAAACTCCATTGACACTTTTAAATCTTCCATCTGTAATTGCATTCCGAAGTACATAGCATTTTAATTCATATTGCTGTTGGTGTAATACAGAACTTAAAGGGGTTGCCCAGTCCAAACCGATAAGTCTGCAGTCACTCTGCGTGACTGCAGACTAATGAATCCCCGCAGCGCTGCTCTGTGCGCTGCAGGGATTCACCGATTTCTGAGTGAGGCCGGGAAGGTATGTATGCGTCATATTTACTCACATGCGGAAGCCGCCTAGTGGCCATGGCCTTGCTCCATATACTTGTATTGAGTTGAGCTGCAACCCATCTTGTGACGCGGCTGTCCAGTGGGTGTGGACGACTAGAGGGCACAGCCTCGCTCGATAAAAGTGTATTGAAGCAGGCCGAGTCCACTGGCCAGGAGTATGTATAACTCATACAAACCCTCAGGTCGCGACTCAAAAACCGGCATATCCCCTCAGCGCACAGTGTGTGCACTGGGAGGTAATCCTAAATCTTAAGTCACACAGAGTGACTGCAGACCTATTGATTTGGACTGGACAACCCCTATAAGCAAACCTTCTTATTTTGTGCACTTGCCATACATGCTTAGGTCAGAACAAGGCAAGATATAAAAGGTATTTACCCACGCTCAGAATGATCTCAGCGGTGGCCAGCACGCCCTGCACTTGGACACTTAAGTGCATACCACTCAGACTAGCGGCGGATACCAAGTCTGAAGCAAAATTGGTCCTGCTCACTGATATTTCAGTTCACACTGGTTGCCCCATGTGAATCTTCAGCACAGCGCAAATCCTTTTGCCTTCTATGTAGGACACAATCTCTTTTTGCTCTTCTAGTACGTTACTGAAGAAGGTCAAAACCGACCGAAACGTTTACTTAACGGTGTTCTATAATAAAAAACTATCCACTATAGCTAAGTTGAGTGCGAGGTTTATATGCTACAAAATATAACCCTAGCAGTCAGGGCTGTGGAGTCGGTAAGCCAAACCTCCAACTCCTCAATGTCCCTGACTCAGACTCCACAGCCCTGGTCACTACTGTACATGTACATAAAGTGAGGCACAGATTCATCTCACCTAAAAGCCGAGACTCTTAGATCAGGAACAGAACAGATATCTATAGGACATTTCATAACGTTCCCAAATTCTTCATTTACAGCACATAATAAATTGAGCACAGTAGTACAATGCATTATCTATTTTAGGAGTTGGCTCCAATGCCACAGCCCTGCTGGTAGTAACCCTCTTCAGTAGCATTGGGAAATACACCAATGAACATACATAAAAAGAGGCAATTCTGTGGACTAATTTTACATTGTTGTGTGACATTTGACACACGGATCTCAGGTTCTTATCTTATACTGGATAGTATACTATCATGCATGAAACGTACAAGCATAATTTGCGCCAAATGAATCATTACACTGTTCTACAGCCAAATAGGGTCAGTTAAACTTATTAACTAACTTTACAGTGGTGAAAACGAAAATAATGCTTAATTTTATTTAATGCTTAACTTTATTTTAGTAGTTTATTGAGCCATCAGTACTGCATAATCTCAGAGTGAACAAAAGAAACCCGCCATCTCAGGCCCGAAGATGCAATCCTAAGATTGCATTGAAAAGACTTGGCACTCAAATTGATGAATGGTGAAATAGTTTCTTTAATGGTTGCAATCATAAAGTTGAATGTTTTCCATCTTGTACCCAGACCTTCATCAGAAGATCAAAGTAAAAATGCATCACTTGGCTTGATAAATACGCCCGCTATCAGTCACACCGCATTATTTGTTACCCTTATGGCTTACTTAGAAATGCCTGACTTGCACTGACAAAGTAAATAATGTATGCAATATACAAAGGCATGTAAAAGTTTGGGCACCCCTGGTCAAAATTACTTTTATTGTGAACAGTTAAGCAAGTTAAAGATGAAATGATCTCTAAAAAGGCTAAAGTTATAGATGACACATTTCCTTTGTATTTTAGGCAAATTATATATACAAAGTCATTTTTTTCCATTTTAAAAATCACAAAAAAGGAAAATGGGCTGAAGCAAAAGTTTGGGAACCCTTGGAGATTTGTGCATTCAGTTAACTTTGAGGACGTTTCAGACATTGATTACCCTGTTAGGGTTATGGCTTGTTCACCATCATCATTAAGAAACGCCAGGTTATGCAAATTTCCCAGCTTTATAAAAACCCAGCCTCCTCTAATCTTGTGCCAAAAACAGCAGCCATGGGTTATTCTAAGCAGCGGTCTAGCACCCTGAAAATGAAACTGGTGGAGACCCACAAAGCAAGAGAAGGCTATAAGAAGATAGCAAAGTTTTCAAGTTGCCCTTTCCTCAGTTTGAAATGTAATTAACATATGGCAGTTAAGATGAACAGTGGAGGCCAAGATAAGGCCCAGAATACCAAGAAAAATTTGTGAGAGCTGCGCGTAGGATTGGTAGAGAGGCAAATCAGAACCCCCATTTGACTGCGAAAGACCTTCAGAAAGATTTAGCAGACTCTGGAGTTGTGGTACATTATTCTTCTGTTCAGGGACACCTGCAAAAATATGGCCTTCATGGAAAAGTCACCAGAAAAAAACCTCTCCTGCATCCTCATCATAAAAGTCAGCATCAGAAGTATACAAAAGAACATCTAAACAAGCCTGATTCATTTTGGAAACAAGTGGCGTGGACCGATAAAGGTAAAAATAGTACTCTCTGGCCACAATGATTAAAAGGTATGTGTGGAGAGAAAAAAAGGGCACAGAATTCTAAGAAGAGAACATCTCACCAACCATTAAGTATGGGTGGATGAATTATGCTTTTGGGGTTGTGTTGCAGCCAATGGCACAGGGAATATTTCAATGGTAGAGGGAAGAACGGATTCAATGAAATTTCAACAAACTCTTGATGCAAACATCATCTGTAAAAAAGCTCAAGTTGAAAAGATGATGGCTTCTACATATGGATAATGATCCTAAACACAAGTCAAAATCCACAATAGACTACTTCAAGAGAGCTGGAAGAATTTTCCAAGGAAAGAATGGATGAAAATTCCTCAAAGAAGAATTGAAAGACTCTTGGCTGGCTACAAAAAGCATTTACAAGCTGTGATACTTAAAAAATGTTGTGCTACTAGGTACTAACCATGCAGTGTGTCCAAACTTTTGCTTCAGCCCATTTACTTTTTTTTTTTTATTTATAAAATGTGAAAGATTAAAATCTCTATATATTTTTGCCTAAAATTCAAAGGAAATGTGTCATGTTTAACTTTAAGCCTTTTAGAGATCATTTAATCTTCAACTTGCTCAACTGTTCACAACAACAGTAATTTTGACTAGGGGTGCCCAAACTTTTACATGCCACTAAATGTGGCAAAGTGATTAGACTCCAATGATTAGGAATGCCTACAACCTGTACATCGGCTGCAGTAGTAGTAAAAATCACTTTGATATCATAGAAACAATACCCAATTGACAATTTTCATTGTTATACAGGGATTCAACATATCAAAATAATTAAAGGGAATCTGTCAGAAGGATTTCACTTCTCAAACTATTTATATGTGCACGTAGCACTTTTAAACACAAGTCCAACAATAACTTTACATGGCCAGCCCATTCTTCCATTACTGAGAAATCAGCATTTTAATTGATATGCAAATGAGGCTGAAGATCTGAAGTCTCTGTCACTCCAGTTCTATTTCCCAGTAACAGAGGAATGGATGGCCTTGCAAAAAGGTATGACTGGATTCGTCTTTGAAAGAGAAAAATAAGCATTTTTTTTTTTGAGGAGGCAAAGATTTCCTTTAGGAAATGGAACATTCCATTTCTCAACAAGACATCTTCTGAAACTTTGTAGAGTTAACCGCTTCCTGCCTCAGTCAATTTCAATTTACATTTCTGCTTTTTTCCCTCCCAGTCTCTTCCAAATGCCATAACTTTTCTATTTTTTGTCTACTTATATGTAGATCTTGTTTTTTTGCTGGACGAGTTGAGCGTTTGATTGACATCATTCATTATATGATAAAATGAATCATATAATGTACTGGAAAACAGTGTGAAAAATTCCAAATTAAGTGAAATTACAAAAAAAAAAAATGCAATTCTGACAATGTTTTTATGGTACGTTGTAGAGCCTCCTTTTCTGACAATTACAGCTGCAAGTCGCTTTGGATAAGTCTCTATGAGCTTTCCACATCTTGTCACGGAGATTTTTTCCCATTCCTCAAGGCAAAACTGCTCAAGCTCCTTAAAGTTAAATGGTTTCTTTTGGTGAACAGAAATCTTCAAGTCTGACCACAGATTCTCAATGGGATTAAGGTCTGGGCTTTGACTAGGTCATTCCAAACATTTGCACATTTTCCCTTAAACTACTCGAGTGTTGCTTTAGCAGTATGCTTTGGGTCATTGTCTAGTTGGAAGGTGAACCTCCGTCCCAGTCTCAAATCGCTGAAGGACAAACAGGTTTTGCTCAAGAATATCCCTGCATTTTGCACCATCCATCATCCCCTCTGGTCGGACAATTTTCCCTGTCCCTGCTGCAGAAAAACATCCCCACAGCATGATGCTTTCACCACGTTTCACTGTGGGGATGGTGTTCTGGGGTGATGAGCTGTGTTGGTTTGGCGCCAGACATAGCATTTACCTTGGTGGCCAAAAAGTTGAATTTTGGTCTACCATACATCTGGGGAGTTTCCCCACATGTCTTGAGGCAAATTCAAAATGAGCCTTACAATTTGTGTGTGTAAGTAAAAGCTTTTTTTCTGCCCACTCTTGCATAAAGGCCCCCTTTATAAAGTGAATGGCTTATTGTGATCATATGGACAGATACTCCAGTCTCCGCTTGGGAACTTTGCAGCTCCTTCAGGGTTACCTTTGACCTCTGTGCTACCTCTCTGAATAATGTCCTTGCCCAGGCTGAGAGTTTTGGTGGCCAGCCTTCTCTTGGCAGATTTGTTGTGGAACCATGTTTTTTCCATTTGATGATAAATGGGTTTGATGGTGCTCCGGGGGATCATCAGAGATTGGGATTTTTTTTTTTTATATAACCCAACCCTGACTCGTACTTCTCAACAACTTTGTCCCTGACTTGTTTGGAGTTCTCCTTGGTCTTCATAGTGTTGTTGGGTTAGTGGTGCCTCTTGCTTAATGGTGTAGCAGCCTCCGTGGCCTTTCAGAAAAGGTGCGTATATACAGACCATATGACACTTCGACTGCACTAAGGTGGACTTCCTTTGACTAAACATTTGACTTATGAAGGTAATTGCTTGCACCAGAAATTTTTAGGGCCTTCATTGCAAAAGGGTTAATACATAAGCATATGAAAAATTTTAATCATTTGATCCCATAAATTTAAAACACAGGCTGTAATGTAAGAAAATAGGTAAAAGGCTAAAGGGGTGAATACTTTTGCGAGCCACTGTACATTCACTATGTAATACAAATGACCTGATATCAAGATTCTCAAGGTCAGTACAATTTACATTTTAATTTTACGTCTGATAGAGCAGTGCGAGGGCTTGTGTTTTGCAGGGTGATCAGAGGACATAGTGATAACATTTTGGTATTGCTTTTTATTTCATTTTTTTTTTTTTTTAAAAAGGCAGTTTTGTTGCTTTGATAATTTTCATATGGCATTTACCGATAGGGTGAATTAATTTCATAGTTTGATAGATCACACTTTTATGGATGAAATGATACCACATGTGTATTTTTTTATTAATGGGGAAAAGGGTGGTGATTTGAATTTTTAAAGCATTTTTTTCCTTTTTACTGTATCAGTTTCCTCATGGGACTTCAACCTGTCATCTGTTAGAGGTATGATATTAGCTTATAAGCCCACCTCGCTGTAAATGTACGGTAGATGGAAGAGGTGAATGCAAGACATTTGATAAATACGGAACGGTAGAGTTGAAATAAATACACAACAGATTTGGTGCAAATGTATTAAATTTTTGATAAATGTGGGCCACTGTTACATATAGAAAATGTAATTTCTCCATGTATTGTTCTACATTCCTGTAGCACACAAGTGATGATCACAACCAATACATCATAAATATGCACACATTAGTATAAAAAAAATTTAACATAAAACTATTGTTGACCAATAGACTGTTGGCCAGACACTGAGCATTACACCCATCTGTGTGCATTTATAACTATAGGCAGCCACCCCCTCCCTACATGAATGGTAGGTGCGTGCGTGGTTTCTTCAGTATATTGCACCAGTTCTGCCTCTGCCTACATCATGGGGGTCTGCTGTACCTTGTAGTGCTTTAGATTTGTGACTTGGTGTTGGTAAATACGGCTGTCTTTTTTCTGTGAATTTTTTTTTTTAATGAAACTAAATGATCAAAAAGAAAATGTATATTTCACATCACAGTAATTCTATGTGCAAAATACTATAACACACATATGACATTTTGCAATAAGACCATGTTTAGCAGCATTTTATCCCTGCTTGGGAGATGTTGTGACTGGTTACCTTTTAGATCTGGTCGGTTACGAACACCAACAGACACAAAGAAGCAATCCATATCCACATGAATAATGCATTTCTGGCACTTGGAATTGGCGGAGGCAGGCATAGCTCCTAAAAATGTTAAAAAAAAAAAAAAAAAAAAGTTATATGGATAGAATAGAATAGCATCAGCAAACTTCAGATAAATGAATAATGCAGGCAAATATAAGAAACTTTGGACTACATCTTATCAGAGAAATTTGCTGTTTGGAAAGCTTCCTTTATTTTTTTTTTTAAATCAGATAAATTTTTATAGAATTTTTCAACATACAACAAAAGACAACATCCATCCAATCCCCCTCCACCCCTCCTTGCTCCAGACCACATAGCGATTAGCAAGTATCTTATTATATTAATCAGCATATTTAAGCTGAATATGGCAATCTGTGCACTCATGCGCAAATAAACATTATGAAAGATAAGTCCCAAGTCTCCAAGTTCTTTAGTTTTCACAAGAAACAGGATGGACATCATGGAAACAGATTTTATATGCATCACTCCAAGGACCTTAAATCAGACATATCTAAGGTTTGGAAAGCTTCCTTCTTCTAGACGATTGTGGTCTTGCCTCTGTAGTGGTTCACAGCGCTCTCTTGGCGAAATCAGAACTCCTCCATTGCTATTCTTGTTTTAAGAAATGGAAATCTAATGTCACTGCTCGTCTATAGGACCCTTCAGATCATCACACAAGTCATGGCTGTTACGCAAGTTATGATGCCAACATGCATAAAGCCTTCTTCATTTTATATTTTTATGGGCCAAGAACTTACACACAAGTAGTTGCTAACTACCTGCCTGTTGTGCCCGGATATAATCTCTGCCAGCTAAGAGTGGTTACAGACAGCTCCTGCTGGAGATCCCATGGCTTCCGGTGACATCATCTCAACAAAGCAGCTGCTTCTCTATCGCTCTGCTCTGTTGACGGGGCGTGACTGCCAATGTCATGCTGATTGACGGCCGGCTCCCTGATGCCTATCTGTGGGAAGCAGACTGTCAATCAGCATGCCGTCAGCAGACATGCCCCGTCGACAGAGCAGCTCCAAAGAGGAAGAGCTTCTCTGTTAACGTGAAGCTGCAAAATCGTTGGCAGGAAACTGACCGCTCTGACTAAGCGCTATACAGAACAGGCAGGAAGTTAGGAACGACCTGTCAGCTCTTAAGTCCATGAAAAAAAACAAAAACAAACACATAACCCCCATTAAAGCGAATAAATAGGATCACAGTGATCAAACAAATAAAACATGCAGGCCACAATTCATCATTTGCGGAGTTTCTTTTTGTAAATCCCTTTCCTTTTTGTCTTGTGGTATTAGTTTCTGTCGTGAACTGTTTTTCTGACTTTTGGCGCCAAGTCACTTTCCGCAAAATAGAGAAAAAATTGAGGCAAAATACTGGCCACAAAAAAAAAAAACACCAGGGGAGGACCAAACTGGACTTAAAAATTCGCAATTGAATAAGGTGAAAACATTTGGAATCGCTACACAAAACAAAACACACAAAAGGAGAGAACGCATAAAATATACGGTACTTAAAGAAGGATCAAATAGTATAATGAATTGTGTGCAAAAGAAAGCGGGGGGTGCAAAACACACAAAACTAAGGTTTTGTTCAGATTACGCTATCTTTTGTCGGAGATACAATCATGGCAGAAAGTGTTGGCAACCTTGAAATTGTTCAAGAAAATTAAAGTATTTGTCCCAGAAAGTTATTGCAATTACAAATGTCTTGTTATACACGTTTATTTCCTTTGTGTGTATTGGAACACCACAAAACAACAGAGGGAAAAAAAGAAAATTGGACATAATTTCACACTAAACCCCAAAGCTGGGCCGGATAAAATTGTTTGCACCCTCAACTTAATATTTGGTTGCACACCCTTTGGAATAAATAACTGCAATCAATCACTTCCTATAACCATCAACAAGCTTCTTACACCTCTCAACTGAAATTTTGGACCACTCTTCTTTTTCAAACTGCTCCAGGTCTCTTGTATTTGAAGGAGCCTTCTTCCCAACCGCAATTTTAAGATCTCTCCATAGGTGTTCAATGGGATTCAGATCCAGACTCATTGCTGGCTACTTCAGAACTCTCCAGCACTTTGTTTCCATCCATTTCTGGGTGCTGCTTGAAGTAGGTTTCTGGTCATTGTCCTGCTGAAAGACCCATGACCTAGGATGCAAACCCAGCTTTCTGACATTGGGCACTACAATGCGACCCAAAATCCTTTGGTAATCTTCATGATGCCGTGCACACAATCAGGGCACCCAGTGCCAGAGGCAACAAAACAACCTCAAAAAAACTTTGAACATCCACTTTATTTGACTGTAGGTATTGTGTTCTTTTGTTTATAGGTCTCATTCGGTTTTCGGTAAACAACAGAGTGATGTGCTTTATCAAAAAGCTCTATCTTGGTTTCATCTGTCCACAAGAAGTTTTCCCAGAAGGATTTTGGCTTACTCACTTACAGTTTGGCAAACTTCAGTGTAGCTTTTTCAGGTCTCTGTGTCAGCAGTGGGGTCCTGGGTATCCTACCATAGCGTTTCCTTTATTTCAAATGTCGACGGATAGTTTGCGCTGACACTGATGCACCCTGAGCCTGCAGGACAGCCTGAATTTCTTTGGAACTTGATTGGGGCTGCTTATCCACCATCCGGACTTTCCTGCATTGCAACCTTTCAATTTTTCTATGCTGTTCACTTTCAGGGAGATTAGCTACAGTGGCATAGGTTGTAATTTTCTTGATTGTGTTGCGCACCGTGGACAACGCAACATCAAGATCTCTGGAGATGGAGTTGTAACCTTGAGATTATTGATATTTTTCTACAATTTAGGTACTAAAGTCATCAGACAGTTATCTTCTTTTTGTTCTCCATGCTTAGTGTGGCACATACAAACACACAATGCAAAGATTGAGTCAACTTCTCCCCTTTTAATCTGGTTTCAGGTGTGATCATCATATTGCCCACACCTGTTGCTTGCCACAGGTGAGTTTGAACGAGCATTACATGTTTGAAACAAAGTTGTTTATCCACAATTTTTGAAAGGTGGCAACAAATTTGTCAGGCCCATTTTTGGGGTTTTATGTGAAATTATGTCCAATTTGACTTTATTTCTGTTTTGTTTGTTTTTTGTGTGTGTTGTTCCAATACACACAAACTATTTAAACATGTGCATAACAAAATGTGCGATTGCAAAAATTTTCTAGAATACTTAATTTTTAATTGCAAGGGTGCCAACACTTTCAGCCATGACTGTGTATACGATGGAAGGATTTGATGTCCACCTCCGAAATACGCCACTCTATAGGAATACATTGTTCATAGGCTTTCTATTCCTTTTATTGGAAACCTCTGAATAGAAAAACAGACGACCAGTTTTTTTCTATACAGTTCAAAATTTATAGAGATTGGTCTGTATCTCTATGGAGCGATTATTGACCTATGGCTTTCCAAGCATGCACAGATTGTGAACGAAGCCTACCATTAAACATGAATGTTTAATACCTTCTTATACTTTGCAATATAAAATTAACATTAGGGTCACAAAAATGTAGTAAATCCATGCCTCAATCAGATCATGCAATAAAAGTGTAAGATAATCAATCATGTACTTCTGGGGTCATCCTAGTTTTGTACTTGTTATTCCATTTATGGTTTTGTTCCATTAACGGATTGTGGGACTGTACTTGATTTACTCCAGTAGCAATTTCTACCATTATATGCTGTTACGATAAATCAGGTACATGCAGAAAAGACAGACACATAAAGATATCATATACAGAGAAATGAGGGGAGCAAATAGTGCAGGAAAATTGATTAAGAGAAAGCAAAAACAGGCAGCGAGTGATATGCCGGGATAATTTTGTTCTAGAACGTTTGCTCTGAAATTGTCCTACAGCATGTGAAAAAGCTTACTAGTGTGACAATGTTATTGCAGAGAATCCCACTACAGATAAATGCAAAGCATCTCCACCTATTTAATATAGTTTATATACAGCTTTAGAATTAGTGGGGACACACCGCTAATATATGGTGCCATTGCCTTTACCAGTTTTCTCTGCTGACTTGAGCCCAAGTCGCCCCGCTGTGCACAAAATTTCTGGATAGCTCCATCGACTTGAATAGAGCCAGGCTGCAGTTCTCTGCACAGCCAGGTGGCTGGGGGCACCACTGAGCAGGAAAAACACTAAAAGAGTAACCACAGGACAGTAGCGCTGTTTCCCGGCTGATCAGAAAGCAATGATGTATCCTAGATTTAATCCCTTTCCCACCTTAGACGTATACTTATGTCAAATGTGGGCTTCCCATGTTTGCTGCAGGCTCCGGAGGTGAGCCAGCAACTTTTCCAGCACATGTCAGCTGATTTTATCAGCTGACATGTGCCCTTAACAGCCACGGGTGGAATTGCAATCCACCAGCGGCTGTTAACATGTTAAATGCCGCTGTCAATCTCTGACAGCGGCATTTAACATGCTCGCGTCGGAAGCGCGTCACTAATCCCGCTAAAGCCCTGCTCTATGTAGCACAAGCGATCGGATGATCGCAGCTCCTAGTCTCCCATGGAGACTATTGAAGTAAAAAAAAAATGTTTTTTAAAAATATTAAAAAAAAACATTTGGTATCGCCGCGTTCAGAATCACCCAATCAATATATAAAAAGAATTAATCCGACAGGTAATCGGCGTAGCGAGAAAAAAAATCAAAACGCCAGAATTACTTTTTTTTGGTCACCACAACATTGCATTAAAACAATCAAAAGATAGTATCTACACCAAAATGGTATCGATGGCGCAAAAAATAAGCCCTCACCCAGCCCCAGCTCATAAAAAATGGAACATTTTTTTTTTTTTTAAGAGACTTATTTTTCATCACTTCAATAAAAAAGAACCTATACACATTTGGTAATGACCTGAAGAATCATAATGGCAGGTCAGTTTTAGCATTTAGTGAACATGGTAAAATAGCAAAACAAAAAACAATTGTGGAATTGCATTTTCTTGCAATTTCACCATACTGGGAATTTTTTTCCCGTTTTCCAGTCCACTATATGGCAAAACCAATGGTGACGTTAAAAAGTACAACTCATCCCGCAAAAAAAAAACAAGCCCTCACATGGCGATATTGACTGAAAAAATAAAAAGTTATGGCTCTGGGAAGAAGGGGAGCAAAAAACAGAAAAACCCAAGGTGGTAAAGGGGTTGAACACCTTTAATATTTTGAGCTTCAATTGAAAATAATGAAAATAATTTATTTTTCATTATGCATCTTATTTTTAACAACCCACAGCTGCTTTAGTGCGAGATATAGAAACATGTCTGCGGCACAACAGCACATTTCATGGCTTGCCACCAAAGCCAATTGTTGCACATACACCGTCGTTCTATATTGAAATGAAAGCAAGTTACAGAAATATACAAAGCTAAGAGGCATAGGTAACACTAGAGAAGACAGAGAAAGGATTTTGAAGGATCTAGAGAAGCTTGAACAATGGGCAGTGACTAATAGAATGGTATTTAACAGGGAGAAATGCAAGAATCTATATCTGGGCAAGAGAAACGAAAATTACATCTACCAAATGGGAGGAATAGAACTAAAACAGCACACGTGAAAAAGACTTGGGTATAGATCAAAGATGCACATGAGTCAACGGTGTGATGTAGAAGCAAAAAAGGCAACCAGTTCTGGGATGCTTTAAAAGAAGCAGAGTCTAGATCATGGGATAATTTCCCTCTATTCCTCCTTGGTTAGACCTCATCTGTCTCCAGCTGTATGTTTTTTCCTGAGGAAAAAGTGCATTATACTTCAAAACCATGTTTAACCCCTTCCTTACCAATGACGGAATAGTACGTCATCGGTAAGGATCCCCTGCTTTGAGGTGGGCTACCGGCGGTGAGCCCACCTCAAAGTCACGACATGTCAGCTGTTATAAACAGCTGACATGTGCCCGCAATAGGAGCGAGCGGAATTAACTAGTTAAATCCCGCTGTCAAAGCTGACAGCGGGAATTTAACTAGCGCTTCCGGCCGCCGGGCCGGGAATGAGTGCATCGCTGACCCCGTCACGTGATCGGGGTCGATAACGCGTTGCCTTGACAACCAGGTCTCATAGAGACCTCTATGGTTGTTGCCGGCACATTGCTGTGAGCGCCGCCCGGTGGTCGGCGGTCATAGCAATGCAGTAAATCTGCTACATATGGGCGATCTGCTCATCGCCCATATGTGGCAGAGTCGATCGCGCTATGGCAGCTTCTAGCCTCCTATGGAGGCTATTGAAGCATGCCAAAAGTAAAAGAAAAAAAGTTTAAAAATTAAAAAAAACATAAAAGTTTCACCCCAATCAAAATAAAATAAAAAAAAAAAAAAAGTCACACATACACATTTTTAGTATCGCAGCATTCAGAATCGCCCGATCTATCAATACAAAAAAAGGATTAACCCGATTGGCATAGCGAGAAAAAAAAATCAAAAACGCCAGATTTAAGTTTTATTGGTCGCTACGACAATGCATTAAAATGCAATAACGGGCGATCAAAATAACGGATCTACACATAAATGGTACACTCAAAAACGACCGCTCGGCACGCAAAAAATGAGCCCTCACCCGGCCCCATATCACGAAAAATGGAGACGCTACGGGTCTCGGAAAATGGCACCATTTTTTTTTTTATTATTTTTAGCAAACTTTGGATTTTTTTTTCACCACTTAGATAAAAAAGAACCTAGACATGTTTAGTGTCTATGAACTCGTAATGACCTGGAGAATTATAATGGCAGGTCAGTTTTAGCATTTAGTGAACCTAGCAAAAAAGCCAAACAAAAAACAAGTGTGAGATTGCATTTTTTCTGCAATTTCACCGCACTTGGAATTTTTTTCCCATTTTCGAGTACACTACATGGTAAAATCAATGGTGTTGTTTAAAAGTACAACTCGTCCCACAAAAAATAAGCCCTCAAGTGGCCATATTGATGGAAAAATAAAAGTTATGGCTCTGGAAAGAAGGGGAGCGAAAAACGAAAAAAGCTCCGGGGGTTAAGGGGTTAATTAGCTCTCTGAAATTGCCATCTTCTATAATCAGCAGCGTTAACAAGTACACAAATCCTTCCTGGTTTCCGCTATCTCTACTGATCAGTCTCCCTGCAACCAAACTTTCTCCACTCCAATCCATCCTGATTGCGGAATCCAGGGTTGTATTTCTGTCCAGCTGCTCCACTGATGCCTCCATCTTGTGCCAGTCATTGTACTAGCTGCACATTCGCTACAGAATACAATGCAAGCTTATATCTCTCACCCACAAAGCTCTACACAGTGCTGCACCACGCTACATCTCCTCCTCATCTAAGTTTATCACCCTACCCGTGTTTTCCGCACTGCAACTAAACTAATTTAACCCCTTCACCCCCAAGGGTAGTTTGCACGTTAATGACCGGGCCAATTTTTACAATTCTGACCACTGTCTCTTTATGAGGTTATAACTCTGGAACGCTTCAACGGATCTTCGCGATTCTGAGATTGTTTTCTCGTGACATATTGTACTTCACGTTAGAAGTAAAATTTCTTCGATATACCTTGCGTTTATTTTTGAAAAAAACGCAAATATGGCGAAAATTTTGAAAATTTTGCAATTTTCAAACTTTGAATTTTTTTTTCCCTTAAAACAGAGAGATATGTCACACAAAATAGTTAATAAATAACATTTCCCACATGTCTACTTTACATCAGCACAATTTTGGAACCAAAATTTTTTTTTGTTAGGAAATTATAAGGGTTAAAAGTTGACCAGTGATTTCTCATTTTTACAACAAAATTTACAAAGCCATTTTTTTAGGGACCACCTCACATTTGAAGTCACTTTGAGGGGTCTATATGGCAGAAAATACCCAAAAGTGACACCATTCTAAAAACTGCACCCTCAAGGTACTCAAAACCACATTCAAGAAGTTTATTAACCCTTCAGGTACTTCACAGGAGCTGAAGCAATGTGGAAGGAAAAAATTAATATTTAACTTTTTAGCCACAAAAATGATCTTTTACAAACGTTTTTTTATTTTCACAAGGGTAAAAGGAGAAAATGGGCAGATAAAGTTGTTGTGCAATTTCTCCTGAGTACGCCAATACCCCATATGTGGGGGAAAACCACTGTTTGGGCACACGGCAGAGCTCGTAAGGGAAGGAGCGCCGTTTGACTTTTTCAAACTAAAATTGGCTTGAATTGAGATTGGACGCCATGTCGTGTTTGGAGAGCCCCTGATATGCCTAAACAGTGGAAACCCCCACAAGTGACACCATTTTGGAAACTAGACCCCCTAAGGAACTTATCTAGATCTGTTGTGAGCACTTTGAACCCCAAAGTGTTTCACAAAAGTTTATAATGCCTGGGTGTGAAAAAAAAAATTTTTTCCACAAAAATGATTTTTTAGTCCCAAATTTTTGATTTTTCCCAAGGAAATTGGACCCCAAAAGTTGTTTTCCAATTTGTCCTGAGTACGCTGATACCCCATATGTGGGGGGGGGAAACTGTTTGGGCGCACGGCAGGGCTTGGAAAGGAAGCAGTAACGTTTTGGAATGCAAACATTGATGGGGGTCATGTTCCATTTGTAGTGCCCCAGATGAGCCTAAACAGTGGAAACCCCCCACAAGTGACCCCATTTTGGAAGCTAGACCCCTAAGGAACTTATCTAGATCTTTGGTGAGCACTTTGAACCCCCAAGTGCTTCACACAAGTTTATAATGCCCGAGCATGAAAATAAAAAATCCTATTTTTTTCCCCAAAAATTATCTCTTAGTCACTAATTTTTTATTTTCCCAAGGGTAACAGGAGAAATTGGACCACAAAATTTGTTGTCCAATTTGTCCTGAGTACGCTGATACCCCATATGTGAGGGGGAACCACTGTTTGGGCGCATGGCAGAGCTCGGAATGGAAGGAGCACCATTTGACTTTTTCCAACCAAAATTGGCTGGAATTGAGATTGGACGCCATGTTGCATTTGGAGAGCCCCTGCTGTGCCTAAACAGTGGAAACCCCCCACAAGTGCCCCCATTTGGGAAACTAGACCCTCTAAGGAACTTATCTAGATCTTTGGTGAGCAATTTGAACCCCCAAGTGCTTCACACAAGTTTATAACGTAGAGCCGTAAAATTAAAAAATCATATTTTTTCCACAAAATTGATTTTTTCACCCCAATTTTTATTTTCCCAAGGGTAACAAGACTCCAAAAGTTATTGTGCAATTTGTCCTGAGTGCGCTGATACCCCATATGTGGGAGTAAACCACTGTTTGGGTGCATGGCAGAGTTTGGAAGGGAAGGAGCGCCGTTTGACTTTTTCAACGCAGAATTGGCTGGATGCCATGTCGTGTTTGGAGAGCTCCTGATATGCCTAAACAGTGGAAACCCCCCACAAATGACACCATTTTGGAAACTAGACCCCTCAAGGAACTTATCTAGATGTGTGGTGAGCACTTTGAACCCCAAAGTGCTTCACAGAAGTTTATAACGTACAGCCGTAAAAATAAAAAATCCTTTTTTTTTTTTTTTACAAAAACGATTTTTTTTGCCCCAATATTTTATTTTCACAAGGGTAACAGGAGAAATTGGACCCCAAAAGTTGTTGTCCAATTTGTCCTGAGTACGCTGATACCCAATATGTGGGAGTAAACTACTGTATGGGCGCACGTCGGGGCTCGGAAGGGAAGTAGTGACGTTTTGGATTGCAGACTTTGATGGAATGGTCTGGGGGCGTCATGTCGCATTTGGAGAGCCCCTGATGCGCCTAAACAGTGGAAACCCCCCACAAGTGACCCCATTTTGGAAAATAGACCCCATAAGGAACTTATCTAGAAGTGTGGTGAGCGCTATGAAGCTCCAAGTGCTTCACAGAAGTTTTATAACATACAGCCGTAAAAACAAAAAAATCATTTTTTTTTTACAAAAATGATTTTGTCGCCCCCAGTTTTTTATTTTCCCAAGGGTAACAGAAGAAATAGGACAAATTGCACAATAACTCTTGTGGTCCAGAGTACGCTGATACCCCATATGCGGGAGTAAACTACTGTTTGGGCGCATGGCAGAGCTCAGAAGTGAAGGAGCACCGTTTGACTTTTTCAACGCAGAATTGGCTGGAATTGAATCAGATGCATGTCACATTGGAGAGCCCTGATGTGCCTAAACAGCGGAAACCCCCCAATTCTAACTCCAACCTAACCCAACACACCCTACCTAGCCCCACCCTAACCACAAACCTAACCTAACACACCCTAACCGTAATCCCAACCCAATCCTAACGTTAGCGCCAACCCTAACCCTAACTTTAGCCGCAACCCTAACCCTAACGGGAAAATGGAAATAAATACATTTTTTTAATTTTATTATTTTTCCCTAACTAAGGGGGTGATAAAGGGGGGTTTGATTTACTATTTATAGCGGGTTTTTATGATTGGCAGCTGTCACGCTAAAAGATGCTTTTTATTGCAAAAAATAGTTTTTTTGCATCACCACATTTTGAGAGCTATAATTTTTGCATATTTTGGCCCACAGAGTCATGTGAGGTCTTATTTTTTGCGGTACGAGTTGACGTTTTTATTGGTACCATTTTTGAGCACGTGACATTTTTTGATCGCTTTTTATTTCGATTTTTGGGAGGTTAGAATGAACAAAAATCAGCAATTCATGAATTTCTTTTGGGGGAGGCGTTTGTACCGTTCCGCGTGTGGTAAAATTGATAAAGCAGTTTTATTCTTCGGATCAGTACGATTACGGCGATACCTTATTTATATCATTTTTTTATGTTTTGGTGCTTTTATAGCATGAAAACAATTTTATATAAAAAATTATTATTTTTGCATCGCTTTATTCTGCGAGCTATAACTTTTTATTTTTTCGCTGATGATGCTGTATGACGGCTCGTTTTTTGGGGACAAGATGACGTTTTCAGCGGTACCATGGTTATTTATCTCGGTCTTTTTGATCACGTGTTATTCCACTTTTTGTTCAGCGGTATGATGATAAAGCGTTGATTTTTTGCTTCGTTTTCTTTTTTTTTTTTTTTAAGGGGTTCATTAAAGGGGTTAACTAGTGGGACAGTTTTATAGGGGGGGTCGTTACGGACGCGGCGATACCAAATATGTGTACTTTTATTGTTTTGTTTTTTTATTTACAGGAAAGAATGAATTTATTGGGGAATATTTTTTTTTTTTTTTTATGATTTTTTTTTACCACTTTTTATTTTTATTTTTTTTACTTTTATACTTTGTCCCAGGGTGGGACATTACTGTATTTTAGCAGATCGCTGGTGTGACAGTGTGCACAGCACTCTGTCACACCAGCGATCGCTCTGGCACTGCTGCAAGCTTCCCCAGCGCCTGCTCTCAGCAGGCACTGAGGAAGCCGCCTCCCTGCAGGACCCCGGCGCCATCTTGGATCCGGGGACCTGGAGGGAGGACGGACCCTCGGAACAGCGCGACACATCGCGCTGCTCTGAGGGTCTCAGGGGAGCGTGCAGGGAGCCCCCTGCCTGCGCGATCCTCCCCTGTGCCCCAGGTACACCGCGATCATGTTTGATCGCGGTGTGCCAGGGGTTAATGTGCCGGGAGCGGTCCGTGACCGCTCCTGACACACAGTCACGGGTGTCAGCTGTGATAATCAGCTGACACCCGGCGGCGATCAGCTGCGCTCCACCCGGGAGCGCAGCTGATCGCCCATGACGTACTATTCCCTCCATGGGAATAAGGTCCAGGGTCACATGGACGGAATAGTACGTCTGATGGCAGAGAGGGGTTAAGACTAACACCCTCCATAATCCTAACCTCCCAATTCCATCTCCAAGACTTCTCTCATGCTGCGTCAGTCTTCTGGAATGCACTACCCTGGCCAACCGATTAATACCTAGCCTCCACGTTTTGAAGCGTGCTTTGACATCTCTTGACAAGCTTATCATCTTAATTCACTAACCTAACTCTCCCTTGTTCCCTCTTTCTACATTTTCCTCAGAATCTAGTGCCTCCTATTCATCTGTGTCCACATCATCCATGCATTCATGGAGGCTGAGCCATTCATAACGAGCACATTTTACCTATTGTGTCCCCATATTCCCTTACAGATTGCAAGCAGGACCCTCACTCCTCCTGTATCTGTTGAACTATGTGTCACTTTGTTATGTCTGTATGTTTGTACATGTCCCCGCTTAATAAATACAATTATTATAATTCGCTGGGCCCGTGTGATATGTGCGCTCTTAGTCTGCAATCAACTACACGTCATCTGTGCGCACTCAGCCACAGCAGAAGTTTGCAGAAACTATGCGATTAGAAGCAAACAAGACCAGAGATCAGGCTACATCAGGGGCATTTCTAGAATTTAGTTCTACAGGTCCTTCTCAAAAAATTAGCATATAGTGCTAAATTTCATTATTTTCCATAATGTAATGATTACAATTAAACTTTCATATATTTTAGATTCATTACACACCAACTGAAATTTGTCAGGTCTTTTATTGTTTTAATACTGATGATTTTGGCATACAACTCCTGATAACCCAAAAAACCTGTCTCAAAAAATTAACATATTTCAACCGTCCAATAAAATAAGTGTTTTTTAAAAACAAACAAAAAAAAACATCAAATAATAAAGTTCAGTTATGCACTCAATACTTGGTCGGGAATCCTTTTGCAGAAATGACTGCTTCAATGCGGCGTGGTATGGAGGCAATCAGCCTGTGACACTGCTGAGGTGTTATGGAGGCCCAGGATGCTTCGATAGCGGCCTTAAGCTCATCCAGAGTGTTGGGTCTTGCGTCTCTCAACTTTCTCTTCACAATATCCCACAGATTCTCTATGGGGTTCAGGTCAGGAGAGTTGGCAGGCCAATTGAGCACAGTAATACCATGGTCAGTAAACCATTTACCAGTGGTTTTGGCACTGTGAGCAGGTGCCAGGTCGTGCTGAAAAATGAAATCTTCATCTCCATAAAGCATTTCAGCCGATGGAAGCATGAAGTGCTCCAAAATCTCCTGATAGCTAGCTGCATTGACCCTGCCCTTGCTGAAACACAGTGGACCAACACCAGCAGCTGACATGGCACCCCACACCATCACTGACTGTGGGTACTTGACACTGGACTTCAGGCATTTTGGCATTTCCTTCTCCCCAGTCTTCCTCCAGACTCTGGCACCTTGATTTCCGAATAACATGCAAAATTTGCTTTCATCAGAAAAAAGTACTTGGGACCACTTAGCAACAGTCCAGTGCTGCTTCTCTGTAGCCCAGGTCAGGCGCTTCTGCCACTGTTTATGGTTCAAAAGTGGCTTTACCTGGGGAATGCGGCACCTGTAGCCCATTTCCTGCACACTCCTGTGCACGGTGGCTCTGGATGTTTCTACACCAGACTCAGTCCACTGCTTCCTCAGGTCCCCCAAGGTCTGGAATCGGTCCTTCTCCACAATCTTCCTCAGGGTCCGGTCACCTCTTCTCGTTGTACAGCGTTTTCTGCCACATTGTTTCCTTCCAACAGACTTCCCATTGAGGTGCCTTGATACAGCACTCTGGGAACAGCCTATTTGTTGAGAAATTTCTTTCTGGGTCTTACCCTCTTGCTTGAGGGTGTCAATGATGGCCTTCTTGACATCAGTCAGGTCGCTAGTCTTACCCATGATGGGGGTTTTGAGTAATGAACCAGGCAGGGAGTTTTTAAAAGCCTCAGGAATCTTTTGCATGTGTTTAGAGTTAATTAGTTGATTCAGAAGATTAGGGTAATAGGTCGTTTAGAGAACCTTTTCTTGATATGCTAATTTTTTGAGACAGGTTTTTTGGGTTATCAGGAGTTGTATGCCAAAATCATCAGTATTAAAACAATAAAAGACCTGACAAATTTCAGTTGGTGTGTAATGAATCTAAAATATATGAAAGTTTAATTGTAGTCATTACATTATGGAAAATGAAATTTAGCACTATATGCTAATTTTTTGAGAAGGACCTGTATATGAAAAGTGTATTTCCAAGATCACTTGAGTGGGATGGATTTTTAATTGTGATAAAACCCCTTTAAGCAGTTTACTACAAAGGAAACAAGTATACAGAGTAATATATCCAAAGCACGAGAACGCCACAAAATATTTAATGCAGCGTTTTACCTGTCTTCATTCTTTTTAACCTTTCCCGACCTGGAAAGCTGCCATTATATTGACTTTGTAGCTCACGTACAAACTCTGTGAACTCACACTTCCATGTCGATATATGATGCAGTCTAGAGTGAGAATAAAAGTCTGAAATAAAATTTGAGTCTGTGGTTTTAGGCAGTTGTGGAGAAGCTGCCTTACTAAGCAAGTCTATGGAGGTGCTTTTTGTGCTTGAAGGCCCCTGGAGCAAGTGGTGAGCACCATTGAGTTTAGTTTTATTGTGCAAATATGAGGCGGAGGCTGAGCTTGATTCTGTCCTGTGAAGATCCAATGAAATATCTAGGTGTCCATTGTTTGGTTGTAATTGCTCTAAAGTGCAGTCTGTACAGCCTACATTAGGCTTTTCCTGCTGACTCAATGACTGAAATCTACTTGTAGAAGAGTTCATTGAATGCACTGAGATATCCAGTGGCTTTAAGGCACCATTAGGGCTACAGTTGTGTCCATTGATGACAACAGTGCTGTCTTTGCAGTTCTGTTCCCTAGTATAATCCGAAAAATCTTCTAAACCGTCTACTTTAAAACCTTTTTCCTCTTCAGACTTTTCACAGTCTTCTTCCCAACCATTTGTTCCATTTGCCTGAATGGTGCTTTCCGTAGAATGGCTTCTAAGGAAGAATCATAAAAACAAATCATAAAAACTATAAGCACACTATAATTTCATTTCCAAGCCTGAACACAATCCCACACTAAAGCCCCCGTCTCACATAGCAAGATCACTAGCGAGATCGCTGAAGCGTCACCGATTTTGTGACGCAACAGCGACCTAGCCAGCGATCTCGCTACATGTGACACGCAGCGGCGACCGGCCCCCCTGCTGGATATCGCTGATTGTCGTCAAATGGCCTGGACCATTTTTTCATTGTTTGTGTCCCTCTCGCCAGCGCGCATCGCTGCGTGTGACAGCGGGAGACCAACGATCTCCCAGCGCTGGACAGCAGACGCTGAGAGCTGGTATCCAGGAAAAACATTGGGTAACTAAGCGCCGCGCGCTTAGTTACCCGCTGTTTATCCTGGATTTCCAGCGTGCTCGCTGGCGTCGGATCGTTGGTGGGATCGCTGGGACATTGAAGCGTGTAACGGGGCCCTTAAAGAGCTTAACTGGTTTTTTAAAATTCATGATTGTAAATTATGCAATAATCCTCTGGTCATCTATTCCATCAAGCCATCTGTGCTGGCATTGTCCCATGCGGGGCCACAGTTGGGTGACCTTAGGACAGCATTAATCAAGGCAGCAGTTTTAGCAGATAATTCATTCTTCACAGAAATAATTGTGGCTATATACAATTGTCTGGCATTTTGTAATAAGTGGGGAGTAAAGAGGGCTGGCAACAAAGCTTCACAAGTGATGTGACACTGGCATCCCAATCTCTGAAGAAGGAAAGTGTAGGACAGGCTGCCTTTATGTGAAAAAAGTAGATTACCACAGCTACATGCATTACTTACAATCTTTATTACTAATTGCTAACAATACTTACAACTTCTGGTTGCTGTTTTTTGGGAATGGGTCTTCTGCTTTGCATTTGGAAGTGAAGTTCAAGCTCTTTTGAACACTGGATTGCTTTGTATAAAGCTGGTAGGGAACGTAAGAAAGAAGACGTCCAGCTTTGATGCTGTTAAAAAAAAAAAAAAAAAAAAGTATATTGGGAGAAAAAGGAGATTTTTGTGTACTCACCGTAAAATCCTTTTCTCCGAGACGCTCATTGGGGGACACACAGACCGTGGGTGTTATGCTGCTGCCACTAGGAGGACACTAAGCAATACATTAAGCCCAAAGATTAACTCCTCCTCCTGCAGTATACACCTCCTGTTGGCTCAATCCTGAACCAGTTTGGTGCCAAAGCAGTAGGAGCTCATAACAGAGTGCAATATGTCACAAATCAAATAACTACTTACAAATATACAACGAGGCTTCAAATTAAACAAGGGTGGGAGCTGTGTCCCCCAATGAGCGTCTCGGAGAAAAAGATTTTACGGTGAGTACACAAAAATCTCCTTTTCTCCTTCGCCTCATTGGGGACACACAGACCGTGGGACGTCCCAAAGCAGTCCCTGGGTGGGAAACCATCAACAGATGGAGCCTCGTGAAAACTTATGCATACAAAACGCTTAACTGGTTAACGTCAACTTACAGATGCGCAACAGCTGATTGCAGAATTTGCCTGCCAAGTGCCGCATCTGAAGAAACCTGAGCATGAATTTGATAATGCTTGACGAAAGTATGAAGACTGGACCAAGTCGCAGCCTTGCACACTTGCTGTGCCGAAGACTGGTGCCGAATGGCCCAGGAGGCCCCCACAGATCGAGTGGAGTGTGCCTTAATCCCAGCCGGGATAGGCTGACCTTTAACACGATACGCCTCTTGGATCGCAGAGCGAATCCATCTGGCTAACGTGGCCTTGGAAGCAGGAAGACCCTGTCTGCGTCCTTCCGGAAGCACAAACAGAGCGTCCGATTTTCGGAAAGGCGCCGTTCTTGAAATATACCTTCGGAGAGCTCTCACCAAATCCAGGGTGTGAAGAGCTTTTTCAGTACGGTGAATAGGCGCCGGACAGAACGAAGGCAAAACTATCTCCTCATTGATGTGAAAATCCGAAACGACCTTAGGCGTGAAAGAAGGAGACGTTCTAAGAACAACCTTGTCCTGGTGAAAAATAAGGAAAGGAGATTTACAAGATAAGGCTGCCAACAACGATACCCGTCTGATAGAGGTAATCGCCGCTAGGAAGACAACCTTCCAGGAGAGAAGCGATAAGGACACTTCAGACAAAGGTTCGAAGGGTGATTCCTGTAAGGCACTGAGGACCAAATTAAGGTCCCAAGGCTCTAAAGGCCTCTTGTAGGGCGGAACAAGATGTGACACTCCCTGGATAAAGGTCCTGACCTGAGACTTAGATGCGATCCGCCGTTGGAAAAGGACGGACAACGCAGAAATCTGTCCCTTGAGAGAGGAGAGAGCTAACCCTGAATCCATTCCTGTTTGAAGAAACTCTAGAATGGAAGGGATAGAAAAAACCAAAGGGGAACGACCCTTGTCTTTACACCAGGAAAAAAATGTCTTCCAGACTCGATGATAAATGCGTGCGGAAGCCGGCTTCCTGGCATTGATCATTGTTGAAACCACGTTGTTAGAGAAACCAGCCTGACTTAAGATCCAGGTTTCAATGGCCATACCGTCAAATTCAGCGCTTTCGAATTGTGATGGTAAATTGGACCCTGTGAAAGAAGATCCGGACGATCTGGTAATCTCCAGGGAACGTCTGCGACTAGACGCACTAGTTCCGCATACCACGGACGTCGAGGCCAGTCCGGAGCGACCAGAATGAGAGGAACGCCTTCTGCTTTGATCTTCCGAATCACCCTGGGGATTAACGGAAGAGGTGGGAAGATGTAAGGAAGGCGAAATTGACTCCAAGGGAGAACTAGCGCATCCGAGCCGATGGCTAATGGATCGCGTGATCGACTTATGAAAGTCTGAACTTTGGCATTCAATCTGGATGCCATGAGATCCACATCCGGAATTCCCCAACGCTGGCAAATGAGTTGAAACATTTCCGGGTGAAGGGACCATTCCCCTGAGTCTAAGCCTTGTCGACTGAGGAAGTCGGCCTCCCAATTGTCCACTCCCGGGATGTGAACCGCGGAGATGGGCGAGCGGTTTGCCTCGGCCCAGCGCAGGATGTGCGATACCTCGAGCATAGCTGTTCTGCTCCGAGTGCCCCCCTGGCGGTTGATATACGCCACGGCTGTGGCGTTGTCTGACTGAATCCGGATGGGACGTCCGGCCAGTAGATGATGGAACTGCACGAGAGCTAACTTGATAGCTCTGATCTCCAGGATGTTGATCGGAAGACGGGTCTCTGATAGAGACCATCGGCCTTGAGCCGTGTGATGGAGGAACACTGCTCCCCATCCGAGGAGACTGGCATCGGTGGTCACCACCAGCCAATGGATCGGCAGAAAGGATTTTCCCTGATTCAGAGATGAAGCCTTTGTCCACCATTTTAGGAGCTTCTGACTGTGGGAGACAGACGGAAGCGGCGACCTAAAGACGCAGGGTTCCTGTCCCAAAGTGATATTAGCTCCTGTTGAAGAGGACGAAGGTGGAACTGAGCGAATGGTACTGCCTCGATGGACGCTACCATTTTCCCCAGGACCTGCATCGCGCTCCGCAGAGAGTGCGAGTGGCCTAGAAACAACAGGAGTACTCCCCGTCTCAGAGAGTTGATCTTCTCTGGAGGGAGAGATACCAACCCTTGGAAGGTGTCCAGAATCATTCCCAGAAAAGGAATCTTCTGAGACGGAATGGGAAGAGACTTGTCCAAATTGATTAGCCAGCCCAAGCGAGAAAGGGTGTCGATAGTGATCTCGACACTTTCTGCGCAGGCCTGAAAAGACGGACCTTTAATGAGTAGGTCGTCCAGATACGGGAGGACTACCACACCCCGAGAGTGTAAAATTGACATGGCGGCCGCCATGACCTTTGTGAACACTCTGGGGGCGGTTGCGAGACCGAAAGGCAGAGCGGCAAATTGAAAATGATCCTCTCCGACAGCAAAACGCAGAAACTTTTGATGACCTCTGAAAATTGGAATGTGTAGATACGCATCCTTGATGTCTATAGACGCCAAGTATTCTTTCCTTTCTAGAGATGCGACCACAGAACGGAGGGATTCCATCCTGAAATGGCGGATTCTGATGAACTTGTTTAGTAATTTTAGGTCTAGAATAGGACGCAAGGAGCCGTCCTTCTTGGAAACTACAAAGAGGTTTGAGTAAAACCCTTTGAATCTTTCCCTGTGAGGGACTGGGACGATGACGCCGCTGGAACGAAGTATATCCAGAGCCTGAAGGAAGGGAACTATGAGATCCTTGGACTTGGGGGGACGTGACTGAAAGAAACGTGTTGGGGGGAGGGACAAGAATTCGATCTTGTAGCCGGAGTGAACAAGATCGAGGACCCACCGGTCCTGAATGACCGACCCCCAGACCTCGCGAAACAAGAGTAGGCGGCCGCCTACCTTGTTTGGGTCCCCCGTCCTTGGTAAGGAGTCATTGGGAAGACTGTTTGCGAGAAGAGGAGCTCCTATTTCCCGCCTGAGAAAATCTGTTTCTCCAGGGCTGAGAGGACCTGGACGATGGTTGCGAGCCCCTATCTCTGCGAGCTGGACGGGGTGCTCGAGACGAGGTCGAGGTGGAGGACCAATTAAAGGAGCTACGAAATGGCCGGGAACGACCTTGGTATTGATACCGAAAAGGTCGATTGATTCTGCGCTGCGGAAGAAATTTGCTCTTGCCCCCAGTGGCGTCAGAAATAATTTGATCAAGACGGTCTCCAAAAAGACGTCCTGAAAGATAAGGCAGCGAAGTCAAAGTTCTCTTTGAAGCAGCATCTGCACGCTACTCTCGGAGCCAGAGGGACCTCCGAATAGCGATAGCATTGGCTGCTGTGAGTGCAGCGCAATTAGCTGCATCTAGGGACGCATGAACCATGTAATCACCTGCCCGAGTAATCTGATAGGCCAGATTACGTGCCTCAGGTGAAAGGGAGATATCGCTAGTTGTTTTAACTAGGTCCTCAACCCAAGCCACCATGGCCCTTGCTACCCAGGTGGCCGCAAAGGAGGGAGAGAGAGAGGCTCCAGCCGCCTCAAAAATTGATTTTGCGAGGTTGTCAATTTGTTTGTCAGACGGGTTCCTAATGGATGAACTATCTGACACAGAGAGCAGGGTTTTTGAAGCTAAGCGAGATACTGGAGGATCTACCACTGGAGATTCAGTCCACTCTTTCGCTACAGTTGCTGAAAATGGGTAACGAGTTTTCAGAGACTTCAGCCCTGAAAAATGTTTGTCTGGACGCTCCCTCTGTCCCTGGACAATTTCCGTAAATTCAGGGTGATTACTAAACACCTTGTGAGTACGTTTAGCTCTTTTGAAAGAAATAGGGTGATTTGGTTGAGACCCGGTTTCTTCATCTAGTTTGAGGATTTTATTAATTGCCTCAATGAGAGAATCTAACGATTCCTGAAATTCTGGCGAGTTGGGGTCATCACCAATGTCCGACTCGTATTCCGAACCATGATCACTACGATATCTGGGCGAGGGGGAGCGAGAGCTGAGCTCGCCGATGCCGAACCGCTGGATGGATTGGGAGACGCATTATGGCGGCGTTTTCTGGACGACCGCTTTGCGGACGCCGAGGGTCGGCCCCTGTCGGATGAGGTCTCTCTGAAGGCTAACGGGCCCCTTTCTGGA
Organism: Oophaga sylvatica; assembly: GCA_033576555.1. Classification (NCBI taxonomy): domain Eukaryota; kingdom Metazoa; phylum Chordata; class Amphibia; order Anura; family Dendrobatidae; genus Oophaga; species Oophaga sylvatica. The sequence continues at coordinate 321,489,373 of JARQOD010000002.1, forward strand.
AAAGGGACGCCCCGGGAAGAAGAGGAGCCGCGGAAAGTATCCAAGGCCCTAGTCAGGGAATCCATGGAATGCGCTAGAAATTCTGGCCATCCTGAAAGACCTGGCTCAATGGGATCAGGAATAGGCAGAGACTCCTGAACGGTAGTAGGGGACTCCTGAGCGGCAGAAGCAGTGGGTTCTTGGGCACATGATGTACAGAATTGGGAACCATGCTTTGACGGCAGTGAAGCGTTGCATGCAATGCAGGCGGCATATACTACAGTGTAGCTTTTAGCCTTTTTAGCGTCCTTTGATTGCGACATATTTTCTGCAATTTTTGGAGCCTGCTGCAGTAGAAGGGTTAATCGCTGTGCCGACCTAGTCGCAGCGTGCACTTGCCCAGGTCCTGTGTAGGGAAGAAGGAGAACAGCGTCTGCCAGCACTGCTCCACAAAAAAGATGGCGCCCGAGATTATAGCAGCGCTTCTCGTGTGGTACGAGAAGCGCCAGAGGTAGTGGGAGGAGAGGGGGAGGACCCAGGAGAGAGACCCATGTGATCTAACGCTGGCCAATAGCGTTAGAGATGGGCGGAGCCGTTCGGCCCGCCCCTTCCCTTGAGGCCTATCCCGGCCTGAAGCCGGGGACTAAATTTAGAAAATGCGGCCTATGCCGGCCCGAAGCCGGGCCTAAATTTTTTGCGGCCTACCCCGGAGCCGAAGCCGGGGAGTATATTTAAGGCCGTGGCCGCGGCGCGAATATAGTGCTAGCGGCGCGATTGTAGCGCAGCGCGGCGCAAAGACGAGGCGGCGTAACACCGCTGCAGCCGCGATGTGACGCCAAAGCGGTCGCGGCGACATGAGGTAAAATCGCCCTCCTGATATACTCACTGCGGGGGGCCGAAGATGGAGACCGCAGGACTACAGCATTTATGGCCGTACTTCCTCAATCCACCATCCCCTTTCATTAGGGGGGTGGAGAGGGATTTTTCATGCATCAGACCGCCACCGCTTCAGGAGAGGTGAGCGGGATATTCAATCAAAGGTACCACGCGAATCCGTCATCCACCTCATGGGATATCTCATGGGGAGAGCGGCCCGTGTCAGGGATCTGTCGCCCCATGGTAGCGTGGCAGGAGGGATACGTGGAGGCGACACTCGCACGATGCCGCCTGTTGTTGGGTTTTGGGAGATCGTGACTTTTCGTACAAGTCCCGTCGCCCATCCGTGCGTGAAGAAAGTAAAATAACAAAAAGTTTAAAAAATCAGAAAAAAAGTGGGGTCTGATAGCAGACCCTAGTGCCTCCTACAGACACTAAGCAAGAACTGGTTCAGGATTGAGCCAACAGGAGGTGTATACTGCAGGAGGAGGAGTTAATCTTTTGTGCTTAATGTATTGCTTAGTGTCCTCCTAGTGGCAGCAGCATAACACCCACGGTCTGTGTGTCCCCCAATGAGGCGAAGGAGAAAGTGGACGTATAGACAAGCTAAGCAAACTCCACAGACAAGGCATGGTATGCTGAACCATTTATGTCATAGGGGATGTGTCATACGTGTCTGATAGACGTAGGAAGAATCTATGAGACCTGCACTGACCTCCAGAAATGGGATCCCAATCATCGCTTGTCCCAAATCACTGCCAGATAGTATCTTCAGGTGGAGAATGAATGAAGGGGTGGGCATGCAATATGTGTTGGTCTCTCCATTCACTCTCATGAGAGCTTGGCTGATTCTGCGACTCCCACAGAAGTGAATGTGTGTGCCAATGCTTCATAGTTTTCAACCTGGATATGGCAGCCAGCAGTCTCCTTACCAGATGGGACAGGAGATAGATTCTCAGCCAAGAGGTGCGACCCACATCTCTCCAGACATTTACAGACTATGCTACGCATATGCTATAAAATATCTAAGGTTGGAATACCACTTTGAGACACTTTAGCTTTTAAATGCAAATCAAGATGTTACTTCTTGTACGGTTACCACTCAATACTTGGCTGTGTTTTTACTAGCTTTCCAGATTGGTGCATACAAGGGAAATAAAATAACCTTACCTATCTGTTATCCACTCAGGACGGACCACTTTCTCGTCTTTCAGCTCTTTGATTTTGCTATTCGGGAGATTAGTTGCAATAATGTGGGTTGTTTTAGAACGTGAATAATAAACATGAAATTGGCCTCCATGAAGCATCATCAGATGTCTTAGCTGGTCTGCAGTTGGATCTGTAACAACAAATAAATTACATCTTTTAACTTGTACAGTCATGGCCAAAAGTTTTGAGAATGACACAAATATTATATTTTCACATGATGCTGCCGCCTCTGGTTTATAGTGTGTTTGACAGATTATTTTTATCACAGACAGAAATATAGAATTGCAAGCATATGATAACAAAGCTTATATTGACAGTTAGAATGAGTTAATGCAGCAAGTCAATATTTGCAGTGTGACCCTTCTTCTTCAGACCTCTGCAATTCTCCCTGGCATGCTCTCAATCAACCTTCTCGAAAAAAATCCTGACTATTAGCAGTCCATTCTTGCACAACTCAATGCTTTCATTTTGTCAGAATTTTTAGGTTTTTGTTTGTCCACCCTCTTGATGATTGACCACAAGTTCTCAATGTGGATTAAGATCTGGGGAGTTTCAGGCCATGACCCAAAATCTCTATGTTTGTTCCCTGAGCCATTTAGTTATCACCTTTACTTTATGGCAAGATGGCTCATCATGCTGGAAAAAAGCATTTTGATCGCCAAACTGCTCTTGGAGGGTTGGGAAAGTTGCTCTTGGAGGACATTGTACCATTCTTTATTATGGCTGTGTTTTTAGGCAAGACTGTGAGAGACTGATTCCCTTGGCTGAGAAGCAACCCCACACATGAATGGTTTCAGGATGCTTAACAGTTGGCATGAGACAAACTGTGTAGCGCTCACCTTGTTCTTCAATGAGGCGTTTTCCTGATCGTCTAACAATTAAAAGGGGATTCATCAGAGATAAATAACTTTACCCCAGTCCTGCAGTCCACTGCCTGTACCTTATTGCAGATATCAGTCTGTCCATGATGTTTTTTCTGGGAGAAGTGGCTTCTTTGCTGCCCTCCTTGAACCCGGCCTTGCTCCAAGAGTTCCGCCTCACAGTGCATGCAGATGCACTCCAGACAGCCTGCTGCATTCCTGAGCAAGCTCTGCACTGCTGGTAGCCCGATTCCCAAAGCTGAAACATTTTTAAGAGACTGTCCTGGCGCTGCTGGTCTTTCTGGGCGCCCTGGAGCTTTTTGGCAACAATGGAACCTCCTCCTTGAGTTTTGATGATGCAAAGATTGTTGACTGAGGTGCAAGCTTTCTAGCTGCGTACTCTTCCCTTTAGGCCATTTTTGTGCATTGCAATGATGACTGCACGTGTTTCTTTAAGAATAAACCATGGTTACAGAAGAGAAACAAGGATGCCAAGCACCACCTCCTTTTAAAGTGTCCAGTGTGTCCATTCTTTACAAAATCATGACAGATTGATCTCCAGCCAGGTCCTCATCAACACCCACACCTGTGTTAATGGAGCAATCACTGAAAAGGTTAGTGGTCCTTTAAGGCAGGGCTGCAATGATGTTGAAATGTGTTTTGGGGATAAAGTTCAGTTTCTAGCCAATATTGACTTTGCAAGTAATTGCTGTTAACTTGATCACTCTTTATAACATTCTGGAGTATTGCAAATTGCCATTAGAAAAGTGAAGCAGTAGACTTTGTAAAAATTAATATTTGGTTATTCAAACTTTTGGCCATGACTTATATAATTTTAGATGTGTAATTTTTGGTCTGTACAGAAAACAAAAAGAACATTCCAGAAAAATAAAAGCTCAACTGGCTCCTGGATCCTTGCATGAGCATCAAGTATCCAACACCTTCACATTAAGGAGAAATACACCTGTGTGGAACTTGATGCGATCTATTACGCACCCACTGATGTCCGCTGTTTGATGGTACCAGCACTGCGATGTGGTTTTTAATGTTATAGGAAGCGAAGATAAAAAGAGGTCAATGATCCCTCTCTTACTGTATGTTTTATGTGCATCCGCTTTTGGCGCCAAAAATACCCCCATTTGAGTTAATAAAATTCTGAAAATTAGCAACAGCGACAAACCCTATACAACGATAAATGCATCTGATTCTATACAGATTATTGCAATGCAGAAAATGTGTGGATATGGTTAAACATTGCAGCAGATGTCCCCACACTTAAAGATGCACTCCCAACAAAAATTTTATCCTCTTAATATATTGAAATCATCGTATTAGTATGCTTATGTGAAGAATATTGGCAATCTAATTTCATGTCAATCATTTGTAGCCTATTTGGCATGGAATTATAAAACAGATTTCCTTTGTGCAGCATGGACAGGAAACTTGGCTCCGCAGGTCATCTAGCATTCTAAAAGCCTAAAGAAAAACCTGACACCTAGCTCGGCAAGTGGTCAAGCCTCAAAGACTGAGTGACAGATTTCACACCTTGAGCCAGCTAAGCTCAGGATAAAGGCTTGCTTGCAATACAGTGTCATGCTGAATCAAAGCTGTCAAAGAAACCTTCTAGAACATTTCAGAAACAAAATTCCATAAGGGGTCATGGAGATACTTTATGTCCTAGTCATACATCGTGTATATTTCTGAGATCCTCAGAACATGGCGAACACCTTCCAGGGTCTTAATCCATTCTAGCACCCCAGGGTGGGGAATAAATAGAATGGCTAGAAGGAGGCAGATAGCAAAGCCATGTTTGGTCTCAACACACAGCAGAGGCCCTGCTGGATGGCGCCAAAACCGCCTCCCTAGAACCATCCATTGAGGAGTTATGACCCATCTTAGGTTTTGGAGCTTTTAGCTGCTAGATGCAAGGAGAGGAGATTTAGGTCCAGCTCAGGTGGCAGGAAGGGAGTGAGCATAAGGAGTTAAATGCTCGCTTAAAGCATGGCCTCTTGCTTTCTACTGGGGAGGTCACAAGGAAATATGGTGTGGGAGAAGTGAAAGAACAGAGGGGACCACCAGCCTCCCATGTGGCAGCCCCTCCCCACAAGCCAGGCCTTTCACCTGACTGGTAACGGACTCATATTTTGCATACTTTGTAATACTACTACTTGTACTTGCATATCGGACCATTGCATTTGTATAACCATTGTGAATATAATGTTTTGTCTAGTGTGCCCTTAAGGCGATTAAATATATAATTTAACCTTGGGCTGCTCTTATCTAAATCCACATGTCCGTGTTCTCGGCTTAACATTCCATGATAACGGGGCTGGTTTCTGGCCCGATATAATCCCATTAAAGGACCGGGCTCATATCTAACGAGGAATTGGTGGCAGTCCTACAGGTGATGTTTCACTGGTGCTAGTGAAAGGGGTCTCCCAGCTTCTCAGGGTTGTGACCAAGGTTGGTGCCACGTCAGCGACTGCGTGGCCGACATCCTCTCACTCCCACTGTCTCCCTGGGCCCGTGTGGACAGAGAGTGTCTGTGTAAAACTCTGCCAAGCTGACCTTGGTGTCCCCAGGGTGTACGGAATGTCACGTTGGTACAAGTGATGAAGCATATCACGTGAACCCTCGGACATAATTATGTGGTGGAGAGGTGAGGGTTCTTCATATATGGTGGGATTCTGTGTGATCTCTCTGGTGCCATCCTTCACAACTTACAATTGCTCATTTTGCCTTTCTACCCAGTTAATTCTTCTGTTTTCTCAGCTGTATGTAGAAACAGGAAATCTGTTTTCCCTGCAGTTATCATTCCCCTCTTCAACTCCTGATCCAGCTATTCCCTCCTCCCCCTGCCAGGGACTTTGCAGTGACTTACGACTCATACAGGGAAAATTGACCCCCTGTCTCTACACAGAGGTTAGAAAGATTCAGCTAGTAACTTTTTAATCATGTGATGTCAGACCTAATGGAAAAGAGAACAATAAGCAGAGTAGAACGGCAATATAGTAAGTACACAGTGCTATATAGTATGATGATTTCAATATATTAAGAGGATAAAAATATTGATGGGAGGCTTCTTTAAAGAGAGTCTGTCAGCACAGAATGACTGATGAAAACAAGTACAAGCACTCGGTGCACCCTTGGCGTGGCAAAACATCTTCTTAGACCTTGGCATGGCTGATGAGAGAGAGAGAACCAGAAAAGCAAATGGTCTGGGCATGCTCAGAGCAGATAAACGGAATGCGGTGGCCGGATCAGGCACAAGACGGATCCGGTGGCCGGATTCGACCATTGACTTGCATTGTACCCATGAGCCGGTTGCGCCGCATCCGCTGCTGCCCGGTTTTTTCGCCGGACACAAAAAACGTTCCTAGATGCGTTGTGTCCGGCCACAGGAATTGACATTTTAGACGGATCCGTTAAAAACCAGAAGAAGCGGAAGCACATGCGGTACGATCCGGCGCTAATGCAACTCAATGAGAAAAAAACGGATCCTGCGGAAGCAAAAAACGGATCCTTTTTTTTTTTTTTCCAAAAAAGGCCGGATCGCGCCTGACAGCAAAAAACGGATGTGTGAAAGAGGCCTTAAGCTGTTACCCTCCAAAATCATGTGCAACCAATTTAAAAACTGAGTGGTGTCAGTGCTCCTCCATCTGGCCGTACCCCAAGTGGTATCCATATACTATACCATGTCTTATACAAAATTACACAGTAAAATTGGTTTACACCCCAACAGTTATGTTCAAGATATATATGAAACGAGAATTACTATTTCTCACACAAATGTATATATGGACGTGCTACAGTAAAGTGTATTACATTGGCTTCCTTATTATTTCCTGATGTAGTTTTCTTTGTTCTGTGATATTCCAGGCGCAGCACATAATACGAGGGTTGTATGAGCAGTCACACACAGGATGTGCTTTGCGAGTGTTGCTAGGCAGCTGAGTGTTTGATGCATGCAGAACGTGTACTACAGAGAGATACAGAGGCTGCCCACTGCAAAATTGTGAATGAAACCAAGCAGCGGCTTCTGTGCAGCCCAGTGACAATGACTTGTATGCAATTCATAGCCTTCACTCACATCACGAGAGAAACAGCAATGTTATAGGAAAACTGAACAAAGCCCAGTATTTACAACAAGGAAGCCTGCACAATTACAGAGCACAGAAAAGTGGGCAACCCTTAACCCAAAGGAAACATCAATCCGACCCCCTCTACTTATACAAATTATCCATAAATATCAGAGGGGAATATAGACAAAAAAACATTTTGTAAATGATCAATAACGAATATATATTTTTTTCTTACATTCCTGCTGATTGCTAAGGATCACTAACTAAAAATTGCCAAGATCAGTCTAAGTGATCCACCAGATCTCTTAAGGTACTGTCACACTAAGCGAGATCGCTAACGAGATCGCTAAAGAGTCACCGATTTTATGACGCAGTAGCGATCTCGTTAGCGACTTAGCTGTGTGTGACATGTAGCAGCGATGTGGCCCCTGCTGCGATGTCGCTGATCGCTTATGAACGTTCTGAGCCATTTTTTGGTCGTTGGTGTCCCGCTGGTGAGCCTGAATTGCTGAGTGTGACACCCTTTATGAACGACTTCACCAGCGTCGCAGGGGGACTAGGTTTTCCCAAGACCGCAGAGGTCGTTATACATATCGCTGATGAGTTGTGTTTGGAATCTAATTAGCGATCACATAGCGATCGCACTAGCGATCTCGCCAGGTCGTGTCGTTGTCATGATCGCTAGTGCGATCGCTAAGTGTGACAGTGCCTTTATGGACAGCAGAGAACAATGAATCTTGTTTTGATGTATGTAGATTTACATCTATTCCCTTGTACACAGGCAACAATAATCCTGAAATAAATTTTGGAGGCATAAAGAAAATCATATCAGACAAGTAGGTGAGAAATGGTGGCCAGTGATAACATGTGCATGTTTGCTGTATATGTATTAATGCCTACGCATGCAACATTTTTGCTTTCAGCGTTTGTATCACATAAATTGGCCATCACAAGTACGTGTGGACTCTGGCGGCATGTTCATGTGCTATATTTTACTTTACTGCACTGATTTATCTAATTTATACCATACAGATTCGTATGTTCTCTGCACGACTGCACATAGAGATAACCGATAAAGCCCAGGAAATGACCGATCTGCATCAAGAAATATGCAGGAAAGACACAGACTAGGTCTTCTGTGATTATCCTTCAACCTCGCCACTGGAGGAAACTCTTATGCGCCTCAACAGCATCCAGGTGACGAGTTTACATAAAATGGCACAAAAAGGTCCTTTAGTGGGAAACTGGCCTTGGCTTACATCTACAAAACACACAAGAGTACAAGTACCTGTATAACCATTCACATAAATGGAAACTCCATCAAAGATGCTAGTGGCTGTTCCATCCTTCTCTTGCTGCAGTGGGGCATCTATTCGAAACTGCTGATCTAGTTTCAGTGCCTTAGCCGCAATGTATCCCTAGAATACAAGGGGAATGCAGATAAATTGGACCCATTTTGAAGCATCAGTATTTGATCAATGGCTATAACTTAATGAGAGTCAAGGCTCCAAAGAAAAAATAATGTGTGTTACATACGCAGGCACCCCAGCCATCATCGCTGCTGGCACGATTCCGCCACCCTCCACGACGCATTTTGCAGGTCCTGTCAAATAAAAAGAAACTAAGAGTTCATAGCTATACCGATACTACGAGAAATGTGCCAAAATTATCTTCCTGATAAATAACCATGATATCTAGAAAATAAATCAGACAAAATTATAAGCATTTGCAGTGTGAACATGTCATAGGGAAATGGAACAGAGAATTTCACATTGTGTTTTAGCACACATCATCTAAGTACTGAGTTCTCCTGCTGCAGACAATTTCTTTATGCTAGGGCGCAGTTATATATAAATCAGACGAAGATCACACCGCAATGGTTCAACTGGCCGTGGCTCTCCTGATCCGAGAGTGACAGCTACATAGACATATATGAAAAAGTCAGGCTCGGGTCGGGAGAGCCGCCAGCCAGGCAATGCATTGTGGTCCGATTTTTATGGCCGAGTAACTGATCCCTTAGGAAGTACTCTTACAGATTAGGCCTCTTTCACACTTCAGTGGTACGACGTCAGTTAAAATAGAGAGAGAGAGAGAGAGAGAGAGAGAGAGAGAATGGTTCCGCTGGCAGATTCCGCCAAAAACGGACCAAGACGGATCCGCCACCCATAGGCGTCCATTATGCAAAGCGGCGGACGCGGCGGATCGGTCATGGTCCGCCTTTTCGACGCACACAAAAAAACGTTGCAGAGGACGTTTTCAGAAACCGACGGACGCCAAAATAATGGCGGATCCGTCATTTGACGGATCTAACGAACGACCATCCATCACTAATGCAAGTCAATGGGAAAAAAAGCGGATCCGCCAAAAAAAAAAAATGGCGGATCCGTTTTTTTGACGCTTTGACGGATTTTGACTGACGTCGCACGACTGAAGTGTGAAAGATGCCTTACAGGGTATTGTGCGCCTCCCGCAATAAAAAGGAATAGTAGCAAGTTTTCAATTCTCCAGCACTCCACAACAGGGAATGCCATGCTGCCCATAGAAATCAATCAGCTGTCGTGTTATAGATACAGATCTTTGTAGCCATTTTTCACTCTGGCTAATTAGAGTGGTTGTCAGGTAAAATAAATTAGCACTTATTCAAAGGAAACATGACAAGTTATTCATAGGTGGTGGTCTGACCGCTAAAACCTGTACCAATTGGCAGAATGGGGTACAATAGAATAAAGTGGCAGTGTGCACACGCTGACCGCCGCGCCATTCATTTTCTATGGGGCTGCTGGAAAAAGCAGGACGCAGATCTCGACAGCCCAATGTAATGGAATGCTGTCAGCATGGTCACTGCCGCTACATTTTAACAGACATATAAGTTACTGGTTCAGCTGATTTGTGCCGACCTGAGTGTTCAGGACCCCATTGATCAGTAAGTTATCATCTAGACTTTGGATAGGTGAAAACTTATTTGACTGGAGAACCCCTTCATGAAATAATTATTTGCAATATCATGGTCCAGTAGTGGTCTTGGTTTGTGTTGAGAACACAAATCCCCCCAGTGGATTTATAGGAGCAGGTTTTTGCATGGCTTGCAGCTTGGTTTTCTCTCCCCAGAGTCCTAAACAGGAATCGGATCAGAGTTACTAGATAGGCAGGAGAAAGTTGGAAGGAGTTAAATTATTATTTTCTTTTAATAAAATAAGTTACCGGTATGTTATAAGCAAAGCATTTCAGTGCATTCAGTCCAATTTTTGAGATGGATAAATCCATTTGAAATTAGAAATTAATGACTCCTGTGTTCCAGGAAAGCTTTGGTAAAAATCCTCCATTGTTCTCCTGCTATCAGGTGACTCTAAAAAGATCTTTAGCTATAATGGTATAATCTTAGCATTGTACCAGTTACTGTGGAATTCTGTATCAATCCATTCTATGTTTAACAATCTGCCTGGGAGGAATTTTATTGCAGAAATTGCATGCATGCATACATATATACATATATATATATATATTTATATTTCCCAGTGGTGGCAGAGATAAATGTGCCAGTGTTCAGAGTTCTTACATATTTCTATATTATGCTATACTATAAGAGCGCATTGCTACTAATGCATGCATATTCCCATGTGTTGTCACCCCACTGGGGAATAGTGGTGCAATGGTTGGGATGTGCTCAGTTGGGCAATACTTCGCCCACTGCAGGGCCGTAGCTGGTTATTCGTCCTTATTTTTCAGGATATTTGGCTGAAGAAAAGGCAGATACATCACTTGCACTCTTAGACAAGGTGCCTCTTTCTGTCACAAACTAAAATTGCAGAACCTTCTATGTAAATGCAGGTTAGTCAGAATAGGAAGAATGTTCTCCTATATGCCTTAATTTAATAATTCCTTAAGAATTGTTCATTCTGAAAGCACTAAAAGGGGTTATCCCATAAAAAGCATTTATCCTATGCAGTATAGGTAATAGATATATGATCGCTGAGGTCCCCACTGTAGAGACCACCACTGATCACTGGGAGAGGGGTGCAGAGGTCCTGTCCCTTCTCACTGCATTCCCATACAGATAAGGATTTGAATAAAACTGCAGTAGTACTGGAGCAATGTTGGCCTGCACCATTCAAAGACTGTGGGACTGAGGGAGGCACCTGTGTACACCACTCTGCTGCTTCAATCGACCCCATAGTCATGCCAGTGCATATGCTGATCTATTCAAAAGTATACTTTCTGTGGTCAAAGAAGAGGAATAATGGTCAAGGGACACCCATCCAAGTTGTCAAAGGGAGTACACCCAGCAATTAAACATTTTATTCCTTGTTTGACATAACCCCTTTTTAAGACCATAATATTTTTGAGCAATAATTAAACAAGCTCGTACCTCTGGAACCACAAGATGGATTTAAAAAATAAATTGCATACTCAGGGCAGCAGCAGAAATAAAATAAGAGGAAGACTGGATACTTTCATCTGCTGACACAGACTCTTTATGCAGAGAACTGTATGTCCTGAGCACAGAGTCTCCACCTCGATCCAATCCTGCCTTTATACACTACAACACAAAGAAAAGTGGCTTAATTAAGGAAATGACCGGGTTGATAGCAGGGCCGGACTGACCATCTGGCAAATGCCAGAAGGGCCGGTTGATCACCACCACTCTCTGTTCATCAGCACGCACGCCAGGCATTAGGTATTAGCTTACCTTGCCCTCATGATTGCACTGCAGAGCTGAAACCAGCTGGATTAGGGGGTGGCGCGCTATGATGTTCTGTGCCGCCCCTTGGCCCTGCTGATTTCAATTGTGCATCTCAATCATGTGCATAAGGCAAGCCAATGATGCCTGGTGTGCATGCTGCTGAAGAGACTGTGGAGATGACGATACATCAAGCCTCTATATCAGGTCACCAGAGTCATCCTTGTTGAGATGCTGCAGCAGCTGGATTTTGTAAGGGTGCCATTTGTGAGTAGCTAATATCCGTCGAAAGGATGTTCGACCGATGCCAGATCGGTGCGCTGAATTTGCAGAATGGGCAAAACAAAAATTGGAACAGGACCCTCAGTTTACACAGAACATTATGTTCAGTGATGAGGCAAACTTTTTTGGGTGGGCCATTTATATGGATACACCTAAATAAAATGGGAATGGTGACAGTTTTCTTGTGTAGGGTGTCTTGCATTGAAATCTGCTGCAATGACCCAGGTACTGCATTCACCAGACATCAACACAATTTCTATCCGTTCCTCACATGTTAACCTCTGTGACATGTCAATGGCTGTAAACAAAGAGAAACTTGTAAATAACTCATGATAGAATAAAGTGACATTAAAACCAAGCACACCATTGTTTTTCTTGTGAAATTCTCAATATGTTTGATGTATCACATGACCCATCTTCCTATTGGAAAAAATAAAGTTGGATCCAAAATGGTCGTCATGGTCACCACCCATCTTGAAAAGTTTTCCCCTCCCATATACTAATGTTCCACAAACAGGAAGTTGATATCACCAACCATTCCCATTTTATTTAGGTGTATCCATATACATGGCCCACCCTGTAGATACATTTGAACACTGTGGCGCCGAGACTGGAGCAGAGGAGCACTGGTCAGTCCCTGTCCCAATGTGATGAGGTCAGCACGCTGCGGACGTCATCACGCTGCTGCTGGCGCCACAGACACGTCAGGCACTGGTAAGAGCTCCATCAAAGAGTCAACGATGAAATGTTTTCAGCAATGTGGATGAGTGGGGGAAGGGGTTAGGCCACATCATGGGGGAACACTTGTGAAAGGGGGCACAGTTTTGGGTGAGGCAGTGGGGGATGTTTATTCAGAGGAGCAGAGTGTGTGTGAGGGGGGATATTTTCAGAGGGGCAGCGTAGGGGAGAATATTATGGCAGGAATATTATGGAGACCGAAAGGAGTGGAGCCGAGAACAGATGAAGACAGCGGCTGGCGAGTATAAGCCTAGGGCCGGGGATCTTAGATTACAGTGACCGCTCTAGCGGTAAAAGTAAAAAAAAATAAAATACTGGAGTGGTGCTTTAAATTTTCATTGCACTAAACATTTTGTATAACTGTTCTTTGCACTGTTGTGCTTTTCATATTAACTTAATCACTCTGTAAAACAAAAAGATTTTAGTGTTTTCTGGGGAGGTTTACATTGTTATATTTTATTAAATTACTCTGCCCTTTAGGCTAAGTGCACACGTTTGCAGAATGTTTGCAGAATATTCCTGAGCAAAACCGGACTTTTTTGCGCGGCAAAAACGCGCGTTTTTTTGCGCGGATTTTGCGCGTTTTTGGTGCGTTTTTTGCGCGGTTTTGACGCGTTTTTACCGCGATTTTTTCCTGAACTTTCTAGGTCAATAATAAAGAGGGAAAAACGCTAGAAATCCGCAAAATTAATGGACAAACTGCTAGATTTTCCGCGATGCGTTTTTTTTGCGGAAAAAAACGCACCATGTGCACAAAATTTGCGGAATTCATTCTAAATGATAGGATGCTTAATACATGCGTTTTTGACGCGTTTTTTCCCGCGAAAAAACGCGAAAAAAACGCAAATATTCCTGAACGTGTGCACTTAGCCTCAAAGTGATGATCAAGGACTTGAAACTAATTGTCTATTAGTAGAATAGGTCATCAATATTAGTTCAGGGGGGTATCTGACTTTTCCTCCATGCCCATCAGCTATATGAAGAGGCCACAGCACTACAAGAATGTAGTGTCCTCGGCATTATCTACGAGATCCCGCTCTGTATGTAAAGTAGAGGCTTTGCCCGGTCCTGCAACTAAGAGTAAGAAATAGGACTGAGCTGTAATACTGGAAGCCGCTGTGACCATTATATAGTCGTGTTATACTCACCTCACTTCTTGTAACCTACAAGTGCACAAAGATATTACACATTCACCATGTGACAAGTGTGGGCCTGTGTACCATCAAATGCCAGGGCTGAATTATAGTCCAAGCCCCACCCTGGTTGACAGACATATGCAAATGCTGAAAAACTGAAAGAATCGAATATGAACACCACGTACAGAATTACACGTATGTACACAACTTGCCATGTTATCAATGAGATAATGGCTTCAAATAAAACCACGCTGAAAGCATTTGGGCACCCAAGTCTTCACGATCCAATGCTGGCAGCTCAATTTACAGTTACCGACCAATGACACCGGAAACGTGCTTTATGGGACAAGTCCGGAAATGCTGTAGGCTATGGTAGTGTGTTTGCGCCACGCAGAATGCTCACAATAGCATGATCAACATGCGGCCAGGCATTTTCATATTGAAAAAAAACTTGTAGGACACTTTCCCATTCCCTTGCGAAGGTCTCTTCATGGTGTTGCTCATGTGGTCTCCAGACCAATCTCCAGCTATCATTGACTTCAAGACAAAAGTAGGATTCGTTGCAGAAGAGGATAGACCTTCATTCCAGCCTCCACTGATGTCATGCTATGCACAATGATAGTCTCTGAATGCGGTGGTGAGAGGTCAATGGAACACCTGTATCTGGACGTCTGGTTCGTAGCCAAACGCCTGGGCTGTGGCGTTGGAGTAGGAGACGGTGTCCACTATGGGGGAGTCAGAGTCAGTATAAAATGAACCGACTACTAAAATATATAATACATTGGGGTCAGTAGTTCAATGCAGGATGTGCTGGAAATGTTTTCATAACAATTTGGGAAATTTATGAAATGTCCTATAAATGTCTGTTCTGTCCCTGATCTAAGGATCACAGCTTTTAGTGGAGATGAATCTGTGCTGCACTTTACGTACATACTCAGTAGTGACCAGTGCTGTGGAGTCAGGGTCAGAGAAATTGAGGACGCAGACTGGAAAGGACGGTCAGAAGGACCACCAGCTGCACGTATCCAAATAGTAGGTAAAAAAAACCAATGCTGCTCCAGCCGGGTGCCTCAGATGAGGAAAAAAAAGTGGGATAAAGATCAAAATACCCGGTCCAAGGGGGCGCAAAGGATAAAAATTAGTTTGAAAAAACTCATTTATTGACATGAAATTAGTCCACAACACTTTTCGACAGATGAATCTGTCTTCATCAGGTGGGAATGATGAAGACAGATTCATCTGTCGAAACCTGTTGTGGACTAATTTCATGTCAATAAATAAGTTTTTTCAAACTAACTTTTATCCTTTGCGCCCCCTTGGACCGGGTATTTTGATCTTTATCCCAGAGAAATTGATGAGTCAGAGTTTGGCTTATAGACTTCACAGCCCTGCCTGAAGCGTTTCTGAACTTGCCTCCCAAGGAGCACTTCTGGGACATCATTGATACGCAATTGCAAAGGAAACTGCCAGCAATGGATCTTGATGATTTGTGTGCCCAAGTGCGTTCAGCATGGCAGACCAGTCCTCAGACAACCATTAATAATCTTATTGAAATAAGATAAATAGTAATATCATTTATTAACATGCAAGGTGTGTATTTCTGCATGTGAAGCTTATATTGTTCCCATTTTTTCACAATTTGTATATTATTAAGATGTCTATCAATCCTATAATTTCCATAACTTCACGACTTTTCCTTCTTGGTGCAGCAATCTCAATGTTGAGGATTGTATAATGCAGCATAGGAGATCTTACAGAGACGCTTTTTTCAGACATGGTCCTTAATTTGACAGCAGGTCAACAGAGTGCACTCAAAGTCCCATGTCCTCTGTTTGGAGCAGAGACGTTGCCAGAGCGATAGACCTGCTCTACTAGTTTATTCAATGTAATGGAGATCCAATCAATATGTCACAAGTGTGGAATACCACCTTATATGTTCCTTCATACAATTTTTTGCCACTTTAAAAACATCATGTACTTCAAGTGTTTTCTTAAAAAAGAAAAAAAATGGATAAATGCCACCAAAAGACAATGAAATGTAGCATTAAACCTGAGTGAGCTTCATATGATAGTCTGAAAAGAAAAGTAGTAAATACAGCATTGAGCTCCATCAGTAAAAAGATCCTTAACTGGGGTGTGATGGCGATATAGTTTATAGTAGAGACAGAATGTTTTTCTCTTCTAGGTATATAATCAGTAAAGAAAATGCACATATTGAAATGGAGAAGTCAGAATCACAGGAGTCAAATCTACAGGCTACCAACTAACCAGCTGTCACAGGTTTACCGCATCCACAGCTTCTGATTTCTCCTTCTCCTGCACTGATTAGAAGCATTTCAACTTTATATTAAATGGTGTAAGTTTCTTTTAGCAGTGCAGAGGTTAATCTGCTCAGGAAGCTTTCTTGCATTAAGGCTCTCAGCTGTTCACTGTTAGCCTCTCCCATTTATATAATCTGGGCCCTGGCAAGCACTCATTGCCAGAGCTAGCTTCATGCTGCATGGATTGGAGATGGGGGTTTGTTGTAGTTGTTTTAAGAAGGCATTTGGTGGATTTATCTGAGACTGTTGTGAGTTTCTGGGTGTGTGCCAATCTCCTTCTCCTACTCTGGTTTTTCCCCTTCCGCCACTCCTCGGTGCATTTCTCTGTTTATGGCCGGGGTCACACTTGCGAGAAACTCGCACGAGTCTCGCACCTTAATACCCGGTACTCGGGATCGAAGTGTGCGGCTGCATGTATTTCTATGCAGCTAAACGCTTCTGTCCCGAGTGCCAGTGGCAGTGCCGGGTATTGAGGTGTGAGACTCGTGCGAGTTTCTCGCAAGTGTGACCCCGGCCTATGTGTGTATATTGGTATTTTCCTTTATCCCTGTTCGTATTACTTGTTTGTCTGGTTGATGTTTTACGGTACACTACTACTCCCCTCGTCCCTGTGGGGGGGGAGGGTACAGACTGAGGGAGGATTCAAGAGCCAAGGCAAGGTACGTGGCCCCGACGTCTTCACAGTCAGAAGTAATTCGGGAAAAAGGGCGAGCTAGGGTGCCCCGAGCGTTAGGGACAGGGAAGGAGCCCCTGGTCCCAGGATAGCCGACAACAGAGTCATGACAGCAGTGTTGTGCATTGAAACAGATGGGTAATTTCTCACATCACAGCTCTAGTGCATCTATGGTGACGTGCAAGTACACACACGGCCTCCATTGCTCCTCAGCCAAACATTCTACATTAGGTACTGAAAAATCCAGCCATAAACAGAAGTGTAGGCCCTCTACATCAGGGGTTCATGTCACCAACGTCCCTTAACTATGCGAAGAACATCGATTACATCAAAATTACAAGATGACGGGTGGGGTTGAAAATCTCTACATTGCACCAATAAAACGGATACCTGGGCTTTGTGTAGTATATAAACTGTAGCCTGGTACAGCATTTAGCCCAGAAAGCCATCCTCAATTAACAGCAGCACAATTTACCCTACTCTTCATTGCACTAATCAGTGCAGATAAACGTGCGCACCTTCTAGTTTCAGAGGCGAGAGCGTAGACACGTGTAAGATAAATGTGCACCACGCGGTTTGCAGAAGTTTTGGAGCAGCTGGAGGCATTGCTTATCTGACTGGCAATAATGGTGGACTTTTTTTCCACTCCACTTTTTCTTCTAGTGGTGGACTCAAATCGAGTGGAGCACTATTTTGTATGACTTGCACTAAATGGATGTGAAAACCTATTTAAAGCAACCTGAAGGGCAGTCTACAATTAAAAAAAAAAACTCAAAGGCTGGAAATGCATGAAAACAAACATTCCCTTCCTGCTGAAGCACCTCTAGTGTCGCCTCTGCACTGCTCTGCTAGTCTTTGCTGACAGAACTGCAGCGGCGACCTCCTGTACACATCATGTGACCACTGCAGCCAATCACTAGGCTCAAAGGTGATGCGAAGCTAGACAGCACAAGACCGATGATGCTAGTGACTGGCTGCAGCAGTCACATTGTAGATCTACATCTGTGTCCCCAAAGAATTTTGAAGAGCAGTAAAGGCGAGGCTGGAAAATGAATGTGTTAGTAGTAAAGATTAGTTTGTTGTTTACAGTAATGTATTGTGTTCTGCCTGCTGCAGGGGGCATGACTGCCATGGTCTCTCCAGTGATCTCTGCCCCTCTCTTCATGCACTGGTCCCAGTATTAGGCAGGAGCTACATGGTAACCTTGGCCGTGACACAGGTCACCCGGCCAGAGATTGACGTATGCCACTGCTATGTCACAGCATAGGGTACAACCACCGTGGTGAGAAAATAACAAAATCCAAGTGGGTCCTGGCTTTTTACTAGTGTTAAAGTACCTTGTGGGTCAAATTATGCTGCGTTGTTACAGCAGCACACAAAGATCTTTGGCCACACAACCAGTATCACAGCCCATAGTCAGCATGTATCCCCAGCCTTATGAAGAATGCTCCGCTAAGGTATATCCCCACAGGACACATCCGCAGCAACAAAATCCGCACCAAAACGGGATAAGTGATTGAATCAGTGTGTGTCAATGGTGTCTGCCCTCAGATCTCACAGAATAAACCTGGGGACAGATTCATATCACAAGTACGGTACATGATTTAAAAACTCCAGTGCATCCAGCTGTGCCACAGGACAGGCAGCAGTGACAAGGCAGGCAGCCGATAGCAGGCAGTAGTGACAATGGACAGGCAGCTGATAGGCAAACAGCAGTGACAGGGCAGGCAGCAGTGACACAGAATGGGCAGCAGTGACACAGGGTAAGGCTGCCGATGGCAGCCAGAAGTGACACAGACCAGGCAGCAGTGACACAGGGCAGGCAGTAGTGACACAGACCAGGCAGCAGTGACACAGGGCAGGCAGCAGTGACACAGGGCAGCAGCCGTGGCAGGCAGCAGTGACACAGGGCCAGGCAGCAGTGACACAGGGCCAGGCAGCACAGTGACACAGACCAGGCAGCAGTGACACAGGGCAGGCAGCAGTGACACAGGGCAGGCAGCAGTGACACAGGCAGGCAGCCGATGGCAGGCAGCAGTGACACAGACCAGGCAGCAGTGACACAGGGCAGGCAGCAGTGACAGGACAGGCAGCCGATGGCAGGCAGCAGTGACACAGGACAGGCTGCTGATGGCAGGCAGCAGTGACAACAGGGCAGGCAGCAGTGACACAGGACAGCACGATGGCAGCCAGTGACACAGGACAGGCTGCTGATGGCAGCAGCAAGTGACAGGACAGGCAGCCGATGGCAGGCAGCAGTGACAGGGCAGCCTGCAGCACACAGAATGGGCAGCAGTGACACAGGGAAGGCTGCCGATGGCAGCCAGAAGGGACACAGACCAGGCAGCAGTGACACAGACCAGGCAGCAGTGACACAGGGCAGGCAGCAGTGACAGGACAGGCAGCCGATGGCAGGCAGCAGTGACACAGGACAGGCTGCTGATGGCAGGCAGCAGTGACAGGACAGGCAGCCGATGGCAGGCAGCAGTGACAGGGCAGCCTGCAGTCACACAGAATGGGCAGCAGTGACACAGGGAAGGCTGCCGATGGCAGCCAGAAGTGACACAGACCAGGCAGCAGTGACACAGACCAGGCAGCAGTGACACAGGGCAGGCAGCAGTGACAGGACAGGCAGCCGATGGCAGGCAGCAGTGACAGACCAGGCAGCAGTGATGACAGGGGAGGCAGCCGATGGCCTGACACTACAGCGTGGCCGGGTGACAGCTCTGCACTTGTCATGCTTGTGGAGAAGCCCTGCAGCAGGCACGGGGGAGGAGCTATGAGGGTGTAAGGCTGCGGGAGTGCGGGTCATCCCAGGCCAGTGTTCACATTACACAGCAGCGCCGGCCGCACGTATTCTGCTCCCGGCCACTTACCGTTCTCCCAGGCTGAGCCCAGCATTCCCAGTATGACACCCTGCTCCCAGGCGGTGTCTGCGGACGGCGCTATTCACTGCGTGGCCTTTGTCATGTATGAGCAACAACACAAACGCAACCGTCTCCGAGCGGACGGTCCCGGGAGGTCCGTGTCCCCTGCACCGCTTCCTGTGTGTCTGTCCCCTCCTCCGTACGGCAGCTGTCTCTCCCGCCTTCTGTCTGCACCTCCCCCGGCCCTGCTCTCCCTCCCCGGCAGCCTCTTTCCTCACTAAGCTTTATTCAAAAGGGTCAAAACGAACAGAGTCGGAGAGTAATGGCGGCTCGCCGTGACGGGTGCCCGTAGCGCTGCTTATGTGTCCTTTGTGCATTCCTGTGCACCCGTCCTCCCCATTATTGTCACTGTCTCAGACTTGCTGCTGCCCAAAGGGAGCCTGTCACCTCGTTTTACCGCTATGAGATGCAGCCACCGCCTTTCGGGGCATCTACAGAAATCTATAATGCTGTAGATAAAACACAGATCAGTTTTTTGCCGTCAGTCACAATCCATTGTCTCGACGGGCCCGTCGCATCAGTTTTTTCATCCGTTTCTTCCGGTTTTCAACTGATTCGTTTTTAAAAGCCGTCAATTCCATGCGCTGTACAGTAAAATCACACTGACATGTCTAATAAAGAATAGATATATACACATAGAATACATATATATATAGATGTCATTGAGACACATATATATATATCTATTTATAGTTCATAGAGCTCTCCATAGCATAATAGCCGCTAAATCCATTGCCGGCTTCAGTAAAATCATTACAGAACCCGACATGACACATGGTTTACATGTAGTAAACCTTGTCATATCAAAATGATTTATATATCAGTGTTTAATAAATTTGGTAGTTTGTGATAGGAAAAATTTGGAAGTCTAGGGGTTAAATTCAAGGCTATAATCGCGGAAAAAAAATTGCGTGGGCTCCCACAAAACTTTCTCCACCAGAGAGGGAAAGCCAGTGACTGAGGACAGATATTCATAGCCTAGAGAGGGATCATTGTTTTTGCCCCCCCTCCCCGGCTAGAAACATCTGGCCCCAGCCACTCCAGAAAAGGCACATCTATAAGATCAGCCTTTTCTGGCACTTAGCCTCTCTATTCCCATTAGCGGTGGCTAATGGGTTAATAAGGGGTTAATGTCACCTTGCTATTGAAAGGTGACATTAATCAAGGTTAATAATGGAAAGGTGTCAGACAACTATCCATTATTAATCCTACAGTAGTAAAGGGTTAAAAAAGACACATTAATTAAAAAATGTTTTAATGAAATAATTACACAACGTTTTTGACCAAATTTTATTATACTGCTAATCCATCTGAATCCCTTGTTCTCCTATAATAAAAATAAAATAAAAAAGCAACAATATCCATACCTCTCCGCCATTCAGTCAGGTCCCCCGCTGCAATCCATCACAAGGGGTTAACTAGTTTGCAACCGGGACCGATGTTAATGCTACCAGCTGGCTGTAAACCACTGCAGAATGAATGAAATCATGTCTGCGCAGGCGCTCCGGCTCTCCAGGGATGAACTGATTTGCGTGGGAAAGTTTCTGAACTTTTTCCCACGCTGTCAGATCACCTCAGGTCAGCCAGGGACTCCATGCAGCCTCACTGACGTCAGCGGGCCGGTAGCATTACCACCGGTCCCGGTTGTAAACTACTTAACCCCTTGTGATGGATTGCAGCGGGGGACCTGACTGAACGGCGGAGAGGTATCGATATTGTTGCTTTTTTATTTTATTATTTTTTTACAGGAGAACAAGGGATTCAGTTGGATTGGCAGAACAATACATTTTGTCAAAAACTTTGTGTAATTATTTCATTAAAAGAATTTTTAATAAATGTGTGTGTCTTTTTTAACTCTTTAATACTGTAGGATTAATAATGGATAGTTGTCTTATTGACACCTCTCCATTATTAACCTGGATTAATGTCACCTTTCAATAGCAAGGTGACATTAACCCCTTATTAACCCATGAGCCACACAGCTAAAGGCAATGGGAATAGAGAGGCTAAGTGCCAGAAAAGGCGCATCTTATATTTGTGCCTTTTCTGGGGTGGCTCGGACCAGATGTTTGTAGCCAGGGGGGCCCAAAAACAATGGTCCCTCTCTAGGCTAGGAATATCAGCAATTTCTCATTTTTACAACAAATTATACAAAACCATTTTTTTAGAGACCATCTCACATTTGAAGTCACTTTGAGGGGTCTATAGGGCAGAAAATATCCAAAAGTGACACCATTCTAAAAACTGCACCCTCAAGGTACTCAAAACCACATTCAAGAAGTTTATTAACCCTTCAGGTGCTTCACAGGAGCTGAAACAACTTGGAAGGAAAACATGAACATTTAACTTTTTAGTCACAAAAATGATCTTTTACAAATATTTTTTTATTTTAACAAGGGTAAAAGGAGAAAATGGACAGAAAAAGTTGTTGTGCAATTTCTCCTGAGTACGCCGATACCCCATATGTGGGGGAAAACCACTGTCTGGGCGCACAGCAGGGCTTGGAAGGGAAGGAGCGCAGTTTGACTTTTTTTAAACCAAAATTGGCTGGAATTCAGATTATTATTACGATTTATTTATATAGCATCATTGATTCCATGGTGCTGTACATGAGAAGTGGTTACATATAAATTACAGATATCACTTACAGTAAACAAACTAACGATGACAGACTGATACAGAGGGGATAGGACCCTGCCCTTTCGGGCTTACATTCTACAGGATGGTGGGGAAGGAGACAACAGGTTGGGGGGTTGCAGCAGTTCCGGTGTTGGTTGAGGCGATATCTCCGGTAGTGTTGAGGAGGCAGCGGGGTCATTGCAGGCTGTAGGCTTTCCTGAAGAGATGGGTTTTCAGGTTCCGTCTGAAGGATCCGAATGTGGTTGATAGTCGGACGTGTTGGGGCAAAGAATTCCAGAGGATGGGGGATATTCAGGAGAAGTCTTGGAGGCGGTTGGGTGAGGAGCGAATAAGTGTGGACGAGAGAAGGAGGTCTTGGGAGGATCGAAGATTACGTGAGGGAAGATATGGGAGATTAGTTCAGAGATATATGGAGGAGACAGGTTATAGATGGCCTTGTAGGTCAGTATTAGTAATTTTAATTGGATACGCTGAGGGAGAGGGAGCCAGTGGAGAGATTTGCAGAGGGGAGAAGCGGAGGAGTAGCGAGGAGAGAGATGAATTAGTCGGGCAGCAGAGTTAAGAATGGACTGGAGAGGTGCAAGGGTGTTAGCAGGAAGGCCACAGAAAAGGATGTTGCAGCAGTCAATACGGGAGATGATGAGGGCGTGCACAAGCATTTTAGTAGAGTGAGGGTTGAGGAAGGGACGGATTCTGGAAAAATTTTGAGCTGGAGGCTGCAGGAGGTGGAGAGAGTTTGGATGTGCGGTTTGAAGGACAGGGCAGAGTCAAGGGTTATTCCAAGGCAACAGACCTCCAGTACAGGGGAAAGAGTGATGTTGTCAATTGTTATAGATAGGTCAGGTAAGGAAGATCTGTGAGATGGGGGAAAGATGATCAGTTCAGATTTGTCCACATTCAGTTTGAGGAAGCGGGAGGAGACGAAAAAGGATATGGCTGATAGACACCCTGGGATTTTGGAGAGCAGAGAGGTGACATCTGGGCCAGAGAGGTAGATCTGAGTATCATCGGCATGAAGGTGGTACTGGAATCCATGGGACTTTATGAGTTGCCCCAGGCCAAGTGTATAGATTGAGAAGAGTAGGGGTCCTAGAACCGAGCCTTGGGGGACTCCAACAGAGAGAGGGTGGGAGGAGGAGGTAGTGTGTGAGTGGGAGACGCTGAATGTGCGGTTGGAGAGGTATGAGGTGTCACGCTGTATAGCAGATATATATATATGTGATGTAAGTAATCTATATCAAATGGGCAACATACTATATAACATGCGCATAGATATATGATAACATAGAATTACCTGACAGAATGTCCAGTGGGTCAATACGGAATCCGTTATACGCTGTCTCCGGCTAGAGGGTGACCGGGGTCTATGCTGACCCTACACTGGGGTCCTAACTAATCCCTCTACCTGGAGGTACTGTTAAAGGTACAGAGGTCCAGGCCACCAGCGTAAACCCTGTCTCCTATCAATCCCTGCCAACTGTAATCTAGTCCTAAGAAGGACCCTGATTACCACCAAAGGGAATGAACAGGTAACGGTTAATGAACAGAAAGACATACAAGACAGACAAGAAATAAAGTAAATAAAGTCTTACATACAACACTCACACACAGTAGGAACACCTAAGGTCTCAGAGATAAACTATAAGCTGTAAGAGTAAAAACAACTAAGGAACTCTTAGCTTAAATATTCTCAGAACCGATCCAGTCTGCTAGACTACATGAATGCTTTCACCGGCATCTAACAAGCAGACTGGCAGGTATATGAAGGAATCTAATTAGAACATAATCAAAAGCAGCCGGGCGAGGCTGGACCTAGTCTTAGCAAAGAGCTAGGTAAAATTAACTCCCTCATTACCAAACACAAAGAAACAGCAACTCAGCTGTGAGAAGTCAGAGTGTGTAATCGCGACGATCCTCGTGGCGATACACCCATGACAGTACCCCCCCTCTACGAGGGGACTCCGGACCCTCAGGGCCAGGTCTGCCCGGGTGAGTTGTGTGAAAGGTCCGAACCAATCGATCTGCGTTAACATCAGACGCAGGGACCCACGTCCTCTCCTCAGGACCATACCCCCTCCAATGAACCAAGTACTGAAAGGATCGGCGACTGAGACGTGAGTCAATGATTTTCGACCCATGAAATTCCACGTTATCATTGACCACCACTGAAGGAGGAGGTAGAGGTGACGGTATGACTGGTGCCACATACTTTTTAAGTAATGACTTGTGAAACACATTATGAATTTTAAACGTAGGAGGGAGGTCCAGACGAAATGCCACAGGATTAATTATGGAACTGATCCTGTACGGCCCGATGAATCTGGGACCCAACCTCCAGGAGAAACTTTAAGTTTTATATTCCTGGTAGACAACCAAACCAGATCGTTCACCTTCAGATCTAGACCAGAAACTCTCCCCCTATCAGCCATCCGTTTGTAACGGTTCCCCGTAACCTTCAGTCTTAACCGATCTGGAACTATCAGTCTCCCTGAAAGTCCCACAGGGGCGTCCCCCTGAGCCCCCAATACCTCCCCCTCAAGCTCAGAGCATACAGCTGACACTACAACGCCCTCCTGAGGAATAGGAACCGGATCATCCGTCTTCCCGGCCCTGGGAAAGTACGAGATAAGGCATCAGGAAGCAACTTTATTGAGCAGTCATATGCGCGATGAGGAGGTAACTCTTTACACCCCTCCTCTGAGAACATCTCCCCAAAGTCCTCCAGAAAAGGAGACAAAGTCCTAGGCACAACCGCACCGATGACCGTGCTCATGCAGTTATTCCTGCAAAATTCACCCCACTGGCTTATCTTTCTGGATTGCCAATCAATCACTGGGTTATGTTTAGCCAACCAAGGAAGTCCCAACACAATAGGAGTAGGTAGACCCTCCAACACATAACAAGACAATTGCTCTTTATGTATTGCCCCTACTCGAAGATCTATGTTATGAACAGCTTGTACCAAGCTACCTTGACCGAGAGGTCTAGAATCAATAGAGACTATAGGGACCGGTTTGGCCAATATACTCAGTTGCATACCATGCACCTGGGCAAACCGAGCGTCCACCAGATTAGCCCCGGACCCACTATCAAGAAAAACAGAAATCCTCTCAGTTCTAGTACCAATCACCACCTCCGCAGGCACGAGAAACTGAGAGGGATTTGGGGACGAAATACACACTCCCAGGTTAACTCCTTTGCTCAAAGAGGCCCGGGATGGACACCCCCCAACAAAATGTCCCTCTCTCCCGCAAAAGAAACACCTTCTAGTCTTGCGGCGCACCGCCGATTCCCTCCTACAAAAAGATGTCCCTCCCAACTGCATGGGTTCCTCAGAACAGACCAGGGGAACCTCAGTATAAGGGACTTTAGTAGTAGGTGGAGTCATCACGGGAGGCGGAGTTACCTCGCGTCTTCCCCGAATTCGTCTATCAATGCGAATAGCGAGGGCCATAGCAGCCTCCAGTGATGGAGGAGAATCATACTGAGCCAACAATCCTTTAATTTGTCAGACAACCCTTGACAAAACTGGCTCCTAAGAGCTGGGTCATTCCACTGAGTATCTGTTGCCCATCTACGGAACTCAGAAGAATATTCCTCAGCTGGACGATTTCCTTGCCGTATTTTACGTAACTTTGCTTCAGCAAGGGAAACTCGATCCGGATCATCATATACCAGACCCAGGGCAGTAAAAAATCGATCCACTGACTGGAGATCTGGGGAGCCTGGAGGAATGGAGAACGCCCAAGCTTGAGGGTCCCCTTGTAAGAGTGAGATAACAATTCCCACCCTCTGCTCTTCACTCCCAGATGACCGAGGCCGCAGCCGAAAGTACAATTTACATGCCTCCCGGAAAGTAAAAAATTTGTCCCGCCCACCAGTGAACCTGTCCGGGAGAGCAACCTTAGGTTCAGATATGGTTTGCTCCGGGGGGGACAAAACCTTGGACTTAATGTCTGCAAACTCCATGGACAACCCCTGCAACTGCCGGGCCAGCTGGGCTACTGGATCCATGACAGCTGGGGAGAATCTTTAGTATGGGCCGGTGAAAATGTCACGCTGTATAGCAGATATATATATATGTGATGTAAGTAATCTATATCAAATGGGCAACATACTATATAACATGCGCATAGATATATGATAACATAGAATTACCTGACAGAATGTCCAGTGGGTCAATACGGAATCCGTTATACGCTGTCTCCGGCTAGAGGGTGACCGGGGTCTATGCTGACCCTACACTGGGGTCCTAACTAATCCCTCTACCTGGAGGTACTGTTAAAGGTACAGAGGTCCAGGCCACCAGCGTAAACCCTGTCTCCTATCAATCCCTGCCAACTGTAATCTAGTCCTAAGAAGGACCCTGATTACCACCAAAGGGAATGAACAGGTAACGGTTAATGAACAGAAAGACATACAAGACAGACAAGAAATAAAGTAAATAAAGTCTTACATACAACACTCACACACAGTAGGAACACCTAAGGTCTCAGAGATAAACTATAAGCTGTAAGAGTAAAAACAACTAAGGAACTCTTAGCTTAAATATTCTCGGAACCGATCCAGTCTGCTAGACTACATGAATGCTTTCACCGGCATCTAACAAGCAGACTGGCAGGTATATGAAGGAATCTAATTAGAACATAATCAAAAGCAGCCGGGCGAGGCTGGACCTAGTCTTAGCAAAGAGCTAGGTAAAATTAACTCCCTCATTACCAAACACAAAGAAACAGCAACTCAGCTGTGAGAAGTCAGAGTGTGTAATCGCGACGATCCTTGTGGCGATACACCCATGACATGAGGAGATCCAGGATAGGGCGAGGTCTTTGATGCCAAAGGAAGAGAGGATCTGTAGTAGGAGGCAGTGGTCAACTGTGTCGAAAGCAGAGGACAGGTCTAGAAGGAGGAGTATAGAGTATTGTCCGTTCCAGGGCCGGCTCCAGGTTTTTATGGGCCTCGGGCGAAAGAGCCTCAGTGGGCCCCTTTAACACAGACCACGATTCATGATGCGCAGATACAGCAGAGAAATAAGGGTACAGTACAGTGCCAAATACTTCACTTCTTCCATTACATGACTGATATCTATTGTAAATTGTACAATAGCTCAAAAACCGCCAAATCCTCACAGCGCACAGAACAGACTGGACAGTACAGTCCTCCATACAATATTATGGGCACCACAGTCTCCCCCTCATCACCCATATAATACCCCATGCAGGATGTCACCCTCCATATAATGCTCCATACAGAATACTGGACCCAAAATAATGCTCCATACAGAATACTGGACCCAATATAATGCTCCATACAGGATACTGGTCCCCATATAATGCTCCATACAGGATACTGGTCCCCATATAATGCTCCATACAAAATATGGAGCTCTCCTCTGCGCTGTACTGCGTTCTGCACTGTTACGGCTCAGGAAAGGGCGCTGTGGAAAGACTTCCCATTATCATCATGATTGCCTCCCCATCATCATCATTGCCTCCTTATCATCATCATTGTCTCCCCATCATCATCATGGTCTCCCCATTATCATCAATGCCTGCCCATCATCATCATCTCCTCCCCATCATCATCAATGCCTGCTTATCATCATCATCTCCTCCCCATCATCAATGCCTGCCCATTTATCATCATGGCCTCCCCATCATCATCATGGCCTCCCCATTATCATTAATGCCTGCCCATCATCATCATTGCCTCCCCATCATCATTATCGCCTCCCATCATCATCAATGCCTCCCCTCATTGCTCCATCATCTCATGCCTCCCATCATCATCATGCTGCCATCATCATCTCCTCCATCATCAATGCCTGCCCATAATCATCATCTCCTCCCCATCATCAATGCCTGCCCATTATCATCATGGCCTCCCATCATCATCATGGCCTCCCCATTATCATTAATGCCTGCCCATCATCATCATCGCCTTCCCATCATCATTATCGCCTCCCATCATCATCAATGCCTCCCCATTATCATCAATGCCTGCCCATCATCATCATCGCCTGCCCATCATCATTCATCACCTCCCCATCATCATCATGGCCTCCCCATCATCATCTTCTCCCCATCATCAATGCCTGCCCATTATCATCAATGGCTGCCCATTATCATCATCTTCTCCCCATCATCATCAATGCCTCCCCATTATCAGCAATGCCTGCCCATCATCACACACAGACAGCACCACAGCACACAAGCACTCTCTCACATACATACACCACACACACACAACAAGCACCGCACTACATACACACAGACACACACAGAGACACACACACACACGTCTCACCTGTCCAGCGTCCGCGCTCTCTGCCACAGCTGGCCGCTGAATGATGACGTCATTCAGCGGCGCTGCTGTGAGAGGAAGCGCCGGCGCCCCCTGGAGCCCGGAGCTGCGGCAGCGGAGGCACGGGAGAGGTAAGTATTGTGCTAGCTGATGCCGGGGCCCTGAGCAAGCGGGGGGGCCCAGTGGCGGTGCTGACACCGCTCCTCCGCTAACGGGCGCGGGGGTGCCAGACGGCGAGTGGGCCCCCCCGCCTGCTCAGGGCCCCGGCACTTGCCTGGGTGTGCCGGGTGCTGACGCCGGCCCTGGTCCGTTCGCTTTGGCTGTAAGTAGGTCATTAGTAATTTTGGTCAGGGCTGTCTCATTGGAGTGATGGGGGCGGAAACCAGACTGTAGATTGTCAAAGAGCAGGTTAGATGAGAGATGGGAGGAAAGTTCAGCGTGGACGTGCTGCTCCAGAAGTTTGGAAGCAAATGGGAGCAGCGATATTGGGTGATAGCTGGACATAGCAGTTGGGTCAAGGGTCGGCTTTTTGAGGATAGGCGTGATTGTGGCATGTTTGAAAGCAGAAGAGAAGGTACCGGAAGGTAGTGATAGGTTGAAGAGGTGAGTTAGTGATGGGATAAGAGTGGTGGCGAGATTGGGGAGGAGGTGGGATGGGATGGGGCCGAGTGCACAAGTGGTGAGGTGTGATTTGGAGAGAAGATGAGCAAGCTCCCCTTCCGTGATGTTGGATAAGGAGGGTTACGGGGTATGGGCATTGGTCAGGTATACAAAGGGGTTGTGGTAGTTGAATAATAAAGACTTTCCGTGTTTGGTCTATCTTGTTTTTGAAGTGCATGGCGAAGTCATCAACAGAGATTAGGGAAGTTGGAGGGGGCAGTTGTGGGCGGAGGAGGGAGTTAAAAGTATTGAACAACTGTTTGGGGTTGTGGGATAAGGAAGATACAAGGGATGTAAAGTAGACCTGTTTAGGTCAGGTGAGAGCTGATTTGAATGCAAGTGTTGCTTGTTTGAGTGCAGTGAAGTCGTCTTGTGAATGCGTTTTCTTCCAGCGTCGTTCAGCAATTCTGGATGCTTGCCGAAGCTTTTTAGTGGTGTTATTGTGCCAGGGTTGTCTATTGATTCGTCGCACTCTGTTATGCATTACAGGGGCGACCAAGTTGATGGCTGATGCAAGAGTGGCATTGTAGAAACTAGTGGCAGTGTCTGTGTTGTGGAGTGAAGATATGGAGGACAGTGGTAGGATAGAGTCAGAGAGTGAGTGAGTGTCTAGATGTGCAAGGTTTCTGCGGGGGTGCGCGTGTTGCTGGACATGGGTGACAGGTGAGGAGGACAGGGATGAGAAAGAGAGTAGATGGTGGTCAGACAGAGGGAGAGGGGAGGTTGTGAAGTTAGATAGGGAGCAGAGGCGGGTGAAGACCAGGTCTAATGTGTGTACGTCTGTGTGTGTGGATGAGGAGGACCACTGGGAAAGTCCAAAGGATGAAGTAAGGGCCAGGAGTATGAAAGCAGCCGACTGGTGTCAATGGGGATGTTGAAGTCACCCATGATGATGGTGGGAATGTCAGCAGAGAGAAACTATAGGAGCCATGTAGAGAATTGGTCCATGAAGGCAGTGGTTGGGCCCGGAGGTCGGTATATGATTGCCACTTGGAGGTTGGAGGGAGAGTAGATGCGGACAGAGTGGACTTCAAAAGAGGGGAGGACAAGGGAGGGAAGAGGTGGGATTGGGTTGAAGGTGCAGTTGGAAGAAAGGAGAATGCCTACTCCTCCACCATGTCTGTTGCCAGGGCGAGGAGTGTGGGTGAATTGGAGGCCACCATAGCATAGCACAGCAGGGGAGGCGGTGTCAGAGGGTGTCAGCCATGTTTCAGTGAGGCCAAGGAAGGAAAAATTTAGAGAGGTAAAGAGGTCGTGAATCACATGGAGTTTATTGCAGATGGAACGGGCATTCCAGAGTGATCCAGAGAGAGGGAGCTGTTATGTTTCAGTAGCTGAGGAGAAACTGCAAAAAATAGCCAAACTAGCAATACACCAGAGAGGCTGGAAACTATTGGATTGCAGTAACCTGATCTAACCGCCACACTAGAAGTAGCCGTGGAGCGTACCTACGGTGATCCTAGACGCCTCGTCACAGCCGGAGAGATAGCTCCACCTAAAGGCAGAAAGATGAATGCTATCTGCCCCGGAGAAGAATCCCCAAAGAAATAGGAAGCCCCCGAACATGTAATGGCGGTTAGACAAGAAGAAAACACGGACACAGACAGAAAATAGAATGAGCAAACGCTGGGGCCCAATCTGTCTAGATAGAAAAGTATAGGAAAGAATTTTGACTGCAACCCAAAAAAACCCTGACAAAAATACCAACACTTCTGCTTAACAAAAAACCTGAGATCACACGATCTCTACCACCTAAATCAGATCTCTGGTGTATCACTCAGGAACACAGCAAATAAAAAGTGACAAAGGAACAAAGCAAAATGTAAACATACAATGAGCAAAATTGCAGCACAAGACCCCAAAAGGGGACCAGGCTGCAGTCCACTGTAAGCAGCAAACAAGCAGTGAAAATCCAACAGAGGAAAAAAAAGCAAAACACTTATCTGAATGAGAGCAGGAAAGCAAGATGTGCTCCAAGCAAGCGCAGGAGGAACAATTGATTACCGGCAAGGCTGCTGGGAACTCAGGTCACTTATATCATACCATTCAGAGCCAGCTGAAGGCCATTCAGTAATTAGTTCATTACCCTCAGCAACCACCGGAGGGAGCCCAAGCTCAGAAATCGCCTCCAAGGTATTCACAACAGGGAGCTGAGTGGTGGGCATCAAGGGCATGTATTTGAGGTTGGAAAGATTTTGGGTGTTTATATTGGATTGGGAGCGATAGAAGGGGGTAATAATGGAAGGTATGAGCTGTGAGGGTCCAGGATTGGGAGATATGTCGCCAGCAGTGAGGAGAAGCAGAGAGAGGCAGAGCAGGTGGGAGAAGGAGAGTGGGCGATTTGTTTTGTGAGTTATTAGGAGAGATCTGAGGTTGAGGAGCAGGTCAGCGGAGGAGGTCAGGTGGGGGGCAAGAGGAAAGGAGAGATTATTACTTGGTTAGAGAGTGCTGGGGTCTGTGGATAGCGAAGGAGAGTTAGGAGTAGTGGAGGCAAAACCATTAGAGCATATGTCAGCATGGTTAAAGTAATAGTGGAGTTTTCAAAGAAATTTAGGAAAATTTAAACAGAGTTTAGGCGTACCTTCTGGTCACTTTTGGCGCATTTCTGGCATATTTCGATAGTTATCCTTAAAATGACATCCTTATAATGACAGACCAGGGTCAGACAGACCAGTGGCTCTGAATTTATACATAAGCAAATGCACATCAAACAGGCCAGGTGAGAACAAGAGGGAGTGGCAGCAGGGAGACTGCTCACACACACAGGAGGGGATTAATTAGAAGTCAAGAGAGAGAAAAAAAAATGTCTGATCCAAAAGGACAGATAAAGCATTGATAGCAGACAGATAATACAGGGGTCATTGGGGTTCGGGAAAGATGGTTGCTGAGGATGGTATTGTAGTCAGGACCCATACCATTGATAGCAGACAGATAATACAGGGTTCATTGGGGTTCAGGAAAGATGGGTGATGAGGATGGTATTGCAGTCAGGATACATACCATTGATAGCAGACAGATAATACAGGGGTCATTGGGTTTCAGGAAAGATGGGTGATGAGGATGGTATTGCAGTCAGGACACATACCTGCATGTGTAAGGTTTTGTGCACTGCCAGGGTCCTCGATTGACAGAATCCCTTTCCACACTCCTGACACTTGAAGGGTTTTTCTTTGGAATAAATACATCTAGCACAGCTCTCTGCTCCCAGGGGCCACCGCCTCCACGATAGATCCTCTTTAGTTTAGCTGTGTTTGCATTAGATCCACACAGTTGGTCCACCATGGAAAGTCAGTAGAGCCACTCCATGCCTTTTGAGATTGGACGCCATGTCGCGTTTGGAGAGCGCCTGATGTGCCTAAACAGTGGAAACCCCCACAAGTGACACCATTTTGGAAACTAGACCCCCTAAGGAATTTATCTAGATCTGTGGTGAGCACTTTGAACCCCCAAGTGTTTCTCTAAAGTTTATAATGCCTGGGTGTGAAAAAAAAAATTCCACAAAAATGATTTTTAGTCCCCAATTTTTGATTTTTCCCAAGGAAATTGGACCCCAAAAATTGTTGTCCAATTTGTCCGGAGTTTGCTGATACCCCACATGTGGGGGAAAAATACTGTTTGGGCACACGGCATGACTTGGAAAGGAAGTAATGACGTTTTGGAACGCAGACTTTAATGGGTGTCATGTTCAGTTTGCAGAGTCCCTGAAACCCCCCACAAGTGACCCCATTTTGGAAACTAGACCCCCTAAGGAACTATCTAGATCTGTGGTGAGCACTTTGAACCCCCAAGTGCTTCACACAAGTTTATAATGCTTGGGCATGAAAATAAAAAAATCCTATTTTTTTCCCCACAAAAATGATATTTAAGTCACCAATTTTTTATTTTCCCAAGGGTAACAGGAGAAATTGGACCATAAAAGTTGTTGTCCATTTTGTCCTGAGTACGCTGATACCCCATGTGTGGGGGGGGAACCACTGTTTGGGTGTACGACAGAGCTCGGAAGTGAAGGAGCGCCATTTCACTTTTTTAAACCAAAATTGGCTGGAATCGAGATTGGACGCCATGTCACATTTGGATTGCCCCTGATGTGCCTAAACAGTGGAAATACCCCACAAGTGACCCCATTTCAGAAACTAGTCCCCCTAAGGAACTTATCTAGATCTCTGTTGAGCACTTTGAACCCCCAAGTGCTTTACACAAGTTTATAACGTAGAGCCGTAAAATTAAAAAATCATATTTTTTCCACAAAAATGATCTTTTCACCCCAATTTTTATTTTCCCAAAGGTAACAAGACCTCAAAAGTTATTGTGTAATTTGTCCTGAGTGCGCTAATACCCAATATGTGGGGGTAAACCACTGTTTGGGTGCATGGCAAAGCTCGGAAGGGAAGGAGTGCAGTTAGACTTTTTCAACGCAGAATTGGCTGGATGCGATGTCGTGTTTGAAGAGCACCTGATGTGCCTAAACAGTGGAAACCCCCCACAAGTGACACCATTTTGGAAACTAGACCCCCTAAGGAACTTATCTAGATCTGTGGTGAGCACGTTCAACCCCCAAGTGTTTCACAAAAGTTTATAATGCCTGGGTGTGAAAAAAAAAATCCACGAAAATGACTTTTTAGTCCCCAATTTTTGATTTTTCCCAAGGAAATTGGACCCCAAAAGTTGTTGTCCAATGTGTCCTGAGTACCCTGATACCATATATGTGGGGGGGAAATACTGTTTTGGAGCACAGCAGGGCTCGGAAAGGAAGTAATGACATTTTGGAATGCAGACTTTGATGGGTGTCATGTTCAGTTTGCAGAGCCCCTGACAGAGGCGTACCATCAATAATAGCAGACCACGCAGCTGCTATGGGGCCCAGACAGGTGAGGGGGCCTGCAAAGGCCGCTGCGGTTTGACAGCTGTGCTGTGCTGACACAGTACTACCGTATATACTCGAGTATAAGCTGAGATTTTCAACCCATTTTTTAGGGCTGAAAGTCCCCCTCTCAGCTTATACTCGAGTCATATACCAGGGGGTCGGCGGGGGAGGCAGAGCGCAGCTGTGCTATATACTCACCTCCTCCTGGCACGGTCTCTGCAGCCCCCTGCTCTTCTCCCATGGTCTCCTGCGCCTGTGTTCAGCGGTCATGTGGTACCGCTCATTAAAGTCATGAATATGCACATATTCATGACTTTAATGAGCGGCACCACGTGACCTCTGAACACTGGCGCCGGAGACCGTGGAAGAAGAGCAGGGGCTGCAGAAACCGCGTCGGTGGGAGGGTGAGTATAAGGGATATTCACCTGTCCCGTTCCACCGCTGCTCGCTGCTGTGTCCTCGCGTCCTCTCTAGCTGTGAATGTTCAGGCAGAGGGCGCGATGACGTAGTTAGTGCGCGCCGCGCCCTCTGCCTGAGCATTCACTGCTGGAGGACCCGGAAGACAGCGGCGCTCAGCGGTGGACCGGGTGACAGGTAAATATCACAGGTGCCGGGGCCCTGAGCGAGCGGTGACACCGGCACCTGTCCCCCATAGCGCGCCAGTGTCCCCACCTGCTCAGGACACCAGCACCTGGCCCCCAGCGACGAGAGGTGAGTATGTCTTTTTATTTTTTTTTTGGTTGCAGCAGCTGCGCAGCATAAGGGACCTATACTATGGGGCATAATCTATGGAGCATCTATGGGGGCATAATCTATGGAGCATCTATAAGGGCATAATCTATGGAGCATCTATGGGGGCATAATCTATGGAGCATCTATAGGGGCATAATCTATGGTGGCATAATCTATGGGGGCATAATCTATGGAGCATCTATAGCATCTATGGGGCACAATCTATGGAGCATCTATGGAGGCATAATCTATGGAGAATCTATGGGGGCACAATCTATGGAGCATCTATGGGGCATTATCTATGGAGCATCTATGGGGGCATAATCTATGGAGCATCTATGGGGGCACAATCTATGGAGCATCTATGGGGGCATAATCTATGGAGCATCTATAATGGGCACAATCTATGGAGCATCTATGGGGGCATAATCTATGGAAAAATCTATGGGGGCACAATCTATGGAGCATCTATGGGGACACAATCTATGGAGCATCTATGGGGCATTATCTATGGAGCATCTATGGGGCATAATACATGGGCAGCATATGGGGCACAATCTATGGAGCATCTTGTGGGGCATAATACATGGGGCAGCATATGGGGCACAATACATAGAGCATCTTGTGGGGCATAATACATGGGGCAGCATATGGGGGATAATCTCATTTTCCACCCTAGGCTTATACTCGAGTCGATAAGTTTTCCCAGTTTTTTGTGGCAAAATTAGGGGGGTCGGCTTATACTCGGGTCGGCTTATACTTGAGTATATACGGTATCTCCTTTAATTAAATGTAAGCGCCGGACGCCGGCCGCTGTATACCTCATTGAAGCTCCCCTTTCCTTGTTTCCTGGTCAGCAGTTGGCTGAAGTCTCTGGCTGGATTTGCATAAGAACGCCACGCCTCCTGACAGCCAGAGAGCAGCACACGTGCATTTCAGGAAGCAGAAAACATTCATGAGCTTCTCTCACTTAGGGAGAGGGACACACACAAGACGGTGAGTCCGGCTGGCTGGGGGACGGGGTGGATTTTTTTTGTTAAATGTGTCCCCTCACTGTTCTGGCACTTTACATTTACAATGGCTCTGGCTTTTTTTTTGGGGGGCCCCATTCAGACTTTTGCTTTGGGGCCCCATGATTTCTATGTACGCCCCTGGCCCCTGATGTGCCTAAACAGTGGAAACCCCCCACAAGTGACCCCATTTTGGAAACTGAACCCCCTAAGGAACTTATCTAGATTTGTGGTGAGCAATTTGAACCCCCAAATGCTTCACAGAAGTTTATAATGCCCAGGCATGAAAATAAAAAAGTCTATTTTTTTCCCACAAAATTGATCTTTTAGTCACCAAGGGTAAGGGGAGAAATTGGACCCCAAAAGTTGTTCTCCAATTTGTCCTGAGTACGCTGATACCCTACATGTGGGAGAAAACTACTGTATGGGCACACGTCAGGACTCGGAATAGAAGTATTGACGTTTTGTAATGCAGACTTTCATGGAATGGTCTGCGAGTGTCATGTTGCGTTTGGAAAGCCCCTGATGTGCCTAAACAGTGGAAACCCCCACAAGTGACCCCATTTTGGAACATAGACCACCAAAGGAACTTATCTAGTTGTGTGGTGAGCACTTTGAACCCCCAAGTGCTTCACAGAAGTTTATAACGCCCGAGCGTGAAAATAAAAACAAATCATATTTTTTCCACAAACATGATATTTTAGTCCCAAGTTTTTTATGTTCCCAAGGGCAACAGGAGAAATTGGACCCCAAAAGTTGTTGTTCAATTTGTCCTGAGTACGCTGATACCCTATATGTGGGAGAAAACTACTGTATGGGCACACGGTGGGGCTCGGAAGGGAAGTATTGACGCTTTGCATTGCAGACTTTGATGGAATAGTCTGCGGGCGTCATGTCGCGTTTGGAGAGCCGCTTATGTGCCTAAACAGTGGAAATCCACCACGAGTGACCCCATTTTGGAAACTAGACCCTCAAAGGAACTTATCTAGATCTGTGGTGAGAACTTTAAACCCCCAAGTGCTTCACAGAAGTTTATAACGTAGAGTGTTGTGAATGGACTTGAAATGAGTTCTGAGCAGAGGCTCCCTCTGGTGGTTACAAGCGGTACTGGACTGTCCAGTGAAGATTGTGAGGAGTGGGAATCAGGTGTTACTGACTGGTCTTATATAAGGGAGTCGCCTTCCCATCAGGGTTGTCGGTGATCAATTGTTCTGGTTTCACTCCATGATTCCTGTTTCCCTTGTAGCCTGCTGTGTCGTGTCTGCATCTCCTGCTAACAGATAAGACATTTTCTTCTTTTTGTTTTTGTGCTTTATTTTTGCATTTTGTCCTACACTTCTGTGGGGGCCTTCAGGGTCCCCTCCGGGGGCTTTTGCCCTCTCAGTTTAGTTCAGCCACTGATGTTTGTACTTTTGCTTTTTCCAGTTTCTTCAGTGGCTGCTGTTTTGATTTTGTTACACCAGAGAACTAATTTAGGTGGTAGAGGTCGTGTGATCTCAGGTGTTTTTGAAATTAGTAGAGTTGGTGCTTTGCAGGGTTTTTTGGGATTGCAGTAAGTACCCTTCCTATCCTTTTCTGTTTAGTTTGGGCCCCAACGTTTGCTCATACTATTTTCTGTCTGTGTCAGTATTTCTTCTTGTCTAACAGCCATTACATGTTTGGGGGCTTTCTATGTTCTTTGGGGATCTGCTCCGGGGCAGATAGCTTTCCTATTTCTATCTTTAGGTGTAGTTAGTTTCTCAGGCTGTGACGAGGCGTCTAGGACCAACGTAGGAACGCTCCACGGCTGCCTCTAGTTGTGGTGGTTAGTCAGGGTACTGCAATCTCATAGATTCCAACTGCTCTGGTGTATTGCCTTTTTTACCTGCACTCCTCAGTTACCGAAACATAACAGTATCACCGGCCTAATATTTAAAGTTGTATGGTACTCACAGAAGGGAAAAATATTGTGAAAGAAAAAACGGTTGTCAGAGTTGTCAGAGATATTTTTCTGTTTGTTGCATTTTATTTTTTTTTCCCTCTGTATCTCTGGGTGCTGGGGAGGATTTTTTCTCTCAATGGAGTTTGCACAGTTGTCTGGCCGTGTGGATCAGCTTGCCACTGAGGTTCAGAGTATTGCTGCATATCTTGCTAGGTTGCCTGTTGTGGAACCTAGGATTCCTGTTGTGAATGGACTTGAAATGAGTTCTGAGCAGAGGCTCCCTCTGGTGGTTACAAGCGGTACTGGACTGTCCAGTGAAGATTGTGAGGAGTGGGAATCAGGTGTTACTGACTGGTCTTATATAAGGGAGTCGCCTTCCCATCAGGGTTGCCGGTGATCAATTGTTCTGGTCTCACTCCATTATTCCTGTTTCCCTTGTAGCCTGCTGTGTCATGTCTGCATCTCCTGCTAACAGATAAGACATATTCTTCTTTTTGTTTTTGTGCTTTATTTTTGCATTTTGTCCTGCACTTCTGTGGGGGCCTTCAGGGTCCCCTCCGGGGGTGTCATGGGTGCATCGCCACGAGGATCGTCGCGATTGCACATTCTGACTTCTCGCAGCTGAGTTGCTGTTACTTTGTGTTTGGTAATGAGAGAGTTAATTTTACCTAGCTCTTTGCTAAGACTAGGTCCAGCCTCGCCCGGCTGCTTTTGATTATGTTCTAATTAGCTTCCTTTATATCCCTGCCAGTCTGGGTGTTAGATGCCGGTGAAAGCCTTCATGTAGTCTAGCAGACTGGATCGGTTCTGAGAATACTGAAGCTAAGAGTTCCTTAGTTGTTTTTACTCTTATAGCTTATAGTTTATCTCTGAGACCTTAGGTGTTCCTACTGTGTGTGAGTGTTGTATGTAAGACTTTATTTACTTTATTTCTTGTCTTTCTTGTATGTCTTTCTGTTCATTAACCGTTACCTGTTCATTCCCTTTGGTGGTAATCAGGGTCCTTCTTAGGTCTAGATTACAGTTGGCAGGGATTGATAGGAGACAG
This sequence comes from Oophaga sylvatica, assembly GCA_033576555.1. Taxonomy (NCBI): domain Eukaryota; kingdom Metazoa; phylum Chordata; class Amphibia; order Anura; family Dendrobatidae; genus Oophaga; species Oophaga sylvatica. Next base: position 321,528,312 of record JARQOD010000002.1, read on the forward strand.
GGTTTACGCTGGTGGCCTGGACCTCTGTACCTTTAACAGTACCTCCAGGTAGAGGGATTAGTTAGGACCCCAGTTTAGGGTCAGCATAGACCCCGGTCACCCTCTAGCCAGAGACAGCGTATAACGGATTCCGTATTGACCCACTGGACATTCTGTCAGGTAATTCTATGTTATCATATATCTATGCGCATGTTATATAGTATGTTGACCGTTTGATATAGATTACTGACATCACATATATATATATCTGCTATACAGCGTGACATTTTCACCGGCCCATACTAAAGATTCTCCCCAGCTGTCATGGATCCAGTAGCCCAGCTGGCCCGGCAGTTGCAGGGGTTGTCCATGGAGTTTGCAGACATTAAGTCCAAGGTTCTGTCCCCCCCGGAGCAAACCAGATCTGAACCTAAGGTTGCTCTTCCGGACAGGTTCACTGGTGGGCGGGACAAATTTTTTACTTTCCGGGAGGCATGTAAATTGTACTTTCGGCTGCGGCCTCGGTCATCTGGGAGTGAAGAGCAGAGGGTGGGAATTGTTATCTCGCTCTTACAAGGGGACCCTCAATCTTGGGCGTTCTCTATTCCTCCAGGCTCCCCAGATCTCCAGTCAGTGGATCGATTTTTTACTGCCCTGGGTCTGGTATATGATGATCCGGATCGAGTTTCCCTTGCTGAAACAAAGTTACGTAAAATACGGCAAGGAAATCGTCCAGCGGAGGAATATTCTTCTGAGTTCCGTAGATGGGCAACAGATACTCAGTGGAATGACCCAGCTCTTAGGAGCCAGTTTTGTCAAGGGTTGTCTGACAAATTAAAAGATGTGTTGGCTCAGTATGATTCTCCTCCATCACTGGAGGCTGCTATGGCCCTCGCTATTCGCATTGATAGACGAATTCGGGGAAGACGCGAGGTAACTCCGCCTCCCGTGATGACTCCACCTACTACTAAAGTCCCTTATACTGAGGTTCCCCTGGTCTGTTCTGAGGAACCCATGCAGTTGGGAGGGACATCTTTTTGTAGGAGGGAACCGGCGGTGCACCGCAAGACTAGAAGGTGTTTCTTTTGCGGGAGAGAGGGACATTTTGTTGGGGGGTGTCCATCCCGGGCCTCTTTGAGCAAAGGAGTTAACCTGGGAGTGTGTATTTCGTCCCCAAATCCCTCTCAGTTTCTCGTGCCTGCGGAGGTGGTGATTGGTACTAGAACTGAGAGGATTTCTGTTTTTCTTGATAGTGGGTCCGGGGCTAATCTGGTGGACGCTCGGTTTGCCCAGGTGCATGGTATGCAACTGAGTGTTTTGGCCAAACCGGTCCCTATAGTCTCTATTAATTCTAGACCTCTCGGTCAAGGTAGCTTGGTACAAGCTGTTCATAACATAGATCTTCGAGTAGGGGCAAGACATAAAGAGCAATTGTCTTGTTATGTGTTGGAGGGTCTACCTACTCCTATTGTGTTGGGACTTCCTTGGTTGGCTAAACATAACCCAGTGATTGATTGGCAATCCGGAAAGATAAGCCAGTGGGGTGAATTTTGCAGGAATAACTGCATGAGCACGGTCATCGGTGCGGTTGTGCCTAGGACTTTGTCTCCTTTTCTGGAGGACTTTGGGGAGATGTTCTCAGAGGAGGGGTGTAAAGAGTTACCTCCTCATCGCGCATATGACTGCTCAATAAAGTTGCTTCCTGATGCCTTATCTCGTACTTTCCCAGGGGCCGGGAGGACGGATGATCCGGTTCCTATTCCTCAGGAGGGAGTTGTAGTGTCAGCTGTATGCTCTGAGCTTGAGGGGGAGGTATTGGGGGCTCAGGGGGACGCCCCTGTGGGACTTTCAGGGAGACTGATAGTTCCAGATCGGTTAAGACTGAAGGTTACGGGGAACCGTTACAAACGGATGGCTGATAGGGGGAGAGTTTCTGGTCTAGATCTGAAGGTGAACGATCTGGTTTGGTTGTCTACCAGGAATTTAAAACTTAAAGTTTCCTCCTGGAGGTTGGGTCCCAGATTCATCGGGCCGTACAGGATCAGTTCCATAATTAATCCTGTGGCATTTCGTTTGGACCTCCCTCCTACGTTTAAAATTCATAATGTGTTTCACAAGTCATTACTTAAAAAGGTATGTGGCACCAGTCATACCGTCACCTCTACCTCCTCCTTCAGTGGTGGTCAATGATAACGTGGAATTTCATGGGTCGAAAATCATTGACTCACGTCTCAGTCGTCGGTCCCTTCAGTACCTGGTTCATTGGAAGGGGTATGGTCCTGAGGAGAGGACGTGGGTCCCTGCGTCGGAGGTTAACGCAGATCGATTGGTTCGGACCTTCCACACAACTTACCCGGGCAGACCTGGCCTTGAGGGTCCGGAGGCCCCTCGTAGAAGGGGGGGTACTGTCATGGGTGCATCGCCACGAGGATCGTCGCGATTGCACATTCTGACTTCTCGCAGCTGAGTTGCTGTTACTTTGTGTTTGGTAATGAGAGAGTTAATTTTACCTAGCTCTTTGCTAAGACTAGGTCCAGCCTCGCCCGGCTGCTTTTGATTATGTTCTAATTAGCTTCCTTTATATCCTGCCAGTCTGGGTGTTAGATGCCGGTTAAAGCCTTCATGTAGTCTAGCAGACTGGATCGGTTCTGAGAATACTTAAGCTAAGAGTTCCTTAGTTGTTTTTACTCTTATAGCTTATAGTTTATCTCTGAGACCTTAGGTGTTCCTACTGTGTGTGAGTGTTGTATGTAAGACTTTATTTACTTTATTTCTTGTCTTTCTTGTATGTCTTTCTGTTCATTAACCGTTACCTGTTCATTCCCTTTGGTGGTAATCAGGGTCCTTCTTAGGACTAGATTACAGTTGGCAGGGATTGATAGGAGACAGGGTTTACGCTGGTGGCCTGGACCTCTGTACCTTTAACAGTACCTCCAGGTAGAGGGATTAGTTAGGACCCCAGTTTAGGGTCAGCATAGACCCCGGTCACCCTCTAGCCAGAGACAGCGTATAACGGATTCCGTATTGACCCACTGGACATTCTGTCAGGTAATTCTATGTTATCATATATCTATGCGCATGTTATATAGTATGTTGCCCTTTTGATATAGATTACTGACATCACATATATATATATCTGCTATACAGCGTGACAGGGGGCCTTTGCCCTCTCAGTTTAGTTCAGCCACTGATGTTTGTACTTTTGCTTTTTCCAGTTTCTTCAGTGGCTGCTGTTTTGATTTTGTTACACCAGAGAACTAATTTAGGTGGTAGAGGTCGTGTGATCTCAGGTGTTTTTGAAATTAGTAGAGTTGGTGCTTTGCAGGGTTTTTTGGGATTGCAGTAAGTACCCTTCCTATCCTTTTCTATTTAGTTAGTTTGGGCCCCAACGTTTGCTCATACTATTTTCTGTCTGTGTCAGTATTTCTTCTTGTCTAACAGCCATTACATGTTTGGGGGCTTTCTATGTTCTTTGGGGATCTGCTCCGGGGCAGATAGCTTTCCTATTTCTATCTTTAGGTGTAGTTAGTTTCTCAAGCTGTGACGAGGCGTCTAGGACCAACGTAGGAACGCTCCACGGCTGCCTCTAGTTGTGGTGGTTAGTCAGGGTACTGCAATCTCATAGATTCCAACTGCTCTGGTGTATTGCCTTTTTTACCTGCACTCCTCAGTTACCGAAACATAACAGTATCACCGGCCAGAAAATTTAAAGTTGTATGGTACTCACAGAAGGGAAAAATATTGTGAAAGAAAAAACGGTTGTCAGAGTTGTCAGAGATATTTTTCTGTTTGTTGCATTTTTTTTTTTTTTTCCCTCTGTATCTCTGGGTGCTGGGGAGGATTTTTTCTCTCAATGGAGTTTGCACAGTTGTCTGGCCGTGTGGATCAGCTTGCCACTGAGGTTCAGAGTATTGCTGCATATCTTGCTAGGTTGCCTGTTGTGGAACCTAGGATTCCCATGCCAGATTTGTTTTTGGGAGATCGAGCTAAGTTTCAGAATTTCAAAAATAATTGTATATTGTTTTTTGCCTTAAAATCTAAGTCCTCAGGGAACGCAGCGCAGCAGGTTCAAATTGTCATCTCTCTCCTGCGCGGCGATCCTCAGGATTGGGCTTTTTCCCTGACACCTGGGGATCCTGTTTTGAGTGATGTTGATGCATTTTTTCAGGCTTTGGGGTTATTGTACGATGAGCCTAATGTCACTGATCAAGCTGAAAAAGCCTTGTTGGCATTAAATCAGGGGCTTGATGACGCTGAGTTATACTGTCAGAGATTCCGTAGGTGGGCAGTCCTGACCAAGTGGAATGACGACGCTTTGGCAGCCCTTTTTCGGAAGGGTCTGTCAGATAATGTAAAGGATGTTATGGTGGGATTCCCTGTCCCCTCTGGTCTCAATGATTCTTTGTCATTAGCGATTCAAATTGACAGACGTTTGCGTGAGCGGAGAAGTATGCGTGGAATGGTGTTGCCTTGTGAACCTGCTTCTGAATCCATGCAGTGTGATGGAGTGGTGTCTGGGGCACAGCGTCATGAGTTTCGAAAGCGCAATGGGTTATGTTTCTACTGTGGTAATGCCACTCATGCTATTTCAGTCTGCCCTAAGCGGGGAAGACATTTTGCACGCTCAGTTGTCTTGGGTAGTGTTCAGACTAAGTTTTATTAACTGTCACTCTGATATGCTCTCTGTCCTCATTTTCTGCTCAGGCTTTCGTTGATTCTGGAGCAGCTATTAACCTGATGGATTATGATTTTGCTAAACGTTGTGGGTTTCCCTTGATACCCTACAGAAGTCTATTCCCCTACTGGGGATCGATTCTACCCCTTTGGCTGAGAATAAACCTCAGTTCTCTACTCAGGTGATAATGAGGGTTGAACCTGATCATCAGGAGTGCTGCAAATTTTTGGTTCTGTATAATCTGCATGATATTATCGTACTGGGTTTCCCCTTGGTTGCAGTCTCATAATCCTGTTTTGGATTGGAAAATTGTGTCTGTAACCAGTTGGGGCTGCCAATGTGTTAATACCAACACTTCTGTTTTTTCTGCCTCCCCCCAGGCTCAGGATGTTCCTGACTTTTTGATTGATTTTTCTGATGTGTTTAGCGAAAGTAAATCTGCATCCTTGCCTCCCCATAGGAGCTATGACTGCGCTATTGAATTAGTGCCTGGTAGTAAATTCCCTAAAGGTCGCCTTTTTAACTTGTCTGTACCTGAACATGACGCTATGCGGTCTTATATCAAGGAGTCATTGGAGAAGGGTCATATCAGACCATCCTCTTCACCCTTAGGTGCCGGTTTTTTCTTTGTGGCCAAAAAGGATGGTTCATTAAGGCCGTGTATTGATTATCGTCTTTTGAACAATATTACTGTGAAATATCAATATCCGTTACCCTTGATTTCTGACCTGTTTTCCAGGGTGAAAAATGCTACTTGGTTTACCAAGCTTGACCTCAGGGGGGCATATAACCTTATTCGCATTAAGCACGGGGATGAATGGAAGACGGCATTTAATACCCCTGAGGGGCATTTTGAGTACCTTGTGATGCCCTTTGGGCTCACTAATGCTCCTTCTGTCTTCCAGTCCTTCATGAATGACATTTTCAGGGATTTTGTGGATAAATTTCTGATTGTTTATTTGGATGATATCTTGATTTTTTCCAATGACTGGGACTCTCATGTGAAACATGTTCGAACTGTATTCCAGATTTTGAGAGAGAATGCTCTGTATGTGAAGGGATCAAAGTGTCTTTGTGGCGTACAGAGGATCTCATTTTTGTGATTCATTTTGTCCCCATCTGTTATTGAAATGGACCTGGTCAAGGTTCAGGCCATCTGTGATTGGGTCCAACCTACTTCATTAAAGGCTCTTCAAAGATTTTTGGGTTTTGCCAATTTTTATCGTAAATTTATTGGTAATTTCTCGGTTATTGTTAAACCTTTAACTGATTTGACCAAAAAGGGTTCTGATGTGGTGAATTGGCCTCCTGAGGCAGTCTCTGCATTTCAGGAACTTAAGCAGAGATTCACTTCTGCTCCTGTTCTACGGCAGCCTGATGTTTCGATACCATTTCAGGTGGAGGTTGATGCCTCTGAAATTGGGGCAGGTGCCGTTTTGTCCCAAAGAGATCCAGAGACCTCTAAAAGTAACCCTTGTGCCTTTTTCTCTCGAAAATTTTCTCCTACTGAACGTAATTATGACGTGGGTAATCGGGAGTTATTGGCCATGAAGTGGGCTTTTGAAGAGTGGAGACATTGGCTGGAGGGAGCCAAACATCAGGTGGTGGTCCTTACGGACCATAAGAATCTGGTTTATCTGGAATCTGCCAAGCGACTTAATCCTAGACAGGCCAGGTGGGCCTTGTTTTTCACACGTTTTAATTTTGTGGTTTCATTTCTTCCTGGCACTAAGAATGTTAAGGCGGATGCCCTCTCGAGGAGTTTCCTGGCGGACTCTCCTGAGTTATCTGATCCTTCTGTTATTTTGAAAGAGGGTATAGTTCTTCCCGCCATCTCGCCCAATTTGAGACTGGCTCTGGAGGGGTGTCAGGAGGATAAGCCCGAGCGCTGCCCTGTTGGGAAATTGTTTGTCCCGGACCAGTGGGAAAAGAGTGTGATGTCTGAGATTCATTGTTCCGCGCTGGCCGGTCATCCCGGAATTTTTGGTACCAGAGACTTGGTTAGTCGGTCCTTTTGGTGGCCTACCTTGTCTCGTGATGTCAGGGAATTTGTGCAGTCCTGCGGGACTTGCTCTCGCTCCAAGCCTTGCTCTCGCTCTAGTGGTTTGTTGATGCCATTGCCTGTGCCCAAGAGACCATGGACCCATATCTCTATGGATTTCATTTCCGACCTCCCTGTTTCTCAGAGAATGACCGTCATCTGGGTGATTTGTGATAGGTTTTCCAAGATGATACATCTTGTGTCATTACCTAAGTTGCCTTCCTCCTCTGAATTGGTGCCTTTGTTCCTTCAGCACGTGGTTCGTTTACACGGCATTCCTGAGAACATTGTGTCTGACAGAGGAGTCCAGTTTGTTTCAAGATTTTGGAGGACCTTTTGTTCTAAACTTGGTGTTCAATTGTCTTTCTCCTCGGCGTTTCATCCTCAGACCAATGGTCAAACTGAGAGAACAAACCAGACATTGGAGACTTATCTAAGATGCTTTGTGTCTGCTGATCAGGATGACTGGGTCTCTTTTTTGCCTTTGGCTGAGTTTGCTCTTAATAATAGGGCTAGCTCTGCCACTTTGATGTCTCCATTTTTCTGTAATTCTGGGTTTCACCCTCGATTTTCTTCAGGACAGACGGAGGCTTCTGTCTGTCCAGGTGTTGACTCTGTTGTGGAGTGTATGCAACAGATTTGGGACCAGGTAGTGGAGAGGTTGTCCCTCTCTCAGGAGAGGGCCCAGCAGTTTGCTAACCGGCATAGGACTGATGGTCCTCGGTTTAAAGTGGGGGACTTGGTCTGGTTGTCCTCAAAAAATATTCCTATGAGAGTGGCATCTCCTAAATTTAAGCCTAGGTTCATTGGACCTTATAAGATCATGGAGATTCTTAATCCTGTTTCTTTTCGTTTGCTTCTTCCAGGGACATTTAAGATCCATAACGTGTTCCACAAGTCCTTGTTGAAGAGGTTTGTTGAGCCAGTGGTTCCTACTACTGTGCCTTCTGACCCTGTTTTGGTTGAGGGCAATCTGGAGTATGTGGTTGAGAAAATATTGAATTCTCGTTTTTCTAGACGGAAACTCCAGTATTTGGTTAAGTGGAGAGGTTATGGTCAGGAAGACAATTCTTGGGTGTTTGCTTCGGACATCCATGCTAGGAGACTCATCCGTGCGTATCATAGAACTCATCCTGACCGACCTGGTTGCTCAAGTGAGGGTTCGGTGACCCCTCCTCAAGGGGGGGGTACTGTTGTGAATGGACTTGAAATGAGTTCTGAGCAGAGGCTCCCTCTGGTGGTTACAAGCGGTACTGGACTGTCCAGTGAAGATTGTGAGGAGTGGGAATCAGGTGTTACTGACTGGTCTTATATAAGGGAGTCGCCTTCCCATCAGGGTTGCCGGTGATCAATTGTTCTGGTCTCACTCCATGATTCCTGCTTCCCTTGTAGCCTGCTGTGTCGTGTCTGCATCTCCTGCTAACAGATAAGACATTTTCTTCTTTTTGTTTTTGTGCTTTATTTTGCATTTTGTCCTGCACTTCTGTGGGGGCCTTCAGGGTCCCCTCCGGGGGCTTTTGCCTTCTCAGTTTAGTTCAGCCACTGATGTTTGTACTTTTGCTTTTTCCAGTTTCTTCAGTGGCTGCTGTTTTGATTTTGTTACACCAGAGAACTAATTTAGGTGGTAGAGGTCGTGTGATCTCAGGTGTTTTTGAAATTAGTAGAGTTGGTGCTTTGCAGGGTTTTTTGGGATTGCAGTAAGTACCCTTCCTATCCTTTTCTATTTAGTTAGTTTGGGCCCCAACGTTTGCTCATACTATTTTCTGTCTGTGTCAGTATTTCTTCTTGTCTAACAGCCATTACATGTTTGGGGGCTTTCTATGTTCTTTGGGGATCTGCTCCGGGGCAGATAGCTTTCCTATTTCTATCTTTAGGTGTAGTTAGTTTCTCAGGCTGTGACGAGGCGTCTAGGACCAACGTAGGAACGCTCCACGGCTGCCTCTAGTTGTGGTGGTTAGTCAGGGTACTGCAATCTCATAGATTCCAACTGCTCTGGTGTATTGCCTTTTTTACCTGCACTCTTCAGTTACCGAAACATAACAGTAGAGCCATAAAAATAAAAAATCATATTTTTTTCCACAAAAATTATATTTTTGCCCCCAATTTTTTATTTTCCCAAGGGTAACAGAAAAAATTGGACCCCAAGAGTTATTGTGCAATTTTTCCTGAGTACGCTGATACCCCATATGTGGGGGTAAACTACTGTTTGGGCTCATGGCAGAGCTCAGAAGGGAAGTAGCACCGTTTGACTTTTTCAACGCCTAATTGGCTGGAATTGAGATCACACGCCATGTCACGTTTGGAGAGCACCTGATGTGCCTAAACAGTGGAAACCCCCCAATTCTAACTCCAACCCTAACCCCAACACACCCTAACCCTAATCCCAACCCTAATCATAACCCTAACCACAAACCTAACCGTAAAACACCCCTAACCCTAATCCCAACCCTAACCCTAACTTTAGCCCCAACTCTAACCCTAACTTTAGCCCCAACTCTAACCCTAATGGGAAAATGGAAATAAATACATTTTTTTTATTTTATTATTTTTCTCTAACTAAGGGGGTGATAAGGGGGGTTTGATTTACTATTTATAGCGGGTTTTTATGATTGGCAGCTGTCACATGCTAAAAGACGCGTTTTATTGCAAAAAATAGTTTTTGCATCACATTTTGAGAGCTATATTTTTTCCAGATTTTAGCCCACAGAATCATGTGAGGTCTTATTTTTGCGGGACGAGTTGACGTTTTCATTGGTACCATTTTTGGACACATGATATTTTTTGATCGCTTTTTATTACGATGTTTGGGAGGCAGAATGAACAAAAAACAGCAATTCATTAATTTCTTTTGGGGGGGCGTTTATACCGTTCGACGTGTGGTAAAATTGCTAAAGAAGTTTTATTCTTAGGGTCAGTACGATTACAACGATACCTCATTTATATCATTTTTTTATGTTTTGGCGCTTTTATACAATAAAAACGATTACCGTATATACCCATGTATAAGCCGAGATTTTCAGCCCATTTTTTAGGGCTGAAAGTCCCAATCTCGGCTTATACGCGGGTCATATACGTGGGTCGGCGGGGGAGAGGGAGCGGGGGTGTCGGATTATACTCACCTCTCCGCCGCCGCGGTCTCTGCAGCCCCCTGCTTCTCCCACGATCTCCGGCTCCTTCCTGCAGCGGTCACATGGCACCGCTCATTAAAGTCATGAATATGCACATATTCATGACTTTAATGAGCGGTGCCATGTGACCGCTGTAGGAAGGAAGCGCTGCAGAGATCGCCGGGAGAAGCTGCAGGGACGCGCGGCGGAGAGGTGAGTACAGCGATATTTACCTGTCTTCTCTCCACCGCTGTGTTGCGTCCTCATCTGACTCCTCTGGCGGTGAATGATCAGCAGAGGGCGCGATGATGTCATTAGTGAGCGCCGCGCCCCCTGCCTGATCATTCACTGCCGAGGACCAGGAAGACGACGCAGCGCTGCGGTGCAGAGAGGACAGCAGGTAAATATCACTGGTGCCGGGGTTCTGAGTGAGCGGTGACCCCGGCACCTGGCCCCCAGCGACGAGAGGTGAGTATGTCATTTTTTTTATTTTTTTTGCAGCAGCATATGGGGCATAATCTGGAACATATGGGGGCATAATATGGGGCATAATATGGAGCATAATATGGAGCATATGGGCAAAATATGGAGCATATGGGGGCATAATATGGAGCGTATGGGGGCATAAGCTGTGGAACATATGGGGGCATAATATGGGGCATAATATGGAGCATAATATGGAGCATATGGGGCAAAATATGGAGCATATGGGGGCATAATATGGAGCGTATGGGGGCATAAGCTGTGGAACATATGGGGGCATAATATGGGGCATAATATGGAGCATAATATGGAGCATATGGGGCAAAATATGGAGCATATGGGGGCATAATATGGAGCGTATGGGGGCATAAGCTGTGGAACATATGGGGGCATAATATGGGCATATATGGGGCATAATTGGAGCATATGGGGCAAATTGGAGCATATGGGGGCATAATATGGAGCGTATGGGGCATAAGCTGTGGAACATATGGGGGCATAATATGGGGCATAATATGGAGCATATGGGGCAAAATATGGAGCATATGGGGGCATAATATGGAGCGTATGGGGGCATAAGCTGTGGAACATATGGGGGCATAATATGGAGCATATGGGGGCATAAACTGTGGAACATATGGGGCATAATCTGTGGAGCATCATATGGGGGCATAATCATTTTTCACCCTAGGCTTATACGCGAGTCAATAAGTTTTCCCAGTTTTTTGTGGCAAAATTAGGGGGGTCGGCTTATACACGGGTCGGCTTATACATGAGTATATACGGTATATGTAAAAAAAAATATTTTTGCATCACTTTATTCTGCGAGCTATAACTTTTTTATTTTTTCGCTGATGATGCTGTGTGGTGGCTTGTTTTTAGCGGGACAAGTTGACGTTTTCAGCGGTACCATGTTTATTTATATGCGTCTTTTTGATCGCGTGTTATTCCACTTTTTGTTCGGCGGTATGATGATAAAACATTTTTTTTGCCTTTTTTAAGGGGTTCACTAAAGGGGTTAACTAGTGGGACAGGTTTATAGGGCGAGTCGTGACAGACGCGGCGATACTAAATATTTGTACTTTTATTGCTTTGTTTTTTATTTACATGAAGAAATGAATTTATTGGAGAATATTTTTTTTCTTTAGGATTTCTTTTTTTACACATTATTTTTATTTTTTTAACTTTTTTACTTTGTCCAAGGGTGGGACATCACTGTATAATACCAGATCGCTGGTCCTACAGTGTGCACAGCACTCTGTGAGACTAGCGATCTCACAGGCACTGCTGCAGGCTTTCTCAGTGCCTGCTCTCAGCAGGCACTGAGGAAGCTGCCTCCTTGCAGGACCCGGAAGGACCCCGCGGCCATCTTGGATCTGGGGTCCTGCAGGGAGGAGGGTCCCTCAGAACAGCGCGATACATCGTGCTGTTCTGAGGGTCTCAGGGAAGCACGAAGGGAGCACCCTCCCTGCGCGATGCTTCCCTATGCCCCCGGTACACTGCGATCATCTTTGATCGCAGTGTGCCAGGGGTTAATGTGCCGGGAGCAGTCCTTGACCACTCCTGGCACATAGTGCCGGGTGTTAGCTGTGATAATCAGCTGACACCCGGCCACGATCAGCTGCGCTCCCCCCCGGGATCGCGGCTGATCACATGTGACGTACTATTCCGTCCTTGGGAATAAAGTCCCAGGTCACATGGATGGAATAGTACGTCAGATGAAATAAAGGGGTTAAGAGGAGACTTTGTGCAGCAGGCCTTCATGGTAAAATAGCTGCTAGGAAACCACTGCTAAGGACAGGCAACAAGCAGAAGAGACTTGTTTGGGCTAAAGAACACAAGGAATGGACATTAGACCAGTGGAAATCTGTGCTTTGGTCTGATGACTTCAAATTTGAGATCTTTGGTTCCAACCACCGTGTCTTTGTGTGACGCAGAAAAGGTGAACGGATGGACTCTACATCTACATCTACATCCTGGTTCCCACCGTGAAGCATGGAGGAGGAGGTGTGATGGTGTGGGGGTGCTTTGCTGGTGACACTGTTGTGGATTTATTCAAAATTGAAGGCATACTGAAGCAGCATGGCTACCACAGCATCTTGCAGCGGCATGCTATTCCATCCGGTTTGCGTTTAGTTAGACCATCATTTATTTTTCAACAGGACAATGACCCCAAACACACCTCCAGGCTGTGTAAGGGCTATTTGACCAAGAAGGAGAGTGATGGGGTGCTACACCAGATGACCTGGCCTCCACAGTCACCAGACCTGAACCCAATTGAGATGGTTTGGGGTGAGCTGGACCGCAGAGTGAAAGCAAAAGGGCCAACAAGTGTTAAGCATCTCTGGGAACTCTTTCAAGACTGTTGGAAGACCATTTCCGGTGACTACCTCTTGAAGCTCATCAAGAGAATGCCAAGAGTGTGCAAAGCAGTCATCAAAGCAAAAGGTGGCTACTTTGAAGAACCTAGAATATAAGACATATTTTCAGTTGTTTCACACTTTTTTGTTAAGTATATAAATCCACATGTGTTAATTCATAGTTTTGATGCCTTCAGTGTGAATGTACAATTTTCATAGTCATGAACATACAGGAAAATCTTTGAATGAGAAGGTGTGTCCAAACTTTTGGTCTGTACTATATATATATATATATATATATATATATATATATATATATATATATTTATATATGCATTCTATGTGTTGTAGCATGGCAACTGGTCATGTGATGGATAGACGGTATGTATCGCAGAGGTGGGTGGCCCTGTGATGGAAGCCTGGGCGTGTTTTGCTCAGCAGATCTGCTGAGGGTTTTGCTATACATTGCGAGGCTTCCAGGTGACTTGGAGAGATAGGTGGGTCCAGTCACCTACAAACCCACCCCAAGGGATGTGTGTCTGAATACACCGCCCACCAGGTATGTGGTTGTGAGTTTTAGGACCTGTGGTGATGTCACTACCGCATGACTAGTCATGTGATATGTTCTTAGCTATGGTCATAGCTATATAATGGAGGCTACGGCTCACATGGGCTGTATGTGGGGAGGTGGAAGCCTGCTGTGTGTGTTGAGGCTCCAGGACCGAGCCTGAAGTACTGGACATTTGTACTGTGGTTTGCTTTGTGGGTTTGTGGATCAATAAACCCCATGAACTCTTGAAAGGAACGTGCCTCCTGATTACCTCCTGTCACAGCTGAGTGAGTAAAATCCTTACAATTGGTGCTAGACTGCGGGCAATGGTCCAAGGAGCACATGTTGCAGTGCTGGTTATCAGGAGCCAGAGGAGTGGACGGTCTTGAAAACTGTGACGTGAGTGTTATGCTGACCGGGGTCATTGAGAATTGAGAAGTGAGCAGTGCTGATAGGATACCTCTGAGGTTAAGTGGGATCCGGGAACCTGCGTGGCCAACAGGTAATGGAAGAGAGTCCGTGTTGTACTGACCGGGGTCAAGAATAGACTGTACATTCACGTTTGTGGGATGCCTCTGAGGAGAGGAGGTGTCTGGGAACCTGTGTGGCCGAGTGTGTAACAGACAGGAGTCTGTGTTGTGCTGATCGGGATCAGTGAGAGACTGCTTTTTTTTTTCTTATAAGACAAGTGTGAAGTGTTTGCTGTTCGCTCGGCGGGGTCACAAAGTTTTTTTTTTTGTCTCAACTTGCTATGGCTCGGCAGGGCCATGAAGGTGACAAGCGGCTGGCTGTGGATCGGCGGGTCCACGAAGTCTGCGGTGCGGAGCCGTGCAAGGACTTGCGGGTGCTGTAGTTGCAAGTTGCAGCAAGAGGTTCTGCAGCAGCAGGAGCTGCAGTGGCAACAGCAGAGGCTTGGGAGTGGCAGCCGGAGGTGCCGGCGGTTTGTGGCTGCGGCAGGAGTTGTGGCAGTACCAGTAGGAGCTGGTGAGGTGCCATAAGGACATCAGAGGTCCAGAGCGGGCGACCTCTTAAAGGGACAGTCCCAGCCCCAAAGAGACATAAGGGTCTGTGCGAACTGAGGCTTGGGAGAGCCGTGGGGGAGTCCACGGTCTGTACCCCAGTGAGGGGTGGTATCCCTAAAAGGGTGGAGTCCCAAAAGGGGGCAGTGACCCAAAACAGGGATGGTTGCTGTGAAGTCGGGACCGCCACCATTTTGTATAGGGCCTGTACCAGCCTCCATTTTGTCAGTTCACACAGCCACAGACTTTTAGCTACACAGGGCCTATTAGCATATTCAGTACGGCCAGCTTTGATGTCCACTATGAATCAATAGGCCTTTACATGCTAATTGGTTTAGGCCAGGGTCTGAATAAGATGGTCAGTCGTATGGTAAATAGCTCAAGCTCAAGCCATTGTTTCCTGCTCCATATGAATTGCAGGCCAGTTAATATGCGTGCTTCAAAGCAAATGGGGAAGGGCCTAGCAGGTTTAAAAGCTGTAGCCAAGAAGAGGCTGGCCTCTCATTCCATTTTCACACACAGAAGCACCAGGGACAGACTTGCCAAATGGAGCTGCAGCACATGCATTGGGGCTGTCCAGCAACTGAAGACTTTCACCTGGGGAACGCAGAGCTCCATGCCTCCCCATGACCATACAACCCGGTAATATTGATCTATAGCTTATACCTTTAAGCCTTGTACATTATTGTTGTATTCTTACTCTGACTGCAAATCCATTGTAATTACGTTGTATAGCTTTACTGTATATTCCTGTAATTATCTAGTGCGCCCTTAAGGCAAATTAAACCATAAAATTAATCTTGGGCTGATGCTTTTACTCTGATCACAAATCTTAGAATACCCAGTGGGTAACAGGACACCTTCCCCGGCGGCCATTTGCTCTAGGTGCAGTTCTCTTACTGACCTGAGAGACAAAGGGGGGCGCCGGAGAGCTGTACCTGTGGAGTTACGTCACATTGGTGACGTGGGAGGAAGGGGATCGTCCCCCACATTTGGTAGCGGAGGTGGGATCAGAAGCTGTGATACCCAGGCTACCGTGGGGCGGTCGGCTTAGTTCCTCACAAATTGGTGGCAGCAGTGGGATCAGAAGCTGTGATACCCGGGCTACCGTGTGGCGGCCGGCTTAGTTCCTCACAAATTGGTGGCAGCAGTGGGATCAGAGTAATAGGTGGCGTGGGACCCCTACTCCCAGACACTAGAGACTACCAGCAGTACTTTCACTGCTGGGGTCTTAAGGTCAGCCCAGCACTAGACGGTCAGAGTGTAAATATAACAAGTTGTGTGCAAGGTCAGGGTTGCAGCTGTGTTTCAGTAACCAAAGGTTCCCAAGATGGCGGAAGGCACCAGGAGTAGGGCAAAGGGGGAGGCCAATGCTGTGGCCTATGAGGGGTTCGATACCGATGAGGGGGAGCTCAGCCAGGGCTCCCCAAGGAGCCCGACCCCTGTGCTCAGTCTCACAGTGGACTGTCCACCCCCTGCCCGTCCCAGCCTGTCCAGATCGGAGACCCTCTTCCAAGCGGCTATGGCACAGCTCGAGGCTGGTAATGACGCCGCCTATGACAGACTCCTGGTGGCGGCAGAGAAAGCAGCAGAGCGTGAGCAAGCAGCAGCAGAGCGGGAGCAAGCAGCGGCAGAGAGAGCAGCGGAGCGTGAGCATACAGAACGCCGTGAAGCTGCGGAGCGCCGGCACCGACTGGAGATGGCTCAGCACAGGCCCCCACTGGACGCACCAGGCCCACCGGAGACAAGGGCTTCCAAGGTCCGGGCGGAGGACTTTCCCTTGCTTGAAAAGGATGGAGACCTGGATTCCTTTTTGCTGGCTTTTGAGAGGACATGCCTCCAACATCATCTGGCCCCGGATCAGTGGGCAAGGTACCTGACCCCCCATTTGAGGGGTTAGTCCCTGGAAGTTTTGGGGGACTTACCTGCCGGGGAGGAGCAGGACTACAACAGCATCAAGCGGGCCCTGATCCAGCACTACAACCTCACCCCGGAGTCGTACCGCAGGAAGTTCAGGAGCCTGCAGCGGGGTTCAAAGGACACCTGGACCGACCACATGCGGGCCCTGTTGAGAGCTGCGGAGCACTGGACCTCGGGTCTAGAGCTCACTACCAGTCAGGAGGTCCAGGAACTGTTTGTCGTGGAGCAATTCTTGTGGAACTGCCCAGAGGACCTCCAGCAGTTCCTCCGTGACCGGAAACCAAAGGGGGCTTCTGCTACAGCCGCCCTGGCAGACGAGTATGCCAACAACAGGGCGCCGGAGCCAAAGAAGCCTGCCAGCAGCACCTGGAGAGGGGGTAAGCCCAATCCTGCCCCAGCCCCATATCCAGCCCCCAGAGTGCAAGGGGTGTACCCCCCTGCTGCCCTCTCCAGGCCAGGAACAGAACCCAGACATTGCCATAATTGCAATCAGCCAGGACACTTTAAGGCTGCATGTCCCCAGCGCCAGAAGGCCCCATCCCTGTCCCAGAAACCGTCCACTGTTTTGTGTGTGGGAGGGGGTGGTGGGAGGTCCCTAGACAATTACCAACCCGTCACCATCGGCCGCTCAGCGGTCATGGGACTGCGGGACACAGGCGCTGAACGAACCCTGGTACGCCCTGAGGTGGTGTCCCCTCAAGACTTGGTACCTGGGAAAACCCTTTCCGTCTCCGGAATTGGAGGCGTTGAACCGGCGCTGCCCGTTGCCAAGGTGTATTTGGATTGGGGTGCCGGGAGGGGGATGCGGGAGGTGGGAGTAACGCCGAATATTCCTGCAAATGTGTTGCTTGGGACCGATTTGGGGCGGCTAGTGTCCCAGTATGTGGCCACTGAACCCCCAAGTCCGGCTCCCCAAGAATGTCATGACTCTACTGTGAATGCTAATGTTAATGTATTGAATGTGCCTCCAACAGTGGAGGAGGGAGTGAAACCTGATGGTAAGCCATGCACTGACACTACACACACAGGGCTCACAGTGAGGACAGGTGAGGAGGCTGTAGGGGAGAGCTCAGAGGTGGAGGGAGGGGCTGCTATGGGCAGTGTAGGGCCCCTAAGTGAATCCAGCCTGCTGAGTCTAGGGCCCCTGCAGGAAGAGGAACAGGCCATGGGGGGAGGGGTGTCCCGGGAGAGGAGCCACCAGGTAGGACCCCAGGTCAGGAGTTCCCCACATCCGGGATGTCAGGAAGTCAGGGAAGTCTGCCTGACCCAGCGACTTGGTCAGAGGATGAGGGAAAGCAGGCACTACCCGTGGTCTCAGCGGTCGTGGCCGCTGTTACCAGGAGTGGGAGCGCTGAAGCCCAAGGAGCCTCGCGGAGGTCCGACGGTTTCCCCCTCTCTGACCAAGTGGCTGCCGAGTCAGACAGTAGCCAGGAGACAGATCCCGGGGAACTGACAGAGGACAGGGCAGTTTCATCAATTCTTGCCATATCTAGTCAGGGATTTCAGGCAGCGTTGGAAGCTGACCCTAGCCTGAAGACTCTCAAGGAACAGGCGGCACAGCCTCCCCTGGAGTCCGACCGCGAGCGAGTGGTCTGGGACCAGGGACGGCTGTACCGGGTAACGGTCCAGCAGGGTTCACCAGAGGCGTGGCCCAGGGACCGACAGTTAGTGGTGCCCCATCCGTTCAGGGCGGAATTGTTGCGGATCGCACACGAGATTCCAATGGCCGGACACTTAGGGATCACTAAAACCAGGGCCAGGCTAGCTCAGCATTTCTACTGGCCTGGAATGAGGACCGAGGTGATAGCCTACTGCCGTTCGTGTGACACCTGTCAGAGGGTGGGGAAGGCGGGGCCGCGCCCCAAAGCCCCACTGGTAACTCTGCCCATCATCGAAGAGCCTTTCTTGAGGGTGGCTGTGGATCTCATTGGACCTCTGTCCACTCCCAGCCGCTCCGGGAAATGCTTCATACTAACGGTAGTGGACTATGCCACCCGGTACCCGGAGGCGGTAGCTTTGTCGTCCATTCGGGCCGACAAAGTGACCACTGCCTTACTGGAGATTTTCTCCAGAGTGGGGTTTCCCAAGGAAATGCTCACCGACCGAGGGACCCAGTTCATGTCGCAGCTGATGGAGTCTCTCTGTAAGCAGGTACAGGTGCAACATCTGGTGGCCAGCCCGTATCACCCACAGACCAATGGCTTGTGTGAGCGGTTCAATGGCACCTTAAAGCAGATGCTGAAGATGTTGGTCGACTCCCACGGGAGAGACTGGGAGCGGTATCTCCCACACCTGCTGTTTGCCTACCGGGAGGTTCCACAGGCCTCAACGGGGTTCTCCCCCTTTGAGCTCCTGTACGGGCGACGTGTACGGGGGCCCCTTGCTCTGGTGAAGGAAGCATGGGAAGGGGATTTAGCCACCCCTGGAGTGTCGGTCATTGAGTATGTCGTGCGCTTCCGGGACCGAATGATGGCCTTGACGCGGCTGGTGCATGACAATATGGCCCAAGCTCAGGCTGACCAGAAGCGATGGTACGACCAGAATGCTTGTGAGCGGACCTACCAGGTGGGTCAAAAGGTGTGGGTACTGGTCCCCGTACCACAAAACAAGCTTCAGGCGGCCTGGGAGGGTCCATACCTCGTGCACGAGCAGCTCAACGCCGTCACCTACCTGGTCACCCTGGGCCACGCCCGTGGAAGGAGGAAGGCCTTCCATGTGAACATGATGAAGGCCCATCATGAGCGGGAGGCTTATGCTCACCCAGTGTGCAACCTTCCAGAGGAAGGAGAGGCAGAAACCCTCCTCGATCTGCTCACCCAAGCCAAGGCGGGTGGATCCATCGAGGATGTGGGGGTTGGCCACCAGCTCTCGGAGGACCAACGTTCCCAGCTGGGGGCCACCCTACACCCCTTCCGGGAGCTGTTCAGCAGCCTGCCCGGAAGGACTGAGGCAGCAGTCCATGACGTGGACACTGGCAACCACCCCCCAATCCGGCGTTCAGCATATCGGGTCTCTCTTGAGGTGCAGCAGCAGATGCGCCAAGAGATAGACGAGATGCTGAGGCTGGGGGTGATCCAAGCGTCCAACAGCGCGTGGGCTTCGCCTGTAGTCCTCGTCCCTAAAAAGGACCGAACTACGCGGTTCTGCGTGGACTACAGGGGGCTCAACGCTGTGACGGTCACCGATGCGTACCCAATGCCGCGCATCGATGACCTGCTCGACCAGCTGGCCGGGGCCAAGTACCTGACCATCATGGATCTGAGCAGGGGGTATTGGCAGATTCCCCTGACCCCTAGGGCACGGGAACGCTCTGCCTTTATCATCCCATTCGGACTGTACGAGTCCACGGTGATGCCCTTCGGCATGAAGAATGCCCCTGCCACTTTTCAGCGGATGGTCAACACGCTGCTCGAGGGACTGGAAGGGTATGCGACCGCGTACCTGGATGACATTGCCATCTTCAGTCCCACCTGGGAGGATCACCTAGAGCACCTGGCGCAGGTGCTCGGGCGGATCCAGCGAGCAGGCTTGACCATTAAGCCGGAAAAATGCCAGCTGGGTATGAGTGAGGTCCACTACCTGGGACACCGGGTAGGTGGGGGAGCTCTGAAGCCAGAGCCCGGGAAGGTGGATGCCATCGCATCCTGGCCCACCCCCAGGACCAAGAAGCAGGTGATGTCCTTTTTGGGTACTGCTGGGTACTATAGGAGGTTTGTTCCACACTATAGTGCCCTGGCCAAGCCCCTGACGGACCTCACCAAGAAAAGGCTGCCCGTCTCAGTCGACTGGACAGTCGCCTGCGAGACAGCTTTCCAGGCGCTCAAGACTGCCCTTTCTAGTTCTCCTGTACTACAGGCAGCCGACTTCACGCGGCCATTCTTAGTGCAGACCGACGCCAGCGACTTCGGCCTCGGTGCTGTGCTCAGCCAGGTTGACACTACGGGCCATGAACACCCCATTTTGTACCTGAGCAGGAAGCTCCTGCCGAGGGAAGTGGCCTATTCCACGATGGAGAAGGAATGTCTGGCAATTGTGTGGGCCCTGCAGCGTCTGCAGCCATACTTGTACGGACGCCAATTCACCGTGGAAACAGACCACAACCCCCTCAGCTGGTTACACACGGTCTCTGGGACGAATGGGAGGTTGCTACGCTGGAGCCTCGCTCTCCAACAGTACCACTTCACCATTCGCCACAAAAGAGGCAGTGACCATGGTAACGCTGATGGGTTGTCCCGGCAAGGAGAGGGTGCGGTAGGGCGCACGGGGGAACACAGGAATGTGATACCCCCTAGCGCCCTCAAAAGCAGGGAGGTGTGAAGTCGGGACCGCCACCATTTTGTATAGGGCCTGTACCAGCCTCCATTTTGTCAGTTCACACAGCCACAGACTTTTAGCTACACAGGGCCTATTAGCATATTCAGTACGGCCAGCTTTGATGTCCACTATGAATCAATAGGCCTTTACATGCTAATTGGTTTAGGCCAGGGTCTGAATAAGATGGTCAGTCGTATGGTAAATAGCTCAAGCTCAAGCCATTGTTTCCTGCTCCATATGAATTGCAGGCCAGTTAATATGCAATTCATTCCATTTTCACACACAGAAGCACCAGGGACAGACTTGCCAAATGGAGCTGCAGCACATGCATTGGGGGCTGTCCAGCAACTGAAGACTTTCACCTGGGGAACGCAGAGCTCCATGCCTCCCCATGACCATACAACCCGGTAATATTGATCTATAGCTTATACCTTTAAGCCTTGTACATTATTGTTGTATTCTTACTCTGACTGCAAATCCATTGTAATTACGTTGTATAGCTTTACTGTATATTCCTGTAATTATCTAGTGCGCCCTTAAGGCAAATTAAACCATAAAATTAATCTTGGGCTGATGCTTTTACTCTGATCACAAATCTTAGAATACCCAGTGGGTAACAGGACACCTTCCCCGGCGGCCATTTGCTCTAGGTGCAGTTCTCTTACTGACCTGAGAGACAAAGGGGGGCGCCGGAGAGCTGTACCTGTGGAGTTACGTCACATTGGTGACGTGGGAGGAAGGGGATCGTCCCCCACATTTGGTAGCGGAGGTGGGATCAGAAGCTGTGATACCCAGGCTACCGTGGGGCGGTCGGCTTAGTTCCTCACAAATTGGTGGCAGCAGTGGGATCAGAAGCTGTGATACCCGGGCTACCGTGTGGCGGCCGGCTTAGTTCCTCACAGTTGCCAAAAAGTGGGTGGAATCCCAAAAGGTGTGGTATCCCAGATCGGAACAGTTGCCCAAAAGGGGGCAGAGTCCCAAAAGGGGGCGGTATTCCAAAGTGGAGTGATTGAGAAAAAAGGGGCGGCACCAGTTGCCTCAGTGGACATGTTTGAGGAAAAGCGATGTGTGTGTTATTCTTATTCTGCATGTGGCATAGACTTCCCGTTTGATGACAGCCCACAGGTGTGTACTGTGATGTTACATCGGGAAGGAGTCTCTGGACGGTTGGACTCAAAGAGTGAGGTGACTCTGATGGGAACTCCTCTTGTTCTCTGTCTGACCGAGAAAAAGGTCAAGGTTTGCTGCATCCATGGGGTCACTGTGGACTATACAGTGGTTAGAGTGATCATGGATATGTCCAAAAGTGTTGAGTGTCAAGATGGTGGTAAAACACCGAACTTATTGTACCCCTTTGAGAGGGATCGGGACTTCATATTGTTTGAAGATGCATGGGAAGTTGATGAAGTATGGGGTTGCTCAGAGGAGAGACCGAATGACCCTAAGGGAGCCCCACCACAGCAGGTGGCTGTAGTGGTTCCGCGTGGTGTGGTGTATAAAAAGGAGATAGCAACACCTAAGGTCGATAGTCCCGAGTTCCAAGTGACAGGAAGAAAGTGTGGGTCAGACCAACTTGGGGACATTGGGGTGACCAAACGTGTGACCGTGGGAAACGGGGTAGCTCCAGGAATAGGGTCCGACACCTGTTTAAGTGAGGACTTGCTGTTCCAGGATGACAGGGGGAGTAGGAGTGACTCCTATGCAGACTGTGACTCAAACGCAAGGGAAAGAGTGTGCAGTAAGGTGGAGCTGAGTAAAAATGGCAGATCTTCCTCTCGCCGCAGGGGCCGCAGAAAGGCGGGACAGGCTACTCCCTCTAAGAAGAGAAATGATGAGGAAGAGTCAGGGTCAGGTACAGATCAGGTTACTGTCCTTGATAAGAAGGCCACTTTATCTCTGACAAATCCCAGCACAGAGGTAGGGCTGGAATTAGAACATAACTGTAGTAGACCCACATCTGCAATGCCCGGAAAGGGTGAAATGGCTCAGTGTGATGAAGGCTCCAGAGTACCAAATGCTGAAGTGCTGAAGTTCTCTGAAGTTAGGGAGAGTCGTGAGACAGTTGAAGCTGCGGATGCAGGAACAGGCGGCACTCTGAAGAGGCAGAGTGTGGGTGGGCAAGAGAGCCCATCTGAAAATTTAATTAAGTGATGGTGCAAATTTGCTGGCTAAAAGAGAGCATGACCATGAGATAGAGCTGCTTAAAGAGACAGTGAAGGAGACAGTTGAGCGAGAAAGGGTCCTAAGACAAGTGATTGAGCACAGAGTGGATGAGTTGGAGAAGGAAGTCTCTAAGCTCAGAGGTCATCTGTCAGCGTGTCAGACTATGAACAAGGCCCTATTGAAAGATACAGAGGTGCTCAGAGAGGCCCAAGAGAAGCATCAGCAGGAGCTTCTCCAGAGAGATGATGAGTGTCGCTGCTTGGCAGAGGAGCTAGATAAAGTTCTCCGAGAGCTCAAGATAGAGAAGGAGACTAATGCCCAGCTCCAGAAATCCACGGATGACCAGGAAATCGAACTGTTGCGCTCTCACGATCTGATCGCAATGAAGGAGAGTGAGCTAGAGAGGCTGACCAAAGAAGGGACCTTGACGGAGAAAGAAATCCAGCAGGGGAAGTGCCACGCAGATGGCCACACCAGGGAGGTCGACGTCTTGGAAAACTGCATTGACTCTCAGGACGATGAGGTCCAACAGTCTGTCCAAGAAGGTGAGACTTCGGTTTTCAAGTGCGTAATAGAGATACCTGAAGACATACGAGATGCGTGTGCAAGTGAGGATGGGCATGAGGCATTTAGAAAGGCGATAGAAGCATGTAGTGTGAGCTGGGCGCCAGAGACGAAGCAGTTGGTCATACTGTCAATTAGGGAAGTCACAGTGAAGCGGGTGACTCTCCTGAGGGATATGCATCTACAATGCCTCCGCACGAAGAAGATGACCCTGTTGTGGAATAAGGAAGCCGCTCGACGTCTGGAGCAAGCAAGAAAAGCTCAAAGTCGGCTTAGATTGGTGGAAGACATCGTTCAAGTGCCCAGAGGTCTGGTGAGGAAAGTCATCGGAAGACTTGGGAAAGTGATGCAGGAGATGGTGAATAGGTCCGGTGTGATGAGAGTGAGGATTCCGGCTGATCACAAAGCCCAGGTCATGGGTGAAGATGCGATGGTTACATTCCTCTTTGTCGGATCCATGGAGAGCCTTGGGAATATCCGGATGCTCCTGGAGTATCGCGTGTCATACCTGAAAGAAGTAGAGCAGCTAAGACTTGAGAAGGAGCAGATCAACAGAGAGCTGCAGGAAATGGGAAGACGGCCGCTACCTTCAAAACGCGGTATAGAGAGGCGAAGAGGTTTGCTTAAGACTGGAAGTCCTCAAGCTGGAGCTAATAGAGGACATAGGGACAGAGTGAAGGACTGCTATCTGGGCAATAAAGACCATGGGAGAAATGGCCAGCAGAGAGATAACAGAAGGTGGCCTGATGGAAGAGGTAGAAGCAGTGATGCCTCAGTTAGTTCAGGGCTGAGGGACCTAAACAGAAGACCCGGTAGTGGACGAATTGACAAAGAGTCAGACCAGATAGGACATATGGGTGCAAGGGAATTGCGACTCCATACTGACCGCTGGGGATGCGGATGGTCTGACAAGAGAGCATCGCTATCAAAGGACTTGACGGAGTCGGATGACGGACACCTACAAAAGGGTTCAGTAGCAGGACTCGACTTTGACAGACGGTTTGACTGGCAGAGAAGACCAAGAAGGTTCTCTGGTTGGGTAATAGAAAGTGCCAAGCCCCACGGCTTTAGGCAGAGGGGGGGAATATGTGGCATGGCGACTGGTCATGTGATGGATGGACGGTATGTATCGCAGAGGTGGGTGGCCCTGTGATGGAAGCCTGGGCGTGTTTTGCTTAGCAGGTCTACTGCTGAAGGTTTTGCTATACATTGGGGGCTTCCAGGTGACTTGGAGAGATGGGTAGGTCCAGTCACCTACAAACCCACCCAAGGGGTGTGTGTCTGAATATATCGCCCACCTGTATGTGGTTGTGAGTTTTAGGACCTGTGGTGATGTCACTACCGCATGACTAGTCATGTGATATGTTCTTAGCTTATGGTTGTCATGGAAATATATATGTATTCCATATATTCAAAGTATATTCATATATATGCATTCACAGTTAGATAGATCTCACTTGCTAAAAATCCTGTGCTCACACATATTGTCACGGGTGTGTCGCCACTAAGATCGTCGCGATTGCACAGCCTGACTTCTCGCAGCTGAGTTTTTGGTGCTTGGTGTTTTTCGGCAGTGAGGGAGTTAATTCTCTCTCTCTGTGCTTGACGAGGCCCAGCCTCACCCAGCTGCAGTTAATTCTGCAGTATTGGGACTCCTTCAAATACCTGCCGGTCTGATAGGGTAGTTGTCGGTGAAAGCATTTCATACAGATCATCAGAGCGGATCGTGGTATTGAAGAGTTTGGAGCGAAGTGTACTCGGTGTGGTTTTTTCCCTTCCTCGCTTTATCATTTATCTCCTTACCCGCTTGTGTTCCCTCTGTTATTGTGGTGTGAGTTTTTGTATGCAAGGTGGTTTTTGGTTTTCCTCTTGTACTGTCTCGTTCGTCTAGTACTGTGTATTAGCATTTACTACCCTGTCCCCTACTGTTGTGATCGGGTCCTTCTTAGGACTAGATTACTGAGGTTCAGGGATTCTCAGGAGGTAGGGTTACGCTGGCGGCCTGGACCTCTGTACCATTAACAGTACCTCCAGGTAGAGGGATTAGTCAGGGCCCCAGCTTAGGGTCAGCATAGGACCCTGACCTCTGTACGCAGTGACAGCGTGACACATATCTATGCAAAAGCTGATGCCAGCTATAATCAGTCATTTTAAACGTCCCTGGCCTTCATAAGGAACAAGTACAGAGAGGTTTTAATAGATATCTATTGTTTTCTTTATTAGTCATACAGGAATGCTGGGGCAAAGAACAGTAAACAATAAATCTGCAACTTCAGCCCTTTTATCATAATTATCATACTTACACTAGAACAGCCAATAATCTAGCAGCTTTTAATTGTATGTTAATTGACTAACCAGCCCCTTTTTGTAAACGTATAAAACCTTGAATGAATAATAAATGAGTAGTCTTGACGAACTGTTATACTGACACTTCCGTTGTGGACAGTCCTCATTTCGTTCTGAGCGCTCAAAAAGACATTTAATAGAGAATTGGGAACGGCACCAGCAAACACTTCAGGATAGATTTATCCTAATTAAATTTCCATAACAGTTGGCGCCTGCACGCGGGGCATTGGACGAAACGCACGAGGACCCGGCCGACCGGAGAGACGGGGGTGTTGGCCCTGGCCTTGGCCCACGGGACGGAGACTGCAGCTCCATAAGTAAGGTAAGAAAACTCTGTCATCTTACCTGAATGTTCCCTGTGCCTAGTCCTAGCCTACACTTCTAGCCGGTCGGACGTGGTCATCACCGCATTCCCAGGTTGTGTAAAAAGTCATACCCTTATCCAAAAGCCCTGGGATATAAGCCGAGTTGTTTGCTGCTGTGCTGTGTATGTTTTATGTTTTGTGTGAACCGGGAGAAAGTTGGAACGGTGACTGTGTTTTTGCTTGCTGATTTCTGGGAGCTGTATAGCAGGAAAAGCCAAATTGCTGGATAAGTTCTCACAGATTCCTTCACACATCGGAGGGAGACAATCCCAGTATTCCAGGTGTGAAGGGTGGGGGCTTTGTTTTGGATAAATTCTCACAGATTCTTTCACACATCGGAAGGAGACACTCCCAGTATTCCCGGTGTGAAGGGTGGGAATTTTGTACAGGCTATTACAGATTACTGTGACCGGCGCACCGGCCAGGGCGTACGGTTTTCAGAAAGTGGTAGACCTTGAGCATCGCCGTGCTCAGTGCAATTGGTGAGTTATCAGTTACCAGAGCAGCTTGTATGTGTCACAGATCATCAAAAGAGGGATTCGTATTCTCCCGGGTGTCTGTCTCATTGTACGTGTCACTGTCTGTATCAGGTACTGTCACTTTAAATCTCATTCATAGCAGCGTGCGCTCTGTCACTATCTCATTCACTGCTGGCTGCAGCAGCGAGAACCCCTTTGACCCCCCTCCTCTGCTAATCACGTTGTCACATCTGTTTCCTGGTTTTGATTTTTCTAAGCTAGTTTTTTGGTTACAGGCTGTAGCGTGAAAATTCATTTTTATTTTGCTATTCTGAGGGATAATCTTTTTTTTTAATAAGTGATTTCAGTGCCTGTAGAGGCAGCAAGCAGAGATATAAGGGAGGGGGGAAGTGCTGGCAGCAGTGAGAATTTTTTTTTTTTCTCTCCAGAGGGGGGAGCAGCACCAACGAAAATAATTTTTCTTTTGTTTTTATCATTTTACAACAGTTTTTCCACCTCTTCTCTGTTTTTAATTAGCTGTTTTAGTAACAAAGGTTGTTTTTTCAGAGTTTTATGATTAATACGTTTTTTTTTCCTCCCTTTTTGGTCAATCTTTTTTCCGAGAGTTTTTTTTTTTTTACTAAATCTAACTTTTGTTTTTAAAGTTTTTCTTTTAAGTACAGTTTTAAATAATTTTGGAGAGGTTTTTCTAAGCAATTTATTTTAGAGTTTTATTCTCCAACCATTTTTTTTTTCTACTAGCTTGCTTTAGACCAGGTTCAGAAGCACAGATAAGGAAACTGCAGTCTGAGGGAGAATAACAGCTGCGCAGCGGCTTGACTCACCCCTCCCATCAGGCATTCAGCGAAGACACACAGAAACAGAATGCAGCAGTTTTCAGATTTTTAATCACCTTTGTTGAATAGGTTTTTGGAATAGACACAGTACGTGAGAATCGAAGGGCTAGGCATGTGAATAGAAGGTCAGAGTACGTGAGAAGCAAATGGAAAGGCAGACTTTACGCTGCATAATGAAATGTTTTTTCTTGTTTTTGTTTGAAAGGTAACGGGAAAGTTTGTTTATAGATTACCGTCTGCTATAAAAGAGCAGTGGTGCATCGTGTAGAAGGTACAGCAAGTTAATTTGAACGGACCAGGAAGTGATTTTTTTTTTTTTTATGTGAATAAGATTGAAAAGGTGTTAAATCATCTGTGAGAAAAAGATCACTGACATGTCACAAGAGCAGAATTCAGAGTCACACACATCACATGTCCATCATGTGGAGACACGGGACAGGTGTAGTCTGCTCTCATTGAATAAGGAGCCTTGTACAGGGAAAAACGCTCCCCGCCTCTCTCCACAGGGAGAAGGCATTTTTGTTTCAACGATCCCCTCTCAAGAGCCACAGGGGGGACACCCTCTCCTTTTTCTTTTCTCAGTCCCTTTCTCCTTCTTCTTCAGACTTTTCTCCTCTTTCCTCGCTGCCATCCCTCTCTATCCTTCTTTCCCCTCCCTCACATCTCTGACACATCCATTTTCTTCCTCTTCCTCTTCTTCTATCTCTTCCTCTCCAAATCTCAAATCTTCTTCTTCATCTTCTTCTACTTCTCCCCCTCCATCTTTCTCCTCTCTCTCTCCTCCATCTTTCTCTCCTTTTCCCCTTCCACTCTTCTCTCCCTCCCCTCCTTCATTCTCCTCCTCTTCTTCACCCTCCCTTCCACCTCTCTCCCTCCATCTCTCTCCCCTCCTCTTTCTCTCGCTCCTCCCTCACACCTCCCTTCTCTTCCTCTTTTTTCTACTTCGTTATCAACTGGGTCAACGCCCAATCAAAGCAATGTGGTGTCCCTGTATTCAGTGCCTCCAGCACAGGGCACCCTGTCTATCCCAAGCACAGTACAAACATTGCCAGTCATTATATCAGGAGAAGAAAGTGCAAATCTCCCTACACAAAACGCTGCATGTAGCCCCCAGACACAACAACTAGCAGAGCCCACAGCCATGGCTTCACAGGGGGGTAGTATAGCTACAGACACAAATGAGGAACCTCAGTGCCGAGCAGGGCTGCCAGCATGGAACCATGACACTGATCCACCGTAGCCTCAGCAAGGAAGTGGGAAATCCCCATGCAGCAAGACAACTTTTAAGCCCAAATCTCACCCAGTGTATGCACCAAGTACACCATGTCAATTCTTATCTGATGAAGATGAAGATGCAACGTCACACATGCTGCCCAATACTAGGGAAGAAAACCACAAACACCAAGAGAGCAGGGACAGGTAGAGGCACCATCCTATAAGCCCTTCATCCCAAGCCAGGTGATCAGTATGCTGCCAGACCCAGGGATACACCCATGCCATTTTGCCAAAAAATGCAGCAGATCCAGCGAACGTATGCAGCAGCCTGGATTGATCTCTGGACCGTAATGGAAATAAAAGCAGGTGATGCATTCTGGCCAATTATGAGAGAACACTTCAAGCTTCCAACAGAGTTAGATGCGTATGCCTGGGAGACAGGACCAAAGCTAATTGAGCAACTCAGAGAATGGGCCAAAAGCAGACTGACAGGACAAACTCTCAGCCTACATGACATAAGTCAAGACAAGACAGAGTCTGTGGAGAAGTTCCATGACAGAGTGATGCAAGTGTTTCAAGATTTGGGCCTCATTACCCATGATCAGACACACAGACGGATGTTGGCACAGGCTTTTGTGCATGGACTGAGAGAACCAATCAGGAAACCACTGGTAGTAGCCAGGCCTGAGTACATGTCAATAGCAATGGATACCCTGCTCGCAGTAGCAAAAAGGATTGAGTCCCACCGGGACAGAAGGGATGTCCAGTGTTACAACTGTGGCGAGTTTGGTCATTTCCGGAACCGGTGTAGAACACTGACTTCGCCCAGAAGAAGAAGAAACACAGAAAACAGTGAAGAACCCCGTCCATAGGACAGGAGCACACCAAGTCCACAGGGAACCCCACCAGTGGGACCAATATCCTGAGAGTGGATGGCGTAGTCAGATCTTTTCTTGTGGAACTCCGCAACCTCACCTATGTATCAGAATCTTCTGCGTCCTGCATGGGAATTGATGGTCAAGTCAGATATTTCCAGATTATGAAGCCCCTGAGCGTGTGGACTCAGCCAGAACGCTCCATCATGTCCCAGTTTGTTGTGTCAAAGGCCTGCACCCTCAACCTATTGGGAGTGGACTTACTGCAGAAGCTGAAAGCGACCAGAATGTTCCAGGAAGATGGGACCATGACACTTTCTTCACCCCTGACCCAAGAAGAAACAGGAACAACCACACTGCAGACCTATCACAGGAGGTGCTGGACATAGTACCAGAAAAGCCACTCCATCACCCAGAGTCAAGATGTCTCTGACCAACTGAAGGTCTAAGTGAACTCGCCTAAGAAGACGGCCTGAGAACTTTGACATTGGCCAGGATATTCAACTCAAGAAGGACCCTACTCGCTTCATGGAATGGCAACACCTCATCCAGCTCCAACGCCAGAGGTTCATCTTTTTCAAGCACCAGGAGGTGCCCCTGCAATCAACCAGTTCACCCAGGCCCTAGACTGGCAAAAGGCCACTCAGCTCTTCAAACTCGTGCACAAATACTGACCTGAGACCGAGCTGGAGAAAAAGAAACTACTGATGGCCCGTGCTGAGAAAAAAGCAGCCGGTGAAGGAGACGTTCCAATAAGAAGACCCCCTGTGACCAGAGCAGGTGCTAACACAGTGACTGCCTTGGTGGAGAACAAGAAAGCCAGCTGGTCGTCATCTCTCATGATGTGGATCCTAGTAGGCGGCTTGTTTTCCCGCCAGCTCTGTGCCGGGAGATGGGAGTCCCCTGCCGCATAGTGAAGGACAAGGCAAAACTGGGCTGCCTCGCCCATTGGAATCAATCCCAGCTTTCCACAGTGAAGAAAAAGACTGTAAACCTCACTGAGTTCAGAATGGTGCAAGGCCTGGAGGCCATGAAAGAGGCTACGGTATTTGAAACCCCAACAGTGCTGAACCGTCACACTCTGCTCTCAAGAGTCCCAGTCACCGCAACGGTATTCACGGTGATCAACCTGGCCAGTGCCTTCTTCAGTATTTCCCCTCCACCTGGAGGCCTGCCTTCACGCACCAGTGCAGTGCATATGGACAATGTTGCCTCAAGGTGCTCAGAAAAAGCCCTTCAAGTTTCACCAAGACAATGTCCTCCATCCTCGTCAACTGGATTGCAGAATATGCAAGAGTCACTCTTCTACAACACGTGGATGACCTTCTCTTTTGTGTGGTTGACATCGATACCTGCACAGTCCATTCCTTGTCTCTCCTACTCTACTGGAAGAACAGCAACGCAAAGTCTGGAAGAACAAAGTCCAGTGATGTCAGAAGCAAGTTACATCCCTGGGACACTGTATTGCCCACCAGACGAAACACATGTCAAAAGACTGGAAGACCACTGTGGAGAAGATGGCTCCCCAACAACTCCAAGAATGCTGCAGGCCTTCCCTGGTCTAGTGTAGTATTGCAGAACCTGGATCCCTGATGCCTCAGTCCTAAAGCAGCCTCTGTGTGCTTGCATCAACGCAACCCCGCTCCTTCTATCAGACGCAGCCTTCAACCCATTCAGGAGATTGGAAGATCTCCACTGTCTCAGCGCCAATACCAGGCCTACCTGACTACGAGAAGTCTTTCCGTCTACCTGATGGAAGAAAGAAGGTCATGCTACTGGAGTCCTGATATGGATTCACAGGGGAAAACAGAGACTTTTAGGCTGCCTCTCAGCTCGCTTGGATCCAGTTGCAAGAGGAGCACCCTCCTGCCTGATGGCAGTATCTGCAGCACACACCTTCCTGGACAAGGTTGCTGACATCACTCTTGGACAGCCACTGGAAACTCTCACTCCACACGACATCTTGGCAATCTTCAATCAAGCTCAACCAACAATAATCTCCCCACCGCCAGGCATCTTTGTGGCGCCTCTATCGCCTTTGTCTCATAATGTCACCGTCTCCAGACCTACAGTCCTCATCCTGGCTACTCTACTCCCACTCCCAAGGGGGGATACAATATGGACTTTCCAGAACAAAATTTACAGAATTACAGAATGGCTCCAGATTTGCAGATGATGAAGAAGTTTCCACACAGGAAGTGCAGTGACCAGCAATCAAGAAATCCTGTGGTCCAGAAGTCTGGCACCTAGCCTGTCAGCCCAGGAAGCAGAATTGATAGCGCTGACGAAGGCCTGCCAGATGGCAGAAGGCAAGACTGCAAACATCTACACCGACTACAGGTACTCGCATGGCATAGCACACGACTTTGGGCCCATCTGGGCTACAAGGGACTTCATCACAGCAAACGGGACAACCGTGAAGCATCATGGAGCCTTCAGAGACCTGCTGGGTGTACTCCAACTTCCAAAATGGTGGCAATTTGAAAAATCAAAGTGCATGAAAAACTGAGAACAGAAGAGGCGTGAGGCAACAACATGGCGGACATGGCAGCCAAAGAAGCGGCCAAAGGAAGACAGCATGGAGAAGTGGGAGAGGTCGTAGAGCCGGACGGCTACTACATGACGACTGAAGACAAGAAACCTGACAAAAAGACGTCCTGGGATCTGCTCAAGAAGTTGCAAGACCAAGCTCCAAAGGAGAAGAAGAGCTGAATGCGAAAAAAGCAACACGTGAAGAAGGAAGGCTATCAATAATGGACTTCAAACTCTGCCTACCACAAAGTATGCACCCTATGGTGGTCCAATGGGCACATGGACCCACACCCACATATCAAAGACACAGATGAATGATCTGATTGGTGCTTACTGTTTCGCTTCAGGGATCTCCACCCTAACAGCCAAATTCACCAGCAGCTGTCTGACCTGCGGCAAATGCAAGCCTGGACGTATGGAAGAAAGTCCCCCTCACCTCATCTGGAAAGACCACTCTACCAGCTTCAAAGGATCCAGATAGACCACATCCAGATATCGCCAAGTGAAGGATTCAAATACGCCATTGTGGTCAAAGAAGTATTTTCAAGATGAACAGAAGCGTTCCAAGTCGGCAAAGACTACTGCAAAGCAGCTACTTTCGGAAAATAGTGTGCAGATACGGGGTTCCAGAAGTGATAGAGAGCGATCAGGGACCCGCATTCACAGCAAATCTGACACAAGAGATCTGGTTAGCAGTAGGGTCAGACCTAGGCCTACACACTCCTTACCACCCCCAGAGCAGCGGGAAGGTAGAAAGACTGAACAAAAACACTTAAAAATAGGATGCTGAAATTGCCCAAGAGACACGCAAACCATGCATGACACACTCCCAATTGCACTGTTTAGCGTAAGGCACACTCCCAGAGCCCCAGAAAAAGCTGTCACCATACAAAATTTGTTTGGGTCTAGTCCCAAGTTAGGTGCATTCTTCCCTCAGCAGCCAGAATATGCAAATGATTTTTTGTTTGCTTATGTAATTGGAATTGGTCAAAACCCATGTCCATTCTCGAGTTTTCTCTTCACTGCCAGATTTGATGGGCCCGTCCCAAGAGCCCCAGATGACCCCCAACCTCTGTGTAACAGAGGGAAAGCCTGTTTGGATCCACGTATCGCATTGCAAGGAAACTCCCGTACCAGGGAGACACCTAAACCATGAAGGATGTCGTGGATGCTCTGACTGACCAGAGAGATGACCCACCTGAGAAGAATACACACATTTTTTTCTGAACATGCATTAAATAAAGAGACTATGATTGCAAACGCATAAAACCCCCGACAGGGACAGTCCTCCTGACCGCCATTTGCGAAAAGTCTGTATTCGGTGGGGGAGACATGCTTAGGCATATCTCAACCCCCCAGCAGCACAAAAGATTGCAGCGCTTTGGGGCAGGAGCAGGTTTTTAGGGCAAGTGGTATCAAGGGGGGATGTCATGGAAATATATATGTATTCCATTTTATTCAAAGTATATTCATTTATATCATTTACAGTTAGATAGATCTCACTTGCTTAAAAATCCTGTGCTCAACATATCATGCAAAAGCTATGCCCTTAATCAGTTTTTAAACGCCTGGCCTTCAAAAACAAATACGAGGTTTTATAGAATCTAGGGTTTTTTTTATTTGTCTACAGAATGGGGCAAAGAAAAAGTAAACAATAAACGAAATTCAGCCCTTTTAATAATTTCATAATTTTTCCTACTTACCTAGAAAAGCCAAATCTCACTTTTTTT
>JARQOD010000002.1:321561964-321619233 GCA_033576555.1 Oophaga sylvatica
AGTGAAAAGGAGTACCTTTTCAAATTGTGAACAGTTTGTTTCAGGTTCTTTTCAGTCTGTGTTTTTTATTTTTTGAGTCACATCACGCTCCAGTTACTTTTCAAGCATGCTGCTTGTACTCTGCTGAGCGTGTCTCATGCCTCATCCTTTTAATTTTTTTCCC
Source organism: Oophaga sylvatica (assembly GCA_033576555.1). Classification (NCBI taxonomy): domain Eukaryota; kingdom Metazoa; phylum Chordata; class Amphibia; order Anura; family Dendrobatidae; genus Oophaga; species Oophaga sylvatica. The sequence continues at coordinate 321,562,128 of JARQOD010000002.1, forward strand.
AATTGGTTCTGCCCTTCCTTTTAAAAAAATTTTTTAGTGTGCCCCCTTCCCCATCCGATACAAAACTTGGTTAAAAAACACTAAAAGAAAAAAGGAGAGCCTTTCACAATGGAACAGTTTTTTTCGTTTTCACTTCGTCTCTGGTAATAACCACATTAGGCCTTATAACTTTTTGACTTTCTTTATCAAATCTCCAAGGAAGAAGCAGTGAGTAAGGCAGTGGTCGTGGCCGTGGAGTTTCGAGGGAGGGACGGGGGATTTGGGCTGCTGCCGCCCCAGTGACACAGCACCACCGTTTTCCCCGTGAGCGTTCCTTTATGCGACTTTTTTGGAGCCGGGCGGCCCCCCGCTGGGAAGAACAAATTGAAGCCGTTGTTGGTTGGTGGCAGCCAAGATCGATTCATTCCTTCCAACCCCTTTCCCAGGAAAACACAGTTGACAAACCCATTGTTGTTCCCCGCCTTCAAATTGCCCAGGCGTCAGAGAGTTTGTACAGGAGCCCTGAGTCTTGCTTCGTTCTTAATTGGGCTCGCAAACCAGGCCAGGCAAGCATCATTTGCAATTGAAGAAGGGGAGTATGCATGAGGCAACAGCTGTTCTCTCTCAATTGAAGAGGGGTGACCCCAGGCCGATGGACAGCCACACCGCAGAACGATCTTATGATGATGATGAACTCAGGTGCCAGGTTTTGTTGGGCATGGTGCGCCCGACCTCCAACCAGAGGTGTTGGAAGAGGGAGTGGAGGATGAAGTCCGGACCCACATGGGTGAGCAACGGAAAGTGGGGGAGCAGCTCGAGGAAGGGATTGTCCCAACGGTAAAAGAGGAGGGAGAGGTAGGCGAGACTCGCTTGCCTGAGCCTCCAGTTTGCACCTGTTGGGCAGTTCTCTTAGAACTGTCAAAATTGGCCCCCATGATTTGCACTGCGTGGTCCTTTTTTGACAGACTTGAATGATTTTTTGCTATTTCAATCAAGTGTGTAAGAAAAAGTTAAAAGGTAAAATATCAGGAACCTAATACCACAAATAGTGGAAACATGTACGGACAAAGCACGTCTGAGTTCCAAAGACACATGGAGTGTTAGGCCACCTCAGGCACTACTCTTTAGGTAAGTTCGAGCCTTACCTCGCTCTCCACACCTGTTTCGGCTTCCTCAAGGACCCAGGGAAAAGAACCCTGGTCACTGTTGTCCTAGACAAACTGTTATTCCACCACGCAGCAAGTTCACAGTCATCGTCACACTCCAGAACAAAAAACGCCATCGGTAACCAGGCTGGGAAAAAGACGGCCATACCCAAACCATACGAGAAGGTCTGAATCGGCCTTGCAAATTCCTGTCCCTTGAAATGCTTTCTTCAGGTGGGGAGACTGGCAGTTTCAGGAACTTTATGCTTGGCAGTCCACAATATAATGTGCCAAGCCGATTTTATTTCAGCGGCAAGCTGTCCCTGCTCTGCAAAAACATGGAGGAAAAACTTAAACTTCGCTATAACGCCGTCATAGAGGGTCCCACCTGCCCACCGATGCGGGACCGTACCCATGGCCAGGGGTACCTTTCCCTCATGCCCTTGGGTCCATTGTTGTGGAGCCGGGTACAGTCTTGCCAGGGCGCTGTAGTTTCTGCCAATCAAGGTTGCAGAATCCGTCTGTGCACATTGATTCCTCTCCTACTCCAGTTCCCAGAATCATCGGGCACACCTCACGGAAACCTCCACTGGACCCGTGAACGCTTACCTGTTGCGACCGATTGAGCACGCCTGGCCAAACGTCAACAGGCCGTAAGAAATTAATTCCCATGGGGAACGAAGCCCACAGCGCAGGTCTGGATCCTCAAGCAGGGAGGAGTGTGGTTTTTGTCAGCTAATCCCAGCCAGGCTTGGTTTGTTTGACAAGGCCGAAATTGTGGCAGCTTGGCCTTGGCAACCCACTCAATACCATGTCGGAAAATGTGCTCAAATTGGCGTGCAGAAATTTTTTGGGGGGACTATCCGGATCTTGTGCACTGCTGCACAAGCCGCCTAGAGTGCGCTCACTTGTGGTTCCAGCATGGCCAGAGCGCATTGCAGCTCTGCAAGCAGATTTCCCTTCCTAACATCGCATCAATGTGACGACCCACCCAGGTGAATTCCACGTTAAATATTTGGAGGGTTGTGTGAGCAGCACCAGCTAATGGGATATCGCTGCAACACGCAATCAACTCGCAAATTTGCGCCGTTCACACTTCACCACTACTGAGGGGCCTCTGAAGGAATCTGCGACGTTTTGCGTGCGTTTGATGTCTCAACGCGGTTCGAGTGAGAGAGCACTAGTCAGCTGACTGTCCCCCTTATCTGCTGTTCAGAATCACTGAAAGCACTAAGGAAGAGGTTTTGGAAGAGGTGGAGGATGAGGAGTCACAAAATTTTTAATTACCTTCGGACATCAGCGAACGTGGTTCCTCAAAAAAAGGGCTGGGCAGGGCTCACTTTGTGAGGAGGATGAGGAGGGGGGAGTCAATGGAGGAGGAAGAAATCCCTACGGGGGGTACACAACGCTCTAGCATTTGTAGGCAGGGTGGGGTGATCAGAGGGGCAGAGATGACGCCTTTCCAGAGGACAGCCTTGTTGGCCATTGGGATCTGCAGCACATGGTTGATTTCATTTCAGTGCCGAGAAACGACCGCCGCATCGCCCACTTTTCAGCAGTCGATTATTGGGTGTACACCCTCCTAGACCCTCGCTACCGGGGCAACTTACAAACCCTCCCTCCACCGGTGAAACCGGACCGTTTTAAAAAAGCAGGATACCAAGACACACTGGTGCAAATCCAATGTTGTACATTCCAGCCGAGAGAGTGCTCTGTGCTGCTACTGCTTTACAAAGCAGCTCTGTGCGTGAGGCAGTGTAGCACCTCTACAACAAGAGGGAGCAGAAGCAGCGCCTCTGCACAGGGCAAGAACTGTATGTTACAAATGTGGCAAAGTTTTGTGACAGCGCCAGCAAGGTCTACACCATCCGAGACGGCTCCAGTCACCAGGAAGAAACGTTTCCGTAAGATGGTGACAGACTACTTGCTTTCCCTCTAAGTGTACTCCCAGTTGCCTCTTCCCCTTTCAAATTTTGGGTCTCTAAGTTGGATACATGGCCAGAGCTTAGCCAGTATGCATTGGAGGTGCTGGCTTGCCCTGCTGCCAGTGTATTATCTGAGCGTGTCTTTAGTGCTGCAGGTGGTGTAGTAACAGACCGTCGCATGCGACTATCCTCAGAGAATGTAGACCGGCTTACTTTTCTGAAAATGAACAAGGCATGGATCTCACCTGAATTTGCCTGTCCGTTTTCAGATTAAATAACTGTTTGGCAACGTTTTCCATGTCTCCTGTTATGTTCATCTTTCTACCACCTGAACTCTACTCCCTGGGCTACAACACCGCCATTTGTTGCTCGTAAGTAATTGGCAGGGGTACTGACTCCTGGCCAGCCTGGTTACAGCACGACAGCTGTTTCCTGGCAGTGTGAACGTCAATTATCCTCCAATAAGTTGTGCTGTCGTGTTGCATTCGGGTTAGCCGACTCTATGGTGCCTGCAGTTTAGGTGATTCCTATGTGTGCTGTGGGATATGTAAATAAAGGCGGTTTCCATTGTGACAATAGGATAAGCACCCACTGTAGGACTGTGTGATTCGGTAACTGCGGACGGCTTGCGTCCTGTCAACTTACATTTTCATGGGTGCGTTCTTTTACCCGTCCGGGGTCCAGTACCGTCAAGTGGTTCTCCCAGTGCCTTTAGCCTAGGTGCCTCCATCTCCGTATCCGAGTTCCAGCAACGTCTGCTGGTCCTTGGTAGTGCTTTGGAGCACAGGTACCTCCTGCTTAGTAACCGTGTCACAGTAACGTCAGCTGGTACTCGGTTGTGACATTGCCTCTTTTCCTTCTGCTACCCGTCCGGGGTCCAGTACCGTCAAGTGGTTCTCCCCAGTGCCTTTGGCCTAGGTGCCTCCATCTCCATATCCGAGTTCCAGCAACGTCTGCTGGTCCTTGGTAGTGCTTTGGAGCACAGGTACCTCCTGCTTAGTAACCGTGTCACAGTAACGTCAGCTGGTACTCGGTTGTGACATTGCCTCTTTTCCTTCTGCTACCCGTCCGGGGTCCAGCACAGTCAGCTGGTCCTCGTTACTTCCATTGTCTCTTGCTCCATCTGATACCCGTCAGGGTTCCAGTAACGTCAGCTGTTTCTCGGAAATTAGACGACCTTAAAGACCACCCAGAAGAAGATGACGACAACAAGGACGACGAGCATGAAGCCAACCAGCCTGAACACCATCACAAAGAAAAAATAAAAGATTACCCAGAAGAAGATCACCAACAGGACAAAGAAGGTTAAGACAAACTACAAGATACAGAACAAGAGACAGAAGAACAATGAGCAAAAGATCAAAAAGCAGAAGAACATGAAGTATAAGACCAAAATGAAGAGCAAAATATATGCTCTAAATTCTAAGCAGAAGAAGACTAAGCAGTGTATGGGGGTGAGTCCGTTCCTCCTCGTGGTGCCCCTGGAAAATGCCTGCTGCTGCTGCAGGCTAAACTGAACACGGACAAATACTGTTGTAATATAAATCTTTTGTGACAGCAAGAACGGAAGGATGAACAATTCATACTTTTACAGATTACAAGTACAGGAATCTCTGTCACAAATAAGAATATGATGAAGAAGATGAAGAGGAAGAAGATGAAGAATTTGAATATGAAGAAGATTAATTAGTTTAATAATAACAATATGAGTAATGTAAAAAAAAAACATGAATAGCAAGAAGTTTAAGAAGAAGATTAAGAAGGTGAAGATAAAGAATAATTTGATGAGAAAGATGATGCTGCTGCTGAAGATTATGAAGGAGAAAGTGTGGCACTGGCAAAAGTTAAAAAGGTGAAGAGCATGGAAGTTGTGAAACATACATATTTGACAAAATAGAAAAAAAGTTAACAACATTGTCAATTTGTTAGTCAATCCAAACGTATTTCCAAAAAAATATATATTAATGCTATTCCAATGCATTGGGTTAAACATGTATGCCTTTATTGTCTCCTCAACCTCCCCCAATACATTCTACATTAGTCTTTGTTGTTTTCCTTCATGTACAATTAACCAACAAGGCAAGAATGGTTTTTTTTAGTTGCGATATTTTGTTCCCATAGACTTTCATTGGACTTCCGGTATCGGAATCGGATATCGACGATCTGCCCAGCATCGGTGCTCTTCTTCTCTCCGTAGAAGTTCCTGCTGATGCTTCTCCTGGGCCTCTCTGAGCATCTCCGTATCTTTCACAAGGACTTGGTTCGCCGTCAGGCGCGGTGATAGTTGACCTTGAACTTTAGAGAGTTCTTTCTCCAGGTCCTTCATTCGTTGCTCCATCTCTTGTCCCCGTATCTTTTCTTGCATGACTGTCTCTTTAAGCAGCTCTATCTCATGGGCCTGCTCTCTTTTATCCAGTACATGTGGCACCATCCTTCTCCCCTTTTTTCTCTTCTTAGAGAGCATAGGCTGTCTGGCCTTCCTGCAGCCCCTGCGGTGAGGAGAAGGTCTGCCACTTGTACCTGACTCCACCTTGCTGCACTCGCTTTCACTTACGGTTAAGTTACAGTCTGCATAGGAGTCATTCCCACTCCCTCTGTCATCTTGGAACGGCAAGTCCCCACTTAACCAGGTGTCAGCCCCTATTCCTGGGGCGACCCAGTTTTCTGGGGACCTATATTTGGTCACCCCAAAGTCCTCACTTTGGTCTGAGCCACCCTTTCTTACGGCTACCAGGCACTGGGTATCTTTGACTTTAGGGGTGGCTACCTCTGGTTTACCCACCACACTATCAGCAACCACTACAGCCTCTTGCAGGGGTGGGCCTCTCTTAGGGTCACTCTGGTTCCCTTCTGAGCAATCAGCCAGTGCTTCGTCCCACACCTCCCAAAATCGTTTACAATCCTGGCTTATTATTATAGGATATGGTAAGTCTGGGACTACAGGGACATCCTGGGTAGAAATAATAGTGTCCGTCTCAACAATTACCCTGGTTACCTGATACTCCCTAGTGACCCCATGAATGCAAGGGACTTCCATCTTTTTTTCCGGGAATCAGATAGACAGGGAGTGTGTCGCTCAGCAGAGTCACCTGGCTTCCTGAGTCTAGAAGTCCACTCACACACTCTCCATTCACTATTAGAGAACAGTTCAATGCCCCCCGGTCAGATGTAAAGTCAGTACACCATTCGCGACATACAGTGTTCAAACCCCGAACCCGGCAACAGTTCCTCGGCTCATCCGCCGCCACCTCTCCTCTCCTCATCGACTCAGCTTGAGACTCCGCCCCTTCTGAGTGTGGCAGTAGTTTGTTAGGGTTTATTGGTTCCCCATTCTCGCTAGGGACCTCAGAACCCTTTCTCCACAGATCCCAAAACAGACAGAAATCCCGGCCTATAATTATAGGACGCACCAAGTCCCGAACGACGCCGACTTCATGGGACTCAGTGCCATGCGTCGTTTCAATGTCTACTCTGGCCATAGGGTAGTCCTTTACATCACCATGTATGCATTGAACACCAACTTTTTTCCCTGGTAGTATGTTGAGAGGAAAAGTGGCCCTAATCAAGGTCACTAAGCTCCCAGAGTCTAGCAGCGCCGTTACTGCTTCACCGTTCACCTTCACGGGACATACTTGAGGACCCTGATTGGGGAACGGGTTTCCACTGCAGGCTGGATATGCATACCATGAAATACGGTGTCCTATGCTGCAGTCCATCTGCTCAGTGGTCTGCGGACACCGGGCAGCTATATGTCCTGGCTAGCGGCACCTCCAACAAATAATATCACCTGTAGTGACCTTGGGCACCACCTCCCCCCGTCATTTTGACCTTGGGCTCCCCACCCCTTTTTGGGACTCTGCCCCCTGTTGGGGCCACCAGTACGGAATAGGCTGCTTCCCCAAGGCACCTTCCATTCCCTGGTACCTCTCGACCAGTCCGACCAGTTCATCAGCATTCCGGGGATCACCCTGGGCAACCCAAGTCTGTAGAGGTTTTGGCAGGGAGTGCACAAACCGATCCATGACGACTCTTTCTACCATTTGTGCCGGCGTAGCGGACTCTGGCTGTAGCCATTTCTGGACCAGGTGCAGTAAGTCAAACATTTGGGAGCGAGGTGGTTTGTCCCTGTGATAAGCCCAGCGGTGCACCCTCTGTGCCCTGATAGTCATTGTTACCCCCATACGTGCGAGGATCTCTACCTTTAGCTTAGGATATTCCTGAGCGTCCTGCACAGTCAAATCGTAATACGCCTTCTGGGGTTCACCTGTCAGGTATGGGGCCAATATCTCTGCCCACTGCCCTGGGGGAAGTCTTTCCCTCTCAGCAACCCTCTCAAATACAGCCAGGAAGGCTTCCACATCATCCCCGGGGTCATTTTTTGTAACGTGCGTCTTACCGCCTTTCTGACGTGGTTGTCATCAGCCAGACCTGGGGTTGGGGCACTCGTCCTGCCCTGGATGGCGGTTGTCAGAAGCTGTATCTGCTGCCGATGCTCTGCTGGCTCTGCTGCATCTGCTGCCGATGCTCCTGCTGCATCTGCTGCAAGAACATCCTGTTGGCTTCTTGCTGCTGTTCCTGTGCCTGTTGCTGCTGTACCTGTGCCTGGACCAAGTGTTCCAGCAGGTCCTCCATTTTCTCCGGCAATGCTGGCTGGATTGCTATAGCCTTGACCCACGACATGCAGTAACCAGTCTCACTTCTCTGCTGGGAACGCCGCCCGCATTTACGCCACCAATTGTAGGGATGTGGTCTCGCTGGTGTGCGACCGGAGGTAAGCAGGAGGGCGACTCTTCCAGATTCTTTAAGCAAGTTTATTACAACTTCATAAACTTGCCTTAAAACAGAAAAGAAAACAGCCTTCTCTGGCACAAAGTAACAAAAACAGATATAAAGTCCTGGTACTCTAACTGAGCACTCTTTCAGCAACCAGACTGGTGGTCTCCTCAGAACTCCCACACTGGAGGTTTCCACACCTCCAGCCACTCACACCTGTGGTCAGCAGCAGGCTCACTTATATACACCAGCCGTTCAGCTAACACAGAGCACATGACCTGTCATGTGCTCTTGTGACCTCATCACAGGTCCTTTAACCACATACAAAGGTATAGTGAAGTCTTACTATCACTACAATATGTATGTGGTTTTTGTAACATTGTTATTGGATTATTCAATAAAATTTGTGATACTTTTTGCTATTTTTTGCATTTTACTCCATATTTGTTACGTGGTTATATACTGGAGATTTGAGCTCCCTATTGTTTCTCATGGTTCAATGTATCAGTGCTGACCTATCTGATGCAGGCTCTGGGGACATTGTACTGGTTAGCTGTGGGGGGAACATTATAACTGGGCTGTGGGGACATCATATTATATGGGGGCTATGAGGGATATCATACCTGGACTGTGGGGACATCATATTATATGGGTGTTGAAAGGGGCTTTATACTGGAGACTGTGGGTTCACGAAGGGCCGGCGTCTCCATCCGGTGCACCCAGTCAACTAGTAGAACAGAGGGCCCACTTGCCATCGGTGACATCGGCACGCTATGGGGCCCCTGACTCGGATGAGCCCAGTGCTGGCACTGGGCTCCCCTCAAATAGTCACCTCTCCCAATTCCACGCTGCTCTGTTCTCTTCAGCGTCTTCTGACTTTCCATGACATCTCAGGGCAGAGGGTGCAATGATGGGGCAATTTTATACTGTATAGTGCAATATATGGGGCTATTATATATTGTATGGAGCAATATATGGGGCCTATTATACTGTATGGAGCTATATATGTGGCCATTATACTGTATGGAGCACTATATTGGGCCATTATTCTGTATGGAACATTATATGGGGTCATTTTACTGTATGGAACATTATATGGGGCCATTATACTGTATACTATATGGCGCCGCAATATATGGGGCCATTATACTGTATGGAGCAACACGTTAGGTTCATTATACTGTATGGAGCAATATATGGGGTCCATTATATACTATGTGGAGAAATATATGGTGCCATTATACTGTATGGAGCAACACGTTAGGCCCATTATACTGTATGGAGCAATATATGGGGTCCTTTATATACTATATAGAGAAATATATGGTGCCATTATACTGTATGGAGCATTATATGGGCACATTATATATTGTATTGAGCAATATATGGAGCCCATTATACTGTATGGAGCAACATATGGGGCCATTATACTGTATGGAGCACTATATGGGGCCATTATGCTGTATGGTTTATTATATTGGGCCATTATACTGTATAGAGCACTATATGGGGCCATTACCCTGTATGGAGCAATATATAGAGCACATTATGCTGTAGAGAGCAATATATGGGACCATTATACTGTATGGAGCACTATATGTGGCCATTATATACTGTATGTGTAACAAGGTGGCCTGGGGTGGTAGTCCCAGCTGAGACAACTAAGTCACAGTAGGTATACATACCAGGGTCTTGTACAGATATAGACGGGACGGACACAGCTCCCCCCACGGCAGTCCAGGCAATCACGATCCAGGGTCACAGTAGCAATCCAACAGGGAAAAACTTTTATTTTTGTAGGATAAACGAGGTATAAAAATGTAATTTAAGAAAATATGATAGAAACTTCCTGCTCTTTTATACTCTAATTCACTGCCCTCTCAGCAGCAGCCACAGCAACGGTCACCGTTCACAAGCAAAGGTAGTGAAACTTCGCTCGCTGGAATCTGGAAGCTTGGAGTCCCTTCGGTGGGGTACTTGCACAGTCCTGTACCAATCTCACTGCCCGTGGGTCTGGGGCAGCAGATTCTGTCCCCTCCTGGGGTCTGGCAATGTCCCAGTCGCTGCTGAGAACCTGCCCAGGGCAAAAGTGCCCAGGCTACTGACTAGGAAGCAGGAGCTTCCTGCTCACTAGAGGCTGCTGGCTGCTGGCCCAACCCACCAAATTAACCTTTTTCTTTCCCTGCTCTACATATACAGGAATACACAATACATGGACACATTAACATATAGCAGTACATTGCGGGTACACACATTGCAAACACAGCACATCACAATACATGTCAATAACAGTGAAGTGCACATAGAGAGGGGGTAGACAGGGGTGCCTTCCACCTCCTTACATATGGAGCAATATGTGGAGCCCAGCTGCGACTGAATCCATATTTCCCAGAAGGGTGCACTGAAAGAATATACCACTAGAGGTCATTATACACATTCAACACGTTCATTTATCCCAAAGACCACCAGAGGGAGCTGTTTTAGACATATAAAAGAGAGGGAACACAGGAAGTTTCAGTTAGTTCGTAGTTAAGTCAGTCAGCCAGTTACCTCAGAGAACTCAGTCAGCCTGCAGTAAGGTGAAGTGCAGAGCCGAGATTAGAGAGGCTGCAGAGCTATTCAGTTCAGAGAGTGGAGTCTAGTAAAGAGTGGAACAGAAACCACTCCAGCCTAGTCAGAGCTGAATCTAGGAGTGTAGCTCAATGAGAAAGCGTGCCGACGCTTAAAGAGCGGCGAAGAGGCAGCCCACCAACTGCCAGTGTGTGATCGTGTGAGGGCCTGGGTAGGCCGAAGGCGAGTGGAAGGAGCAGTAACGGGTAGAAAAGCCTTTACAGCTTACCTCAGCAAGTATTGACCGGACACCGGGGTCCGAGCCTATAGGGATCTCCACGACCCATTAGGAGAACACCGGAGTTCCTGGAGGACTACAAGTCCCAGGAGTACCACAGAGCTGATACGTAACCGTAACCAGGAGGACGGAGTCCAGCAGTGCACTGCAAATAGAGACTGTGTACTTCAAGAAGGGGTCCAACCACAAGGTCAGCCAGGTGCAAGACGGAGACCAAGTTAGGCCTAGCTACAAGCAGGTCAGGACTTTATCACATAAAGGCAAGGAACAGGAGGCCACACACCTACTCAGTGGAGGAATCTGGATGTGCACCCTTCACCCTACAGTGCTCCGGGGAGTGCCTGCAACATCTTCAGTAAAGGTACCAAAGTGACTTATGTGTGTGTCTCCCTTATTACTCCTAACTGCCGGGTCACCGTCTGTCCTGCACCCCTGCACATCTATCTGCCCTGGAGGACTCAGCTTTACTTGTGGGAGGCTTAACATCTAGCTGCACAATATTAACCCTTCAGTGGATATGCATAGCAGCGCTGGTCATCCTGACCAGGTACCACAAGTGGCGTCACGAATCCCCATACTAATATTCAATTCACCTGTAAATATCCCACATTAAAAGAATGAGCACCAGAGCCACGGACTGAGCTGTGTTGCCGTGACATCCCCCATAGTAGTCTATAGGCTCAGATCCGAGTTCCCATTGCTCTGGAGGGCGACTGAATATATGTGGCAATTATATACTATATGGAGCAATATATGGGGCCCATTATATACTATAAGAAGAATTATACTGGGTCATTATATACTTTATGGAGCATTATATGGGGCCCATTATGCTGTATGGAGCATTATATGGGGCCCATTATTCGGTATGGAGCAATATATGGGTCCATTATACTTTATAGAGCAATATATGGAGCCATTATTCTGTATGGAGCAATATATGGGGCCCATTATGCTGAATAGAGCAATATATGGGACCATTATACTGTATGGAGTACTATATGTGGCCATTACATACTTTATGGGGCCATTATATACTGTATGGAGCACTATATTGGGCCATTACTTACTATATGGAGCAATATATAGGGCCCATTATACTGTATGGAATATTATATGAGGCCCGTTATACTGTATGGAGCACCATGTGGGACCCATTGTATCGTATGAGCAATATATGGGGCACATTATTCTGTATGGAGCATTATATGGGGCCCATTATACTGTACTGAATGTTACACACTGAGCGCTGCAAGGATTCCCCGGTTTCTGAGCTTTTGCAGAATTTACAATAGATACCACTCATGTAATGTAATAAGTAAGTGAAATCTTTGGCATTGTATTATAACTATATTTCTTAACTGTGCATCATGAATCGTGGTATGTGTTAAAGGGGCCCACTTAAACTCTTTTGCCCAGGGCCTACGAAAACCTGGAGCCGGCCTTCGGTACATCATACTGTATATTGGGCTGTGGGGACATTATACTGTACATGTGGCTATGGGGGACATTATACTGTATATCGGGCTGTGGGGGACATCATACTGTATAGTGGGCTATGGGGGACATTATACTAGGGGCTGTGTTGAAAATTATACTATATAGGGGTCGTGGCAGCATCATTCTGTTTAGGTGTCTGTGGTGGATGTCATACTGGGGAGCTGTGGTGCCCATAACTGCATAGGGTACTGTGGGGGACATTATATCAGGGGCTGTGTTGACCATACTGTATATGTGGCTGTACGGGATATTATACTGTATACTGGACAGTGGTGACCATACTGTATTAGGGGCTGTGGTAAACATCATACTGTATATAGGGAGCCTGTTGTGGATATCATACTCTATTCACTGCTGTGGTGACCATGACCATTATACTATGTGGGGGACAGTGTGGGGAGGTGGTACAGTTCTGAGAGGGCACTTTGGTGGGCAGAATGAGGGCATAGTGTTAAGAGGGGGCACAGAATGGATATGGAGAGAAGTCGGTGTGAAATGGGGGCACAGCAAGGAGAAGGGTTAGCATGACGGGGGAACAGGTTGGAGATATAGATAGAAGGGAAAACAGTAGAGCGGGGACAACCATGGTACAGTTGTTGGTTGATAAGACGGATATAGCTGATAATGGCAGACAGTGTGGTGGTTATAGCTCATTAAGGCAGACAGTGTGGAAAGTGTAGCTCATAAAGGCAGACTGTATGAAGGCCATATACTTTAGGAGGCTTATTTAGGGCATAGTATGGATATTTTTATATAGAGGGCATTTAAATAACATCCTTATTTTTAATACCTCCTTTATCAGAATGTACTGCATTAGACTGAAGAAGAAGGAGGTCTGCAGCTTGGTTCTTGTATTCAAGTACTTATAGTGGTTTTGAAGAGGTGTTCATGTCCCGATGGTGGTACTGGTGCTGTATTCATGGATTGATGGTGGTTCTGGTGCCATATTCATGTATTAATGGTGGTTCTGGTGATGTATTCATGTACTGATGGTGGTTATTTTGACATTTTAATGTACTGATGGTGGTTCTGGTGAGATATTCCTGTACTGATGGTGGTACTAGTGACCTATATATTTACTGATAATAGTTCTGGTGCCAAAATCATGTACTTTTGATGGCTCTGGATGTTCTACTTCTATACTGATTTAGATTTTGGTTTAATATTCATATATTGATGATGATTCTGTTGATGAAGACATCACCCGAACCTTTATCACTAAATTAATACATCATCAGAGCAATCAGTAGTACATGAATACAACACCAGAACAACCCTCACTACATGAATACGTAATCAAAACCACTATCAGTACATGAATATGTCACTAGAACCTCTATCAGTACAGGAATACAGCACCAGAACCACCATCAGTTTTGTTGCATGTCTGACACAAACACCATTAGACGTATCCCATTATCTATAATGGAGTCTGCTTAGTTTACATTGGGGTATCTGCAAAATGCTGGACTCCTTAGTTGAAACCAAATGGCCCCCTATTATAGTTATATTATTTTCCATTACTATCCTTGGGTTTGACATTTTACAAGGGATGAATATCGCTATTTGTCCATTGCATCATGTAAATGGTCCACAAACCATGAATGATTCTACATCTAACAGTGGAATTGAATTTCCTGTTAAACCTCATCCCTAAAGTATAAATTTTTACTTTTGCTGGTATTTTTTCGTGAAAAAGATAACACGTCTAGTGGAAGTGGTCGTCAGAGGCTGTTACCTTACCCATTGGAGGGTTGTGGTGCGTTAGGGGTCCTGTTACTTTACTCTGACCCATATCTTTGCTTGGGGGCGATGGGGAGGGCGGCATTTGATTTATCTGCCTAGAGAAGCAAAATACTTTTGGCCCTGACATGCACTCCTATAATTTTATATTCATTAAAATTATGCTCCTTTTCCCTGATATTCACAATTTTATTTTTATTGTTTATTACTTGTTGGCAGTGGGACCAGTTATTGCTGCTGTATTGGCAGATCATGTGCAGCACCCAAAAGCTTTTTTCAATAGATCTTGTGAGCACTGCACTAAGCCTACTGGGATCGCTGGAGCATACTGTTATCTCCCGATCATGGCCATGCACTTCTAATGATGCAGAGGCAAAGCTACCCCAATCAGTAGTATTAGGCCGGAGTCAGACACAACTCCAAAAAATCGGACCGTTTTAGTCGGTCGATTATCGTACCAAAATGTAGACATCACACATTCGCCTGGCATCCAATTTTCCTTCAAAGATGCGATTTAGTCGCATGTGTGTGTACCTTGTAACATCCGATTTTCATCCGACTTGCGAGAATTTCTCGCAGGCTTGCAAAACTGACATATAATGGATCCAAAAGAATAGTATTTAAATCACAAAAGAAAGAATAGATATATACACATAGAACACATATATATATATATATATACATGTAATTGTGACATGTATATATATATATATATATATATATATATATATTTATAGTTCCTAGACTTCTACATACTGTAATAGCCGCTAATTCAATTGCCGGCTTTTGTGAAATCACAGAAGCCGACATGAAATGATACATTGTTTAGACACAGTTAACCATGTCATTTCCTGTATTTTGATATATGGTTTGAACTTACAATTACATAAGTGTATGTGTGCAAAATTTCAGACATGTAGGGGTTAATTAAAGGTGTAAATTCGTTGAAAAAAAATGCTTGGGCTCCCGCTGTATTTTCTCCACCAGACAGACAAAGCAAGCGAGTGGGGGCAGATAATAATAGCCTAGGGAGGGTACATTTTTTTTGTGCCCCCCTGGCTACTAACATCTGCCCCCAGACACCCCAGAAAGGGCAAATCTCTAATTAAATTTGCCCTTTCTGGCACTTTGCCCGTCTATTCCCATTGCCCTGTAGCGGTGGCGAATGGGTTAATAAGGGGTTAAAGCCACCTTGCAATTGAAAGGTGACTGTAAGCCAGGTTAATAATTGAGAGCTGTCAATTAGACAACTATCAATTATTAATTCTATTAAAGTAAATAAAAATCAAACACACACAGTTTAATAAAAAAGAAGTTTAATGAAATAATCACACAGTTTTTGACCATATTTTATTTTCCTGCTAAAACCATTTCCTGTAATAAAAATAAAATAAAAAAGCAAAATTATTCTTACCAATCCGATGTACATTCAGGTCCCACGGAGTAATCCATCAGAAAGGGTTAACAGGTTACAGCTCGCAGAGAGCTAATGCTGTCTCCTAGCTGTAACCCCCTGAATGAATAACTTACTCTCCCAGCGAAAGGAGAGGAAGAGATGAATAAATGAAGCTTAATTGATTTATTGCCACTTTCACTTCAGTGACCTGACCTAAGGTGAAAGTGGGACACAATCAATTAAGCTTCATTCATTAATCACATCCTCTCCTGTCGGCAGGAGATAAGCTCATTCATTCAGGAGCTATCAGCTGAGCACTCAGCATTAGTTGCGCTGCTTAGCTGATTGCTAGTTAACCCTTTGTGAAGGATTACATCGTGGGACGTGACAGATCGCCAGATAGGTAAGAATAATGTTGTTTTACTATTTTATATTTATTTTAGGAGATCAAGGGCTTCGCACGGATTAAGAGTAAAATAAAAGATGGTCAAAATAATGTGTTTTTATTTCATTAAAATTATTTACTCTTAAAGTATGTGTGTTTTTTTATTTACTTCAATAGGATTAATAATTGATAGTTGTCTAATTAACAGCTCTCAATTATTAACCTGGCTTACAGTCACCTTTCAATTGCAAGGTGGCTTTAACCCCTTATTAACCCATTCGCCACCGCTACAGGGCAATGGGAATAGACGGGCAAAGTGCCAGAAAGGGCAAATCTAATTAGAGATTTGCCCTTTCTGGGGTGTCTGGGGCAGATGTTAGTAGCCAGGGGGGGCACAAAAAAAATGTACCCTCCCTAGGCTATTATTTTCTGCCACCACTCGCTTGCTTTGTCTGTCTGGTGGAGAAAATACAGCGGGAGCCCACGCATTTTTTTTCAACAAATTTACACCTTTAATTAACCCCTACATGTCTGAAATTTTGCACACATACACTTATGTAATTGTAAGTTCAAACCATATATCAAAATACAGGAAATGACATGGTTAACTGTGTCTAAACAATGTATCATTTCATGTCGGCTTCTGTGATTTCACAAAAGCCGGCAATTGAATTAGCGGCTATTACAGTATGTAGAAGTGTAAGAACTATAAATATATGTATATATATATATGTCACAATGACATATATATATATATGTATTCTATGTGTGTATATCTATTCTTTCTATTCTTTATTAAAGCTGTCAGTGTGATTTTACAGTATAGCCGGGGATGAATTGCCGGCTTTTCTAAAGGACACCGATGCGATTTAATCGCAAGTCACACGTGCGGTCCGTTTGTAATCCGATTTTTCATCGCTCCCATAGACTTGCATTGGCGATAGTCGACCCACAATCGGTGACAATCGCAGCATGCTGCGATTGCACTCGGACGTTTCAAACGGACCACAAAAAATCTGATACTGGGAGCTGCTCCATAGATTAACATAGGGCAGACTGCAATGCGATATTTCATCGTATTGCAGTCGTCCGATTCTGTCGCCAGTGTGACGCCGGCCTTACGAGCACATACAGTACAGACCAAAAGTTTGGACACACCTTCTCATTTAAAGATTTTTCTGTATTTTCATGACTATGAAAATTGTAAATTCACACTGAAGGCATCAAAACTATGAATTAACACATGTGGAATTATATACTTAACAAAAAAGTGTGTAACAACTGAAATTATGTCTTATATTCTTGGTTCTTCAAAGTAGCCACATTTTGATGACTGCTTTGCACACTCTTGGCATTCTCTTGATGAGCTTCAAGAGGTAGTCACCGGGAATGGTTTTCCCTTCATAGGTGTGCCCTGTCAGGTTTAATAAGTGGGATTTCTGGCCTTATAAATTTGGTTGGGACCATCAGTTGTGTTGTGCAGAAGTCTGGTGGATACACAGCTGATAGTCCTACTGAAAAGACTGTTAGAATTTGTATTATGGCAAGAAAAAAGCAGCTAGTAAAGAAAAACGAGTGGCCATCATTACTTTAAGAAATGAATGTCAGTCAGTCCGAAAAATTGGGAAAACTTTGAAAGTGTCCCCAAGTGCAGTTGAAAAAACAATCAAGCGCTGCAAAGAAACTGGCTCACATGAGGACCGCCCCAGGAAAGGAAGACCAAGAGTCACCTCTGCTTCTGAGGATAAGTTTATCCGAGTCACCAGCCTCAGAAATCGCAGGTTTACAGCAGCTCAGATTAGAGACCAGGTCAATGCCACACAGAGTTCTAGCAGCAGACACATCTCTACAACAACTGTTAAGAGGAGACTTTGTGCAGCAGGCCTTCATGGTAAAATAGCTGCTAGGAAACCACTGCTAAGGACAGGCAACAAGCAGAAGAGTTTTGTTTGGGCTAAAAAACACAAGGAATGGACATTAGACCAGTGGAAATCTGTGCTTTGGTCTGATGAGTCTAAATTTGAGATCTTTGGTTCCAACCACCGTGTCTTTGTGCGACGCACAAAAGGTGAACGGATGGACTCTACATGCCTGGTTCCCACCGTGAAGCATGGAGGAGGAGGTGTGATGGTGTGGGGGTGCTTTGCTGATGACACTGTTGGGGATTTATTCAAAATTGAAGGCATACTGAACCAGCATGGCTACCACAGCATCTTGCAGCGGCATGCTATTCCATCCGGTTTGCGTTTAGTTTACACACGTCCAGGCTGTGTAAGGGCTATTTGACCAAGAGGGAGAGTGATGGGGTGCTACGCCAGATGACCTGGCCTCCACAGTCACCAGACCTGAACCCAATCAAGATGGTTTGGGGTGAGCTGGACCGCAGAGTGAAGGCAAAAGGGCCAACAAGTGCTAAGCATCTCTGGGAACTCCTTCAAGATTGTTGGAAGACCATTTCGGTGACTACCTCTTTAAGCTCATCAAGAGAATGCCAAGAGTGTGCAAACCAGTTATCAAAGCAAAAGGTGGCTACTTTGAAGAACCTAGAATATAAGGCATATTTTCAGTTGTTTCACACTTTTTTGTTAAGTATATAATTCCACATGTGTTAATTCATAGTTTTGATGCCTTCAGTGTAAATGTACAATTTTCATAGTCATGAAAATACAGAAAAATCTGTAAATGAGAAGGTGTGTCCAAACTTTTGATCTGTACTGTAGATCGGGTCAAGGGTGCAACAATGTTGCTGGTCCAAACTATCAACCAAACAGAACCGCCTGCACCCCACCTCCCCCCAGTTATCAAAAAGTCAGCTAGTTGGGGAGCTGGGTAATAAAAGTGGAACCAACCCTCCAACCACTCATTTAACACAAACAAAATTTGCTACTTTAACATGTATGTTTCCTTTGACTACTTCTTGGTTGTGTCAATTAAAAATGATTGTACTCATTTCCTGTAACTCCATCATATGCATTTAATGTTATATGGTGTGTTGTGTTGAGCATGAACAACATACAGTTTAGTAGAAATTATATTACTGTACAATGGGACTATGTTCGTGTGACTTCTAAATTTGTCTATTGATGCTGTGTGGCTGTTTCTAAAATTGTTCCCTAAAGGGTTCATTCTATAGATCCAGGATTAATTAGGAAACTAATTTTGTTTTTGCTCTATTTTCACAAGATATTCCTGAAGAACAGACACATGGGGCAAAGACGGATGGGGCAATATAATAATATGTAAGCAGAATTTGTAAGGTTAATGAAGGATCTAGTTTTTGCCTTTCTCCATTTCTGCGCTAAAGACAGACATGAACTGTGAGCCTGTTGTGTCCTAAGCTGGTGCACCTGGTGCTTTATTTTTGGGGCACTGGTCATTTACAGGTGCAAGGTCATTCCAACAGCTGGACGTGTGCATGGGCAGCCAAGATACCATGTATGTGCATCAGCTGTGCTGAAGCTGAGCAAGAGAATTCACAGCTCAGAATGTTAAAATGGATTCCCACAGTTGGTTTACATATAGCTTTACAGCTCATGAGGATCTCATCCTGTTATCTGCAACTCATGAGCAAGAAATATGTAGCCAGCGGAGACAATGGACATGTTTAGGACGAACCACAGATCTTACACGACCATATAAGAGTCAATGTAAAGGAAACGAGAAGAGCTGTGAATAGACAGAACTGTTCATTAGTGCGTGCACCTTGCAAAAGGACATTGCCATTTAAGTGGCTCGCAAATTGAACTGCAGCAACTAGAACCAAGCAGCTGCTGCCCAGACAAAAAAGATCATGGGATACATCACAAAAAAGCATAGAGGCACATGATAGCATAAGTTTACTTTTATACATATTGCTAATTATCTTGCATGCTTCTGGCATAAAAACCAGATGGTTCCGCATGATGATATTCATGTATATGTTTATTGAATCTAAGGCTGCCCTTTCCGACTCTAATTTAGTGGGAATGTTCTCGAAAATGAATAAATAAGGAACGTATTTTTTGTTCCATATATAAAATATTGACAGCAAAATATAAGTCAATCTACATGTATTTAATTGTTTTGCTTTATGAGATATGGATCCAATTCTGTAGTTTTACTTTATGAGATGGCATTTCTTTGGAGGGCCACACAGCCCTCCATGTACTCGCCAGAGGTAGCCTGACTGCCATTAGGTATGGAGATGAGATCCTCAGACCCCTTGTGAGACCATATGCTGGTGCGGTTGGCCCTGGGTTCCTCCTAATGCAGGACAGTGCCAGAACTCATGTGGCTGAAGTGTGTGTCAGCAGTACCTGCAAGATGAAGGCATTGGAGCTATGGACTGGCCCGCCCATTCCCCAGACCTGAATCTGATTGAGCACATCTGGGACATCATGTCTCGCTTCATCCACCAACGTAACATTGCACCTCAGACTGTCCAGGAGTTGGCGGATGCTTTAGTCCAGGTCTGGGAGGAGATCGATCAGGAGACTATCATGTCTTGCTCCATCCACCAACATCACGTTGCACCTCACACTGTCCAGGAGTTGGCGGATGCTTTAGTCCAGGTCTGGGAGGAGATCCCTCAGGAGACCATCCACCGCCTCATCAGGAGCATGCCCTGGCGTTGTAGGGAAGTCATACAGGCACAGGGAGGTCATACAGGCACGTGGAGGCCACACACACTACTGAGCATCACTTTGACTTGTTTTAAGGACATTACATTCCACTTGAATTTTGTGTGTGACTCCAAATCCAGGCCTCCATTGGTTAATAAATTTGATTTTCATTAATGATTTTTGTGTGACTTTGTTCTGTACAAAGTTTAATGTGCTGACAATAAAGTATTCAATGAGAATATTTCATTGATTCATATCTAGGATGTGTTATTTGAGTGTTCCCTTTATTTTTTTGAGCAGTGTATATAGTTCCTATACATGAGGTAAGTGGAGTTCTGTTGTGGGCCACTAGGTGGGGGCATACCAGTGGGCCTTGTTAGGAATAGCTGATAGGAAGTTCATAGAGGGTTAAGAGTAGGAGGGGCTGCCGGGTCAGGAATTTGTAAGAAGTTAGTTCAGATGGGGCCAGAGTGCTCAAGTGTCCATATGGGCTTAGGCCCAGAAAGCCGGCAGCCACGCAACGTTTAAGTGCTGCAGCTCACGTTACCCATGGCCACTGCATAGCATAGCAGTGGGCCTGTACAGAGAAGAAAGATGTGGCATCTTACCACCTGGGCCAATGTTTTTAGGGCAGAAGTTGGCTGGACTAAGGAGATGAAAGGAGCTGGAACTTCGACGGGATTGATACAGACGGGTCGGATGCTTCACCGGGGGCCACCAAACGTAGTGATTGATGAATTCAGTTCTGGTGCGAAACAGGCTGAAGGAAATGTCATTATAGCGAGGTCAGACCTGGAAGGAACTGTGAAGCAGTCTAGTACGGTCCGGTCTGGGCGTGTACTCCACAGAAGTGACAGCAAAGCAGGGAAAGATAAGGAAACCAGTGAAACCCATGATGTGCCAACTGTGGATGTAACATATGAAGAGTTAAGTAAAGAGAATGTTCAAGTTATCCTGGGCTGTGTCTCCATTACTGGGAGTTGCATGAAAGAGGTACTGTCATCTGGGAAGTGCCCAGGGGAAGCTGAACTTGGAGATGTAGGTATGGAGAAGAGAAGTATACATTTTCATATAGGGAAAGGACTAGACATAGATGTTGCAGTAATTCAGGTCACGACCACAGTCCTTCCTCCCTTACAGACAGAGAAGGGTAAACCAATGCACAATCAAACAACAGACACTAAGGATAAAATAGAAAGGGAAGATGGTTGCACAGTAACGGGGCAGAAAAACAAAGGAACGCCAACATTTCTGTATTTTGAACTGATTGTTTCGCTTTACAGTATTGGTAGAATAAAAAAACTATTTAAATTCTAGCAAAATCAAAACCCATTATATGTTTATGATGGAGCCAATAATTTCTGCTCGGAAATAACATACAAGTAAAATGGCAAGCAATTAAAAAATGAAGCGAGAATGAGACAGAAATGAAGAGATCATGTCCTATAAGAGCTTATATGGTATTTTAAATTATTAAATCTTGATTTGCAAATGGAAATAAGATGAAAGGTTGCCAATGCATTAATCCACATATGTCAAACTCTAGCTATTCCTTGCTGGAGGGGTACAGTAGGGTTATCACACATGCATGTGGAGAATTTCACTGTGGGGAATATTCCTGTGTTTGGCGGCCCTTTTTTGCATCATACTCCATTATTTCTATTATTCAAGGTTTTTTATCCTTTGTTATTATATATTTAAATTAAACCACTGGGCCATATGCTTTTTACTCCTTTTACATAACACATTATATTATTGCAATATTATATATTAATATATAATTAACCCCTTTCTGCCATCAGACGTACTATTCCATCCATGTGACCTGGGACTTACTTCCCATGGACGGAATAGTACGTCATCGCGGTCAGCCACGTTCACGCGGGGAGAATCAGCTGACACCGGACCCTCGAAACACTGCGATCAAACAAGATCGCAGTGTTCCGGGAGCAGGCAGAGGGCTGACAGCCCCTCTGCCTTTGGATGTGTATTTCTATGCAGCCACACACTCCGGTCCGAGTGCCGGCGGTAGTGCAGGGTGTTGATGCGAGAAACTCGTGCAGTTTCTCACATCACACTCGCAAGTGTGACACCAGCCTAAGGCTATGTTCACACAGAGTGTTTTTTGCCGCATTTTTTACTGCAGTCAAACAAGCGTGTGCATAAGATGTATGAAATCCCAAAGCTTTGAAAATCAGCTTTTAATTTGCATAAAAAAGCAGCAATAAAAGCTGCAAAAAGGGTGACGCGTGAACATAACCTAAGTGTATGTGCATATGCTAAGTATTTGCTGCAATTTTGTAGCATTTTTGCACTAACTTTTGTAAAAAAAACCTGAAGGATTTCCTAGTACCAGCAAAGTGAATTAGATTCCTGAAGGCTCATGCACACGTTGCTTATTTTCCATTGCAAATTTGAACCAGTTTCAGATCTGCAGCACGTCAGTTCTTTCAGATTGTTTGCAGTATTTTTCACCTATTGTAATGAATCAAAAACACATCAAAAAATGTCTGCACATACCCCTAAAATAGATAAATAAAAATTCCACCAAAAAATGTAGCTTTTTCATAATATCGACACACCCAAAATTGAATAAAAATGTATCAAAAAATCTTATGTAAAAAAAAAAATGGTATCACTGAAAATGTCAACTCATCCCACAAACAATAAGCCTTCATTGGGCTTTGTCTGCAGTAAAATAAAAAGTAACAGTTCTAATGTGGCAATGCAAAACCAAAATATATTTTGTAAAATGTTTTTGGCATACAAAAGTACCACATCATAAATATAAATCTGGTATCAGTGTAATCATACTGATCCAAATAACAGAGCTTGTCATATTTTTACATCACAGTGAAACGCTTAAAAGATAAATAAAATAAAAATTCCAGAATTACAGGATTTTGATTATTCTGTGTCCAAAAAGTCTGAATAAAAATGTATTATAAACTGTTATATACCCCAAAATGGTACCAATAAAACTTCAACTTATCCTGCAAAAGCCAAGCTCTGATAAAGCTCTGGTAAACAAAAAACAATGGTAACCAAATATCTATATAAAGAGCAAGTGAACATTACACCTTTAAGGCTAAGTGCACACGTTTGCAGAATGTTTGCAGAATATTCCTGAGCAAAACCGGACTTTTTTGCGCGGCAAAAACGCGCGTTTTTTTTGCGCGGATTTTGCGCGTTTTTGGTGCGTTTTTTGCGCGGTTTTGACGCGTTTTTACCGCGATTTTTTCCTGAACTTTCTAGGTCAATAATAAAGAGGGAAAAACGCTAGAAATCCGCAAAATTAATGGACAAACTGCTAGATTTTCCGCGATGTGTTTTTTTTGCGGAAAAAAAACGCACCATGTGCACAAAATTTGCGGAATTCATTCTAAATGATAGGATGCTTAATACATGCGTTTTTGACGCGTTTTTTCCCGCGAAAAAACGCGAAAAAAAGCAAATATTCCTGAACGTGTGCACTTAGCCTTAGGGTATGTGCAGACGATCAGGAACTGGCAGCGCTTTGGCAGCAGCGCATGTTCGCTGCCTCAAAAAACGCTGCTGTCTATGGACGCAGGTGAATCCGCATATGTTCACTCAACCGTGTGGATTCACCGCGTCCAATATATTGTATGGGTGAAATAGACATGCTGCGGTCTGGAGAAGCACAAGTTGAGCTCAATGTATCAGGCACTATCCTAGAATATTTGTAATTTTCACTCTGCAACACTACAGTCATGGCCAAAAGTTTTGAGAATGACACAAATATTATATTTTCACATGATCTGCTGCCCTCTGGTTTTTATGTGTGTTTGACAGATGTTTTTATCACAGACAGAAATATAATAATTGCAAACATATGAGTAAAAAAGCTTATATTGACAGTTAGAATGAGTTAATGCAGCAAGTCAATATTTGCAGTGTTGACCCTTCTTCTTCAGGACCTCTGCAATTCTCCCTGGCATGCTCTCAATCAACTTCTGGACCAAATCCTGACTGATAGCAGTCCATTTTTGCACAATCAATGCTTTCATTTTGTCAGAATTTTTAGGTTTTTGTTTGTCCACCCGTCTCTTGATGATTGACCACAAGTTCTCAATGGGATTAAGATCTGGGGAGTTTCCAGGCCATGGACCCAAAATCTCTATGTTTTGTTCCCTGAGCCATTTAGTTATCACCTTTGCTTTATGGCAAGGTGCTCCATCATGCTGGAAAAGGCATTGTTGATCGCCAAACTGCTCGTGGAGGGTTGGGAGAAGTTGCTCTTGGAGGACATTCTGGTACCATTCTTTATTCATGGCTGTGTTTTTAGGCAAGACTGTGAGAGAGCCGATTCCCTTGGCTGAGAAGCAACCCCACACATGAATGGTTTCAGGATGCTTAACAGTTGGCATGAGACAAGACTGGTGGTAGCGCTCACCTTGTCTTCTCCGAATGAGGCGTTTTCCTGATGTCCCAAACAATCGAAAAGGGGATTCATCAGAGAAAATAACTTTACCCCAGTCCTCAGCAGTCCACTGCCTGTACCTTTTGCAGAATATCAGTCTGTCCATGATGTTTTTTCTGGAGAGAAGTGGCTTCTTTGCTGCCCTCCTTGAGACCAGGCCTTGCTCCAAGAGTCTCCGCCTCACAGTGAGTGCAGATGCACTCACACCTGCCTGCTGCCATTCCTGAGCAAGCTCTGCACTGCTGGTAGCCCGATCCCGCAGCTGAAACACTTTTAAGAGACGGTCCTGGCGCTTGCTGGTCTTTCTTGGGCGCCCTGGAGCCTTTTTGGCAACAATGGAACCTCTCTCCTTGAAGTTCTTGATGATGCGATAGATTGTTGACTGAGGTGCAATCTTTCTAGCTGCGATACTCTTTCCTGTTAGGCCATTTTTGAGCATTGCAATGATGACTGCACGTGTTTCTTTAGAGATAACCATGGTTAACAGAAGAGAAACAATGATGCCAAGCACCAGCCTCCTTTTAAAGTGTCCAGTGGTGTCATTCTTACTTAATCATGACAGATTGATCTCCAGCCATGTCCTCATCAACACCCACACCTGTGTTAATGGAGCAATCACTGAAAAGAGGTTAGCTGGTCCTTTTAAGGCAGGGCTGCAATGATGTTGAAATGTGTTTTGGGGGATAAAGTTCATTTTCTAGCCAAATATTGACTTTGCAAGTAATTGCTGTTAAGCTGATCACTCTTTATAACATTCTGGAGTATATGCAAATTGCCATTAGAAAAAGTGAAACAGTAGACTTTGTAAAAATTAATATTTGTGTCATTCTCAAAACTTTTGGCCATGACTGTAGGTGCTATTTTTCTGAAAAAACCCTTGGGACAAAAATAGTCACTAAATAAATTCGTTGAGAACTCTAGTTTCCTAAATGGGGTCAGTGATTTTTTTCTGCTGTTGGGCACCTTAAAGGCACTGCAAATAAAGCCTATCTATTTCAGTAAATTCACATTGTCAATGTCAAATGGCACTGTTAAATCTCTGCCATGTCACCAAAGTGTAGTTTCCGGGAACCAATGGGATATAACTGCGTTTGGGAGAAATTGCGCAACAAATTTTGAGGTCCATTTTCTATTTTTACCTCATACGAAAATGCCAAATTTTAGACTAAAACAAAATTTTACTGCAAAAAATGTTATATTTTCATTTTCATGTCCCAATGTCCCAGTATTATAATGTTCAAGGAAGCACCTGTGGGTTTAAAATGTTCAACACACCTTTAGACCTGTTCCATACGTCCTGATATTTCCGTTACCGGAAAAAACAGTACCGGCGATATCAGTGTCCGTATGTGTAATACTTGTGGCATATATATGGCAACCGTGTGCTGCATCAGTATCACGCATACAGACAGGGAAGCAGCGGTACAGTTAGCGCTGTTCCCTGGTGCCGAGTGCTTAAAACTGTTCTCATCATCCTCCCCTGCTCTGCCAGTTATCAGGATGAGCAGTGCAGAATGTTGAGTTAGATTCAACTGATAACAACGAGAGCAGGCAACGGCTGATGGGACTACTACTCCGCTAATAAGGCTGGCGTCACACTGGCGACAAAATCGGACGACTGCAATGTGATGAAATATCGCATTGCAGTCTGCCCTATGTTAATCTATGGAGCAGCTCCCAGTATCAGATTTTTTGCGGTCCGTTTTAAACGTCCGAGTGCAATCGCAGCATGCTGCGATTGTCACCGATTGTGGGTCGACTATCGCCAATGCAAGTCTATGGGAGCGATGAAAAATCGGATTACAAATGAACCCCACGTGTGACTTGCGATTTAATCGCACCACTATTCCAGGTGCCAGGAAATTGCATCAGGATAATTGTCAGGAAGGGCTGACATGCTAATTAGGCTACGAAAATTCAAACCCAAACAGGAAACCGCCTCCACGGAGTCCAGAACCATGGCCAGTCACATCAATGTCGAAAATGTTGATAGTTCTGGTCCAGGAGAGACCAGAACTTTGGGACCAGCGGGATCCCAATTATTCCAACAGGTCGCGGAAGGACGCGGCTTGGCGGAGAATATGTTTACAGATGTTCCCGGATTTTGGCGACAGGTCTAGGGAGGATCAAGAACGCATCAGTAAGTAACATAATGAAAACGTATACAATACTGTATGGATACTCATTATGTACCAACAACAATGTGTTATAATGTCCCTCTACCCTTATATCAGAAAAAAAAATTGGCCAATACAACAGTTATGACTGTTCAAACCCCCAGTGCTATGTCAGTACACAAACCACATTATAATATTTACATCCAACTGTAATGGTCACCTACTTAAGCTTTAAAATGTTTGCATACGCAATAAATGTATAGGTGATGTACTTAATGTGTGGCCCTTTTGTTAATGCCATCGCTGGTCACAAATTAATGGTAATTATTGTGACACATATCTCATAGAGCTTTGTTTGTATGTATGAACCCTTCTAATATGATGTTGTTAGCTTAGCTACATACAATTTGTAGTGGTGTTGTGTACACATAACACGGCAAACAAATATAATATTGCTGGTGTACGGTACTTCTGTTTTTATTAAATTACAAGGGCAGATAAGTATATATTTTTGTTTCCTTATTTTTTCAGTGTCAGATGTTACAAGGCGTTGGTGCAGCTGTAGAGACTGCTACAGGCGAGAGAGACAGCTGAGGGGGCGCAGTGGGTCAGCAGCAACCAGTAAACGCAAATATGTCTATTATGATAGACTTAATTTTCTGGCCCCAGCTATGGATGTGCGACCGTAAGTTAATGTCTGTAGAAAGTGTATTCCTATTTTTTTATTTAAATTTTAAACAAAATTTTTCAATCTCTAGCACGGAGTCAAACCTTATGGAGAGCCAGCTTTGACTCTGAGGCAGTGATTGACCCCGTGGGGGATGTTGAGGAGGCTGGACCGCCCTCGTCAGCAAGAGCAGCAGCAGCAGCATCACCACCACCACCACCAGCAGTGGAGTCAGAGAGCTTGCCTCAAGAGTCCCAAGACCCTCCCCTCAGCAGCAGCCCTGGTAGGCCACAGGATGTGGCTTCGCCTCCTGCAGAGATGGAGTTGGTTCTGGCACAAGGAGGCAGGTGGACAGAGGAGTTCTTGACTACTTGTCCACTGTTGCCCATGATGATGGGGAGAAGGCATTTGGACGCAGTCTGGCTCGGTACCTCAGGGCTATTCCCTGTCAGCACACACTGCGGATCAGAGCTGGCCTACAAATTGTGCTAGATGCAGGAACCCCACCAAATGATCACAACAACGTACTAGATTTACTGGAAAGGTGACAACGTTCCAATGAAAATCTACTACGTTTGTTGGGAAGCCAGCAAGGGGAGTCTGCATCAGCCTCTGATCATCCTCCTCCTCATCATCATGCTCCTCCTCCACCTCCT
The DNA here is from genome assembly GCA_033576555.1 of Oophaga sylvatica. NCBI lineage: Eukaryota > Metazoa > Chordata > Amphibia > Anura > Dendrobatidae > Oophaga > Oophaga sylvatica. The sequence goes on from JARQOD010000002.1 coordinate 321,590,304, forward strand.
CCTTGTGTACCACAGAGACCAACTCCTCCTCCTCTAAGTGAGTCCTATCAAAGTGTACCACAACAGGTACCACAGATGGGACAGAGTGGCCATTCTCAATATGCCCACTCGACCATACCCAATGTTCAATGCTGGCCACAACATGGGTATGGTCGACATGGGCATTTTGGGGGCTACAGTTTAAGTGGGCAGTCATATTATGACTACCCACAACAGTTCCCAACCTTCCCTTACCCAAACCCCCATCAAGATCAAGCAAGAAGCAGCCAGCAAACTGCACATTCAGCCACCACTCATGGTGACACAGTGGCTGGAGAGCAGTATAGCCAGCCCTCACAAGCTGGGCCTCCACCTTCACCACCCCACACCTACCACCAGTTATAGTGTAATGTATGTTTTGTTATTTTTTATTATGTTATTAACATTGTACTTTGTTTTACTGCTGGCAATTTAGCAGCAAAGATGTTAAAAAAGCTTAGGACACATTAGTCCTTTAGCATTATGTTTACAGCGACTAAAGAAGAGATAATACATAAAAATAATGTTGAAGTCGCATTGATTGTATGTGATTATTTCAATACCTGATGGGCTGCGTAACTTAGGCATAACATGAGACAAAAAACACCACAACATCTACAATTAGGTGAAGCAAAGTGTCTTTATGACAGAGCAACATAGGCACACTACATCCTCTTGCCAGGCAGTAGCACTCTCAGGGGACACAAAATATTGAGTGAACACATCACGTACTTTTATGGCTGAAGGTGGACGACGGGGATGGATGGGTGGTGACATAGGCATAGACACATTAACAGAGGCAATGTCACCCACATCATGTGAGGAGCATTCATGGATTCGACAAAAATTATGTAGGACCACACATGCTTTGAGGACCACATTAACATTGTCTTCATTGAGTTGAATTGCAGATTAAAGTACCTGCCATTTAGCACAAAGAATTCCAAATGTGCACTCCACCAGGCGTCGAGCACGTGACAGGCGACAATTAAATATTCTACGCCAATGGGTGAGATAGCAACGGGGATATGGCCTCATAACATTACGGGTTAATTGAAATGCCTCATCCGCTACTATAACATAAGGCACACGTTCTGGAATAGAGTCTGTAAGTTGACTTGCTGGTGGTAAGTCCAGTTGGTTATTACGTATCTGCCTACCCATTATGGAAGTATTGAAGACTCTTGAGTCTCCAGTCCTTCCATAGGCCCCAATGTCTACAATTATAAACCTGTAGTTTGTGTCAAACCAAGGCCAACAAAACTACGGAAAAATATTGCTTATAATTGAAGAATTGGGAGCCTGAGTTAGGAGGTTTACGAACACGTATGTGCTTCCCGTCCAGGGCTCCTATACAGTGTGGAAACTGGCAATTTTCTTCAAAACCCTGTGCCATCCTCAACCAGTCCCTCATTTTTGGCTCAGGCATGACGTCTTGATGTAGTCTGCTCCAAATTTCCACACAAGTTGACCGCACAATGCCTGAAATTTTTGATTTCCCTATTAAGAACTCTAAGTGCAGATCAGCGTATGACATGCCAGTAGAAAGGAACCTGGAACACACAAAGAACATAGAACATGGAGACATCAGCAACAAAAACAACAAACACAGCATTCACAACACTTACAATGCTTCAGTTTCTTAGAGCACACATGCTGTAAATTATATTACAAGCCATGCGCTCTGTGGATTAGACCAAAGCGAATAATTTAGATAGGTAAGCTTGAGAAATACATTACTCACATTATAACTGTACAATAAGTGTGCTACAACACTTGCAAAGTCACTATGGCGAGGCAAACATCATCAACATATCGTTGACACACATACCTTATTGTTAGGAGAAGGCGTTCCTCTGCAGAAATTGCTTTTCTCATCCTGGTGTCCTGAAATGTGATCCCAGGGCGCACAATGTCAAGCAACGTATCAAAAGTAGCTATGCTCATTCGACAATATTGGAAAAACTTATCGCCATGGCTACGCAGTGACAAATATAAGCGGTGAAAATGCCCTTTAGTTATCCTTCTTGTCAAAAGTGGATGTACCCACATTCTTCTGCGCCTTCTGGGATCTGCTATCACAGGATATGGCTCCCCAAAACGTCGGGATATAACCCAATGGAACAGCACACGCTCAGTGGGAGTAAATCTGAGTGTGTCGCTCATGTTTGGGATAAAGCAGCTAGAAAGCACTAAGCACAAGGAACAAAATGACACCAGTGCAAAGGTGGGAGGCTCACACCTGTAGCAGAGCACTTAAATATAGCTCTGCCTGATGATTTAAATGAGTATCAGGTGTCACGCTGTCTAATGATATGTATACAATGTCAGTAAACTATTAATACAGGAACAACACTCTATACAACAACTAGTATAGCAACATCAGCATGTAAGTATAGAATAGATTTACCTGACACGATATCTGCTGAACTCAGGGTTAATCTTGAGGACTTGATGAGCTGAAACAGGAAAGAGGTGGACCGGGATCTAACCTGACCCTAAACTGGGGTCCTAACTAATCCCTCACCTTGGAGGTACTGATAATGGTTCAGAGGTCCAAGTCTCCAACCTAAAGGTACTGCCACACTAAACAATCCCGCTAGCGATCACGATAACGACGCATACTAATGCGATCGCTAGCGGGATTGTTTCTATATCGCTAAGTGCGGCCACATTTAGCGATATAGTTAACGACGCTATCGCCGTTAGCGATCTTCTTAACGACTTTAGCGGTACAAAAGTACCGCTAAAACGCTAAGAAAAGGTGCCACACTAGCGATATATACTTACCCAGCGGGAGCGCCGACGAGAAAATAGGGTCCGGAACGATTCCAGCGACGAGCGAGATCACAGCAGGAAGCTCGTCGCTGGCAGCTGCCGCACTGAACAACATCGCTAACGGGATCGCTAAATAGTGACGTTTTTTAGCAATCCCGTTAGCGATATTGTTCAGTGTGGCATACCCTTTACCCTGTCTCCTATCAGACCCTGAACCCTGTAATCAGTCCTAAGAAGGATCCTGACTACCACCAAAGGGATATGGGCTGATCTTAGCTAAATACACAGATTAGACATATAAGACAGACAGAATAACACTCGCTTGCATACACACTCAAACACCAAAGGAAAATAAATGGTCTGGGAAATAAACTCTAACCAAGTTGAGCTTAGAACAACTAAGGAGCTCACAACTAAAGTCTATACAGATTCATTCCTATCTGTGGTCTGCATGAAGGTTTCACTGGCAACTCCCCAAGCAGACAACCAGGAATTTAAAGGAAACCAATCAACAAATAATCAATTGCAGCCGGGAGAAACTGCACCCAGTCCCAGAACCGAGCACAGACAGAATTAACTCCCTAGCTGCCAAACACAAAGAAACAGCAGCTCAGCTGTGAGAAGTCAAAATGTGCAACCGCGACGATCTTCGTGGCAATGCACACATGACAGTACCCCCCCTTCTACGAGGGGCCTCCGGACCCTCAGGGCCAGGCCTGCCCGGGTGAGTTCTGTGGAAGGTCCGAACCAAACGATCTGCGTTAACATCAGACGCAGGGACCCACGTCCTCTCCTCTGGACCATACCCCTTCCAATGCACCAAGTACTGAAGGGACCGGCGATTCAGACGTGAGTCAATGATCTTTGATACTTGAAATTCCAAGTTACCATTGACCAACACAGGAGGAGGAGGTAGAGGTGACGGTATGACTGGTGCCACATACCTTTTAAGTAATGACTTGTGGAACACATTATGAATTTTAAACGTAGGAGGGAGGTCCAGACGAAATGCCACAGGATTAATTATGGAACTGATCCTGTACGGCCCGATGAATCTGGGACCCAGTTTCCAGGAGGGCACTTTAAGTTTTATATTCCTGGTAGACAACCATACCAGATCGTTCACATTCAGATCTGGACCAGAAACTCTCCTCCTATCAGCCATACGTTTGTAACGGTTCCCCATCGCACTCAGATTATTCAATACACCTCTCCACACAGAAGCAAGTGACGACGAGAAACGCTCCTCCTCAGGAACCCCAGAAGGGCCCCCCCCATTGAAAGTACAAAACTGGGGATGAAAACCATATGCCCCAAAAAACGGGGACTTACCAGTGGACTCGCTCCGCCTGTTGTTAAGAGCGAACTCTGCCAGAGGTAAGAAAGAAGACCAGTCCTCTTGGTTCTCTGAGACAAAACACCGGAGATATGTCTCTAAGCTCTGATTCAGACGCTCTGTCTGACCATTGGTCTGCGGATGAAAAGCCGAGGAAAATGACAATTGCATCCCCCGACGTAAACAAAATGCCCCCCAAAATTTGGACACAAACTGAGACCCCTATCTGACACCACATCAGAAGGCAACCCATGAAGTCTAACGATCTCCCTAATGAACACCTGCGCCAGAGTTTTAGCATTAGGGAGTGCAGGAAGAGCAACGAAATGTGCCATCTTACTGAACCTGTCAACAACCACCAGTATGACAGTATTCCCTGACGACGGAGGAAGGTCCGTAATGAAGTCCATAGATAAATGAGTCCATGGACGCTCCGGAAGTTTCAAGGGTAAAAGGGTCCCAGACGGACGGGTATGAGGGGTTTTAGAGCGAGCACACACCCCACATGACGCGACAAAAGTTATAACATCTTTATTAGCATTAGGCCACCAAAACCGGCGAGAAAGGAGATCTAAAGTAGCCTTACTCCCTGGATGTCCTGCTAGAGCAGAATTATGATGTGCCTCAATAACCTTTTGTCTCAACAGATTTGGGACAAACAGTCTCCCTGGAGGTCCTGCAGGGGCGTCCCCCTGAGCCTCTAACACCTCCTCCTCAAGCTCAGAAAATACAGCCGACACTACCACCCCCTCCTGAAGGATAGGACTCGGGTCATCCGTTTTCCCGGCCCCTGGGAAACTGCGAGACAAGGCATCAGCCTTTACATTCTTAGACCCCGGGCGATAAGTGACGACAAAATTAAACCTGGTAAAAAACAACGACCATCGAGCTTGTCTGGAATTCAGACGCTTAGCGGATTCCAAATACAACAGGTTCTTGTGATCAGTAATAACGGTAACCGGGTGGACTGCCCCCTCCAAAAAGTGACGCCATTCTTCAAAAGCTAACTTAATGGCCAAAAGTTCCCTATTGCCGATATCATAATTCCTTTCGGCGGACGACAATTTCTTAGAAAAGAAAGCGCACGGATGCCATTTACCAGGGGACGGACCCTGGGACAATATAGCACCCACCCTACGTCAGACGCATCCACCTCCACAATGAACGGCTGAGATGCATCTGGTTGGATGAGAACGGGTGCCGAAGCAAAACATTTCTTCAAAGAGGAAAAGGCTTGGAAAGCTTTGTCCGACCATTTAGAAAAATCCGTCCCTTTTCTTGTCATGTCAGTGAGAGGTTTGACGACAGATGAGAAATTACAAATAAATTTCCGGTAGTAGTTAGCAAACCCCAAAAAACGCTGCAGAGCCTTAAGATCCCCTGGCTGATCCCATTCAAGCACTGCTCTCACCTTTTCAGGGTCCATATGGAAACCGGAGGCTGACACCAAAAAACCCAAAAACTGAAGTTCCTGTACGGCAAATACACACTTCTCCAGTTTGGCGTATAATTTATTGTCTCGCAAGATCTGCAACACCTGTCTCACATGCTCCTGATGAGACACAAGATCTGGCGAGTAAATTAAAATGTCGTCCAAATATACAACCACAAACAGCCCCACAAGGTGACGAAAAATGTCATTAACAAAATGTTGGAATACTGCTGGTGCAGTAGTCAGACCAAAAGGCATGACTAGGTTCTCATAATGTCCCTCCGGCGTGTTAAACGCCGTTTTCCACTCATCCCCCTCTTTTATCCTAATCAGATTATACGCCCCCCTGAGATCCAATTTAGAAAACCATTTGGCGCCAACAATTTGATTGAAGAGATCAGGAATAAGAGGGAGTGGATACGGATCTCGAACAGTAATCCGATTAAGTTCGCGGAAATCCAAGCAAGGGCGTAGGCCTCCATCTTTCTTCTTCACAAAGAAGAACCCCGCGGCTACTGGGGAAGATGAAGGTCTAATATGCCCTTTGGCCAGACTTTCAGAAATATAATCTTTCATAGCCTGCCTCTCAGGACCAGAAAGATTATACAACCTAGCTTTAGGCAACTTAGCATCAGGAAGGAGATTAATAGAGCAGTCATACACGCGATGAGGAGGCAACTCCTGACACCCCTCCTCAGAGAAAACATCCCCAAAATCCTCCAAAAAAGGAGGCAATGTACTAGGCACAACCGCACTGATGACTGTGTTCATGCAGTTGCTTTTGCAAAACTCACCCCATTGGCTTATTTCTCTGGACTGCCAATTAATCACAGGGTTATGTTTAACCAACCAAGGAAGTCCCAACACAATGGGAGTAGGTAGACCCTCCAACACATAACAAGATAATTGTTCCCTATGTATTGCCCCTACCCGAAGGTCAATGTTATGAACCTCATGAACAAAGCTACCTTGGCCGAGAGGCCTGGCGTCAATGGAGAATATAGGGATCGGTTTGACCAATACACTCAGATGCATACCTTGAGCCTGAGCAAACTGAGCGTCAACCAGATTAGCCCCGGAACCACTATCAAGAAGAACAGACAATCTCTCCACTCTCGTACCAACTACCACCTCCACTGGTACAAGGAACTGAGAAGAACTGGCGGATGAAATATATACTCCCAGGTTGTCGTCCACCACACAACCTGGGATTAACAGTTTTCCGGCGACTTTTGGCTCAACAAGGCACGGGATGGACATTCTCCAACAAAATGTCCCTCTTTCCCGCAGAAAAAACATCTTCTAGTCCTGCGGCGTACCGCCAATCCCCTCCTACGAAATGATGTCCCTCCCAACTGCATAGGCTCATCCGAACAGACAAGGGGAACCTCAACATAAGGGACTTTAGTGGTAGGTGGAGAAACAACAGGGAGTGGGGTTACCTCACCCCTCTCCCGAAGCCGTCTATCAGTACGGATAGCTAAGGCTATAGCAGCCTCCAGAGAAGGAGGAGACTCATACTGAGCCAAAACGTCTTTTAATTTATCAGAAAGCCCATGACAAAACTGGCTCCTAAGAGCTGGGCCATTCCACTAAGTATCTGTGGCCCATCTACGAAACTCAGAAGCAAATTCCTCTGCCGGACGATCTCCCTGCTGTATCTTACGTAATTTTGTCTCAGCAAGAGAGACCCGATCTGGGTCATCATATACCAATCCCAGGGCAGTAAAAAATTGATCTACAGACAGTAGAGCCGGGGATCCCGGAGGAAGGGAAAATGCCCAGGATTGAGGGTCCCCTTGCAGAAGTGAGATAACAATTCCCACTCTCTGCTCCTCACTCCCTGATGATCGAGGCCGAAGCCGAAAATACAATTTACATGCCTCCCGGAAGGTGAAAAATTTGTCTCGCCCACCAGTGAACCTGTCCGGGAGAGCAACCTTAGGTTCAACTCTGGTTTGCTCCAGGGGAGACAAAACTTTGGACTTAATGTCCGTCAGCTCCATGGATAATCCCTGCAACTGCAGAGCCAGCTGGGCTACTGGATCCATGGTAACTGGAGATAATTTTTATGGCCAGTGAAAATGTCACGCTGTCTAATGATATGTATACAATGTCAGTAAACTATTAATACAGGAACAACACTCTATACAACAACTAGTATAGCAACATCAGCATGTAAGTATAGAATAGATTTACCTGACACGATATCTGCTGAACTCAGGGTTAATCTTGAGGACTTGATGAGCTGAAACAGGAAAGAGGTGGACCGGGATCTAACCTGACCCTAAACTGGGGTCCTAACTAATCCCTCACCTTGGAGGTACTGATAATGGTTCAGAGGTCCAAGTCTCCAACCTAACCCTGTCTCCTATCAGACCCTGAACCCTGTAATCAGTCCTAAGAAGGATCCTGACTACCACCAAAGGGATATGGCTGATCTTAGCTAAATACACAGATTAGACATATAAGACAGACAGGATAACACTCGCTTGCATACACACTCAAACACCAAAGGAAAATAAATGGTCTGGGAAATAAACTCTAACCAAGTTGATGCTTAGAACAACTAAGGAGCTCACAACTAAAGTCTATACAGATTCATTCCTATCTGTGGTCTGCATGAAGGTTTCACTGGCAACTCCCCAAGCAGACAACCAGGAATTTAAAGGAAACCAATCAACAAATAATCAATTGCAGCCGGGAGAAACTGCACCCAGTCCCAGAACCGAGCACAGACAGAATTAACTCCCTAGCTGCCAAACACAAAGAAACAGCAGCTCAGCTGTGAGAAGTCAAAATGTGCAACCGCGACGATCTTCGTGGCAATGCACACATGACATCAGGCCTCAAAACCGTTATTGGTCCTTTTTGGTAAGCTGCAACAAAAAAACCGTGGTCGGATGGAAATCGGATGTTATAAGGTACGGACATATGCGACTAAATCGCATCTTTGAAGGAAAATCGGATGCCAGGCGGATGTCTGATGATTACATTTTGGTCCGATAATCGACCGTCTAAAATGGTCCGATTTTTTGTCGCTGTGTGTGACTCCGGCCTAACAGTGAGAGTAGGCTGCAGCTGATGGGAGTATTCATCAGCCGCCGCCTGCACTATAAATAAATGAACTGACAGCTGCAGGCTGCAACCCTCAGCAGTCAGCAAGGCTGGTTATCAAGAATAGAGGGGTCCCCTTGCATTTTTTTAAATTAATTAAAAGAATAATTTGAAACAATGGAGTATGGTCCCTTTCATTTTTGACAACCAGCCTTGCTAATGCAGAAAGCGATGGAGCTGATATTCTCAGGATGGTAAGGGGCAATGGATATTGATGCTCCCCTGCCTAAAAATAGCAGCCCACAGCCTCACAGAAAAAGGCATATCTATTAGATGCGCCAATTTTGGCGCTTTGCCCAGCTCTTCTCACTTGCCCTGTGGTGGTGGCAAGTGGGATAATATTTGTTGGGTTTATGTCACCTTTGTATTGTCTGGTATACTCCCATCTGCCGAAACCTGCTCTCGCTATTATCAGTTGAATATAAGTTTCAACATTCCCCCTTGCTCACGCTGATCACAGCACGAGAAGGGGAGAATGATGTGAGCAGTCTTCAGCACCCGGCACCAGGGAACAGAGCAACTGTACCACTTTTTCCCAGGCACTGGTACATGTCACACTGATGACACATGGATGTCATCCGTATGTCATCAGTGTGCACGTGCCGGACGTTTTGCGGCCCGTTGTTCTGCTTAAAAACGGACCTGTCAGGGTATTTTGACCACGGACACACAGTCCATGGAAGTCCACTGACAAGTGTGCAGACCCATTCACTTGAATGGGTCTATGTGTGTGTCACCACATGTACCATTCACACTGACGTCTGAAAAAACTCTTAGATGAATCCCTTACGGAGTCTAATTTCTAAAATGGGGTCACTTGTGGGTTATTTCTGCTGTTTTTCAGGTGCTCACAAACGCAACATCTGCAATCTATTCCAACCAGCTTTGTGTTCCAAAAATCAAATAGCGTTTCTTCACTTCCAGCTTGAACACGTCCCAACAGCCGTTTTTGACCACATATCATATATTTCCGCATTCTGGATAAATTGCGTAACGCTTATTATCTCATATTACCCCCTGTGAAAATGACAATTTTAAAGCTAAATCAATTTTCTAGTGGAAAAAAAAAATAATTTTTTCATTTTTTTCATTCCACTTTGCATAAATTCATGTGAAGCACCAGAAATCTTTTCACTTTTAGGCATTTTTTTAATATATAGGCCCCTCAACATCACTTCAAAACTGATTGAGTCCATAAAAATAGGGTTTATAAATTCTCTGGAAAAATAAAAGCTGCTGCTAAATATTTTAGTCTTCTAACAATGTAACAAAATAAAAGGACATTTGAAAACTGAGGCTGACATAAAGTAGACATATGGAAAATATTGTTAAATGGATGAAATGCTGCAGCAAATGAAAAAAGATTAGAACCATATTGATCATGCGGCAGTTATGTAGCATAAAGATAAGAAAGTGTTTACACAATAATAATAAAATAAAAATACTTTATTTCAACATTAGTTAAAAATTTCACAAAACATAAATGCTGTAAAAAGTTTCCTCAAACCATATCACACAAAGTGGAAAGGACAGCTACAGCAGTTAAACCAAAATGTTGGTAAATGTATGCTTTGCAGAAAAAATATGCTAGTCAGATGTAAACATGCTTAAGTAAAGTGCGGTGCGTATATGGATAGATTCCACTAGGGAAAAGAAATACGCCTATACTAAAACACAGATCCAGTGCAGTAGACCATAATCATAATGTCTTTTGCAAAGGTGAACCAGGCTATGCTTCATACACATTACCTGTTGTCCCGCTGAACATATGGATACCGAGTAGCACGCTGTCTCTCCCCCAACCCGACGCGCGTTTCGCTCGTGCTTCTTTTGTGCGTGTCTATGTGGGGAGCGTCATCAGTATTAAAGCTATCGGCAGGCAGTAGAGGGTACTGAGGAGAATTCGAGGGAGTGGTCTACCCGTGGCACACCCATTCAAGTCACGTAGATGTCCGTGCAGCTTGTACTAAATGAAAGTGCTCGGGGAGTGTTCAGACAAACCCATGGCCCGCCCAATTCGCGTCGCATAGGGGTCTGTACAGCTTGCTCTAAAAGGGGGTGCTCTAATGGAATACGGACAGAAGCAACCCTTCTGAGGGCTGATGCATTTGTATTGACATCACTGGATGGTATAACAAAGTGAGTGCTGCTAGATGGCTACATTCCCAAATTGCTCTCCAAATGACAAGATGGATAGAGTCCATCAGATTAACATAAGTGAATGCGTATTGTTATACAGAAATGAAGTGAAAGGAAGGTGTATATACACGCAGGTCTGAATTGTAATGGAAGAAATTATGTAAAAACATGCAATTTCCTAATAATTAATTAGTGAAAGAACTTGGAATTCCACTCATATTGGGAGCAGAGATGAGAGAACATTTCAATGTTTTGTTAATATTACAATCATCGAATTTGCAATATTCAGCAATTAATTTATCAAATATTCGCTGAACATAACCGAACGCAATTCAGCTCAATGGGAGGCAAAAAAACGCATGCACAGCACCTTATAATAGCCCCAATTGTGGCCAAAACACATCAAATGAGGGACAGACACCAGGAAAGTGGCCTGTTAGGTAGCTGAGGAGAAATAGCAAAAACGGTAATACACCAGAGAGGCTGGAACCTATTGGATTGCAGTAACCTGAACTAACCACACAACTAGAGGTAGCCGTGGAGCGTTCCTACGTTGATCCTAGACGCCTCGTCACAGCCTGAGAGATAACTACACCTAAAGGCAGAAAGATGAAAGCTATCTGCCCCGGAGCAGATCCCCAAAGAAAATAGGAAGCCCCCAAACATGTAATGGCGGTTAGACAAGAAGAAAGCATGGACACAGACAGAAAATAGAATGAGCAAACGCTGGGGCCCAATCTGTCTAGACAGAAAAGTACAGGAAAGAATTCTGACTGCAATCCAAAAAAAAACGCTAAAAAATACCAACACTTCTGATTGCCAAAAAACCTGAGATCACACGATCTCAACCACCTAAATCAGATCTCTGGTGTAACAAAACCAAGCCGCAGCCACTGAAAAAACAGGAAAAAGCAAATGAACAAATAACAGTGGCTACAGATAAACTGAGAGCAGCACAGGCCCCAGGAGGGGACCGGGCTGAACTCCAAAAGTGCAGAAAACTATGCAAAAGCAAGCACAAAAAGAAAAGCAAAAATATCTTATCTGAAAGCAGCAGACGCAGGCAAGACTCCAGCAAACTTCCAAATGAACCAGGAATGTGCTAGAGATGGTTACTGAGCAGAGGCTACCTCTGGTGGTTACAGACAGTACTGAACCTTTCAGCGAGGAATGGCAATCTGGGATCACTGACTGGTCTGATATAAGGGAGGTTCCCTCCCATGATGGTTGCCGGTGATCAATTGTTCTTGTCTCAAATGTGGTTCCTGGTTCATTTGGAAGTTTGCTGAGTCTTGCCTGCATCTTCTGCTATCAGATAAGATATTTTCTGCTTTTATTTTTGTGCTTGCTTTTTGCATTGTTCCCTGCACTTCTGTGGAGGTCAGCCAGGTCCCCTCCGGGGGCTTGTGCTCCTCTCAGTTTATCTGAAGCAACTGTTACTGTTCATTTGCTTTTTCCTGTTTTTTTAGGGGCTGCGGCTTAGTTTTGTTACACCAGAGATCTGATTTAGGTGGTAGAGATCGTGTGATCTCAGGTGTTTTTGCAATCAGAAGAGTTGGTATTTTTTAGGGTTTTTTTTGGATTGCAGTGAGAATCCTTTCCTGTACTTTTCTGTCTAGACAGATTGGGCTCCAGTGTTTGCTCATTCTATTTTCTGTCTGTGTCCGTGCTTCTTCTTGTCTAATCGCCATTACATGTTTGAGGGCTTCCTATTTTCTTTGGGGATCTGCTCCGGGGCAGATAGCTTTCCTCTTTCTGCCTTTAGGTGTAGTTATCTCTCAGGCTGTGACGAGGCGTCTAGGATCAACGTAGGAACGCTCCACAGCTACCTCTAATTGTGTGGTTAGTTCAGGTTACTGCAATTCAATAGGTTCCAGCCTCTCTGGTGTATTGCCGTATTTGCTTTTTCTCCTCAGCTACCAAACACAACACTAGCCCTATTATTAAGAGCGAACTCAGCCAAAGGCAAAAAAGAGACGGAGTCATCTTGATCAGCAGACACAAAACATCTCAAATAAGGTCTGGTTTGTTCTCTCGGTTGGTCCATTGGTCTGAGGATGAAATGCCGAGGAGAAAGATAATTGAACACCAAGTTTAGAACAAAATGTCCTCCAAAATCTGGAAACAAACTGGACTCCTCTGTCAGAAACAATGTTCTCCGGAATGCCGTGCAACCGAACCACGTGCTGAAGGAACAAAGGCACCAACTCGGAGGAGGAAGCAACTTAGGTAATGGCACAAGATGTATCATCTTGGAAAACCTATCACAGATTACCCAGATAACGGTCATACTCTGAGAGACAGGGAGGTCGGAAATAAAATCCATAGAGATATGGGTCCATTGCCTCTTGGGCACAGGTAATGGCATCAACAAACCACTAGAGCGAGAGCAAGGCTTGGAACGAGAGCAAGTCCCACAGGAATGCACAAAGTCCCTGACGTCACGAGACAAAGTAGGCCACCAAAAGGACCGACTCACCATGTCTCTGGTACCAAAAATCCCGGGATGACCAGCCAATGCGGAACAATGAATCTCAGACATCACACTCTACTTCCACTGGTCTGGGACAAACAATTTCCCAACAGGGCAGCGCTCAGGTTTATCCTCCTGACACCCCTCCAGAGCCAGTCTCAAATTGGGCGAGATGGCGGAAAGTACTACACCCTCTTTCAAAATAACAGCAGGATCAGACAACTCAGGAGAATCCGCAAAGAAACTCCTTGAGAGGGCATCCACCTTAACATTCTTAGCGGCAGGAAGAAAAGAAACCACAAAATTAAAACGTGTGAAAAACAAGGCCCACCTGGCCTGTCTAGGATTAAGTCGCTTGGCTGATTCGAGATAAACCAGGTTCTTATGGTCCATGAGGACCACCACCTGATGTTTGGCTCCTTCCAGCCAATGTCTCCACTCTTCAAAGGCCCACTTCATGGCCAATAACTCCGGATTACCCACGTCAAAATTACGTTCAGTTGGAGAAAACTTTCGAGAGAAAAAGGCACAAGATTTACTCTTAGAGGTCTCTGGATCCCTTTGGGACAAAACGGCACCTGCCCCAATTTCAGACGCATCAACCTCCACCTGAAACGGTAGAGAAACATCAGGCTGCCGTAGAACAGGAGCAGAAGTGAATCTCTGCTTAAGTTCCTGAAACACAGAAACTGCCTCAGGAGGCCAATTCACCACATCAGAACCCTTTTTGGTCAAATTAGTCAATGGTTTAACAATACCGGAGAAATTACCAATAAATTTTCGGTAAAAATTGGCAAAACCCAAAAATCTCTCAAGAGCCTTTAATGAAGTAGGTTGAACCCAATCACAGATGGCCTGAACCTTGACCGGGTCTCCATTTCAATAACAGACGGAGACAAAATGAATCCCAGAAATGAGACCTTCTGTACCCCAAAAAGACACTTTGATCCCTTCACAAACAGTGCATTCTCTCTCAAAATCTGGAACACAGTCCGAACATGTTTCACATGTGAGTCGCAGTCGTTGGAAAAAATCAAGATATCATCCAAATAATCAGAAATTTATCCACAAAATCCCTGAAAATATCATTCATGAAGGATTGGAAGACGGAAGGAGCATTAGTGAGCCCAAAAGGCATCACTAGGTACTCAAAATGCCCCACTGGGGTATTAAACGCCGTCTTCCATTCATCCCCATGCTTAATGCGAATAAGGTTATACGCCCCCCTGAGGTCAAGCTTGGTAAACCAACTAGCACTTTTCACTCTGGAAAACAGGTCAGAAATCAAGGGTAACGGATATTGATATTTCACAGTGATCTTATTCAGGAGGCGATAATCAATACACGGCCTCAATGAACCATCCTTTTTGGCCACAAAGAAAAAACCGGCGCCCAAGGGTGAAGAGGATGGTCTGATATGACCCTTCTCCAATGACTCCTTGATATAAGATCGCATAGCATCGTGTTCAGGTACTGAAAAGTTAAAAAGGCGACCCTTAGGAAATTTACCACCAGGCACTAACTCAATAGCGCAATCGTAGCTTCTGTGAGGAGGAAAGGATGCAGACTTACTTTCACTAAACACATCAGAAAAATCAGTCAAAAAGTCAGGGACATCCTGAGACTGGGGAGATGCAGAAAAAACTGGAGTGTCAGTATTAACACATTGCCAACCCCAACTGGTCACAGATACAGATTTCCAATCCAAAAGAGGATTATGAGTCTGTAACCAAGGGAAACCCAGTACAATAATGTCATGCAGATTACGCAACACCAGAAATTTGCAACTCTCCTGATGATCTGGTTCAACCCTCATTATCACCTGAGTAGAAAATTGGGGTTTATTCTCCGCCAAAGGGGTAGGATCAATGCCCAGTAAAGGAATAGACTTCCGCAGGGGTATCATGGGAAACCCACAACGTTTGGCAAAGTCAAAATCCATCAGGTTAATAGCTGCTCCTGAATCAACAAAAGCCTGAGCCGAAAATGTGGACATGGAGCAAATCAGGGTAACAGGGTAACAGTCAACAGAAATTAAGTCTGAACACTACCCAAGACAACTGAGCGTGCAAAACATCTTCCCCGCTTAGGACAGACGTAAATAGCATGAGAGGCGTCACCACAGTAGAAACATAACCCATTGCGCTTTCGAAACTCATGACGCTGTGCCCCAGAAGTCACTCCATCACACTGCATGGGCTCAGAAGCTGGCTCACAAGGCAACACCATCTCACGCATACCTCTGCGCTCACACAAACGTCTGTCAATTTGAATAGCCAATGATATAGAATCATTGAGACCAGAGGGAACAGGGAATCCCACCATAACATCCTTTACATTCTCTGACAGCCCCTTCTGAAAAAGGACTGCCAAAGCATCATCATTCCATTTGGTCAGGACTGCCCACTTTCAGAATTTCTGACAGTACAACTCAGCGTCTTCAAGACCCTGATTTAATGCCAACAAGGTCTTTTCAGCTTGATCAGTGACATTAGGTTCATCGTACAATAACCCCAGAGCCAGAAAAAATACATCAATAT
Source organism: Oophaga sylvatica (assembly GCA_033576555.1). NCBI lineage: Eukaryota > Metazoa > Chordata > Amphibia > Anura > Dendrobatidae > Oophaga > Oophaga sylvatica. Next base: position 321,606,137 of record JARQOD010000002.1, read on the forward strand.
CATTCAAAACAGGATCCCCAGGTGTTAGGGAAAAAGCTCAATCCTGAGGATCGCTGCGCAGGAGAGAGATGACAATTTGAACCTGATGTGCCGCGTTCCCTGAGGACTTAGGCTTTAAGGCAAAAAACAACTTACAGTTATTTTTGAAATTCAGAAATTTAGCCCGATCCCCCAAAAACAAATCTGGCATGGGAATCCTAGGTTCCGCAACCTAGCAAGATAGGTAGCAATACTCCGAACCTCAGTGGCAAGCTGATCCACACGGCCAGACAACTGTGCAAACTCCATTGAGAGAAAAAAAAAATTCCCCCTCAGCACCCAGAGAAAAAGAGGGAAAAAATGCAACAAACAGAAAAAAAATCTCTGACAACTCTGACAACTTTTTTCTTTCCACACTATTTTTCCCTTCTGTGAGTACCATATAATTTTCAGTTTGGCCGGTGATACTATTATGTTAGGTAGCTGAGGAGAAATAGCAAAAACGGTAAGGGTGAGTTTCCACGATCAGTAAACGCTGCGTGTTTGGCGCTGTGCGCTGGCGCAGCGCCAAACACGCAGCGTCCAGATGTTACAGCATAGTGGAGGGGATTTCAAGAAATCCCGTCTCCACTATGCGTAACAACACGCAGGCGGGAGACCTGCGTAAACGGACATGCGGCGCGTCTTTTCAGACCGCAGCATGTCCTCGCGTGTTGCGGCGACGGTGCGTCGCCGCAACAGAATTTAACACAGGGCTATGTAGCCCTGCGTTCTTTCCGGAGGTGTTCCGGAGGTGTCCTGAACACCTCCGGAAAGAGCGCGCGTCAGAAAGGGGGCGGGGCTTAGACGGAGCGGAATTTCCGCTCCGTCCAAAGCGCTGTGGTTCCGGACCGTGGAACCACAGCCTAATACACCAGAGAGGCTGGAACCTATTGGATTGCAGTAACCTGAACTAACCACACAACTAGAGGTAGCCGTGGAGCGTTCCTACGTTGATCCTAGATGCCTCGTCACAGCCTGAGAGATAACTACACCTAAAGGCAGAAAGATGAAAGCTATCTGCCCCGGAGCAGATCCCCAAAGAAAATAGGAAGCCCCCAAACATGTAATGGCGGTTAGACAAGAAGAAAGCACGGACACAGACAGAAAATAGAATGAGCAAACGCTGGGGCACAATCTGTCTAGACAGAAAAGTACAGGAAAGAATTCTGACTGCAATCCAAAAAAAACCCTAAAAAATACCAACACTTCTGATTGCCAAAAAACCTGAGATCACACGATCTCAACCACCTAAATCAGATCTCTGATGTAACAAAACCAAGCCGCAGCCACTGAAAAAAACAGGAAAAAGCAAATGAACAAATAACAGTGGCTACAGATAAACTGAGAGCAGCACAGGCCCCAGGAGGGGACCCGGCTGAACTCCAAAAGTGCAGAAAACTATGCAAAAAGCAAGCACAAAAAGAAAAGCAAAAATATCTTATCTGAAAGCAGCAGTCCAGCAAACTTCCAAATGAACCAGAACCACAATTGAGACAAGAACAATTGATCACCGGCCACCATCATGGGAGGGAACCTCCCTTATATCAGTCCAGTCAGTGATTCCAGATTGCCATTCCTCGCTGGAAGGTTCAGTACTGTCTGTAACCACCAAAGGGAGCCTCTGTTCAGAAAACATCTCTAGCACATTCACAACAGTGGCCTTAATTCACCCACAGTACAAATTGAAGCATGGCATTGCAGAAATCAGCCAGGCATGAGGTATCCGGGTCTGAGACAGCATTTACAGCTTTCAATTGAATGTCACAGGAAGCCGACGTGGGTGAGGGATCAGTGTACGCCTCCTGTGCTGTGAACCCAGATACCACATGCAACAGCTCAACCTGCTTTCATACTCAACCACACTCAGGTGGCACAAATATCAGTTTTGTAGACTACCATTATCAGAAAAATTTAAAGATAGTAACAAGGGTAGTTGAGTCCAAGGAACTGGAGGCCTGACTGTCTCAGTGGCCTACTGCTACAGGCAACACGCATGAAGAAGACCCAACCAGGAGTGTTCACATTTCCAAAATGTATTGGCATACACCATCAAAGTGGCATCAATTTCACCACAGTAGAAATAGTATAATAGGGACCAATAGGTCTTCCACTACACCCAATCCAGCAGATGGACACCTAACCAGGAGTGCTAACATTTAAACAAATGAGGGCCTTACACCACAGAAGTAGCATCAATTTCACAAGAGTAGAAATAGTATAATAGGGACCGACAGGTCTTCTACTACACCCAATCCATCAAATGGACACCCAACCAGGAGTGTTCACATTTCCAAAAATTACTGGCAGACACCACAAAAGTGGCAACAATTTCAACACGGTAGAAATAGGATAATAGGGACCAACAGGTCTTCCATTACACCCAATCCAGAAGATGGACACCCAACCAGGAATGTTCACATTTCCAAAAATTACTGGCAGACACCACAAAAGTGGCATCAATTTCACCACAGTATAGATAGTATAATAGGGACCGACAGGTCTTCCACTATACCCAAGCCAACAGATGGACACCCAACCAGGAGTGTTCACATTTCCAAAAATTACTGGCAGGCACCACAAAAGTGGTATCTATTTCACCACAGTATTGAAAGTATAATAGGGACCAATAGTTCTTCCACTACACCCAATCCAGCAGATAGAAGACAAAAAAAACTGACTGGCATATCCAGACTAGTGTGAATAGGTGCATACCAGGAGGAGCTAACCCCATATACAATATACAGTACAGACCAAAAGTTTGGACACACCTTCTGATTCAAAGATTTTTCTGTATTTTCATGACTATGAAAATTGTACATTCACACTGAAGGCATCAAAACTATGAATTAACACATGTGGAATTATATACCGTATATACTCGTGTATAAGCCGAGAATTTCAGCCCATTTTTTAAGGCTGAAAATCCCCCTCTCGGCTTATACGCGAGTCATATACCGGGGGGGTCGGCGGTGGAGGGGGAGCAGGGATGTCAGATCATACTTACCCCCCCGCCGGAGCGTCTCTGCAGCCCCCCAGCTTCTTCCACAATCTCACGCTCCTTCCTGCAGCGGTCACGTGGTACCACTCATTAAAGTCATGAATATGCACATATTCATGACTTTAATGAGCGCTACCACGTGACCGCTGTAGGAAGGAATGGCTGCCGGAGACCGTGGGAGACGCTCCAGGAGGGGGTGAGTATATTCGATATTCACCTGTCCCCGGTCCACCGCTGCGCACCGATCTGACCTCCTCGTCCTCTGGCTGTGATGTTCAGGCAGAGAGCGCGATGACGTAGTTATTGCGCGCTGCACCCTCTGCCTGAGCACACACTGACAAGAGGACCCGTAAGACGGAGCAGCGCACAGCGGTGGACCGGGGACAGGTGAATATCTCAGGTGCTGGGGCCCTGAGCGAGCAGTGACACCGGCACCTGTCCCCCAGCGGCAAGAGGTGAGTATGTAATTTTTCTTTTTAGTTGCAGCAGCAGCGGAAGCATAAGGGACTTATACTATGGAGCATATGGGGTATAATCTATGGAGCATAATCTATGGATCATATGGGGGCATAACTATGGAGCATATGGGGCATAATCTTTGGAGCATATGGGGCATAATCTATTTAGCATATGGGGCATAATCTATGAAGCATATGGGGCATAATCTATGGAGCATATGGGGGCATAATCTATGGAGCATATGGGGGCATAGTCTATGGAGCATATGGGGCATAATCTATGGAGCATAATCTATGGAGCATTTTATGGGGGCATAATCTATGGAGCATCATATGGGGCATAATCTATGGAGCATCATATGGGGTATAATCTATGGAGCATCTTAGGGGGCATAATCTATGGAGCATCTTATGGGGCATAATCTATGGAGCATCATATGGGGCATAAAATATATAGAGCATCTTATGGGGGCATAACTTTTATGGAGCAGCATATGGGGCATATTATTCTATGGAGAATCTTATGGGGCCATTATTAACCTTTATGGAGCATTATATGGGGAGTATTTTATATGGAGCATCTTATGGGGTCATCATGAACTGTATGGAGAATTATATGGGGCTCCAGATTCAATTTGGATATTCAAAACATTTAACCTACTCAATTAATTTTACTTTTATTGGTATCTATTTTTATTTTTGTAATTTACCAGTAGCTGCTCCATTTTCCACCCTAGGTTTATACACGAGTCAATAAGTTTTCCCAGTTTTTTGTGGCAAAATTAGGGGTGGTTGGCTTATATTCATGGCCAAAAGTTTTGAGAATGACACAAATATTATATTTTCACATGATCTGCTGCCCTCTGGTTTTTATGTGTGTTTGACAGATGTTTTTATCACAGACAGAAATATAATAATTGCAAACATATGAGAAACAAAAGCTTATATTGACAGTTAGAATGAGTTAATGCAGCAAGTCAAAATTTGCAGTGTTGACCCTTCTTCTTCAGGACCTCTGCAATTCTCCCTGGCATGCTCTCAATCAACTTCTGGACCAAATCATGACTGATAGCAGTCCATTCTTGCACAATCAATGCTTTCATTTTGTCAGAATTTTTAGGTTTTTGTTTGTCCACCCGTCTCTTGATGATTGACCACAAGTTCTCAATGGGATTAAGATCTGGGGAGTTTCCAGGCCATGGACCCAAAATCTCTATGTTTTGTTCCCAGAGCCATTTAGTTATCACCTTTGCTTTATGGCAAGGTGCTCCATCAAGCTGGAAAAGGCATTGTTGATTGCCAAACTGCTCGTGGAGGGTTGGGAGAAGTTGCTCTTGGAGGACATTCTGGTACCATTCTTTATTCATGGCTGTGTTTTTAGGCAAGACTGTGAGAGAGCCGATTCCCTTGGCAGAGAAGTAACCCCACACATGAATGGTTTCAGGATGCTTAACAGTTGGCATGAGACAAGACTGGTGGTAGCGATCACCTTGTCTTCTCCGAATGAGGCGTTTTCCTGATGTCCCAAACAATCGAAAAGGGGATTCATCAGAGAAAATAACTTTACCCCAGTCCTCAGCAGTCCACTGCCTGTACCTTTTGCAGAATATCAGTCTGTCCATGATGTTTTTTTCTGGAGAGAAGTGGCTTCTTTGCTGCCCTCCTTGAGACCAGGCCTTGCTCCAAGAGTCTCCGCCTCACAGTGCATGCAGATGCACTCACACCTGCCTGCTGCCATTCCTGAGCAAGCTCTGCACTGCTGGTAGCCCGATCCCACAGCTGAAACACTTTTAAGAGACGGTCCTGGTGCTTGCTGGTCTTTCTTGGGCGCCCTGAAGCCTTTTTGGCAACAATGGAACCTCTCTCCTTGAAGTTCTTGATGATGCGATAGATTGTTGAGGTGCAATCTTTCTAGCTGCGATACTCTTCCCTGTTAGGCCATTTTTGTGCATTGCAATGATGACTGCACGTGTTTCTTTAGAGATAACCATGGTTAACAGAAGAGAAACAATGATGCCAAGCACCAGCCTCCTTTTAAAGTGTCCAGTGGTGTCATTCTTACTTAATCATGACAGATTGATCTCCAGCCATGTCCTCATCAACACCCACACCTGTGTTAATGGAGCAATCACTGAAAAGAGGTTAGCTAGTCCTTTTAAGGCAGGGCTGCAATGATGTTGAAATGTGTTTTGGGGGATAAAGTTCATTTTCTAGCCAAATATTGACTTTGCAAGTAATTGCTGTTAAGCTGATCACTCTTTATAACATTCTGGAGTATATGCAAATTGCCATTAGAAAAAGTGAAACAGTAGACTTTGTAAAAATTAATATTTGTGTCATTCTCAAAACTTTTGGCCATGACTGTACACGGGTCGGCTTATACATGAGTATATACGGTACTTAACAAAAAAGTGTGAAACAACTGAATATATGTCTTATATTCTAGGTTCTTCAAAGCTTTGCTTTGATTACTGCTTTGCACACTCTTGGCATTCTCTTGATGAGCTTCAAGAGGTAGTCACCGGAAATGGTCTTCCAACAGTCTTGAAGGAGTTGCCAGAGATGCTTAGCACTTGTTGGCACTTTTGCCTTCACTCTGCGGTCCAGCTGACCCCAAACCATCTCGATTGGTTTCAGGTCGGGTGACTGTGGAGGCCAGGTCATCTGGCGTAGCACCCCATCACTCTCCTTCTTGGTCAAATAGCAGTTACACAGCATGGAGGTGTCTTTGGGGTCATTGTCCTGTTGAAAAAAAAATGATGGTCCAACTAAATGCAAACCGGATGGAATAGCATCAGCTGCAAGATGCTGTGGTAGCCATGCTGGTTCAGTATGCCTTCAGTTTTGAATAAATCCCCAACAATGTCACCAGCAAAGCACACCCATACCATCACACCTCCTCCTCCATGCTTCACGGTGGGAACCAGGCATGTAGAGTCCATCCGTTCACCTTTTCGGCGTCGCACAAAGACACGGTGGTTGGAACCAAAGATCTCAAATTTGGACTCATCAGACTAAAGCACAGATTTCCACTGGTCTAATGTCCATTCCTTGTGTTCTTTAGCCCAAACAAGTCTCTTCTGTTTGTTGCCTGTCCTTATCAGTGGTTTCCTAGCAGCTATTTTACCATGAAGGCCTGCTGCACAAAGTCTCCTCTTAACAGTTGTTGTAGAGATGTGTCTGCTGCTAGAACTTTGTGTGGCATTTACCTGGTCTCTAATCTGAGCTGCTGTAAACCTGCGATTTCTGAGGCTGGTGACTCGGATAAACTTATCCTCAGGGCCAGAGGTGACTCTTGGTCTTCCTTTCCTGGGGCTGTCCTCATGTGAGCCAGTTTCTTTGTAGCGCTTGGTTGTTTTTGCAACAGCACTTGGGGACACTTTAAAAGTTATCCCAATTTTTCGGACTGACTGACCTTCATTTTTAAAGTAATGATGGCCACTCGTTTTTCTCTACTTAGCTGCTTTTTTCTTGCCAAAATACACATTCTAACAGTCTATTCAGTAGGACTATCAGCTGTGTATCCACCAGACTTCTGCACAACACAACTGATGGTCCCAACCCCATTTAGAAGGCAAGAAATCACACTTATTAAACCTGACAGGGCACACCTCTGAAGTGAAAACCATTTCTGGTGACTACCTCTTGAAGCTCATCAAGAAAATGCCAAGGGTGTGCAAAGCAGTAATCAAAGCAAAAGGTGGCTACTTTGAAGAACCTAGAATATAAGACATATTTTCAGTTGTTTCACACTTTTTTGTTAGGTATATAATTCTACATGTGTTAATTCATAGTTTTGATGCCTTCAGCGTGAATGTACAGTTTTCATAGTCATGAAAATACAGAAAAATCTTTGAATGAGAAGGTGTGTCCAAACTTTTGGTCTGTACTGTAGGTACTATACACATGACCAGGTTTTTAAATACATCACTTAGGTACTGCTCTGACACGGGCTACCTTGACGTTTGGTAGAGCGGTTTAGTATACATTTTTTGCAAAAAACGTATCAACCAAATACCATGTTTTTTTATCATCTTTTTACTAGCACTTGCTGTTTATTGTTACTGGTGGGGCGGAGTTCTCGGTCAGTAAGCGAACATATAAAAGACAAAAAACTGACTGGCACATCCAGACTTGTGTGAATAGGTGCATACCAGGAGGAGCTACCCCCATATACAATATACAAAAAAAGGTTGCACTCTATCATGCTAAAGCATGTCAATATTAAATATGTGAAATTTGAACTGCTCTGACATGGGTTACCTTGACGTTTGCTAAAGCAGCTTAGTATACATTCAATGTGGAACCTGTGAAATTTGAATAGCAATACAGCTTTGGAATATTAGGAAAAAATTGAGATGCTTAGCATAAAATTTAACCAAATATTATCTGCCCAACAACCAACGTCAAGGTGGTCTCAGTCTGATGGGTCCCTGACCTGTGTGAATATCTCTCTAAGGCTGATGTCTGAATTCCTGGGTGAATGTGGGTGGACACCTCTGTCAGCAATGCGGGAAGAGATCTCGTTGCCGAGATTTGAATTTGAGTATGCAGCAGCCATCTTTCCGGAGGCCCCTGGTGGCCATCTTTTAGGAGGCTGTTGTGAATGTGCTAGAGATGGTTTCTGAGCAGAGGCTCCCTCTGGTGGTTACAGACAGTACTGAACCTTTCAGCGAGGAATGGCAATCTGGGATCACTGACTGGACTGATATAAGGGAGGTTCCCTCCCATGATGGTTGCCGGTGATCAATTGTTCTTGTCTCAATTGTGGTTCCTGGTTCATTTGGAAGTTTGCTGGAGTCTTGCCTGCATCTGCTGCTTTCAGATAAGATATTTTTGCTTTTCTTTTTGTGCTTGATTTTTGCATAGTTTTCTGCACTTTTGGAGTTCAGCCAGGTCCCCTCCTGGGGGCTGTGCTCCTCTCAGTTTATCTGTAGCCACTGTTATTTGTTCATTTGCTTTTTCCTGTTTTTTCAGTGGCTGCGGCTTGGTTTTGTTACACCAAAGATCTGATTTAGGTGGATGTGATCGTGTGATCTCTGTTTTTTTGGCAATCAGAAGTGTTGATATTTTTAGGGTTTTTTTTGGATTGCAGTCAGAATTCTTTCCTGTACTTTTCTGTCTAGACAGATTGGGCCCCAGTGTTTGCTCATTCTATTTTCTGTCTGTGTCCGTGCTTTCTTCTTGTCTAACCGCCATTACATGTTTGAGGGCTTCCTATTTTCTTTGGGGATCTGCTCCGGGGCAGATAGCTTTCATCTTTCTGCCTTTAGGCGTAGTTATCTCTCAGGCTGTGACGAGGCGTCTAGGATCAACGTAGGAACGCTCCACGGCTACCTCTAGTTGTGTGGTTAGTTCAGGTTACTGCAATCCAATAGGTTCCAGCCTCTCTGGTGTATTACCGTTTTTGCTATTTCTCCTCAGCTACCTAAACATAACAGTATCATCGGCCAAAAACTAAAATTATATGGTACTCACAGAAGGGAAAAAAAGTGTGGAAAAAAAAAAGTTGTCAGAGATTTATTTTTTTTTCCTGTTTGTTGCATTTTTTTTCCCTCTTTCTCTCTGGGTGCTGAGGAGGATTTTTATTTTTTTTCTCTCAATGGAGTTTGCACAGTTGTCTGGCCGTGTGGAGCAGCTTGCCACTGAGGTTCAGAGTATTGCTACCTATCTTGCTAGGTTGCCGGTTGTGGAACCTAGGATCCCCATGCCAGATTTGTTTTTGAGGGATCGGGCTAAATTTCTGAATTTCAAAATAACTGTAAGTTGTTTTTTGCCTTAAAGCCTAAGTCCTCAGGGAACGCAGCACAGCAGGTTCAAATTGTCATCTCTCTCCTGCGAGGCGACCCTCAGGATTGGGCTTTTTGCCTGACACCTGGGGATCCTGTTTTGAATGATGTTGATGTATTTTTTCAGGCTCTGGGGTTGTTGTACGATGAACCTAATGTCACTGATCAATCTGAAAAAACCTTGTTGGCATTAAGTCAGGGCTGTGAAGCCACTGAACTGTACTGTCAGAAATTTCGAAAGTAGGCAGTCCTGACCAAATGGAATGATGATGCTTTGGCAGCCTTTTTTCGGAAGGGTCTGTCAGAGAATGTAAAGGACGTTATGGTGGGATTCCCTGTTCCCTCTGGTCTCAATGATTCTATGCCTTTGGCTATTCAAATTGACAGACATTTGCGTGAGCGCAGAGGTATGCGTGAGATGGTGTTGCCTTGTCGGCCAGCTCCTGAGCCCATGCAGTGTGATGGAGTGACTTCTGGGGCACAGCGTCATGAATTTCGAAAGCGCAATGGGTTATGTTTCTACTGTGGTGACGCCTCCCATGCTATTTCCATCTGCCCTAAGCGGGGAAGACGTTTTGCGCGCTCAGTTGTCTTGGGTAGTGTTCAGACTAAATTTCTGTTGACTGTTACCCTGATTTGCTCCATGTCCACATTTTCGGCTCAGGCTTTTGTTGATTTGTTCATTTGCTTTTTCCTGTTTTTCAGTGGCTGCGGCTTGGTTTTGTTACACCAGAGATCTGATTTAGGTGGATGAGATCTTGTGATCTCAGGTTTTTTGGCAATCAGAAGTGTTGGTATTTTTAGGGTTTTTTTGGATTGCAGTCAAAATTCTTTCCTGTACTTTTCTGTCTAGACAGATTGTGCCCCAGCGTTTGCTCATTCTATTTTCTGTCTGTGTCCGTGCTTTCTTCTTGTCTAACCGCCATTACATGTTTGGGGGCTTCCTATTTTCTTTGGGGATCTGCTCCGGGGCAGATAGCTTTCATCTTTCTGCCTTTAGGTGTAGTTATCTCTCAGGCTGTGACGAGGTGTCTAGGATCAACGTAGGAACGCTCCACGGCTACCTCTAGTTGTGTGGTTAGTTCAGGTTACTGCAATCCAATAGGTTCCAGCCTCTCTGGTGTATTACCGTTTTTGCTATTTATCCTCAGCTACCTAAACATAACAGGAGGCCACCGCGTTGCAGCAGCAGAGCTGCGGGGGGATTTCGGGCTATGACGAAATGCCGGCAGAGCCCCCCACGCAGCACAGAGCCCCGCTGCCGCCACATCACAGAGCCCCAACACCACTGCACCACAGAGCACAGACCATAAGACGCACCCCTATTTTCCCCCAAAATGTTTGGGGAAAAAAAGTGGGTCTTATGGTCCGAAAAATACGGTACAATGGATAATGTATCAAATAGTGCCTAGTGTACCCATTGGGGTACAAATTGCAGAAAAAGGTACAAAATGACCATTCCATTTGAGAGAGTGACACATAAAACCTTTGCAGAATAACAGAATGTGGACAGCACATTGCAGAATAACAGAATGTGGACAGCACACTAAACATTAGTGATCAGTTACAGGAAGCAGCAGCCAAGGCAAATAAAATCATGGTATACATTAAAAGAGGCATAGATGCTCATGACAAGAACATAGTTTTGCTTCTATACAAATACAAATCTCTGGAGAGACGTGAAAATGGCTGTCCACCAATGTTCACCATCCAACCTGACGGAACTGGAGAGGATCTGCAAGGAAGAATGGCAGAGGATCCCAAAATCCAGGTGTGAAAAACTTGTTGCATCTTTCCCAAGAAGACTCATGGCTGTACTAGCTCAAAAGGGTGCTTCTACTCAATACTGAGCAAAGGGTCTGAATACTTATGACCATGTGATATTTCAGTTTTTCTTTTTTAATAAATTTGCAAAAAATTCTACATTTCTGTTTTTTTCAGTCAAGATGGGTGCGGAGTGTACATTAATGAGAAAAAAAAGGACTTTTTTGAATTTACCAAATGGCTGCAATGAAACCAAGAGTGAAACATTTAAAGGGGTCTGAATACTTTCCGTACCCACTGTACAATGATGGGGGACATACACAATGATGGGGAACATATACCAGCATGGGGGTGCATATACAATGATGGGGGACATATACCAGGATGGGGGAACATATACAATGATGGGGATATATACCAAAAAATGCTAGGGTGTTCTTTTGGGGCGTAAATGATCAGCCAAGGTTAAACAGGAATTAAAAATGTGTACCTAATCATTCCCTATATCTCCTTTATTTATTTCCCTTCCTGGCAGCGGAGGTTGGTACCATAATGTGTGCTTCGTGGCGCCTTCGCTCAACGTTGGTGTCCCTCTTCACCCTATTGCACCCTTGCCCAAAATGTGGACACCAATACAAAATACTGATAAATTCATAATATAGGAAAAGAGTTTATGTACCAAATGAAATATTGTTATATATTTTGCATATATCAGGATTGGGGACATATACAAGGATGTGGGGAGCATATACAAGGATCGGGACATATATCAGGAAGAAGGGCATATACACCAGGATGAAGGGCATATACACCAGGATGAAGGCGTATACACCAGGATGGTGGAGCATAATTCAGGATTGGGGGCATATTCAAGGATGTCGGGAGCATATACAAGTACAAGGATGGGTGGATCGTATACCAGGATGAAGGGCATATACTAGGATAGTGGAACATATAGCAGGATGGGGGTATATACAAGGATGGGGGCATATACAAGGATGGAGGTATATATACTAGGATGAAGGGCATATACAAAGATAGGGGAGCATATATCAGGATTGGGGACATATACAAGGATATGGGGAGCATATACAAATACAAGATGGGTGGACAAAACCGGGATAAAGGGAAACCCAGGATGGGGAAAACAATCGAAAAAGAAGGGGTTTTATACCGAGGGGAAATCAATCCGGGAAAGGGGGCCCATACCAGGAGAAAAAACTATCCCAGGATGAACGCAATAAAGGATGGGATATACAGGATTGGGGCATTTACTAGGATGAATGGCATATCCCGGGATAAGGGGTATACCCCAGGAAGAGGGTAAAAAGGGATGAGGGCATATAAAATTTGGGGGGTATCAAGGCTAAAGGGCATTAAAAATGGGGATATTTCACAGATGGGGCAGCAATACAAGAATGGGGACTATACGGGATAGGGCATTACATGTGGGGGTCAAAACCGATTTTAAAATATTAAAAAGTATCATAACAACCCAAAAACGGGGGACTAAAAACAAGCCAATGGAACGGGGACAAAGATAAAAAAGCCAAAAAAAAAACCCAACAAAATAAATAAGAAAAAAATCTTTATTAAACAATTTATATAAGTTAACACAAAAAATCAAGAAAAAAGGGGTTAAACTGCAAAGACAATACAGGAAATTTGAATAATTATTGTGTTTTAAAAAAAATTATAAAATTAGAATACGACATTCATATACATACAAAATTGGAAAAACAAGATATGACCCCCCACAAGAAAAGTTTAAATTTCTTAAAGGGGAATCTGTCACCCCATTTTGGCTATATCACATAAGAAAACGAAAAAGTGCATCCCAAATAACCTACGTATCTTTAAAAATTCCTAACCCCCGTTTTCATGCCCCTCCTGGCTTTTCTTGCGAGGTCCGCTGTCATTGGGCCCAACGGCGTGGTTCCCCCATTGCGTTTTTTTAAAACCCCCCGGCCTGCCAGTGTACATGCCCCATGGCAAAGCATAACATCGTTTTCAGCACATCCCAATATTTTCGACACTTTCCTTGCCCCCGGGAAATGGGCCCAAAAA
>JARQOD010000002.1:321619333-321683598 GCA_033576555.1 Oophaga sylvatica
TTGAGGAGGATCCAGACGTTTTTTGTCAGCATGTCTTTTCATGCGCTCGGAAGACTGAATGAGTGCGGACCGGGTACTCTCCCAGATGGAGGAGAATTCTCTAACTAGAGATTCCGCAGCTGGATTGTCCACAGAGATGGAAACAGGGACAGGGATCCGAGGGTGCTGACCGAAGACTACAAAAAACGGAGACTTGGTGGAAGATTCGCTCTCATGATTATTGTAGGAGAATTCGGCCCAAGGCAGGAGCTCCACCCAGTCAGAATGGTGGGCATTAACGAAGTGTCGAAGATAACTGGTCAAATTCTGATTTATTCGTTCAACTTGTCCATTGGACTGTGGGTGGTAAGCGGAGGAAAAATCCAGGGTGATGTCTAGCAACTTACAAGTGGCTCTCCAGAAACGTGAGGTGAACTGAACCCCACGATCCGACACAATGTGACGAGGCAGACCATGAAGACGGAAGATGTGGTGGATAAAGTCTTTAGCCAACTCGGGTGCAGACGGAAGACCTGGCAGAGGAATGAAGTGAGCCATCTTGGAAAAGCGGTCAGCGACCACCCAAATGACCGTACAACCGGCAGAGACGGGCAGATCTGTTATGAAGTCCATGGCTATATGCTGCCAGGGGGCAGCGGGTACAGGAAGCGGAAGAAGACGGCCGGTAGGCAGGTGTCTCGGAACTTTGTTGCGGGCACAGGAAACACAGGCAGAAACAAAGTCTATTACGTCTTTGTGCAGGGTAGGCCACCAATAATGCCGGGTAATGAGTTGGAGGGTCTTTCTTTGACCAGCGTGGCCAGCGAGTTTAGACGAGTGACCCCAATGTAGGATTCTCTTCCGATCGGTTTCTGATACGAACGTCTTACCAGGAGGGAGACGATTTAGACTCACGGGAGCCACCTGCATCACTCTGGCGGATCGATGATATGTTTAGGCTCATCTTCGAGATCCGACACCAGGAAAGACCGAGACAAGGCATCTGCCTTGACGTTTTTGTCAGCTGGGCGAAAATGCAAAAGAAAATCGAAGCGGGCAAAAAACAAGGACCACCGGGCTTGGCGAGGATTAAGTCTCTGTGCCTGCTGGAGGTATGCCAGATTTTTGTGGTCCGTGTAGATGATTACCGGATGAAGAGCCCCTTCGAGTAGGTAACGCCACTCCTCCATTGCCAACTTAATGGCCAATAGCTCTCGATCTCCTATGGAGTAGTTGCGCTCGGAGGAGGAGAAGAGTTTGGAGAAGAAACCGCAGGATACCATCCTCCCGGATGGCGATTTTTGGGTAAGAACCGCTCCGGCTCCAGCAGAGGAAGCGTCCACCTCCAGGAAGAACTGCTTGTTGCCATCCGGGCGATGCAGCACTGGAGCGGAAGAGAAGGCCTGTTTCAGAGAAAGGAAGGCCTCCTCTGCCTCGGTCGTCCACTGTTTGGGGTTAGCATCCTTGCGAGTGAGCGCTGAGATTGGAGCAGTCCTGGAAGAGAAGTGCGGTATGAAGAGACGGTAATAGTTGGCAAATCCCAGGAACCGCTGAATGGCCTTCAACCCTCCGGTCGGGGCCACTTCTCGATGGCAGACAATTTCTCCGGATCCATTCGTAGGCCTGTCTGAGAAATGATGTAGCCCAGAAACGGAAGCGATGTCTGCTCAAAGAGGCACTTCTCATATTTGGCGAAGAGGTGATTCTGCCTGAGCCTGAGCAGAACCTGACGAACATCCCTCCGGTGAGACTGAAGATCCGGAGAGAAGACCAAGATGTCGTCAAGGTACACCACAACGCAGGAATAGAGGAGGTCCCGGAAGATGTCGTTGACCAACTCCTGAAAGACTGCTGGAGCATTACAGAGACCAAAGGGCATCACCAAGTACTCGTAGTGGCCGTCCCGGGTGTTGAATGCCGTCTTCCATTCATCTCCTCGACGGATACGAACCAGGTTGTATGCTCCACGAAGATCTAGTTTGGTGAAGACTCTAGCCCCTCTAAGACGATCAAACAGTTCTGGAATGAGCGGAAGAGGGTACTTATTCTTCACCGTGATCGAATTTAGGCCTCTGTAGTCAATACAGGGACGGAGAGATCCGTCTTTCTTTTTAACGAAGAAGAAACCTGCTCCCGCTGGGGAGGTAGATTTCCGGATGAATCCCTTTGCTAAGTTCTCCTCGATATATTCGGACATCGACCTGGTCTCAGCAGCAGACAACGGGTAAATACGCCCACGGGGAGGCGTAGTACCGGGCAACAGGTCAATCGGGCAATCATATGGTCTATGCGGGGGTAATGTCTCTGCTTCCTTTTTATTGAAGACATCAGCAAATGACCAATATGGAATCGGGAGTCCAGGTAGATTAGCAGGTGTAGGAGAAGAATAGACAGGATGAACAGGCACCAGACACGTTTTATGACAGTCCTGTCCCCAGCGAAGAACCTCTCCATTCTGCCAGTCGAGCACAGGTGCATGTTTTTGGAGCCAAGGCAGACCTAGTAAGAAAGCATGAGAGAGTCCGGGTAAAACATGAAACGAGATGTTCTCAGAATGCAACATTCCCACCTGCAGGGTTATGACTTCGGTGATAAGTCGGATGGGACGAGGTAGGAGGCCCCCATCCACAGCAGCAACAGATACAGGTTCAACAAGAGGTTTGGTGGGAATGTGATATTTCTCTGCTAGAGCCTGTGACACGAGATTCCCAGCTGCTCCAGAATCAAGTTGGGCCATTTCGAAGTGGCGGTTCTTACCGATCAGAATTGAAACCGACAGCAGCAGGGATGAAGAGGATTTATTTTTGTCTAGATTGACCTCTCCGAGCGAACCTAGACACAGGCGTTTTCCCGACTTCTCCGGACAGGTTTGGATCCAGTGCTCCTTACTGCCGCAGTAGAAGCAACTTTTCTCGGCACGGCGTGAGTCCTGACGGGCTTTGACCATCTTGGTCTGGTCGACCTGCATAGGCTCAGCAGTGTGCACCTGAGGAGAAACGGAAGAGGTTATAGATCTCTGACACGAGGGTGCAAGATGGGAAAACTCTTTTTTACGGGTGATCTCTTTGGCTCGTTCCTGGAACCATAGATCAATTCGATTGGCAAGATTTATTAAATCATCTAGAGAGGTTGGAACGTCCCGACCGGCAAGTTCGTCTTTAATACGGCCGGACAGACCCTCCCAGAAGACCGAAATTAGAGCTTCATTGTCCCAAGCTAGTTCTGAGGCTAAAGTCCGGAACCGTATGGCATATTGACCAACGGTGAAACTCTCCTGACGGAGACGCAGTAGAGATGATGCAGAGGAAATCTTCCGTCCAGGTTCGTCGAATACCTTCCGGAAGGCCGAGAGAAACGCAGGCAGGTCAGACACCAGAGGATCCTCTCTCTCCCAGAGAGGGTTAAGCCAGGCCAGGGCCTCTCCAGTGAGATGGGACATGATGAAGGCAACTTTGGCCCGGTCAGAGTTAAACTGGTGTGCCAGGAGTTCAAAATGCAGGGTGCACAGGTTAATGAAACCCCGAGCCAGAGCAGGATCGCCTCCAAACCTAGGAGGAGCTGACAGTCGGGGTCCGGGAATGGAAACCACGGAATTGGGAATCAGCGGGACTGACGGATTATGAGTCATGGCTCCAGCGATGGTTGCTAGTGATGATTTCAGAGTGTCCAGACGGGATTTGACGTTCCGCAGGTGACCCAGGATGGCCTCCTGTTGAGACCTCTGGCGAGACAGCTCATGACACAGTTCCGGGAGTGAAGGGGTTTGGGTGCCACCGGGTTCCATGGCCCGAGCAAACTGTAACGGGTCTGGTGGGTGGAACTACTGACGAGACAGGTCAGGTTGGTGGAACCACAAAGCTTTATTATACAAGAGAGTTTACTTGTAAGAGAGCGGGTGGCACCTGGGAAAAGGGCAGGGATTCATGGCAGGAGATATAGGTAGTTTCTGGACAGGCAGGTTTGTCACAGCAAGTGACCAAGGAAGTCTCTGGGCAGGCAGGTTGTAACGGTAAGTAACCGAGGCAGTCTCTGGACAGGCAGGTTGTCACGGCAAGTGACCAAGGCAGTCTCTGGGACAGGCAGGTTGTCACGGCAAGTGACCAAGGCAGTCTCTGGGACAGGCAGGTTGTCACGGCAAGTGACCAAGGCAGTCTCTGGGACAGGCAGGTTGTCACGGCAAGTGACCAAGGCAGTCTCTGGACAGGCAGGTTGTCACGGCAAGTGACCAGGCAGTCTCTGGGACAGGCAGGTTGTCACGGCAAGTGACCAGGCAGTCTCTGGACAGGCAGGTTGTCACGGCAAGTGACCAGGCAGTCTCTAGACAGGCAGGTTGTCACAGCAAGTGACCAGGCAGTCTCTAGACAGGCAGGTATATACGACCTGATATGGTGGAGCCTCCAGGTAGGCTGCAGTCGGATGGCAGATGATCGCTCCCAGGTGAGCAGGCAAGAGCCGGGGATCTCTGCAGATGATGTCCGAACTTCCGGATGGAGCTGCAGTCGGATGGCAGATGATCGCTCCCAGGTGAGCAGGCAAGAGCCGGGGATCTCTGCAGATGATGTCCGAACTTCCGGATGGAGCTGCAGTCGGATGGCAGATGATCGCTCCTAGGTGAGCAGGCAAGAGCCGGGGATCTCTGCAGATGACGTCCGAACCTCTGGATGGAACTGCAGACGGATGGCAGACAGGCAAGCCGACAGGTAACAGGCAGGTAACTGGAATCAGGAGCTGATGGCTGAAACAGAGTTAGACTGCACAGGAACAACATTGCTCGGGCACCTACATTAAGGAGGAAGCCCTTAATATAGGGTGGAGTCCTCCAGCATTGGCTGGAGACTGATTTGGAAAATGCGCGCGGCTCCTTTAAGAGCGGGGAGGGTGCGGGCGCGCGCCCTAAGGCCAGTAGCAGGGAAGGAGCGCGCGGGACCAGCAGGGCGGAAGGAGGGCGCCGAGGACAGGTGAGGAGAGCGACGTCCCTGTCTGGCAGCAGACAGGGACGCGGGCGCTACACCTGCCTGTTACCTGTCTGTTTGCCTGTCGGCCATCTGACTGCAGCTCTATCCAGAGGTTCGGACATCTTCAGCAGAGATCCCCGGCTGTTGCCTGCTCACCTGGGAGCGATCATCTGCCATCCGACTGCAGCTCTATCCAGAGGTTCGGACATCATCTGCGGAGATCCCCGGCTATTGCAGAGACTCTTGCCTGCTCACCTGGGAGCGATCATCTGCCATCCGACTGCAGCTCTATCTAGAGGTTCGGACATCATCAGCAGAGATCCCCGGCTATTCCAGAGACTCTTGCCTGCTCACCTGGGAGCGATCATCTGCCATCCGACTGCAGCCTACCAGGAGGCTCCACCAGTTCAGGTCGTATATGCCTGTTTGTCTAGAGACTGCCTTGGTCACTTACCGTGACAAACCTGCCTGTCCAGAGACTGCCCTGGTCACTTGCCGTGACAACCTGCCTGCCCAGAGACTACCCTGGTCACTTGCCGTGACAAACCTGCCTGCCCAGAGACTACCCTGGTCACTTGCCGTGACAAACCTGCCTGCCCAGAGACTGCCCTGGTCACTTGCCGTGACAACCTGCCTGTCCAGAGACTGCCCTGGTCACTTGCCGTGACAACCTGCCTGTCCAGAGACTGCCCTGGTCACTTGCCGTGACAACCTGCCTGCCCAGAGACTACCCTGGTCACTTGCCGTGACAAACCTGCCTGCCCAGAGACTACCCTGGTCACTTGCCGTGACAAACCTGCCTGCCCAGAGACTACCCTGGTCACTTGCCGTGACAAACCTGCCTGCCCAGAGACTGCCCTGGTCACTTGCCGTGACAACCTGCCTGTCCAGAGACTGCCCTGGTCACTTGCCGTGACAACCTGCCTGCCCAGAGACTGCCCTGGTCACTTGCCGTGACAAACCTGCCTGCCCAGAGACTGCCCTGGTCACTTGCCGTGACAACCTGCCTGTCCAGAGACTGCCCTGGTCACTTGCCGTGACAACCTGCCTGTCCAGAGACTGCCCAGGTCACTTGCCGTGACAACCTGCCTGTCCAGAGACTGCCCAGGTCACTTGCCGTGACAATCTGCCTGTCCAGAGACTTCCTTGGTCACTTATTGTGACAACCTGCCTGTCCAGAGACTGCCTGGCTAATTGCCGTGATTCCCTGTCCTATTCCCGGATGCCACCCGCTCTCTTACAAGTAAATTGTCTTGTATAATAAAGCTTAGTGGTTCCACCAACCAGACCCGTTTCCGTCAGTGGTTCCACCTAACCAGACCCGTTACATGGGGGCATAAGCTGTGGAACATATGGGGCATAATCTGGAGCATATGGGGGCATAAGCTGTGGAATATATGGGGCATAATCTGGAGCATATGGGGGCATAATATGGAGCATATGGGGGCATAATATGGAGCATATGGGGGCATAAGCTGTGGAACATATGGGGCATAATCTGGAGCATATGGGGGCATAATATGGAGCATATGGGGGCACAATCTGGAGCATATGGGGGCATAATATGGAGCATATGGGGGCATAATATGGAGCATATGGGGGCATAATATGGAGCATATGGGGGCATAATCTCTGGAGCATATTGGGCATAATCTGTGCAGCATATGGGGGCATAATCTGTGGAGCATCATATGGGGGCATAATCATTTTTCACCCTAGGCTTATACGCGAGTCAATAAGTTTTCCCAGTTTTTTGTGGCAAAATTAGGGGGGTCGGCTTATACACGGGTCGTCTTATACATGAGTATATACGGTATATTATTATCCTCAAGACATGGATTACAGCATGGGACAGAACGACCTACAGGTGAGTGATATTGTTGTTTTTTATTTTTGTTTTATTACAGGAGAGCGAGGGCTTCGATGGAATTGGCATTTGGTGAGTATAGCTGTGTTTGTTATTTTTAAATAAAAAAAGTAAAACTGTTTTGTTTTATTTCAAGTGTATAGTGTTTACCACACAATAATGTGAGAGTGTGCATTGTGCTTGTATGATGTATGTTGTGTTTGTGTGACGTGCGCATTGTGCTTGGGTGGTATTTTCACCATTCTTATGTGCCTTTTTAAATATTTTTGCAACATTTTTGCAGTTTTGGATTATGTATGTACTGTACTTGTCTGACATTTGCTCTTTGTATGACTTAGACATAAGCACTTGTGTGACTTGTGCATAGTGTTTGTGTAACATATGCGCTCTGGTTGTGTGACGTAGGCATAATGTTTGTGTAATGTGCACTAAAATTGCATGATGTGAGCATTGTGTTTGTGTGAAGGGTGGGGTGGGCAAGTTTGCTTAGTGTGTCACATGTGCACAATGCTTGTATGGTGTCTGCTGTGTAGTGTGTGCTGCTTTTGTGTGACTTGTGTGTAGGGAGATGGACCGGGACCGTGGTACTCCTCTCGAATCCGGGCCGGAATTTTTGAGGTTGTCACTATTGTTGCCGGGGGGAAACCTTTCTGACCTGGACCGACCTTTGCACCTGACTGTGGGGTGGGGGGGTTGGATATAAAAGGGGCAGAGAGTGGGAAAACGGGGCTTTCAGCGGGAAGACAGAGCGCACAGCAGGAGAAAGTTGACTCGCTCTCCTCAGCACGACTCCAGAAAGCCAGGCCGCACTGCCGACTCCCTACACACACGCAGACAGACTGTTTACAGCGTGTGACCGTTACCGCTCTAACCCGAGACTCGAGAGACATTTCGTACTGTTCCGCTGACTGCTGGCTGTGCTCGCTGTGGGCCTGATGATAAAGTTGACAGCTGCTAATAACTTGCCCATTCCGGTTGCAGGAGTGGTGTAGATGCTGTAGGAATTCACTCTGGTAGGCAAGGGTCGGACCGCAGTTATGAGGCAACACACAGGCTTTTAGTCCAAAATCAATTGTTTACTTTCACGTTAAACGCCTGGTAACAAAACATGACAAAAACGTCAATGCATTCCAGCTTTGCAAACTACTGTTCCCATACGCACCCTTGCATGGGACGGGCTTGACTAAGCGGCTGCAAGCCAGCAGGGACTGCCAGGTGCCTTCCCGGGTGATCTGGACTCGCTTGCGGTGCTCACTGACACACTAACAGAAAGTCACTTCCAAGCTAACTCCAGCCAAACTCCTCAATAGAACCGCATGGTTCTCAGTGTGGGACCGTCACAGGCTCCGCACACCCATGTGTCCTGTCCGGGTGCTATTCAGGATCCCCGTCCAACACCCTGACCACCAAGTTCCAAGTCTCACCACATGCTTCCAGGAATCCGATCCAACCCCAGGATCTTCCAACACTGACAGACCTTCCAGAAACCTTCCAGGCAGCCCTGTGCAGGACACACTCTCCACTGTCTCAGCCAGACTTCCAGAGACTCCTCAGTCTCCAACTCAATCTCCTCACCATGTGCCAAACACTGTCTTTCATACCTGTAGCCACTCCCCAAGCCAAGGCATGAAGCACATGATCTGGTCACCTGTTCATGACCTCATCACAGGTCCTTCACAACACATACAATCACCAGTATGAAACATTCATTCTCCCACCACCAGTGGGTGGTGTATGTGTGGTTAGCATGTCCCACTCAGCTCCCAAGCTAACCCTGTAGGTTCACCCTACAACAATCAGAACTCTTATGGGACAACAAGCCCCAGAACAACATTACTGATCTACAGCACAGAATAGCTCTGCGACACATACTTTCCACTTAGCACCATACCAGGGACTGGTTTCCCATCCATCTCATGCCTCCATGCATAATTTAAGCAAATTATACAGTGCCCCTAGGTGCCACATTAGTTATTATACCACATACCTTCCCCCTCTGTTCAAACTTGTTAGGTTGAACACCTGTTTCAACCCGAGGACCCCGAGACAGGTCACCCATGTCACCGTGCCCTACAAGTCGAGGGGACCGTCTCAGTCGATTTTGGGCATCCTGCAACATTACCTCTTGGTTAGGCCTCCCCCGCCCCTATTGGTCAGAATGGCGGCCTTGTCTTTCCGTCTGTGTCACCCGACCCCTCCAGTACCGCCTCCTACGGTTGTTGCGGTCCTGAGTCCATCGTCCAGTCAAGCTCACTGGTTGATCTGAGTCGGACTCTCTATCTATCTCTTTGTCCGCCACCGGGTCTCACACTTAGGTCACTCAGCCCTGAGCTAACAGAAGCGTCATCTCTACCCCTCATTGTTTCAGCTCGTCTACTGCCAGTCCCCAGAGAAGCCTCTTGTCTCTCTATATCTTGGGCTGGAAGCAGTGGCCATGTTTGTTTCAACTCCTGCAGCTGTTCCTTCATCTGCTTTCTTCTCCAGATCAGCTGTTCTACGTCTTGTAGGTACGTCACTCGATACTCCAGGAGCGTTCAGATGTTCTTCAGGCTCTCCACTGAGCCCACACCAATGAATGAAACCATGTCTTCTTCTTCTCCAGCCACCTTGATCTCTCCATCAGCTGGAATCCTCACTCTCCTTACACCGGATCTATCCACTATCTCCTGCATCACTTTTCCAAGTCTTCCAACGACTCTCCCCACCAGATTTCTGGGTACCGTTATTACCTCTTCTACCAAGCCCAGCCGATTTTGATCTTCCTTCGCCTGCTCCAGACGTCGAGCAGCTTTCATGTTACTCAACATAATCCTCTGTTTCGTGTGGAGACACTGCAGATGCATATCCTTCAAGACAGCCATCAGCTTCTTTGTGTCTTCCCCCTCTGCCAGGATCACCAACTGGTTCGTCTCTGGTGCCCAGTTCACACTATCGGCTTTTACCGCCTTTTTAAAGGCCTCATGAACCCCCTCACTGGCATAGGCTTCTCGCATGTCTGCAGGTACGTTTATCACACACCTAAAGAGTGAAACCTCACCCTCTTCCTGAGACTCATCTTCTTCATGACCCCTTGCCAAGATGGGCACTGGCACTTCCGCCTGGTTATCACTCGGGCACGGCCGCTGTAAGTCTTCACCCACCAACTTCTCCTCCTGCAGAAGACCTCTTACTGCTTCTCCGAGCACAATCACATATTCCCTTACGGCCTTATTCCCACTTTGCCACGTTGACAGGTGACCTCTGAGCGCAGAGACTTCCTTCTCCAGCTCATCCACTCTATGTTCGGCAGTTTGTCTCAGGGCCTTTTCTTGTTCGATCTGCTCTTTAAGGGTCTTTAGTTCAGCAGACTTTTGTTTCTCACCAGACAACTTTTTAGCAATGTTCTGCTTTATGGCCGCAACCTCGGCCTCTATGTGGCGCACCTGCTCCAACTGTATGGCGTTGGCGACTTCCGTATCCGACCTCTTCAACATTTCTTGAGGCTCGGCCCGGTCATCCTTAGGCCCCTCTTGACTCTTTGTACCTTCAGAGAGCTCTACACTCTCCAGCTCTTCAGGATCTGGAAGAGTACTCATATCTTGCACTAACGCATCAGTCATAGGTTTTTCTTTATTACCATCCTCAGTACATACATTGTGTTCCGGCGCTTTGTGCCCTTTACGTCTCCGACGACGGGAGGATTTTCCCTCCTGGTGGGGGCCTTCCTTACTGTACTCCTTTTCTAACTTAGAGTCACAGTCACCCTCGAAGTCTGAGTCACCCCCCTCCTGGCACCCGTCAAGAGACTTCAGGTCTGTCAGTTGGGTAGATGCACCCTTTCCGCTTGTGTCACCGTCTGCTAAGTCACCGAGTTGGTCAGACCCGTCCACTGTGGGAGGTGTCACCGTACTAATACCCGCCATCCCAACAGTAGAGCGATCTCCCTCCTCCTGCAAGTCGGAGAACAGTTCAGAGTCCCGACCTATAACTACAGGACACACCAAATTTGGGACTATAGCTACCTCCTGTTCCCTCATGTCCCAGCCTGTCCCCAAAGTTACCCCGGCCACGGGATACTCCTTAGCATTCCCATGAATGCAGGTGACCCCGACCTTTCTACCGGGTATTTGAGACCCCTTAGGTGCAAATCTCACTAAAGTCACCGGACTCCCCGGGTCGATCAGGCCAACCATATCTTCATTATTTATCGGCATGTCTCACCCCCATAGCCTTGCGCCAGGTGGATAGTTCATAAGGCAAATTGGACACACATATATTTTCCCCGGGCAACCGTTCGGCTGCACCTCCAGGTATACCTCGACGTCATCTGATTTCTCCATTTTTGGAATTGCTGCACGCACCACTTTCCGGACATCCTGGCGTCCCTGGGCATCTCCTGCTGTCCGCGGCGCTGTGATGTGCTGCATCAGTAGACTGTTGGTTTCCTGTTGCTGTTGATTAAATATCTGCTGCTGCTCCATAGCCTGCTGCTGTATAGCCTGCTGCTGCTCCATAGCCTGCTGCTGTATAGCCAGCTGCTGCTGCATAGCCTGCTGTTGCTGCTGCGTGTCCAGCTGTTGCTGCTGCGTATCCAGCTGGTGCTGTCGCATGACCTCCACAAGCATTTCCACCGTGCTCTCCATTTCCGGACAGTTCTCCATCGGGTTACAGCCAGCTGCTTGTCACCTTCGTAACCCCACCGAGTTACAGCCAGCCGCTTGTCACCTTCGTAACCCCACCGGGTTACAGCCAGACGTCTTCACCTGGTTATTTGTCATGCAGAAAAAACATCCAAAAAAAAACAGCCTGACCTCACTGCGTGTGCCCGCATTCTCCACCAATTGTAGGGATTCGCTCTGGTAGGCAAGGGTCGGACCGCAGTTATGAGGCAACACACAGGCTTTTAGTCCAAAATCAATTGTTTACTTTCACGTTAAACGCCAGGTAACAAAACATGACAAAAATATCAATGCATTCCAGCTTTGCAAACTACTGCTCCCAGACGCACCCTTGCATGGGACGGGCTTGACTAAGCGGCTGCAAGCCAGCAGGGACCGTCAGGTGCCTTCCCGGGTGATCTGGACTCGCTTCCGGTGCTTACTGACACACTGTAACAGAAAGTCACTTCCAGGCTGACTCCAGCCAAACTCATCAATAGAACCGCATGGTTCTCAGTGTGGGACCGTCACAGGCTCCGCACACCCATGTGTCCTGTCCGGGTGCTATTCAGGATCCCCGTCCAACACCCTGGCCACCAAGTTCCAAGTCTCACCACATGCTTCCAGGAATCCGATCCAACCCCAGGATCTTCCAACACCGACAGACTTTCCAAGAACCTTCCAGGCAGCCCTGTGCAGGACACACTCTCCACTGTCTCAGCCAGACTTCCAGAGACTCCTCAGTCTCCAACTCAATCTCCTCACCATGTGCCAAACACTGTCTTTCATACCTGTAGCCACTCCCCAAGCCAAGGCATGAAGCACATGGTCTGGTCACCCTTTCATGACCTCATCACAGGTCCTTCACAACACATACAATCACCAGTATGTAACATTCATTCTCCCACCACCAGTGGGCGGTGTATGTGTGGTTAGCATGTCCCACCCAGCTCCCAAGCTAACCCTGTAGGTTCACCCTTAACAACAATCAGAACTCTTATGGGACAACTAGTCCCAGAACAACATTACCTACAGCACAGAATAGCTCTGCGACACATACTTTCCATTTGGCACCATACCAGGGACTGGTTTCCCATCCATCTCATGCCTCCATGCATAATTTGAGCAGCTTATACAGTGCCCCCTAGGTGCCACATTAGTCATTATACCACAATGCATATAACCATTTGTGGCAAAGACCTGGGCCGGAAGGGAGTGGTATTGAACCATGGTGAAGTAAGCAGTGGACATGCCGTCACTCTGGGGATGAATGTCTTAAAAGATTTCGGGAACCTCCTCGTCAGTGAGTCCTCTGATGTAATCCTAAAGCAGTGGAGTCCACACACCCCACAGAGGAGAGTGTTCCAACAGTTGATTCGCGTGGCCTAGGCACAAGTGTCCTCCAGTGACGGAGGAACGTTGGGAAAAGTGATCGTTCCCGCCTCGACTAAACTTGTTCTGCCGCCGGGCAGACCATACTAACCCTGCCTGTCCAGGCCCGCATGCCACTTGAAGGGGTGGAGATACAAGTTGACCTTTCCATTTCTGAACAACTACCTTCCAGGGTCCTTGTGGCCTGTTCACTAGCCATAGTCCGGGATGGGATGGTCCCAGTACGCTGTGTCAACCTAGGAAAACAGGACATTGCGATTTCCCCTAGGAATGAAGTAGCTCGGATTATGGGTATGCCCGAAGAAGTGATACCACCTCAGGCTCTACAACTGACGGTAAAGTAGGAAGATCCGTGGACAGTGGCGTGGATTCTTCTCTGGCGCCAGAGCCTCAGCATCTTCAGGAAGGGCGGCAGATATTGGAGCAGATGTGGGCTAAGCTGTCCGACCTTACTTCGCCACAGATCCAACAGGTGAAGGCCCTACTGGGGTGATATCGGGATGTCTTCACCCGTCATGAGGATGACTTTGGCTGCACCACCGCCATTACCCATGAGATACCAACGGGGAGCGCCACACCCCTAAGAGAAGGATACTGACAAATTCCTCCTCAACTGTACCAAGAGGTGAAAAGTATGCTTGGCCAGATGCTGCAGAAGGGTGTTATAAGGGAGAGTCAAAGTTTGTCGGCTGCCCCTTTAGTGCTGGTGTGTAGGGATGGGCAAACCCGAACTGTAAAGTTCAGGACCGTACTGAACACATAGTGTTCGGTCACACGGTCCTGAACACAGGTTTCCATGGGAGATCTTTTTCCTAGCACAGCGTGAAAATCCAGCAATTTTAAAGGGGTCCCAAATATCCCTTTTGAGTGTGCAGAGAAATATTTAATTTTATTGTGGTATGGTTGAGTAGGTTTTTTTTTTGAGTGTCTTACACAATTTCTTGACACTATTTTGCTGACTCCCCAAAAAAAACATACAGGCCACATATTTAACAGCGTGGTATATCTGTGACACGCTTCATACATCCATCTGCTAAAAATTTTGGTCTTTTTAGGACTAAATCAATTTTTTTTTTGCTGTCTGGCACTATACTTATATATAGCACTATTTAGCCAAAAAAAAAGCCACACATTTATCGTAGTGGTATCTCCATGCCAGCTGATATCTGTGCTTGCTCAAAGTTTAGCCAGTTTACGGCGCTTTTCTTTTTTAGTCCTGGGTGTCACTGTACTTGTATACATCAGTAGTTAGCAAAAAGAAAAAAAAACACACATTTTTCGTAGTGGTATCTCTGTGCCAGCTCATATCTGTGCGTGATCAAAGTTTGGTCAGTTTACGGCGGTTTTCTTTTTTTATCCTGGGTGTCACTGTACTTATGTACAGTATTATTTAGCCAAAAAATTAAAAAAAGGACAGGCCACACATTTTTCGGTGTGGTATCTCTGTGCCAGCTGATATCTGTGTGTGCTCAAAGTTTAGCCAGTTTACGGCGGTTTTCTTTTTTTGTCCTGGGTGTCGCTGTAGTTATATACAGCAGTATTTAGCAAAAAAAAATACAGGCCACACATTTTTCGGTGTGGTATCTCTGTGCCAGCTGATATCTGTGTGTGCTCAAAGTTTAGCCAGTTTACGGCGGTTTTCTTTTTTTGTCCTGGGTGTCACTGTAGTTA
This sequence comes from Oophaga sylvatica, assembly GCA_033576555.1. NCBI lineage: Eukaryota > Metazoa > Chordata > Amphibia > Anura > Dendrobatidae > Oophaga > Oophaga sylvatica. Next base: position 321,633,835 of record JARQOD010000002.1, read on the forward strand.
TATACCGCAGTATTTAGCAAAAAAAATACAGGCCACACATTTTTCAGTGTGATATCTCCGTGCCAGCTAGGATCTGTGCGTGCTCAAAGTTTGGCCAGTTTACGGCGCTTTTCTTTTCTTGTCCTGGGTGTCACTGTACCTATATACATCAGTAGTTAGAAAAAAAAGTAAGAAAAACACTCATTTGTTATAGTGGTATCTCGGTGCCAGCTCATATCTGTGCGTGCTCAAAGTTTGGCCAGTTTACAGCGCTTTTCTTTTTTGTCCTGGGTGTCACTATACTTATATACATCAGTAGTTATAAAAAAAAACAAAAAAAACCACACACATTTGTCATAGTTGTATCGCTGTGCCAGCTCATATCTGTGCGTGCTGAAAGTTTGGCCATTTATGGCGGTTTTCCTTTTTTGTCCTGGGTGTCACTGTACTTATATACATCAGCAGTTAGCAAAAAAAATAAAAAATACAGGCCACACATTTGTCGTAGTGGTATCTCCGTGCCAGCTCATATCTGTGCGTGCTGAAAGTTTGGCCAGTTTATGGCGGTTTTCTTTTTTGTCCTGGGTGTCACTGTAGTTATATACATCAGTATTTAGCAAATGAAAATACAGGCCACAAATTTTTCGGTGTGGTATCTCCATGCCAGCTAATATCTGTGCATGCTCAAAGTTTGGACAGTTTACGTCGCTTTTCCTTTTTTGTCCTGGGTGTCACTGTACTTATATACATCAGTAGTTAGCAAAAAAAATTAAAAAAAACACACATTTGTCGTAGTTGTATCTCTGTACCAGCTCATCATATCTGGGCGTGCTCAAAGTTTGGCCAGTTTACGGCAGTTTTCTTCTTTTGTCCTGGGTGTCACTGTACTTATATACAGCAGTATGTAACCAAAAAATTAAAAAAGGACAGGCCACACATTTGTCGTAGTGGTATTTCCGTGCCAGCTGATATCAGTATGTGCTCAAAGTTTGGCCAGTTTACGGCGCTTTTCTTTTTTTGTCCTGGGTGTCACTGTACTTATATACATCAGTAGTTAGCAAAAAAAAGAAAAAAAACCCCACAAATTTGTCGTAGTGGTATCTCTGTGCCAGCTCATATCTGCGTGCTCAAAGTTTGTCCAGTTTCCGGCGCTTTCCTTTTTTTGTCCTGGGTGTCACTGTACTTATATTTATGAGTAGTTAGACAAAAAAACCACACATTTGTCGCAGTGGTATCTCTGTGCCAGCTCATATCTGTGCATGCTCAAAGTTTGGCCAGTTTACGGTGGTTTTCTTTTTTTGTCATGGGTGTCACTGTACTTATATACAGCAGTGTGTAACCAAAAAATTAAAAAAGGACAGGCCACACATTTGTCATAGTGATATCTCCGTGCCAGCTAATATCTGTGCATACTCAAAGTTTGGCCAGTTTGCGGCAGTTTTCTTTTTTGTCCTGGGTGTCACTGTACTTATCTACAGCAGTATTTATCTATAAAATTAAAAAAATGGACAGGCCACATATTTGTCGTAGTGGTATCTCTGTGTCAGCTCATATCTGTGCGTGTTCAAAGTTTGGCTAGTTTAGGCCAGTTTTCCTTTGTTTGTCCTGGGTTTCACAGTACTTATATACAGCACTAGTTAACCCAAAATAAAAAAACAGGCCACACATTTGTCGTTGTGGTATCTTCCTAACAGGCCTCATTTATCATTTTCAAAAATTTGGCCATTTTAGGCTTACATATTGTATTTATTTTGCAGTCTGTTAACGTACTTATTAAATCTGATAAGGTAAAACACATTTTTACCTAAAGTCCAGATAGGTAAAATTTTGTTTTTCCAGCACACGTATCGCATACAAGTTGCCTCCCAAATCACCCTTTTGTAGTGAACGTGTATAATATTCTAGTACACTTAAAATGGGAAAGGCGCGTGGCAAGGGAAGGGGAAGAGGACATGATGGTGATGGCGCAGGCCGATGCCGTGGGCAACCTGAAATTGGCCCACCAAAAACACCCACATCTTCTCGCTGGACCTTAGTGTCCGAAGTCCTAGGGGACCGCGGCAAGACAGCACTATTGAAGCCCGAGCAGTGTGAAAAGGTTGTTGGTTGGATAGCGGATATCACTTTCAGTTACTTATCCACCACCACCAGCACCCTGTCTTCAACACGGTCAAGTCACATTAGCCGTGATTCTGGGCCGCATATTCGTTACCCTGATCCTCCTTCCTCCCACCATGCTGAGTGCCCTGAGACAACTGATCCCACACTCGGACACTCCGAAGAGCTGTTCAGTTTTCCATTTGGAGATCCGTGCCTCTCGCCTGGTTCACTTGAAGCGGGTCAAGATGATATTTGATGTAGCGATGCACAAATCTTTGAGCAGCCAATGTCACAAGAGGTGGACGATGAGGAGACACAATTGTCAGAAAGTCAGGAGGAGGACAAGGGTGGGGGAAGTGGAAGATGAGGTGGTGGATGATGAACTAACAGACCCAACCTGGCAGGAGGACATGCAGAGCAAGGACAGCAGCACATAGAGGGAGGTAGGCGTGGCACCACTTCAGGCAGGAAGACGCAATGTGGTGGCTGCAGACAGAAGGCGTGCAACCATTCCCCGTAACACCAACCTGAGGGAAGTTGCCAGTCCAACTGTTAGGTCTTCCTGAGTCTGGATATTTTATAAAGACTGTGCTGATAACCCCAAACAGGAAATTTGCAACACCTGTCATGCCAGCATCAGCAGGGGTAGCAAAATTACCAGCCTTACCACCACCAGCATGATCAGGCACATGGCAGCAAAGCACCCGACTTTCTGGGCCCAACCCCAGGCTGCAGGAACAGTGTCTGCGGGTGACACCACAGCTTCTTCCAGTGTTGTAAGTGCAAGTCAATCCACTGTCCACGGTGCATGCGACGATGCCTCCTGCCCTGCACCTGCCATTGCCCACAGTCAAATAGCACCATCATCAAGTACATCTACATCCTTGTCCCAGCGCAGCCTTCAGTTGTCCATACCCCAGTCATTGCAAAGTAAGCGGAAATACGCAGCCAATGCCCCACAGGCCACAGTACTCAATTCTCATATTTCTCGTCTGCTTGCAGTCAAAATGATGCCTTTCAGGCTCATGGAGACGGAAGCTTTCCGCAACCTGATGGCCGCAGCCGTATCAAGGTACTCTGTCCCCAGCCGCCACTATTTCTCCGCTGTGCCGTCCCGGCATTACACAAGGACATGTCCCACAACATTACCCGTGCCCTCAACAATGCAATTACTGGGAAAGTACACCTAACCACGGACACGTGGACAAGTGCTTGTGGACAAGGACGGTACATCTCGCTAACGGCACACTGGGTTAACATAGTGGAAGCCGAGACCCAGTCAGACCTTGGAAAGGAACACGTCCTCCCGACGCCAAGGATTGTGGGCCCTACGTAAATCAGGTTGCCCCCACTGTGTACAGCTCCTGCACTTCCTCTTCCTCCTCCTCCAGGCTTTGCTGAAGCTAATTTGCTTAGGTGACAAACCGCGCAATGCTGAAGAGTTGTTGACAACTCTGAAAGAGCAGGCAGATGTGTGGCTGACACCGCTGAATCTCCAGCCAGGCATGGTTATGTGTGACAATGGCAGGAACCTGGTGGCGGCTTTGAGGTGAGGCGAACTGACACATGTACCATGCCTGGCCCATGAACCTCGTTCTTCAACGTTTTCTAAAAAGCTATCTGGAGCTGCCGGATTTGCTGGTTAACGTACGCCGCATGTGTGCACATTTTAAAAAGTCAGCTACAGCTTCAGCCGCCCTTGCCGTGCTTCAGCAGCGATTGCAGATTCCAGCTCACCAACTGATGTGTGATGTCCCCACGCGTTGGAACTCTAACCGGCCTTGTTGATGCTGGTTTCTACACGTTGTTGAAAACCAGCATCAACAAGGCCGTCGTTTGTCAGGATTGACTCTACACATAAGACTTCAGGAGTGGACAAGGATGTCAGACATATGTAGCATCCTCCAAAACTTTGAGGAGTCCACCAAGATGGTGAGCGGCGATGACGCCATAATTAGCATGACCATCCTGCTCATCTGCATTCTGAAAAGCTCTTTGCTCACAATGAAAGAGGAGGCATTGCAGCCGGAGCATGAGGACATGTGTGGAGCCCAGCTCCGCTCGGTTTCACATATCCTAGAAGGGTGCCTGAAGGATTCGTCCACTAGAGGTCTCACTACATACACACACCTTCACCCATCCTCAGTCCACCAGAGGGAGCCCTGATTGGGATATAAAAGGGGGTGAAGGCAGGAAGTCAGTCAGTCTGCAGTCTGCAGAGGAGTTCTGTTCAGTCTAGCTGAGGAGTCTAGCACTTTAATATTACTTTCATCAAAAACAAATGCATTCACTGGGAAATGTCATTGTAACATTTAACAACCCTAGGTGGCCATGTGGTGTGTGACACATAAGCGGGACTCTTAAAGTCACAGAGCCTATTTTTACAGGGGCATCAGGCAGCCAAGAATTACGACGCACCCCAATACCCCTCTCACGAGATGTCCAGGAGGGCTTCCATAAGAAATCTTGCATTGAATGCAAGGCCTGCCCTGCTACCAAGTCATATGCACCCCAATAAGCCTTTGAACCCACATACTGGATGGGCATAGGAAAATACACTTCACATTATTCATTTTGTACTCTCATCTGTTTTCTTATGCATTGACTGCAAGGCCTGTCCTGCTACCAAGTTATATGCACCCCAATAAGTCTTTGAACCCACATACTGGATGGGCACAGGAAAATCCACTTCACATTATTCATTTTGGACTCCCATTCCCTTTTCTTATGCATTGACTGCAAGGACTGTCCTGCTACCAAGTCATATGCACCCCAATAAGCCTTTGAACCCAGGTACTGGATGGGCCCAGGAAAATCCAATTCACATTATTCATTTTGTACTCCCATTCTTTCTTATGCATTGACTGCAAGGCCTGCTATGCTACCAGGTCATATGCACCCCAATAACCCCAATCCCCCTTGGAAGAAGCATGGAGCAGGGCCTCTTAACAAGAAATGTCCCATTAAAAAGGAGCGGGTCGACTAGACATGGAATGGCCATACATTAAGTGTGTTGGCTGGCAAACATTTTCCCCTGTGGGGTATATCAACCTTTTCCATAACAAGTATTTAACACCCAGCAAAAACACCCACCCTTGTTCGGATTTTGACAATGGCTGTAGCAGCACGAAACAAGTTAACCCTGATGATTTAGAGGCGGTGGATGATGAGACGTGGAGGAAGGCCTGATTAAAAACTAGGCCCAATTTAAAGGAGCGGGTCTCCTAGACTTGGAATGCCCATACACTAGCTGGCAAACATTTCCCCCTGGAGGTAGATATCAACATAGTGTGTAAAAAAAATTTTAGGGGCATCATAAACATCTTGCAAAACTGTAACGTGGCTTTCTACACAGTTCTGCTGGGAAAGTGCGGGTTTTTAGTAAAAATATGGCGGACGAATCGTTGTATGAAGTGATTAGGAAAAGGGGCATGGTGATGACAGGAATGGAAAAGTACATGATTAATAACAGCAGTGGCTATGGAGGTATGAGATCCAGGATACAGCCTACAATGGTTCGTCGTTTAGCCACCATCAATTACCAGACTCGGTATCATGCCCGTCAGAAGATCGGTGTAACAGATGCGTGTGTGAGACTCGGCCTAAGAAATGCCCATCCAAATTATGTTGCCAAACACGCACGTGTCTGTATAAAGGGCAAAGTGCAACATGTTCGGGAGATGCTGAATTAGAGAAAACAGATCAGTGTCGGAGGAAAACCAAACAAACTGATGGATGCTTGTGAAAAACTACGTTTAAAGAGGAGTGCACCATCCGTAACTATAAACACACCCGTGGCACAAGCTTCTTCATCTTCACCCATACATATTAGCAATAAGATCCAAATGTCCCAGTCGAAAATTATTTTTCATAATGTAACGAACACTGTTAAAGGAATGCCACTAAGAGTACATAACCACGACCCTTGGAAACACCAGATTTCCTCTTTACAAGATATGGACGATGATGGTATTGATGACGACTTTGAAATTTACCACATCCAGAAAAGAAGATGAAGATCACAGCTGCCAAAAATGTGCAAAAAAGGACGTGATTGTCTGGAAAATAATTTTCTCTAGGGCTAAGTTACCCTCTTACTAAAGTGGTACCGAATGATGCTTACACAGCTCTCATGTCTACTCAGCATCAGATGCTTGAAAGATGATGTGTTCTAATTTGTCCATGTCCACTTTTTGAAAGCGAACAGAAAAGAAGGATGATATAGCAGGAAGACGTGTGATTTTGGTCAGTAAGAAGGTGATGTCACGTACAGATAGGTAGATCTGCGTGTCATCGGCGCAGTGATGATATTGCAAACCGTGCCATTACATCAGCTGTCCCAGGCCGAAGGTGTACATGGAGAAGAGTAGGGGTCCTAGAACAGAGCCTTGGGGGACACCGAAAGACAGGAGGTCAGGAGGTGGTGTAGGAGAGGAAAACAATGAATGTCCCCCTAACAGTCTTGTTGTTTTTTAAAGACTCTGCCAATAACCCCAAAAAGGCCGTTTGCACCACCGGCAATGCCCGCATCAGCAGGGGTAGCAAAACTACCACCCTTACCACCACCAGCATGATCAGGTACATGGCAGCAAAGCACCCGATTTTGTTGGTTGAACACCAGGCTCCATGAACAGAGTCTGCGGGTGATACCACTGCATCTTCCGCTGTTGTGCGTGCAAGCCAATCCCTGTCCATGGTGCATGCAAAGATGCCTCTTGCCCTGCATCTGTAGTTGCACACAAACTTAACTAACACCATTAACAATCACGTCCACGTCCTTGTCCCAACGCAGCGTTCAGTTGTCCATACCCCAGTCTTTGGAACGCAAGCGGAAATACTCAGCCAACGCCACAGTACTAAATTCACACATTTCTCATCTGTTTGCGATGGAAATGTTGCATTTATGGCTTGTGGAAGACGGAAGCTTTCCGCAACCTGATGGCGGTGACTGTAACAAGGTACTCGGTCCCCACCCGCCACTATTTCTCCTGGTCTGACGCAATGACATTACACAAGCAAGCACGTGTCCCACAACATTACCCGGGCCCTCAACAATGCTGTTACAGGGAAAGTGCACCTAACCACGGACACGTGGACAAGTGCTTGTGGGCAGGGAAGGTACATCTCGCTGACGGCACACTGGGTTAGCGTTGAATAAGTCATGAGCCAATCAGACATTGGGAGTCAATGTCACAGATGTATGGAGGAGACAGTTTCTGGAAAGCTTTGTATGTCATAATTAGGCTTTTGAACTGTAGCCTATGGGCAATAAGAAGGCAGTGAAGGCCCTGGCAGAGAGGAGAGGCTAGGGAATAACGGAGGGACAGTTGGATTACTCTGGCAGCAGAGTTTAGGATAGATTTGAGTGGTGCAAGAGTGCTAGAGGGGAGGCCAGAGAGTATAAGGTTGCACTAGTCGAGGCGGGAGATCATGAGGGCGTGCACAAATATTTTTGAAGTTTCTTGGAGTGTACAGATCCAGGAAATGTTTTTGAGTTGTAGTGGGCCGGAGGAGGCAAGGGCTTGGATATGTAGCTTGAAAGGGCAGAGTCGAGGATCACCCCAAGGCCACGAACAAGTGGGACTATTTTTCACGGTGTGCCGTTCTGGCATTACACAGGCACGTGTCCCACAACATTACCCGTGCCCTCCACAATGCGGTTACTTGGAAGCTCAACCTAATCACAACACGTGGACAAGTGCTTGTGGCCATGGACAGTACATCTCACTGAGGGCACACTGGGTTAACATAGTGGAAGCCGGGACCCACTCCGGCCTTGGTATGGTGCACGTCCTCCCAACCCCTAGTATTGCGGGCCCTACGTCAATCTGGGTTGCCCCCACAGTCTACAGATCCTGCACCTCCTCCCCCTCCTTCGCCTCCTCTTCAGCCTCCATCTCCAAAAGTAGCACATCAGTCAAACGCTGGAAGCACTGCAGCACTGCCTCATCAAAGCGGCAAAAGGCTGTGCTGAAGCTAATATGCTTAGGTGACAAAACGCACAATGATGAAGAGTTGTGGACAGCTTTGAAAGAGCAGGCATGTTGTGAATGGGTTTGAGATGAGTTCTGAGCAGAGACTCCCTCTGGTGGTTACAAGCGGTACTGGTCTGTTCAGTGAAGATTGTGAGGACTGGGAATCAGGTGTTACTGACTGGTCTTATATAAGGGAGTCACCTTCCCATCAGGGTTGCCGGTGATCAATTGTTCTGGTCTGAATCCTTCATTCCTGTTTCCCTTGTAGCCTGCTGTGTCGTGTCTGCATCTCCTGCTAACAGATAAGACATTTTCTTCTTTTTGTTTTTGTACTATATTTTTGCATTTTGTCCTGCACTTCTTTGGGGGCCTTCTGGGTCCCCTTCGGGGGCTTTTGCCCTCTCAGTTTAGTTCAGCCACTGATGTTTGTACTTTTGCTTTTTCCAGTTTTTTCAGTGGCTGCTGTTTTGATTTTGTTACACCAGAGAACTAATTTAGGTGGTAGAGGTCGTGTGATCTCAGGTGATTTTGAAATTAGTAGAGTTGGTGCTTTTCAGGGTTTTCTGGGATTGCAGTAAGTACCCTTCCTATCCTTTTCTATTTAGTTAGTTTGGGCCCCAGCGTTTGCTCATACTATTTTCTTTCTGTGTCAGTATTTCTTCTTGTCTAACCGCCATTACTTGTTTGGGGGCTTTCTATTATCTTTGGGGTTCTGCTCCGGGGCAGATAGCTTTCCTATTTCTATCTTTAGGTGTAGTTAGTTTCTCAGGCTGTGACGAGGCGTCTAGGACCAACGTAGGAATGCTCCACGGCTGCCTCTAGTTGTGGTGGTTAGTCAGGGTACTGCAATCTCATAGATTCCAACTGCTCTGGTGTATTGCCTTTTTTACCTGCACTCCTCAGCTACCGAAACATAACAGTATCACCGGCCTAAAAATTGAAAATTGTATGGTACTCACAGAAGGGAAAAAATATTGTGAAAGAAAAAAGGTTGTCAGAGTTGTCAGAGATATTTTTCTATTTGTTGCATTTTTTTTTCCCCTCTGTATCTCTGGGTGCTGGGGAGGATCTTTTCTCTCAATGGAGTTTGCACGGTTGTCTGGCCGTGTGGATCAGCTTGCCACTGAGGTTCAGAGTATTGCTGCATATCTTGCTAGGTTGCCTGTTGTGGAACCTAGGATCCCCATGCCAGATTTGTTTTTGGGGGATCGAGCTAAGTTTCAGAATTTCAAAAATAATTGTAAATTGTTTTTTGCCTTAAAATCTAAGTCCTCAGGGAATGCAGCGCAGCAGGTTCAAATTATCATCTCTCTCCCGCGCGGCAATCCTCAGGATTGGGCTTTTTCCCTGACACCTGGGGATCCTGTTTTGAGTGATGTTGATGCATTTTTTCAGGCTTTGGGGTTATTGTACGATGAGCCTAATGTCACTGATCAAGGTGAAAAAGCCTTGTTGGCATTAAATCAGGGGCCTTATGACGCTGAGTTATACTGTCAGAGATTCCGTAGGTGGGCAGTCCTGACCAAATGGAATGACGACGCTTTGGCAGCCCTTTTCCGGAAGGGTCTGTCAGATAATGTAAAGGATGTTATGGTGGGATTCCCTGTCCCCTCTGGTCTCAATGATTCTATGTCATTAGCGATTCAAATTGACAGACGTTTGCGTGAGCGGAGAAGTATGCGTGGAATGGTGTTGCCTTGTGAACCAGCTTCTGAACCCATGCAGTGTGATAGAGTGGTGTCTGGGGCACAGCGTCATGAGTTTCGAAAGCGCAATGGGTTATGTTTCTACTGTGGTGATGCCTCTCATGCTATTTCAGTCTGCCCTAAGCGGGGAAGACGTTTTGCACACTCAGTTGTCTTGGGTAGTGTTCAGACTAAGTTTTTATTAACTGTCACTCTGATATGCTCTCTGTCCTCATTTTCTGCTCAGGCTTTCGTTGATTCTGGAGCAGCTATTAACCTGATGGATTATGATTTTGCTAAACGTTGTGGGTTTCCCTTGATACCCCTACAGAAGTCTATTCCCCTACTGGGGATCGATTCTACCCCTTTGGCTGAGAATAAACCCCAGTTTTCTACTCAGGTGATAATGAGGGTTGAACCTGATCACCAGGAGTGCTGCAAATTTTTGGTTCTGTATAATCTGCATGACATTATCGTGCTGGGTTTCCCTTGGTTACAGTCTCATAATCCTGTTTTGGATTGGAAATCTGTGTCTGTAACCAGTTGGGGCTGCCAATGTGTTAATACCAACACTCCTGTTTTTTCTGCCTCCCCCCAGGCTCAGGATGTTCCTGACTTTTTGATTGATTTTTCTGATGTGTTTAGCGAAAGTAAATCTGCATCCTTGCCTCCCCATAGGAGCTATGACTGCGCTATTGAATTAGTGCCGGGTAGTAAATTCCCTAAAGGTCGCCTGTTTAACTTGTCTGTACCTGAACATGACGCTATGCGGTCTTATATCAAGGAATCATTGGAGAAGGGTCATATCAGACCATCCTCTTCACCCTTAGGTGCCGGTTTTTTCTTTGTGGCCAAAAAAGATGGTTCATTAAGGCCGTGTATTGATTATCGTCTCTTGAACAATATTACTGTGAAATATCAATACCCGTTACCCTTGATTTCTGACCTGTTTTCCAGGGTGAAAAACGCTACTTGGTTTACTAAGCTTGACCTCAGGGGGGCGTATAACCTTATTCGCATTAAGCACGGGGATGAATGGAAGACGGCATTCAATACCCCTGAAGGGCATTTTGAGTACCTAGTGATGCCCTTTGGGCTCACTAATGCTCCTTCCGTCTTCCAGTCCTTCATGAATGACATTTTCAGGGATTTTGTGGACAAATTTCTGATTGTTTATTTGGATGATATCTTGATTTTTTCTAATGACTGGGACTCTCATGTGAAACATGTTCGAACTGTGTTCCAGATTTTGAGAGAGAATGCTCTGTATGTGAAGGGATCAAAGTGTCTTTTTGGCGTACAGAGGATCTCATTTCTGGGATTCATTTTGTCCCCATCTGTTATTGAAATGGACCCGGTCAAGGTTCAGGCCATCTGTGATTGGGTCCAACCTACTTCATTAAAGGCTCTTCAAAGATTTTTGGGTTTTGCCAATTTTTATCGTAAATTTATTGGTAACTTCTCGGTTATTGTTAAACCATTAACTGATTTGACCAGAAAGGGTTCTGATGTGGTGAATTGGCCTCCTGAGGCAGTCTCTGCGTTTCAGGAACTTAAGCAGAGATTCACTTCTGCTCCTGTTCTACGGCAGCCTGATGTTTCTCTGCCATTTCAGATGGAGGTTGATGCCTCTGAAATTGGGGCAGGTGCCGTTTTGTCCCAAAAAGATCCAGAGACCTCTAAAAGTAACCCTTGTGCCTTTTTCTCTCGAAAATTTTCTCCTACTGAACGTAATTATGACGTGGGTAATCGGGAGTTATTGGCCATGAAGTGGGCTTTTGAAGAGTGGAGACATTGGCTGGAGGGAGCCAAACATCAGGTGGTGGTCCTTACGGACCATAAGAATCTGGTCTATCTGGAATCTGCCAAGCGACTCAATCCTAGACAGGCCAGGTGGGCCTTGTTTTTCACACGTTTTAATTTTGTGGTTTCCTTTCTTCCTGGCACTAAGAATGTTAAGGCGGATGCCCTCTCGAGGAGTTTCCTTGCGGACTCTCCTGAGTTATCTGATCCTTCTGTTATTTTGAAAGAGGGTGTAGTTCTTTCTGCCATCTCGCCCAATTTGAGACTTGCTCTGGAGGGGTGTCAGGAGGATAGGCCCGAGTGCTGCCCTGTTGGAAAATTGTTTGTCCCGGACCAGTGGAAAAAGAGTGTGATGTCTGAGATTCATTGTTCCGCATTGGCTGGGCATCCCGGAATTTTTGGTACCAGAGACTTGGTTAGTCGGTCCTTTTGGTAGCCTACCTTGTCTCGTGATGTCAGGGAATTTGTGCAGTCCTGCGGGACTTGCTCTCGCTCCAAGCCTTGCTCTCGCTCTAGTGGTTTGTTGATGCCATTGCCTGTGCCCAAGAGACCATGGACCCATATCTCTATGGATTTCATTTCCGACCTTCCTGTTTCTCAGAGAATGACCACCATCTGGGTAATTTGTGATAGGTTTTCCAAAATGATACATCTTGTGCCATTACCTAAGTTGCCTTCCTCCTCTGAATTGGTGCCGTTGTTCCTTCAGCACGTGGTTCGTTTACACGGCATTCCTGAGAACATTGTGTCTGACAGAGGAGTCCAGTTTGTTTCCAGATTTTGGAGGACTTTTTGTTCTAAACTGGGTGTTCAATTGTCTTTCTCCTCGGCATTTCATCCTCAGACCAATGGTCAAACTGAGAGAACAAACCAGACATTGGAGACTTATCTTAGATGCTTTGTGTCTGCTGATCAGGATGACTGGGTCTCTTTTTTACCTTTGGCTGAGTTTGCTCTTAATAATAGGGCTAGCTCTGCCACTTTGATGTCTCCGTTTTTCTGTAATTCTGGGTTTCACCCTCGATTTTCTTCAGGACAGACGGAGGCTTCTGTCTGTCCAGGTGATGACTCTGTTGTGGAGCGTATGCAACAGATTTGGGACCAGGTAGTGGAGAGGTTGTCCCTCTCTCAGGAGAAGGCCCAGCGGTTTGCTAACCGGCATAGGACTGATGGTCCTCGGTTTAAAGTGGGGGACTTGGTCTGGTTGTCCTCAAAGAATATTCCTATGAGAGTAGCATCTCCTAAATTTAAGCCTAGGTTCATTGGACCTTATAAGATCATTGAGATTCTTAATCCTGTTTCTTTTCGTTTGCTTCTTCCAGGGACATTTAAGATCCATAACGTGTTCCACAAGTCCGTGTTGAAGAGGTTTGTTGAGCCAGTGGTTCCTGCTACTGTGCCTCCTGACCCTGATTTGGTTGAGGGCAATCTGGAGTATGTGGTTGAGAAAATATTAGATTCTCGTTTTTCTAGACGGAAACTCCAGTATTTGGTTAAGTGGAGAGGTTATGGTCAGGAAGACAATTCTTGGGTGTTTGCTTCGGACATCCATGCTAGGAGACTCATCCGTGCGTATCATAGAACTCATCCTGACCGACCTGGTTGCTCAAATGAGGGTTCGGTGACCCCTCCTCAAGGGGGGGGTACTGTTGTGAATGGGTTTGAGATGAGTTCTGAGCAGAGACTCCCTTTGGTGGTTACAAGCGGTACTGGTCTGTTCAGTGAAGATTGTGAGGACTGGGAATCAGGTGTTACTGACTGGTCTTATATAAGGGAGTCACCTTCCCATCAGGGTTGCCGGTGATCAATTGTTCTGGTCTGAATCCTTCATTCCTGTTTCCCTTGTAGCCTGCTGTGTCGTGTCTGCATCTCCTGCTAACGGATAAGACATTTTCTTCTTTTGTTTTTGTACTATATTTTTGCATTTTGTCCTGCACTTCTTTGGGGGCCTTCTGGGTCCCCTTCGGGGGCTTTTGCCCTCTCAGTTTAGTTCAGCCAATGATGTTTGTACTTTTGCTTTTTCCAGTTTTTTCAGTGGCTGCTGTTTTGATTTTGTTACACCAGAGAACTAATTTAGGTGGTAGAGGTCGTGTGATCTCAGGTGATTTTGAAATTAGTAGAGTTGGTGCTTTTCAGGGTTTTCTGGGATTGCAGTAAGTACCCTTCCTATCCTTTTCTATTTAGTTAGTTTGGGCCCCAGCGTTTGCTCATACTATTTTCTTTCTGTGTCAGTATTTCTTCTTGTCTAACCACCATTACTTGTTTGGGGGCTTTCTATTATCTTTGGGGTTCTGCTCCGGGGCAGATAGCTTTCCTATTTCTATCTTTAGGTGTAGTTAGTTTCTCAGGCTGTGACGAGGCGTCTAGGACCAACGTAGGAACGCTCCACGGCTGCCTCTAGTTGTGGTGGTTAGTCAGGGTACTGCAATCTCATAGATTCCAACTGCTCTGGTGTATTGCCTTTTTTACCTGCACTCCTCAGCTACCGAAACATAACACAGGCAGATCTGTGGCTGACACCGCTGAACCCACAGCCAGGCATGGTTGTGTGTGACAATGGCTGGAACCTGGTGGCTGCTCTGTGGTGAGGCGAGCTCAGACACGTGCCATGCCTGGCAAATGCGCTTAACCTCCTTGGTCAACGTTTTCTGAAAAGTGACCCGGAGCTGCCAGGTCTTATCCGAAAAGTACGAAAAAATAACCGTGTGCACAACCAAGAAGGTGCCAGAGTAGGTTCCCAAACCGTATCTAATAGAAAATGAACTCGGCACTCAACTTGAGTGCCGAGTTCATTTTCTATTATCCGAAAAGTACAACGTTCTGCGTAACCATTTTAGAAAGTCAGCTACAGCTTCATCCACCCTTGCCGTGCTTCAGCAGTGCTTGCAGCTTCTGGCTCACCAACTGGTGTGTGATGTCACAAGGCGTTGGAACTCTACACTACAAATGTTGGAAAGGATTTGTGAGCAGAAGAGGGCATTTGGTGACTAGTCTATCAGCATCAACAAGGTTGTCGGTATTCAGTTGTGACTTCACACATAAGATCTCTGGAGTGGACATGGATGTCAGACATGTTTACCATCCTCCAAAACTTTGAGGAATCCAACAACATGGTGAGCGTAAATGACGCCATCATTAATGTCTCCATCCTCCTCTGTGTTCTAATGTGAATATTTATAGTTATTTATATAGCGCAAACATATTAACATTTTAACATTTTGAAAAACAACAGTCCTAAGTAACAACGATAACAATAATACAATAATTAAACCAAAATAAAACAACCCTGCTCATGACAGCTTACAATCTACACTAAGTAATAACGATAACAATAATTAAACCCAAAAAAAAAACAATCGTGCTCGTGGCAACATCAAATCTACAATGAGGTGGGGGAGATAACAACTACAGGGGTGTATTTACAACAATGTATTTACAGTTATATTACTGAGATTAGTCGAAAGTCGAGGAGGCCTGAGGACAAGTAGGAGGAGGAGAGCATGGTCAGTCGTCCTCTTGGTGAGGACACGGAAGTATTGACTGTTAGCAGTCTTGCACGCATGGCTGAGTTTAAGTTCCGCTCCCTTTCCCGACACCCTCACGTTCTCACAATTTTGGGTGACGGGCAATACTGATTGGTGAAACTTCTAGACCCACGCTATCAGGAGAACTTTCTATCTCTTATTCCAGAGGCAGACAGGTGTACTAGAATGTTGGAGGACCAGAGGGCCCTTCTTGCGGAATTATTAAAAAAATTCCCATATGAAAACACTGGCAGCAGAGGTCACAGTTTTTTGGCCAAGCAAGGAGTACAGGTGAGAGAGACACAACTCCAAACCAGCAGAGGCAGTGGAACACTGGCAAAGTTCGGGGAGTTTTCTCAGACCCTCCCATCGCCCTGACCCTGAGGCGCGGTGGACTCTCACAAGGAGTGAAAACTTTGCGAAAATGCTGAGGGAGTAACTT
This sequence comes from Oophaga sylvatica, assembly GCA_033576555.1. NCBI lineage: Eukaryota > Metazoa > Chordata > Amphibia > Anura > Dendrobatidae > Oophaga > Oophaga sylvatica. Next base: position 321,649,343 of record JARQOD010000002.1, read on the forward strand.
GCTGACTGTACCAATGTCCTCTGTCATTCCTTGGTGCCTTATAATTATTGATTATCCACGCTGAACACGTGGCATGACCTGGCTCTCTGTTCTGCGCACATGCCCTGTACTCACGGTCAAGGAGCGCACGGCGCCTCACTCTCTGGCAGTTACTGGGCACACGGCGCCTTGCTAAATGGTAGTACCGCTTTTAGTGGTGGGAGCCAACAAGAATAGTCTTCTGCAGTGCCAGTGCTCTAAGGACGGAGCACGCTGCTCAGCCTCCTATGCGCTGCTTGTCCATGCCAAAAATCTATGCTGACATGCCCACTTTGTATTAAGCTGGCCTCCTGCCTGTAGGTCACCGGATCTGTCTGTCAGCTGCAGTTTGCCGCAGCGTCGGCATTTTGGATGCGTAGTGCACTGCCTCCCTACATGCTCACAGCTGGGGACTCACTCATGCTTTTGTTTTATTCCCACACCTTCAGCACAGGTTCCCTGTGTAAACGTGCCCCCTCTTTATGGGTAATGGGACCTGTCCATTCCCCTTTTCCTTCCTCCAGGAAACAGGGGACGCAGCCATGACAGTTCTGGACCCGGCGCAGCACAGGTACCTGCAGCCCGGTCATCCTGAATCCGTACATATCTGACCAATCAGTTCTTTAATACAAGCATCATAGAATGCATGTTCTTGCAATTTTCCAGAGAAAATTGTACATTACATCCAGAACAGTGTCAATTTGAAGAACTTTGTGGCTCATATCAATCCACAACATGACACTCATACTTCTAATTTTCGATGGAAAATCATTTCCCCAGTGATAGGTTGTGTATGTTCTGACTTTTGTAACATCATTTGGGTGATAATAATTATTCATACCTATTTGCGTCACAATATATTCATCTTTTTTTTAAGGCTTCCGAATATAATGTTGTAAAAGAGAAAACAAGTTGGTGAAGTGTGTTTAAACTAAAATGTGAAAATAATTGTCATCTTTAATATTTCTCCATTCCGTGTGCGTCTAACCAACCTCATTAATCTTATTGATTTTCTTTGGCAAGAAACCAATAGCTCCATCAACACCACGTGCTTTTCCAATTAATTCATCATGCTTGTAAAGTAGAGGTGAGATTACGGATCTAGATAACATCTCGGGACTGTAGGCAACATGACACTGTGGCACGACCCACTGGGGTTTAGCTAACAATTTCACATACTTAGTGCACTGCAGAACAGAGTTGTCAGAAAAGCAAGATTTTGATTCAATAACATGTTGGATGGATTGTCAATTTGAAACACCCATATAGTATTATTATAATAATTATTATTTAAATATATAGGGCCATTTATTCCATGGTGTTGTACATGAGAAGGGGTTACATACAAAGTAATAGATATAATTTACAGTTAACAAATTTAAAATGAAAGACTGGTACAGAGGGGAGAGGACCTTGTCCTTGCAGACTTACATTCTGTGGGATAATGGGGAAGAGACAGAAGTTCGGGGGTGCGGCACCTCGGTTGGTGGAGAGGCGGCCTCTTGGGTGGTGGTTTACAAATCATATCTACGAGCACCACGCTCTCCAATTGACACCTCTTGAAATGCAGCCAAAATGTCACAATCTCTAGCTTCTGTTAGAGAAAATGCAGGGGCTCCTTTATGACATTATTGTCTGACAAGTTCAATATTAGTTGGTGATGGCTTGTTAGAATCCAGTTCAGGAACACCAGGCTTCAGTAGTCGCGAGTCCTGGCCCCGTGCTCTTCCAGGTGCTCTTCCTCTGGCTTTTTCATTCATGATTTCATCTAGAACATTTCACCTTCGTAATCCAGAGACAGAGTACTGCACCGCCCAAGCATTCACCCTCTGTCCTCAGACTTTCTATCTGCACAGTGACAGACTCTAGGCAGTATATGATGATGGTGGTAGTAGTTGGAGCATTTAAGACAGTCAAGAAGCAGCCATAACAACTTGAAACAGAAGTATTTTTACCGAGATCCCACTGTTCAATATTTGGGTTGTATTTTTACTCAAAAATAGTGAAGAGAACTAGGGTAACAAACAGCAAATACAGTGGAATGTAGGCCTGAATTGCCACAATTTAGGGTCCAAAAATACATCAGACGTCTGACAGCGATAGCAGACTGTTCAATATGTGGCCTGAATTTTTTAATTTTAAAAAGTCTTTAAAATAAACAGACTCAGGAAGACCTAACAGTTGGACTGGCAACTTCCATCATGTTGGTGTTACGGGGAACGGTTGCCCGCCTTCTGTCTGCAACCACCACATGGATTCTGCCTGAAGGGGTGCTACGCCTCCGTCCCCCTGTGTGCTGCTGTCCTCGCTTTACATGTCCTCCTGCCAGGTTAGATATCAAAAAACTGACCGGCACATCCAAACATAGATTCAGTGTGAACAGGTGCTAAACCTAGAGTCACCAACTCATATACATACAAGAAAAAAAGGTAGCACACTGTAGCGCTATAGCTTGCAAACACGAAATATGAAAAATATGAAAAATTAATTGCATCATTACCTTAGAAATATGAAAAATTGAGAAGTCTTAGCGCATAAGATGGCCAAATTATGTGAGCCTGATAGCCACGTCAAGGCTCTTCTCGTATATCAGGTCCTAACTAATGCCTATCCTCGCTTAGAAAAGTCTGTCTGCATGGGAACATATGGATCCTCTCTTCAGACTAAAATCTACATCTCTGTGGAGGGGTGATGAACCTGTTGTAATTAAAAAGCCTGTGACCACCAGGTGGAGTGCTCAGGTAGAAGGTAAATGAATACATATCAAAAAACTGACCGGCACATCCAAACATAGATTCAGTGTGAACAGGTGCTAAACCTAGAGTCACCAACTCATATACATACAAGAAAAAAAGGTAGCACACTGTAGCGCTATAGCTTGCAAACACGAAATATGAAAAATATGAAAAATTAATTGCATCATTACCTTAGAAATATGAAAAATTGAGAAGTCTTAGCGCATAAGATGGCCAAATTATGTGAGCCTGATAGCCACGTCAAGGCTCTTCTCGTATATCAGGTCCTAACTAATGCCTATCCTCGCTTAGAAAAGTCTGTCTGCATGGGAACATATGGATCCTCTCTTCAGACTAAAATCTACATCTCTGTGGAGGGGTGATGAACCTGTTGTAATTAAAAAGCCTGTGACCACCAGGTGGAGTGCTCAGGTAGAAGGTAAATGAATACATATCAAAAAACTGACCGGCACATCCAAACATAGATTCAGTGTGAACAGGTGCTAAACCTAGAGTCACCAACTCATATACATACAAGAAAAAAAGGTAGCACACTGTAGCGCTATAGCTTGCAAACACGAAATATGAAAAATATGAAAAATTAATTGCATCATTACCTTAGAAATATGAAAAATTGAGAAGTCTTAGCGCATAAGATGGCCAAATTATGTGAGCCTGATAGCCACGTCAAGGCTCTTCTCGTATATCAGGTCCTAACTAATGCCTATCCTCGCTTAGAAAAGTCTGTCTGCATGGGAACATATGGATCCTCTCTTCAGACTAAAATCTACATCTCTGTGGAGGGGTGATGAACCTGTTGTAATTAAAAAGCCTGTGACCACCAGGTGGAGTGCTCAGGTAGAAGGTAAATGAATACATATCAAAAAACTGACCGGCACATCCAAACATAGATTCAGTGTGAACAGGTGCTAAACCTAGAGTCACCAACTCATATACATACAAGAAAAAAAGGTAGCACACTGTAGCGCTATAGCTTGCAAACACGAAATATGAAAAATATGAAAAATTAATTGCATCATTACCTTAGAAATATGAAAAATTGAGAAGTCTTAGCGCATAAGATGGCCAAATTATGTGAGCCTGATAGCCACGTCAAGGCTCTTCTCGTATATCAGGTCCTAACTAATGCCTATCCTCGCTTAGAAAAGTCTGTCTGCATGGGAACATATGGATCCTCTCTTCAGACTAAAATCTACATCTCTGTGGAGGGGTGATGAACCTGTTGTAATTAAAAAGCCTGTGACCACCAGGTGGAGTGCTCAGGTAGAAGGTAAAGGAATACATATCAAAAAACTGACCGGCACATCCAAACATAGATTCAGTGTGAACAGGTGCTAAACCTAGAGTCACCAACTCATATACATACAAGAAAAAAAGGTAGCACACTGTAGCGCTATAGCTTGCAAACACGAAATATGAAAAATATGAAAAATTAATTGCATCATTACCTTAGAAATATGAAAAATTGAGAAGTCTTAGCGCATAAGATGGCCAAATTATGTGAGCCTGATAGCCACGTCAAGGCTCTTCTCGTATATCAGGTCCTAACTAATGCCTATCCTCGCTTAGAAAAGTCTGTCTGCATGGGAACATATGGATCCTCTCTTCAGACTAAAATCTACATCTCTGTGGAGGGGTGATGAACCTGTTGTAATTAAAAAGCCTGTGACCACCAGGTGGAGTGCTCAGGTAGAAGGTAAATGAATACATATCAAAAAACTGACCGGCACATCCAAACATAGATTCAGTGTGAACAGGTGCTAAACCTAGAGTCACCAACTCATATACATACAAGAAAAAAAGGTAGCACACTGTAGCGCTATAGCTTGCAAACACGAAATATGAAAAATATGAAAAATTAATTGCATCATTACCTTAGAAATATGAAAAATTGAGAAGTCTTAGCGCATAAGATGGCCAAATTATGTGAGCCTGATAGCCACGTCAAGGCTCTTCTCGTATATCAGGTCCTAACTAATGCTTATCCTCGCTTAGAAAAGTCTGTCTGCATGGGAACATATGGATCCTCTCTTCAGACTAAAATCTACATCTCTGTGGAGGGGTGATGAACCTGTTGTAATTAAAAAGCCTGTGACCACCAGGTGGAGTGCTCAGGTAGAAGGTAAATGAATACATATCAAAAAACTGACCGGCACATCCAAACATAGATTCAGTGTGAACAGGTGCTAAACCTAGAGTCACCAACTCATATACATACAAGAAAAAAAGGTAGCACACTGTAGCGCTATAGCTTGCAAACACGAAATATGAAAAATATGAAAAATTAATTGCATCATTACCTTAGAAATATGAAAAATTGAGAAGTCTTAGCGCATAAGATGGCCAAATTATGTGAGCCTGATAGCCACGTCAAGGCTCTTCTCGTATATCAGGTCCTAACTAATGCCTATCCTCGCTTAGAAAAGTCTGTCTGCATGGGAACATATGGATCCTCTCTTCAGACTAAAATCTACATCTCTGTGGAGGGGTGATGAACCTGTTGTAATTAAAAAGCCTGTGACCACCAGGTGGAGTGCTCAGGTAGAAGGTAAATGAATACATATCAAAAAACTGACCGGCACATCCAAACATAGATTCAGTGTGAACAGGTGCTAAACCTAGAGTCACCAACTCATATACATACAAGAAAAAAAGGTAGCACACTGTAGCGCTATAGCTTGCAAACACGAAATATGAAAAATATGAAAAATTAATTGCATCATTACCTTAGAAATATGAAAAATTGAGAAGTCTTAGCGCATAAGATGGCCAAATTATGTGAGCCTGATAGCCACGTCAAGGCTCTTCTCGTATATCAGGTCCTAACTAATGCCTATCCTCGCTTAGAAAAGTCTGTCTGCATGGGAACATATGGATCCTCTCTTCAGACTAAAATCTACATCTCTGTGGAGGGGTGATGAACCTGTTGTAATTAAAAAGCCTGTGACCACCAGGTGGAGTGCTCAGGTAGAAGGTAAATGAATACATATCAAAAAACTGACCGGCACATCCAAACATAGATTCAGTGTGAACAGGTGCTAAACCTAGAGTCACCAACTCATATACATACAAGAAAAAAAGGTAGCACACTGTAGCGCTATAGCTTGCAAACACGAAATATGAAAAATATGAAAAATTAATTGCATCATTACCTTTAGAAATATGAAAAATTGAGAAGTCTTAGCGCATAAGATGGCCAAATTATGTGAGCCTGATAGCCACGTCAAGGCTCTTCTCGTATATCAGGTCCTAACTAATGCCTATCCTCGCTTAGAAAAGTCTATGTGGCTATCAGGCTCACATAATTTGGCCATCTTATGCGCTAAGACTTCTCAGTTTTTCATATTTCTAAGGTAATGATGCAATTAATTTTTCATATTTTTCATATTTCGTGTTTGCAAGCTATAGCGCTACAGTGTGCTACCTTTTTTTCTCCTGCCAGGTTAGATCAGTTATATCATCCACCACCTCATCTTCCACTTCCACACCCTGGTCCTACTACTGACTTTCGGGCAAATGTGTCTCATCTTCGTCTATTCTTTGGACCGTGGCTACTCAAATATTTGGGCATCACTACATGGAATCGCATCTTGTCCCGCTTTAAGTGGACCGGGTGAGAGGCCCGGATATATAAATAGAAAAGTGAATAGCTCTTCGGAGAGTCCAAGTGTGGGATCAGTTGTCTCAGGGCACTCAGCATGGTGGGAGGAACGAGGATCAGGGTAAGGAATATGCGGGCCAGATTCACGGCTACTCAGACTTGACCGTGTGTAAGACAGGGTGCTGTTGGTGGTGGCCATGTAACTGGAATTATTATCCGCTATGCAACAAACAACCTTTTCACACTGCACTGGCTTCAGCAGTGCTGTCTTGCTGTGGTCCCCAGGGACTTCGAAAACTAAGGTCCAGCGAGAAGATGTGTTTTTTTTGTTGGCCCAGTTTCAGCTTCCCCACGGCCTCTGCCTCGGCATGCATCATGACCATCACAGCCACTTTCCCATCCCTTGCCATGTGCCTTGCCCATTGTAAATGGAATCGAATATTATACACGTTCACTACAAATGGCTGAATTGGGAGCAAACTTGTATGTGAAAAGTGTGCGGGAAAACCACACTTTATAATATGTGGACTGTAGTTACAAATGTTTTTTTGCTTAGCCAATTGTTGCCACAAAGTACCTTGACAGACAGCAAAACCACTAGAATAGGTTGGCCTACGATGCCCAAATTTGTAGCACACGGATGTATGATGCGTGTCACAGATATACCACACTGTAAAATATGTGGGCTGTTTTATTTTAAAAAGCAACATAGTGCTGTATATAACTTGAGTAACAGACAGGAAAGCACAGGACTACCGGCCTAAAATGCACCAATTTGGAGCATACGGATGTATGAGACGTGTCACAGATATACCACACTGTAAAATAACTGGCCTGCTTTTTTTAACAAAGAAACATAGTGCTGTATATAACTAGAGTGACAGACAGCAGGAAAAATTGAATACCAGCCTAAAAGGCACAAACTTAGAGCACGCAGATATATGAGCTGGCACAGAGATACCACACTGACAATTCCGTGGCCTGTATTATTTTGCTTTTTTATTCTAAATAGTACTGTATATAACTAGAGAGACACACAGGCCAAAAAAAGAAAACTGGCATAAACTGGCCAAACTTTGAGCATGCACAGATAAGAACTGGCACAGAGATACCACACCGAAACATGTGTGGCCTGATTTATTTTTTTTGGCTAAATACTAGTGTATAAGTGCAGTGACACCCAGGCCAAAAAAAGAAAACTGGCGTAAACTGGCCAAATTTTGAGCACGCACAGATATGAGCTGGCACGGAGATACCACACCAAAAAATGTGTGGCCTGTAATTTTTTTTATTTTTGGGCTAAATACTGGTGTATATAAGTACAGTGACACCCAGGCCAAAAAAAGAAAACTGGCATAAACTGGCCAAACTTTGAGCACGCACAGATATGAGCTGGCACGGAGATACCACACCGAAATACCATGCTCTTCTGTAAGTATGGCAAACTGTTTAAATATTTTACCTAGCACTAGAGTTGGGCGGATTGATTCAAGCATTTCCAGTCCATCTGCGATGCCTTTCTTCTGATTTGAGTGCATCTCTGCATTCTGAAGCAAACTTTTTAATCAACTGGTTTAAGGTGTACGTTTCTGAGACTTTTCAAGAGCTTAGATCTGAATATTACAAAACCATGGGAGTGGAGAACAGTGAATGTTCATTCCCTTTAGTAACGGGCATTTGTGATCGCCCAGCAGCTGCAGGCGCCAGCACTGCGGCTAACAGCATGTCCGCTATTAAAGAGGAATGAATATTCACTGCTCTTCACACCCATAGTCCCTCCCATCTCTAGGCACCAGCTTTAGTGCATAGAGGTATACAAAGACGTTTAGCACAACCATGTAAGAGGGTGCACAAGCAGGGTCCTAACCCTGTGTCCAAGATATAGAGAAAAATCGGCACATCAAGGGATAATGAATATCCAACATGAAATTTAATGAGAAACAGTACATACAGTAGACGTTTCGGTCAGAAAGACCTTCATCATAGTACTGCTAGTAGTGAACATAAGAGGGAACAAGCAAAAAAACAAAAAAAAACATAAAAATACGTATTACAATCTGGTATGATTGAAAAATGTAAAATAACAGAAAAACAAAGGTATATACAGATGCTACATAGCAAAAATAGGGCATATATAATAAGGTACAAAATATAGAACAGTCAATGCCATAGAACGTCCTGTGCAGATCAGTCCATAGAGCGCATTATACTGAGAACTCATAGAACTCATATGAAGACAGTGTATGTATGTGTACTGTGGATATATTGAGAAATTCTGAATGGCCACTAATCCTATTTAAAGAAAGAAAAGAGCTTATGGCTATAGTAGTGTGTAATAAGAACCCACAGTCTGGTATGGAGCCAGAGTTACAATACATACCGCTATACCATGGAGAGATAGCATACATAGAAAATGTCTGTGGAGCAGAGACACAAGATAAGTCTGAGGATCAGACGCAAATCCATAGTTATGGTGGTAGGATCGTTGGTGGTGAGAGGGGAGTGTGCTGTCTTACCGGTTCCAAAGAGAAGAGACGGCTGGGTAGGTATGGATGCGGTATCCACCGCTTGTCCTGAGTGCTGTACTGATACACCGCCATGGTGGGTTCTTATAGGGCCAAAGATGGCGCCCAAAACCGGATGTGACGAACTGGAAGTGCGTGTCCTCCAGAGACAGGAAGTAATGCGGCGCTTGCGTTCCAGCAGTGCTCGTAGTGCGTTCCATGGTGACAGGAAATAGGTGAAAGGAGGAGGAGCAGTACCAAGTGAAATGAATAGTGCTATAGATGGTAACGTTAGTAATGAGAGCGGTGAACTGTGGAGTCTATGGCCGAAGAGTGGGTCCGTTTTCAGAAAATATATGCTCAATGTGGAAGGTTCTGCAATGAAGGGATCAAAATATTAGTACAAAACATTTCACAATACATGTGATACACATCTGTAGTATGTCAGCATATAGGCGATAAATCCATATCAAATGGTAGCACCGGGCAGTGAACCACATATTAAATGGAAAAATAATGAATGCAAATTCAAATGCAGAAGAACCTCCTACTCCCAATCCCACATCATTTTGTTACCTCAGGTCACACAATTGGCCAATTAAAATTTCAGATCATAGAAAAGGTCAAATCACCGCGCAGAGGAGGCAACAGCATTAGCCTCCTTAAAAAACGGGAGGCCTTTTGGATACATGAGCTGCAAACACTAAAGGGTATGCCACACTAAGCGAGATCGCTAGCGAGATCGCTAACGAGATCACTACTGCGTCACCATTTATGACGCAGTAGCGATCTCGTTAGCGACTTAGCTGTGTGTGACATGTAGCAGCGATGTGGCCCCTGCTGCGATGTCGCTGATCGCTTATGAACGTTCTGAGCCATTTTTTGGTCGTTGGTGTCCCGCTGGTGAGCCTGAATCGCTGAGTGTGACACCCTTTATGAACGACTTCACCAGCGTCGCAGGTGGGACTAGGTTTTCCCAACGACCGCAGAGGTCGTTATACAGATCACTGATGAGTTGTGTTTGGAATCACAGGTCGCTGATGAGTTGTGTTTGGAATCTAACTAGCAATCACATAGCGATTGCACTAGTGATCTCGCAAGGTTAAGTCATCGTCGTGATTGCTAGTGCGATCGCTAAGTGTGGCAGTGCCTTAACCCCTAAAGGGTTAAATAGGGAGTATGACGTACAGTCTTTTCTCTCATAATGTTATTTTCTCTAAAGTGATGTTAATACTTCTTTCATGACATGGTCTCCTTTTTCCTAGGGCGTATTCCCTATTTTTCCATTTAATATGTGGTTCACTGCCCAGTAGAGTTGAGCGAAACAGGTCGGTCAGATTCAAAAGTCGCCGATTTTAGCCAAAGTCGGGTTTTGTTGGCCTAAACCCGACCATAGCGTGAAGTCGGCCGAGCATTCGTCGACCCAAGCGCCCAAGTCAGATTTCCCCGAATGCTTGCAGGTGCCTTTTTTTCACCAATGAGCAAGGACGCACACTGTGGGCAACGAGATGACATGTGCAACGGTGCCACGCGACTTTGAGCGGCACTGGGATTCAAATCCCCCGCCAAAGCCGCGCTGGCACCGCTCATTGGCTGAGCCGGCGGGCGGCTCAGCCAATGAGCGGCGCAGGATTCAAATCCCCCACCATTGGCTGAGCCGTGCCGCCCGGCTTTGGTATGTGTGTGTGTGTGTGTGTATGCAGGCATCGTCCGATGGGACTACAAGTCCCATCCGGCTATGCCTGCTACACTGTCAGTGAGTGACACATTAGCCAATGATGGGACAGTAGTAGTCCCATCATCCGGCTAATGTGTTGAATGTAAAAAAAACATACATTACATACACAACATATAGAATATACAACATATAACACAGAACATACATATAACAGAACATACATATAACATAAAACACATAACATACAGAACATACATATAACACATAACATACACCACATACATCTAACATACAACACATAACATACGGAACATACATATAACACATAAGATACAGTACATACATATAACATACAACACATAACATACAGTACATACATATAACATACAACACATAATATACAGAACATACATATAACATACAACACATAACATACAGAACATACATACATATAACATACAACACATAACATACGGTACATATATATAATATACAACACATAACATACAGAACATGCATATAACATACAACACATAACATACAGTACATACATATAACAGATAACATACAGAACATACACATAATATACAACACATAACATAAAGTACATACTCACCAATCAACTATTCCCCAATGCCATCGTCTCCTGTAATAAAAATAAAATAATAAAGCAACCTATACATCACCTGTCCGCCGTAGTCCAGATAATAACGAGTGTCCCACGACGATCTCCGGTATAGAACACTGATATCGAGTGATGTCAGCGCTCTACACTGCTCCTGTGATACGCTGACAGTGGAGGTAATCCTCCGCTGTGTGTATCGCTCAGACGCCGGGAGAGAATGACGTCACATAAGTTCATTCTTCTCACTGGCAATGCTGGGTGAAAAAATTCCCACTCAGCATTGCCATAAAGTGAGAGAATGAACTCCGGTAACCTCAGTGATGCACTGCAGGAGCTATTGTCTCCTGTCAGTGCATCACTGGAAGGCCCTACAGAGCAGTGGCATCACCTGATGTCACTGTTCTATAGGGGAGACCGTCGTGGGACATTCGCTATTAATTGGACTGCGTCAGACAGGGAGTATACGGTTGTTTTATTTTTTTACTTTTTATTACAGGAGAACGAGGGCGTCGCTTTGATCTGTGCATGTAATAAAGATATGAAAACTGTGTTGTGTTTTATTTCATTAAAATACTTTGTTCTTATGCGTGTGTGTTTTTTTTAACCCTTTATTAATAAGATTAATAATGGAGAGGCATCTTATTGACGCCTCTCCATTATTAACCGGGCTTAATGTCACCTTACAATAGCAAGGTGATATTAACCCCTTATTACCCCATATCCCACCGCTACAGGGGAGTGGGAAGAGAGGGGCTAAGTGGCGGAATTGGCGCATCGTACAAATGTGCCAATTCTGGGGCGGCTGGGTGCTGGTATTTTTAGCCAGGTAAGTGTGCCAATATCCATGGCCCCTTCCTAGGCTATGAATATCAGCCCGCAGCTGTCTACGTAGCCTTTCTGGCTATAAAATACTGGGGGACCCCACGTCATTTTTTTTGGGGTCCCCCTATTTTAATAGCCAGTAAAGGCTAGCTGCGGGCTGATATTTACAGCCTTGGAAGCTCCATGGGTATTAACCCCTTCCCAGGCTAGAAATATTGGCTCGAGCCGTCGGCTTTCCTCCTCTGGCGCAGAAAATTGTGCGGGAGCCCACGCCATTTTTTCCCTTTTTTTTTAAATTAACGCTATTGCGTGAAGATTTTGTGTGTGTGTGAGCGCGTGTGTCTTTAACTATTTATGTACCATTCTATCTATTATCTATGTAATATCTATCTATCTATTATCTGTCTATTTTCTATCTGTGTGTCTATCTATTATCTATCTATCTGTCTATCTAGCTATAATAATAAATAATAATCTTTATTTTTATATAGCGCTAACAGATTCCGCAGCGCTTTACAGTTTTGCACACATTATCGTTGCTGTCCCCGATGGGGCTCACAATCTAGATTCCCTATCAGTATGTTTTTGGAGTGTGGGAGGAAACCGGAGTACCCGGAGGAAACCCACGCAAACACGGGGAGAACATACAAACTCCTTGCAGATGTTGTCCTAGGTGGGACTCGAACCCAGGACACCAGCGCTGCAAGGCTGTAGTGCTATCCACTGAGCCACCGTGCTATTTATTATCTATCTATTATCTATCTATCTATCTTCTATCTATCTATCTATCATCTATTTATCTATTATCTATCTATCTATCTATTATCTATCTATCTTTCTGTGTGTGTGTGTGTAATTGAGCATGGGTTGGACAAATGTAAAAGAGGAGGTTGGACAAGAAATTACATCACAAACTTTTTCTTTTGTTAAATAACATATCTTTATTTAGCTTACAAAAACGCATACAAAACCGCATGAAGAAATGCATCCGAAAAGCATCTGCGTTTTCTGCCAAGAGGTCCTGTTTTTGTGCAGAAAATTCAGCAGTCAAATCTGCAACGTGTGCACATACTCTCAAATCCCCCGCCAAAGCCACGCCCCACCGCTCATTGGCTGAGCCGCCCCTGACTGCGCTTCTTTGGCAGGGGATTCAAATCCCGTGTGGCACCGCTCATTGGCTCAGCCGGCGGGGCGGAGGATTTGAATCTCGAGCCGCTCATTGGCTGAGCTGCCAATGAGCGGTGACGCGTGGCTTTGGCAGGGGATTTGAATCCCGCGCCTCTCAAAGCCACGCGGTACCGCTCATTGGCTGAGCTGCCGCCGGCAGCAGTGCTTCATTACACACACAGATAGACAGATAGATAGATAATAGATAGATAGATAGAAGATAGACAGATAGATAGATAGATAGACAGACAGACAGACAGACAGACAGACAGATAGATAGATAGATAGATAATAGATAGTTAAAGACACACGCGCACACACACAAAATATTCACGCAATAGCGTTAATTAAAAAAAAATGGGAAAAAAATGGCGTGGGCTCCCGCGCAATTTTCTGCGCCAGAGGGGGAAAGCCGACGGCTCTGGCCAATATTTCTAGCCTGGGAAGGGGTTAATACCCAAGGAGCTTCCCAGGCTATGAATATCAGCCCGGAGCTAGCCTTTACTGGCTATTAAAATAGGGGTCCCCAAAAAAAGAAGTGGGGTCCCCCAGTAATTTATAGCCAGAAAGACTACGCAGACAGCTGCGGGCTGATATTTATAGCCTAGGAAGGGGCCATGGATATTGGCACACCCCCTGGCTAAAAATACCAGCACCCAGCCCCCAATTCCGGCACTTAGCCCATCTCTTCCCACTCCCTGTAGCGGTGAGATATGGGGTAATAAAAGGTTAATATCACCTTGCTATTGTAAGGTGACTCTAAGCCCGGTTAATAATGGAGAGGCGTCAATAAGATGCATATCCAATATTAATCTTATATTAATAAAGGGTTAAAAAAACACACATAAGAATGAAGTATTTTAATGAAATAAAACACAACACAGTTTTCATATCTTTATTACACGCACAGATCAAAGCGACGCCCTCGTTCTCCTGTAATGAAAAGTAAAAAAATAAAACAACCGTATACTCCCTGTCCGACGACGGTCTCCCCTTAAGGACAGTGACATCAGGTGATGCCACTGCTCTGTAGTGCCTCCCAGTGATGCACTGACAGGAGACAATGGCTCCTGCAGTGCATCACTGAGGTTACCTGAGTTCATTCTCTCACTTTATGGCAATGCTGCGTGGGAATTTTCTCACCCAGCATTGCCAGTGAGAGAATGAATGGAAGTGACGTCATTCTCTCACGGCGTCTGAGCGATACACACAGCGGAGGATTACCTCCGCTGTCAGTGCATCGCAGGGGCAGTGTAGAGCGCTGACATCATCCGATGTCAGTGTTCAACACCGGAGATCGTCGTGGGACACTCGGTAATAACTGGATTACGACGGACAGGTGATGTATAGGTTGCTTTATTATTTTATTTTTATTACAGGAGACGATGGCATCGGGTATTAGGTGATTGGTTTATACTCTTTTATGTGTTGTATGTTATATGTATGTTCTGTATGTTATATGTTATGTGTATGTACCATATGTTCTCTGTTGTATGTATGTTCTGTATGTTATATGTATGTTCTGTATGTTATGTGTTATATGTATGTTCTGTATGTTATGTGTTATATGTATGTTCTGTATGTTATGTGTTGTATGTTATATGTATGTTCTGTATGTTATATGTATGTTCTGTATGTTGTGTTGTATGTTATATGTATGTTCTGTATGTTATGTGTTGTATGTACTGTATGTTATGTGTTGTATGTTATATGTATGTTATGTATGTTATGTGTTGTATGTATGTTCTGTATGTTATGTTTTGTATGTTATATGTATCTTCTGTATGTCATGTGTTGTATGTTATATGTATGTTCTGTATGTTATGTGTTGTATGTTATATGTATGTTCTGTATGTTATGTGTTGTATGTTAGATGTACGTTCTGTATGTTATGTGTTGTATGTTATATGTATGTTCTGTGTTATATGTTGTATGTTCTGTATGTTGTGTATGAAATGGATGTTTTTTTTACATTCAACACATTAGCCGGATGATGGGACTACTACTGTCCCATCATTGGCTAATGTGTCACTCACTGACAGTGTAGCAGGAATAGCCGGATGGGACTTGCAGTCCCATCGGACGATGCCTGCATACACACACACACAGCCTCGCACACACACACATACCAAAGTCGGGTGGCATGGCTCAGCCAATGGTGGGGGATTTGAATTCCGTGCCGCTCATTGGCTGAGCCGCCGGCTCTGAAAATGGGCACTGTAGGTGTGTTTACTGTCCTTCACTCCCTGCCGACTTTTATTCCCCATTGACTTGCATTGGGGTCGGATTTTCGACTCCATCCCGACCATTTCCGTTAGTCGGCCTACTTCGTTCGACTCGACTTTTGAGAAAGTCGGGTTTCACGAAACCCGACTCGACCCGAAAAAAGGCAAAGTCGCTCATCTCTACTGCCCAGTGCTACCATTTGATATGGATTTATCGCCTATATGCTGACATACTACAGATGTGTATCACATGTATTGTGAAATGTTTTGTACTAATATTTTGATCCCTTCATTGCAGAACCTTCCACATTGAGCATATATTTTCTGAAAACGGACCCACTCCTCGGCCATAGACTCCACAGTTCACCGCTCTCATTACTAACGTTACCATCTATAGCACTATTCATTTCACTTGTTACCGCTCCTTCTCCTTTCACCTATTTCCTGTCACCATGGAACGCACTACGAGCACTGCTGGAACGCAAGCGCCGCATTACTTCCTGTCTCTGGAGGACACGCACTTCCGGTTCACACATCCGGTTTTGTGCGCCATCTATAAGAACCCACCATGGCTTTGTAGCACTACAGCGCTCAGGACTAGCGGTGGATACCGCGTCCATACCTACCCAGCCGTCTCTTCTCGTTGAAACCGGTAAGACAGTACACTCCCCTCTCACCACCAACGATCCTACCACCATAACCATGGATTTGCGTCTGATCCTCAGACTTATCTTGTGTCTCTGCTCCACAGACATTTTCTATGTATGCTATCTCTCCATGGTATAGCGGTATGTATTGTAACTCTGGCTCCATACCAGACTGTGGGTTCTTATTACACACTACTATAGCCATAAGCTCTTTTCTTTCTTTAAATAGGATTAGTGGCCGTTCAGAATTTCTCAATATATCCACAGTACACATTCATGGGTATGTGAACCATTTCATATCACTCCTCACAACACTTGTCCTCTTTGTCTTCATATGAGTTCTCAGTATAATGCGCTCTATGGACTGATCTGCACAGGACGTTCTATGGCATTGACTGTTCTATATTTTGTACCTTATTATATATGCCCTATTTTTGCTATGTAGCATCTGTATATACCTTTGTCTTTCTGTTATTTTACATTTTTCAATCATACCAGATTGTTATACGTATTTTTATGCTTTTTTGTTTTTTTGTTTTTTCCCTCTTATGTTCACTACTAGCAGTACTATGATGAAGGTTATCCCTTAGTGCATTATCCCTTAGTGCAGTGGTCCCCAACCTTTTTTGCACCAGGGACCGGCTTCAAGCAAGTCCATTCTTCCATGGCCCGGCAGGGCGGGGAGCGAGGAGTGGCAGGGATGGGGCTTTGGTCATAAGGGGGCGGGGCTATGGACGGGGTTGTATACCCTTGTATACATGGCTCGCTCCACCCTTATATGCAAGGCTCGCTCACCCTTGTATGCAAGGCTCCGCTCCACTTTATGCAGGGTCGCTCCCCTTGTATGCAAGGCTCCGCTCCCACCCTTGTATGCAAGGCTCCGCTCCCACACTTGTATGCAAGGCTCCACTCCCACCCTTGTATTGAAGGCTCCGCTCCCACCCTTGTATACATGGCTCCGCTCCCACCCTTGTATGCAAGGCTCCGCTCCCACCCTTGTATGCATGGCTCCGCTCACACCCTTGTATGCAAGGTTCCGCTCCCACCCTTTGTATGGAAGGCTCCGCTCCCACCCTTGTATACCTGGCTCCGCTCCCACCCTTGTATGCAAGGCTCCGCTACCACCCTTGTATGCATGGCTCCGCTACCACCCTTGTATGCAAGGCTCCGCTCCCACCCTTGTATGCAAGGCTCCGCTCCCACCCTTGTATGCATGGCTCCGCTCCCACCCTTGTATGCAAGGCTCCGCTCCCACCCTTGTATGCAAGGCTCCGCTTCCACCCTTGTATGCAAGGCTCCTCTCCCACCCTTGTATGCAAGGTTCCGCTCCCCACCCGCTATGGTATGCATGGCTCCGCTTCCACCCTGATATGCATGGCTCCGCTCCCACCCTGGTATGCATGGCTCCGCTCACACCCTTGTATGCAAGGTTCCGCTCCCACCCTTGTATGCAAGGCTCCGCTCCCACCCTTGTATGCAAGGCTCCGCTTCCACCCTTGTATGCAAGGCTCCTCTCCCACCCTTGTATGCAAGGTTCCGCTCCCACCCTTGTATGGAAGGCTCCGCTCCCACCCTTGTATGAAGGCTCCGCTCCACCCTGTATGCATGGCTCCGCTCCCACCCTGGTATGCATGGCTCCGCTCCCACCCTTGTATGCATGGTCCGCTCCACCCTTGTATGCAAGGCTCCGCTCCCACCCTTGTATGAAGGCTCCGCTCCCCCTTGTATCGGCTCCGCTCCCACCCTTGTATGCAAGGCTCCGCTCCACCCTTGTATGCAAGGCTCCGCTCCCACCTTGTATGCAGGCTCCGCTCCCACCCTTGTATGCAAGGCTCCGCTCCCACCCTTGTATGCATGGCTCCGCTCCCACCCTTGTATGCAAGGCTCCGCTCCCACCCTTGTATGCAAGGCTCCGCTTCCACCCTTGTATGCAAGGCTCCGCTCCCACCCTTGTATGCAAGGTTCCGCTCCCACCCTTGTATGAAGGCTCCGCTCCCACCCTGTATGCATGGCTCCGCTCCACCCTTGATATGCATGGCTCCGCTCCCACCCTTGTATGCATGGCTCCGCTCCACCCTTGTATGCAAGGCTTCCGCTCCCACCCTTGTATGCAAGGCTCCGCTCCCACCCTTGTATGCAAGGCTCCGCTCCACCCTTGTATGCAAGGCTCCTCTCCCACCCTTGTATGCAAGGTTCCGCTCCCACCCTTGTATGAAGGCTCCGCTCCCACCCTGGTATGCATGGCTCCGCTTCCACCCTGATATGCAAGGCTCCCTCCCACCCTGGTATGCAATGGCTCCGCTCAACCCTTGTATGGAAGGTCCGCTCCCACCCTTTGTATGCAAGGCTCCGCTCCACCCTGTATGCATGGCTCCGCTCCCACCCTGGTATGCATGGCTCCGCTCCACCCTTGTATGCATGGTCCCTCCCACCCTTGTATGAAGGCTCCGCTCCCATCCTTGTATGCATGGCTCCGCTCCCACCCTTGTATGCAAGGCTCGCTCCCACCCTTGTATGCATGGCTCCACTCCACCCTTGTATGCAAGGCTCCGCTCCCACCTTGTATGCATGGCTCTGCACCCACCCTGGTGTGCATGGCTCCGCTCCCACCCTGGTATGCATGGCTCCGCTCCCACCCTGATATGCATGGCTCCGCTCCCACCCTGGTATGCATGGTTCCGCTCCCACACTGGTATACATGACTCTGCTCCCACCATGGTATACATTGCTCCGCTCCCACCCTGGTATACATGGCTCCGCTCCCACACTGGTATACATGGCTCCGCTCCCACCCTGCTATGCATGGCTACGCTCCCACACTAGTATACATGGCTCCGCTCCCACCCTGGTATACATGGCTCCGCTCCCACACTGGTATGCATGGCTCCGTTCCCCCGTCCTCCCCCATACTTACCCTCCTTGCTCCGTCACTGAACTTCCCTGCGTCCCTGTTGGCCGCGGCAGCTTCCTCCTGTGCGCAGCGGTGAGTAGTACCGCTCATTAAGGTCATGAATATGGACGCCACGCCTATGGGAGTGGTGTCGCATTCATATTCATGACCTCAATGAGCGGTACTACGTCACCGCTCAGCACTGGATGAAGCTGACGCGGCCAACAGGGATCGCAGCGACGGAAGGTGAGTATTGAGTCTTCCTGAAGCCAGTGGCTGTAGCTGTCACTACAGTGCTACAGCCGCCGGCTCCATGTGGGTCCAGCGTTCTGTGCAGTGGCTCCGTGGCCCGGCAACAGAGCTGCAATGGCCCGGTCCTGGGCCGCAGACCGGCGGTTGGGGACCCCTGCCTTAGTGCATAGAGGTGGCAGGGACTACGGGTGTTGGAGCAGTGAATATTCATTTCTCTTTAGCAGCGGGCACAGAGGTTAATCGCAGCAGCCAGCTCTAGCCTTCTGTGACCTGATGCTCCGCCACTGCCACTCACCACCTCTCCATCCACAGCCACAGCAGGTACATCTGAACTATAAGACACACCCCTATTTTCCTCCAAATTTTTGGAAGAAAAAATTGCGTCTTATAGTCCAAAAAATGTGTATGTCTTCATTGTCCTCCATTTTGCACGGTTGCCTTTAGACTTTAATAGCCGAGTCTGATCCAGAAAATCTGATGAGAAGACATGCTCGGAGTCTAATGGACCAGAGACAAGGATGGGTTTTTAAAACTGATGTTTAAATAGTTCAAATGAACTCTATGGTCCATGTGCTGTCTTAGAACAAGCACTAGGATGTGTCACATGGATGTGTGAATGTAGCCTAAGACACATCTAAAATTTGAAAAAATATTTTTATGGAGAAGGCAGGATGAAGACCTGGGCCCTCCTTATCCAAAAATATACTCATTAAAACTATAATGACAAAAAGGAATATTTGTGGAGTTATGAATATCACAGGATCGCTGGACATGTTATAGGTATGGAAATGATGAAAAAATGCAAACGACATTTTCAAAATATCTCAATTTTTTTTCAGTATCAAGCATGAACACCACACTTAGAAATATATGCACTTATCACTTATACGCCTTGGCTGCTATCAATGAGGTTATGATGCCATACTAATTGCACTTTGCCAAGCACATTGTCTCTCTCTGCAATTGCCAACCAAATGATTTCCCATGTGTGCTCAATGAGAGACATTTCTGGTGCCGTTTAGGCCATGCGGGCAACTCACAGTAGCAAAATCAACATGTAACCTAACGATGTCATATTGAAAAATGTATCCTGGGACCTTTTTATGTTCCCTTTTGAAGGCCACTTCATGGCATTTCCCACATGGTCCTAAGACCAATCTTTGGCTATCATTACGTCCATGACAAAAACAGGACTCTTCACTGAAGAGGATAGGCTTCTATTTCAGCCTCTATTGCCATCTTGGTCTGCACCATGATAGTCTTTGATATCGGTCGCATGAGGTCAATGAAATAGCTGTAGTTGAATGTCTGGCTTGTAGAACAATGTTATACAAACGCCTCCAGAATGTTTGTGTAGACATTGTTTAATGCCTTAAGGTTTGTATGTGACCTCTAATTTTGCTTGTAGAACCGAATGAATAATTATGGGTTACTCTTCAAATATGGACCAGATAACAGACGATGTCATGAAGAGGCCATCATGAGGGAACGTTACACTGGTCCTACTCCCGTGAGTATGTTGTGTTTATGGCATAATGTATGGTAGCCAGACCTCTCTAGCCTTGACTCTAGGTAGAGTAAAAACTTTTCTTTATATTGTTAGTTATGGAGTCAATGGTATTGTCACAATTCATTTTTGGATTCGTGGCAGCTCTGGTTCTGCTATAATTTAAATGTAGCTTTTTTCCTTTTCGGGCCAACAAGGGTTAATGTCTGTTTTTCTTGCTGGCAGCTGTTTTGTTGCTAGTCACCTGGTGTGGGTAGTGACCACTTCCACCATCCTTAAAAAGTCACATGACCCATCAGCTGACTGTCGGTGATAGAATTTTCTTTTTTGACCAAGCCTAGAGTAAAGAGCTCTCTGGTCTCAGTGGTGCTTCTGCTATGTTCTTACAGCTCGTGGTTGGAGTGCTTTATCCTCAGCTGTGTGGTGCTTTACAGCAGGGACAGTGTTAAGTACAATTTCCCCTTTTTCTGTCTGTCTCATTGTTGTTGTCCCTCTCCCGGTGTTGTTCACCATCCATAGTAGTGAGGCTAGCATCCTTGCAGGCTAGTGCACTGGCCAGGGAGTAGTGAGGTGAGTGACAATTAGGGACAAGGCACGTGACGGTAGGGGGTGGAAGGACCCGCTTAGGACTTTAGGTGATTTTAGGGACAGGCACAGGTTGGAGCTCAGGAGGTGCCCCATCCCTTGTTCCCTACTGTGAGGACCTTCCTCTCCCCATTCCATCCCATTGTTGTTTTTCTTATGCATCTGCCGGACGTTTACCATGTCGGTTCGTGACATTTATGGCCATTTCTCAAAAGTATCCCGGATGCCATTTTTGAACATAGTAATGACAAGCTGCATGTTGCATGTGCTTCTGTGAGCAGACTTTGAGGTCTAAATGTATTACTATAGCCTGCAGTGGCTACACAGTTGTCACCCATTGAGCACATCTGGAATGACATTGGTCAGCAATTGCAAATGGAGCGGCCAGCCATGGATCTTAAAGATTTGTTCTCTCAAGTTAATTTAGTGTAGCAGAATATTCCTCAGACAACCATCTTAATTTCCTCATTGATAGCATACCAAGGTAAAAGTGTTAAAACACTTCCTACTTGCTGAATACCTAGATTCTGAGCAGAATCAGCCCATGTTCTTCTTGAACATAGTGGATCAGAGATATTGAAGATTCTCCTGTCTTTGTTAAAGCACATCCTACTTGTTGAACATCCAGCTTCTGGTGAGAATCGGACCACATTAGTCCTGAACATATATGCAGAGGTGCCACTTTTCCATGTTTCTCCATACATTACTGCATTGATGTTGGGTTTAATGTTTCAGCCTTTGGCGAAAGAGTGATTGAGCAAACAATTATTTTATAATCTCACCCAATTCATGCTTAAGAAATGCAATTTATGTTGTAGGACATCCAGGAAAGATTCAAATTTACTTACCCAAAGTTTTAAGTTCCTGGAGTACATAGACATCATAGCTTTCCTGCCCTATAATATACTTTTTCAATTGCTACAGATAAACACATAGGTCTAAGTAGAAGGTCAAATGATGAAACCAATTGTTTGCTGCCTATGGGTTCCAGGAAGTTACACAGTTGAGGCATACATTTTTAATACATATGCACAGAGAAGTTCTCTGTCAGGAAAAGATGCAGTATACATCTGGACAGTGGCGTAACCAGTGCAGTCATAGCAGTCGCAGCTGCGATCGGGCTTTGTGAATTTAGGTCCCACCAACGCCAGCAGAAGCTTCAACTGGATGTGCATCCGAGGATGCACATCCAGTTGAAGTGTATTGCGGGGCACAGACACATCGAGTCTTTGCACCACAATACATGCTGCCAGCCAATCAGGCCAGCAGCTGACTGAGGTGTACACATGATGGGGCACATGGTAGTGATGTCACAAGCTTCAGTCGCACGCCGAAGTCAGCTGCAGGCTTCATAAGAGGAAGCGTGCAAAGGATAGGTGAATATGTATTTATTTAAAAATAATCAGTGGCAATACTAGTACATGGATGACCATGGGGTGCATTATACTTTATGAATGACTATGGGGTGTGTTATACTTTATAAATGACTATGGGGTGCATTATATTTTATGGATGACTGCGGGGGTGGATTATACTTTATGGATGACTATGGGCTGTGAATTTTACTATATGATTGACTATGGGATGAATTATACTATATGGAGGACTACGGGGCATACATTATACTTTTTCTAGGAAGCCTTATGACTTCTATGTATGCCCCTGGTGAGTATGGTTTATTTTTGTATACATTAAAAACAGTGACAAAACGGGGGACATACCGTATACTAAGATGTGGAATATATACCAGGATGGGGCCCAGGATAAGTGACGCATAGAAAAATGAGCGATATATATAGTGACAAAGTCACTGTCTCACTGTAAAAAAAATGCTCCAGCATACACTGTGTTCCAAATTATTATGCAAAAATTGTTTAGGAGTGATAACGTAAGAATTTTTTTGTTTGTCAGTTAAAATCATTGATGGTGATGTGTGTCAGGGCTCTTTATATCACTGTAAGCAATTGCAGACACCTGTGCTAATTAGTTTGGCACGTGTGCCCAATGAATGGCAAGACTACTTAAGAAGGCTGTCCCACATTATTAAGCAGCCTACAATTACTGCCAAAATTAAAAAGAAAAAGGATGTGTCGGCTGCTGAGAAGCAACAAATTGTGGAGTGTTTAGGTCAAGGCATGACTACAATTAACATTGCCAAGACACTTCATCGTGATCATCGCACAATCAAGAAGTATGTAGCTGATTCACAGTACACACGTGTCCGTGCTGATAAGGGAAACTTGAGGACTCTTTCCTACAGGCAATTACGTAAGGTTAAAAGAGCAGCGGAAAAAAAGCCTTGTCATAGCAGCGGACAAGTTTTTGAAGCTGCTGGCGCCTCCAACGTCCCCCAAACAACAAGATACAGGGTCATTCAGAGGTTTGCAGCTGTGCGTAAGCCATCCTGTGGACCTCCTCTATCCACTGCACACAAGCAGAAAGGCTCCAGTGGGCCAAACAATACATGAAGACTGACTTCAAAACTGTTTTGTTCACCGATGAGTGCCGTGCAACGCTCGATGGTCCAGATGGATGGAGTGGAGGATGGCTGGTTGATGGACACCCCATGCAAACACGGCTACGGCGCCAACAAGGAGGAGGTGGAGTAATGTTTTGGGCTGGAATCATGGGGAGAGAGATTGTCGGCCCCTATAGGATCCCTGAAGGGGTAAAGATGAACTCCATAGTGTATGTTGAGTTTCTCAAACAGCACTTCCTGCCATGGTTCAAGAAGAAGACCTGTGCATTCCCAGCAAGATCATTTTCATGCATGATAATGCACCGTCTCATGCTACACATAACACATCTGCATCTCTGGCTGCTATGGGCATAAAAGGGGACAAACTTATGGTGTGGCCCCCATGCTCCCCTGATCTCAACCCCATTGAGAACCTCTGGAGCATCATCAAAAGGAGTGTCTATGATGGCGGGAGGAAGTTCACATCTAAGCAACAGCTCTGGGAGGGTATTCTGTCCCCAACTGAAGCAGAAACTATCCAAAACCTGACAAATTCAATGGACGAGAGAGTTCAGAAGCTCCTTTAGAACAAGGGGTCCTATGTGCAAATGTAACATCACCTAGAATAAAGTTTTGAGTTGAAAACTGTTTGATTTCAGTTTGTAATAACCTGCTAATGCTTATAATTTCAAAAATGACCATTTTTTTGTTCTTTATTAAAATGAAAAGGTTGAAAACTCTGCTGTGTATAATAATTTGGAACATGCATTTTGAGTGCAGTTTGAGTGTTTTATTTTTTAAAAAATATACTGTTATCATAGGCAGTTTGTACAAAAACCTTTCAATTGTACTCTAATAGTTATTTGACTGGAAAATTACAATGACTGCAATTCATATAGGTAATTTGGGAAACACAGTGTACATGTAAATGTGAGATTCTTATAGTACATTTTATATAATTTGTAAGAGCTTATGTCAACAGCAAGGTGACTTCTTCAGAAAGGACCCGGACTAATAAACAACTTTTTTGAGGGTAGGTCTCCAAAATAAACTCAAGGCAGCTATGTTCAACTCTAATTTGAAACCATATGTGATCTATTGTTGCATTTGCACCTTACTTGTCTAGTTTTTGTTGCTTTTTGCCTGTTTTTGATTTGTGCCTTTTTCATTTTTAACTAACACCTTTTTTAATTTTTATTTTGTGTTAAACTTTTTATGATTGTTATTTTTTTATTCTCTCTAATGTGGGTGGGATTTGGGGTTTTCAGATGTTTTCAGCTGACTCATCAATAGCATCTTTTTAAACAGTCACAATTTTTTTTTTACCTGGCACGATTTTATATACATCTGAAAATTTTGCACAAATTTTGTGACATTTCTGTGGAACATTCCTTTTTTTTTGTTCTAAAAAACAAAAGTCAAAAATTGATTTTGTGTAACACTGATGAACCATGTGCAACATTTTGAAGAATTTGGCATAAAAACATCATCGAATACCACAAGACAAAAAAGTGGCTTAAAAAAAAGGTGACTCTAGCCCTATATTTTTTGCAGTTTGTAATAAAGACATTATGCCTCAATTGTGTAGCAAAATTGTAGTGTCAACCTAATCACAGAGTTGTGATAGAGTTGTGCAGTACAATGAATGAGGATGAGGTTTTAGAAAATGTCTGCCATTCATAATGTTTTTATGTTGGTATTTTAGCTGTTTATTTGATTTCTAAACACACAGCAACAAGATGTTTTATGGTGGTCAGTAAGAGGATATATTTTCCTAAACAACATGACTATAATTGTGCTATTTGTTTTCACCTTACATTCTTAATGTGACTTTTGAGGATGACTACTAAACATGGACTTCAATTTACCAAAACAAATACAATTTTAAGTGTGATAGTGTTGAAATTTTTTTAATGTTTATTTATGTTGTGAATTTGTGTCTTTTAACCCCTAAACGATCGCCGATACGCCTTTTAACAGCGGCAATTAAGAGTACTAATTCCTTGGTACTGCTTTTTAACGACACTGAGAAATAAGGGTATAGGCCCCCCCAGCATCAGAAAATCTTCGAGGACTCGGCTAACGAGGGTAGCGGACACCCTGGAAAACATGATCAGGGCCAGTTTTTACAGTCCCCTGTCATGTGATCGCTGTTATTCACCGAATAATGGCGATCACAAGAAAACAAAAGTCTGATTTAAAATTAATTTCTCTCTTCTCTGATATAATTAAGCATATCAAAGAAGAGAGAAATGGGGTCCCCCCGAGCCCACCCATATCTTTGCCAACCTTCCATGTCATCTTCCTTGAAAAAAATGGCGGGCGCATGCGCAGCGCACTCGTCGAGATCTGCCGTCCGGTACCTGGCAACAATAGGGAATTTTTCCTATTGGTTCCTTTTGATCAAAATAAAAAAATAGTAAATCAAATCCCCCTTTGTCACCCCCTTAAAAAAAAATTATAAATTTGAAAATTGTAATTTTTTCCATTCTTCACAGATAGGGTTGTGGTTAGGGCTGTGCTAGGGTTAGGGTTGGGGTTCATGTTGTGGATAGGGTTGTGTTAGGGTTAGGTTTGGAGTTAGAATTGTGTTTTTTTCAAAAGTAAAAACAAAAATGATGACTACATGACGGCTAGTGTTTAGTGCAAGTGCTCGCTACTCTAGTTTGCATCGGTTGCTCCAGTATGCACAGATCCCCACTCTTTTGGGGGTGTCTAACAGCTGCAAAACATGCGGGTCAGGGACTTGAACATTTCACTCAAGCACCCGCAATATTTGGTGCATACCTGAACACCCAATGCAAACTGGAGTAGCGAGCACTTGTGCTCATCACTAATGATGACATATTCAATATTACAATCTAATGTTATCAAAATCTGTGTCATACCTTGGGTTCAAAATGCTCACTATATCCCTGGATACAATCTTTGAGGGGTGTGGTTTCCAAAATGTGGTCACTTGTGGGGGGTTTCCACTGTTTATGCACATCAGGGGCTCTCCAAACACGACATGGCGTCCGCTCTACCTTCCAGCCAATTTGGCATTCAAAAAGTCAAATGGTGCTCCTTCCCTTCCGAGCTCTGCCATTCACCCAAACAATATATTGATTTCCCCCACATATGGGGTATTGGCGTACTCAGGAAAAATTGCACAAGTTTTGTAGTCCATTTTCTCATGTTACCCTTGTGAAAATAAAATGGTTTGGGTCTAAAGTAATTTTTTTGTGAAAAAAAGTTAAATGTTTATTTTTTCCTTCCACATTGCTTCAGTTCTTCTGAAGTAAATGAAGGATTAATAAACTTCTTGAATGTGGTTTTGAGCACCATGAGGGATGCAAATTGTAAAATTGTATCACTTCTGGGTTTTTTCTGTCATATTGACCTCTCAAAGTTAATTCAAATATGATCTGGTCCCTAAAAAAATGGTTTTATAAATTTTTCTGGAAAAATAAGAAATTGCTCATCAACTTTTAACCTTATAACTTCCTAACAAAAAAAATCATGTTTCCAAAATTGTGCTGATGTAAAGTGGAATGTGGGAAATGTTATTTATTAACTATTTTGTGTGACACGACTGTCTGATTTAAGGACACAAAAATTAAAAGTTTGAAAATGGCTAAATTTTCAAACTCTTTGCCAAATTTCCATTTTTTTCCATATATAAACACAAATCATAACAAAGAAATGTTACTACTATCATGAAGTACAATATGTCACAAAAAACAATCTCAGAATCAGTGGGATATCTTGAAGCATTCCAGAGTTATTACCACATAAAGTGACAGAAGTCAGAATTGTAAAATTTGGCCTGGTCATTAAGGTCAAAATTGGCTTGGTTACTAAGGGGTTAAATAAGTGTCAAAGTGGTCTAGGAAAAAAAATGTCCACATTAAATTCTCTTAGCAAGTTCAGATACATAAATTTTACATTACTTTCACTATTCTGGCAGAGATTTTCGAGTTTCTGACAAATTTGTTCAAAGCAGTGAAATGTGACAAAATAAAAGAATGTGCTACTATGACATGCTGTCTACTTCATGTAACTGGCCTATGTGGGAGACCACTCAGTCCAGTAATTGGCTTCAGTGACAGCATATCATCGCTGCAATCATGTAGTTACCAGAGAAAAACACCTGAGCAGCTCAGTTGGAGCAGCATGGGGTTTTATCACATTACCCACATGAACAAAATAGTCAGGAACCTTGTAAAAGTATCATAAAATTATCTTGTTCTAACAGCTTTACGCAATATGGAATTGAACTGTTCCCTTTACCGAACTTTCTTTATTTTGGCAGTTCAGATGAAGCCACCAGCTATTATGAATTTGTAGGTGTGAACAGCTGCCAAGATGTTGTTCATTTATATCGTCTGCTGTGGACATGCACCATCCTTAATATTGTGGGCCTGTTCCTTGGCATTGTCACTGCGGCCGTCATCGGAGCATTTAAAGACGTGGTAGGTTTTCCATTTTTTGCCTTCATACAGGTATTTTACATATATAAAAATAAAAATTCCAGTTGCAGACTAATAATTTAAAAAAAAGTTAAAAATAACCTGCAGAAAATCCTTCAGCACATATAGGACTAAACAGGGTTAATCAGCTATGACAGTTTCATTGTGAGCAGCTGGATGTGGTTCACTTTGTAAATTGAGACCTGTTTGTCTCACACATGGCTGGATATATGGAGGTGTGCAGACTGTCATGGGTTTACCTCGACAGAGAGGGTCCAGAAGACCGCGATGTCTGATTTCTCCTACTCCTGCTCTGATTAGAAGCACTCCTCCTTCATATTAAATGGTGCGGGTTTCTGTTAGCAGTGCAGAGGTTAAACTGTTCAGGTTGCATGATTTCAACTGCTCAGTATTGGCCACTCCCCTCTCCTATATATACTCACCTCTGCAAATCTTTATTGCCAGTGTTAGTCTTAAACTGCATTGTGTTGAGTGGAGGTGTCAGTTGTTGGTAGAGGCATTTGGAGTGTTGATCTGAGACTGTTGCTTGGTTTTTCAGTTGTGTGCAAAATCCTCATCCTCTCCTATTTTATTTTCCTTCCTTCTATCCTCTGTGCTCCTCTCTGTTGTCTATGAGTGTATATTTGTATGTTTGATATTTTCATTGATCCCTGCCTGTACATCCTCGCTTGTTAGTCTGATTTGTGTATATACATACAGTATTACTCCCACCCCCCTGGGTAGGGTAAGGGGACAGATATAGGGCTGATTCAGTAGTTCAGCAAGGTACGTGGCCCTGGAGACTTCACCATCAGAAGTAATCCATGGAGCATGGATAGCTAGAATGCCCCTAGCGTTAGGGACCGTAAAGGTGCCCCTGGTCCCAGGTATTCCGACAACAAAGTTGTGACACAGATCTCCTGGTTTCAGTGCCTTTGCTAAAGGATTAAAAAGCTAGACTCCAAGCCAATCAACACTATTGTATGGACTTTTTGCTTTATGTTGTATTTCGAGCCAGACAAGGGCTATATTTAAGATTCCTGCGATGTGGTTTATGAGGACTGCAATAAACCAACCGGACATTTAAATAGAAACAGTTCCCGTGATATCTCTTATCGCTCCCTAGTAAGTAGCATTGTTATAGTGTGTATAAATGATATAAATCCAGGAACTGGATTCTCTTAACAAAGCAAGCGTTTATTTCCACTGGTTGCAACACCAAAAAACAAAATCATAAACACAA
This sequence comes from Oophaga sylvatica, assembly GCA_033576555.1. Lineage (NCBI taxonomy): Eukaryota > Metazoa > Chordata > Amphibia > Anura > Dendrobatidae > Oophaga > Oophaga sylvatica. The sequence continues at coordinate 321,678,772 of JARQOD010000002.1, forward strand.
AATCCATAACCTTGTACAGGCGATAAAAATGCAAAATAGATCCTGGCTACTCGTATACGGCTGAGCTAGTCCAAATTCGGTAAAACACAATGGATATTGTCCATAGGAACCAATGATACTTGCCTGTGCAGTCTCTTCTCAAAGAGAGATTCTGGCTGGTCTCTCTCTCCACCTGCAATACAACCCACACTGGTCAGCTTCCCCAGCTGACTGACTATGATGAACGCATAGCCTGGTTATATGGAAAGCCAGCCATATGCACTTAATCAGAGCCTGTAGAGGTAAGATTTAACCCTAACCTACTTTACTGCAATTTATATATTTAAATATGTACAGTGGGGAAAATAAGCATTTAATACACTGCTGATTTTGTGAGTTTTCCAACCTACAAGGAATGGAGAGGTCTGTAATTTTTATCGTAGGTACTCTTCAACTAAGAGACAGAATCTAAAAAAAATCCAGAAAATCACATTGTATGATTATTACATAATTAATTTTCATTTTATTGCATGAAATAAGTATTTGATACAATAGAAAAACAAAACGTAATATTTGGTACCAAAACCTTTGTTTGCAATTACAGAGGTCAGACGTTTCCTGTAGTTCTTGACCAAGTTTGCGCACACTGCAGAAGGGATTTCGGCCCACTCCTCCATACTGATCTTTTCCAGATCTTTCAGGTTTCGGGGCTTTTGCTGGGCAACATTGAGTTTCAGCTCCCTTCAAAGAGTTTCTATTGGGTTCAGCTCTGGAGACTGGCTAGTCCATACCATGACCTTGAAATGCATTTTACGGACCCACTCATTAGTTGTCCTGGCTGTGCGATTCAGGTCATTTTCATGCAGGAAGATCCAGCCATGACCTATCTTCAATGTGTTTACTGAGGAAAGGAGGTTGTTGGCCAAAATCTTGTGATACATGGCCCCATCCATCATCCCTTAAATACGGTGCAGTCGTCCTGTCCATTTTGCAGAAAAGCGCCCCGAAAGTATGAGTTTTCCCCCACCATATCCAAACACAGCGAGTGGAGTTGATACCAAAAAGTTATATTTCCAGGACATCCTCTACGACAGCACCACCAGAAGGTTGTCCTTTGTATCCTTGATAGGGACAGGAACACAGAAGAGGTTAAATAGCTCCTCCCCACCACCACCCTTCAGTGTTTTTCCTGTCCCTATCATGGACAGACGCAGGAGAGGAGCACAGGACATGTGCAGACCAAAAAGTACCTGTGTACCGACGGGTGTCATAGTCCGGTTGAGCAGGTAGTCTCCTGGGAACAGCCACATGCCTCCCTAGAGGGCTCTGGGGCTGTGGAGGCTCAGTCTGATGGGTATACTCCACAGCGTCGCTGATACCGCAGGAGGTCCCTCGGCATCATGTCGAGCTGTGCGCTCCTGGCATCTGCTTCATACCTCCTCAGGGGGCTCTGGGCAGCGGCAGCTGTTGCGGCGTCCCCATGCTGCTGGCATCTCTGGCCTGGGCTTCCGGTCAGGAGGCATGCCGACTGTGAGTTCCGGGGGGCGTGGCCTCAGGATATCGGGTCTGGGCCGGGTCGGATTACCGGCCGACGTCTTGCTCCTGCACTTCCAGCGCACCGCGTCAGGAGGCACGCGGGTGACAATATCAGGGGGGCGTGACCATAGGTGCCCGAGTCGAGTCCAGTCAGGAAACAGGGCTTCTGGCGCTCAGTATTATCAGGTGCGAGCCGGGTCAGGACCTGGGGAGGACGAAGGAGATATCTTGAAGCCGGGTAAGGCGGACTACTTAAAGACGGACAGCCGACAGCACAATTGACTTAGTAAAGATGGAGAGAGCTAGCCATCCTGACATCCAGTCCTTAGAGCCATCCCGGGACCATGTGAGTAGAGTATAGTGAGGGTCTCTTAGCTGGGCTAGATCCAATAGCTACAGGGCCTTCTTTCTAAATTGTCTTTCAGGACAAGGAGATGCCTAAGCAGTCCACTTCAACAGCCAGAAAGAAGGTTAATAGATGTCCATTATGCACCGCCAGACTTCCAGAGGGATATGAGAAAAAGCTATATGAAGCTTGCATTGCCAAATTGCTTAAGAAGGAGCAGACCTCTTTACTGACCAATGTAAGGCCCATGATCAGAGAGGAAGTTCAGGCTACTGTCTCCGCACCAGTGCTGTCCTAATCTCCCTCTCCTAAGAGACCCAGATGGAACATGGATCCAAGCTCACAGCAAGGAGAAGAATCGTTCTATTCTGATCCGGACTCTGGTGAAGGCGAGGGTTCCTCTGTATTACTCTTGGAGGAATGGCAAAGATATCTATTTTCGTCCGAGAACACGGATATGCTCCTGCAGGCGGTCAGGGGTACCATGAAGGTTGAGGACTCCACGGAACCATTGACAATTCAAGATGAAATGTTTGGCGGTCTGAGACCTCGTAGGAACAGAGTATTTCCAGTGAATAATCACATAACGGCAATGATACTGGAAGAGTGGGAAGACGTGGGGAAAAAGCTTGTGGTCCCAAGGGACTTTAAGTACTGCCTTCCCTTCGTTCCCGAAGAGACCAAGGTTTGGGAAACCATACAGAACATCAACATACCTGTGGCTAGAGTCTCTAAGAAGACAGCCATCCCTTTTGAAGACTCAACTGGCCTTAAAGATCCGATGGACAAAAGATCGGAAGACCTCCTTAAGAAAGTCTGGGAGTCATCTGCAGCCATCATGAAATCCAACATAGCGGCCACCTCGGTAGCCAGATCAATGAGTCTTTGGGTAGATGAGCTAGAGAGCCACATCAATAACAGGAATCCCAGGGAGGAAATCCTGAAATCACTACCGTTGTTGAGAATGGCGACTGATTTATGGTAGATGCATCAGCAGAGTCAGTCGGTTTCGCAGCAAGAAACAATGCACTATCAAACGCAGCAAGGCGGGCTCTGTGGCTAAGATCATGGACGGGGAATACCCAGTCAAAAAACAAGCTTTGCTCAATAACCTTCTGTAAGGTTCTATGTATATATTCCTGAAACTCAGTTTGTTCGTCAGCCATTTTACTTTTGTCTTGCTGCAGCTATCTTGCCCTCAGTCAAAATGGAGTTTCCAGCTTGCATGTTCCCGCCCTGATTCTCTCCTTTGCTTCTTAAGCAGCCACAGCTGAGCAATCAGTGCTTCAGAATCTAGCCTGCAGTGAACCTGTGACTTGACTCCTGTAAGCCTTGGACCTTGTACTCCAGCTATTCCTACTGAGGAACTCTGAAGCAATTGTGGACTCTGAACCCTGCTCTTTGAAAGACCCACGTTTGCATGGACTTACGGTAACAGAGAAGAAGATCCTGAATCTGTATTGGAGAGTGATTGCTGAGCTTGGATTACTCTGGCCTGCTGTGTCTCCTGTTTCTGTGTCTGCAAACTGTGTGACTATTTCTGCCAACTTGTATGAAGTAATACAGGACTTTTCTATATCAAACCGGTGACTCCTGTGTTTTCATCGCACCCAAGCACAAGACGCTATATGAACTGTACTACATACATTACAAGATTCTGAAGCCAAAACGTTAGTGTCTGCTGGGTCTGGAAGGCTGTGTCTGCTGTACTGTGGATATCAGACGTCCGGTTGTACTTTCTGTGATGACAGTGGTTGTGACTTCTCACAACCATTCCAGGTGAGCAATTCCCTTAAGTTTTTTCTTTTTGCAGTGTTACCACAGGTAAACACTATTGTTTTGTTTTTGTTTTTTTCCTTTCTTTTCTCTTTTTTGTCTGCTGTAACTCTGGATATCAGATGTCTGGTTGAAACTTTCTGTGATGATAGTGGTTGTGACTTCTCACAACCATTCCAGGTGAGCAGTTCCCTTAATTTTTTTTTCTCTCTGCAGTGTTGCCACAGGTGAACACTATTGTTTTTTTTTCTCTCCTCTTCTTCCAGTAATCCTGTCTTAAAAGATCTGGAAAATGGAGGCCCGCATAAAGGAACTTTGCGGAGTGACTGATAATATCCTTGCAGATTTGCAGAATATAAAGACCCGTTTTACAAATCTACAGGACCTCAATAATCACAATTTGCAAGTGGTTGGACAGACTACCCAGGATTTGCGAGCCAGGATTGAGGTTCTAGAGGGGCGAGTCCAGGCTCCTGCCGTAGCCCCGAGTGCTGGGATTCCCAAGTTGCCCCCTTTTCGTTTTGGCGGTGAACGTGAGAAATTCAGGGGATTTATTAATCAATGCAATCTTTTTTTTTCTGCACATGCTTCACAATTTCCCACTGAACGATCTAAGGTGCTTACTATAATTATGTTGCTTACCAACAAGGCTTTAATGTGGGCAAACCCTCTGATTGAGACTGAGGATGATTGTTTGAATCACCTTGATGATTTTATTTCAGCCATGGGGCAGGTGTTTGATGACCCCAATCGAGGTGCAACAGCTGAAGCAGCCATGTTAGCTTTGCGCCAAGGTAAGCACTCGGTAGCTGAATATGCCTTGGATTTCAGGAGATGGGCTCTTGATACCACCTGGGACAGTTCCGCCAAAAAATCTATTTTTCGAAAGGGGTTATCTCCACTGATTAAGGATGAACTTGCTCGTGCCGACCCTCCCACTGCGTTAGGTGACTTTATTAACTACTGCATCCGTATTGATACTCGTCTGACTGAACGCAGGCAAGAGAGATGGTTCGAAAGCAATCGTACTAACCTTTTCCTACCTTCCTCTACAAGCTAAGGAATCTTTGAGTAGGATTACACGGGAACCTGAACCTGAACCCATGCAGGTAGACTCTTTACAACGACGGGTTAGTGATGCACGCAAGGAACATCGTTTTAAGGAGAATCTATGTTTCTATTGTGGTAAG
>JARQOD010000002.1:321683698-321740211 GCA_033576555.1 Oophaga sylvatica
CCAGCGCGGCTTTGGCGGGGATTTGAATCCCAGTGCCGCCAAATCCGGCACTTTTGCCAGCATCCGGCCCACAGTGTGCGTCCTTGCTCATGGTGAAAAAAAGGCACCTGCAAGCATTCGGGAAATCTGACTTGGGCGCTCCGGGTCGACGAATGCTCGCCGACTTCACGCTAATGGTCGGGTTTAGGCCAACACAAACCCGACTTTGGCTAAAATCGGCGACTTTTGAATCTGACCGACCTGTTTCGCTCAACTCTACTGGCAGTGAACCACATATTAAAATGGAAAAATAGGGAATACCCCTAGAAAAAGGAGACCATGTCATGAAGAAGTATAACATCACTTAGAGAAAATAACTTATGGAGAAAAGACGTACGTCATACTCCCTATTTAACCCTTAGGGGTTAAGGCACTGCCACACTTAGCATCGCACTAGCATCACGACGATGACTAAACCCTTTGCGAATCACTAGTGCAATCCTATGTGATTGCTAGTTAGATTCCAAACACAACTCATCACGCCCTGTGATTCCAAACACAACTCCATCAGTGATCTGTAAAAAACGACCTCTGCGGTCGTTGGGAAAACCTAGTCCCACCTGCGACGCTGGTGAAGTCGTTCATAAAGGGTGTCACACTCAGCGAATCAGGCTCACCAGCGGGACACCAACGACCAAAAAATGGCTCAGAACGTTCATAAGCGATCAGCGACACACAGCAGGGGCCACATCGCTGCTACATGTCACACACAGCTAAGTCGCTAACGAGATCGCTACTGCGTCATAAATGGTGACGCAGTAGCGATCTCGTTAGCGATCTCGCTAGCGATCTCGCTTAGTGTGGCAATACCCTTTAGTGTTTGCAGCTCATGTATCCAAAAGGCCTCCCGTTTTTAAGGAGGCTAATGCTGTTGCCTCCTCTGCGCGGTGATTTGACCTTTTCTATGATCTAAATTTTAATTGGCCAATTGTGTACCTGAGGTAACAAAATGATGTGGGATTGGGAGTAGGAGGTCTTCTGCATTTGAATTTGCATTCATTATTTTTCCATTTAATATTGGTTCACTGCCCGGTGCACCATTTGATATGGATTTATCGCCTATATGCTGACATACTACAGATGTGTATCACAATGTATTGTGAAATGTTTGTACTAATATTTTGATCCCTTCATTGCAGAACCTTCCACATTGAGAAATATATTTTCTGAAAACGGACCCACTCTTCGGCCATAGACTCCACAGTTCACCGCTCTCATTACTAACGTTACCATCTATAGCACTATTCATTTCACTTGGTACTGCTCCTCCTCCTTTCACCTATTTCCTGTCACCATGGAACGCACTACGAGCACTGCTGAAACGCAAGCGCCGCATTACTTCCTGTCTCTGGAGGACACGCACTTCCAGTTCGTCACATCCGTTTTGGGCGCCATCTTTGGCCCTATAAGAACCCACCATGGCGGTGTATCAGTACAGCACTCAGACAAGCGGTGGAACCGCATCCATACCTACCCAGCCGTCCTTCTCTTTGGAACCGTAAGACAGCACACTCCCCCTCCACCACCAACGAATCCTACCACCATAAACTATGGATTTGCGTCTGATCCTCAGACTTATCTTGTGTCTCTGCTCCACAGCCATTTTCTATGTATGCTATCTCTCCATGGTATAGCGGTATGTATTGTAACTCTGGCTCCATACCAACTGTGGTTCTTATTACACACTACTATAGCCATAAGCTCTTTTCTTTCTTTAAATAGGATTAGTGGCCATTCATAATTTCTCAATATATCCACAGTACCATACATACACTGTCTTCATATGAGTTCTCAGTATAATGCGCTCTATGGACTGATCTGCACAGGACGTTCTATGGCATTGACTGTTCTATATTTTGTACCTTATTATATATGCCCTATTTTGCTATGTAGCATCTGTATATACCTTTGTTTTTCTGTTATTTTACATTTTTCAATCATACCAATTGTAATACGTATTTTTATGTTTTTTTTTTGTTTTTTTGCTTGTTCCCTCTTATGTTCACTACTAAGCATACTATGATGAAGGTCTTTCTGACCGAAACTCTACTGTATGTACTGTTTCTCATTAAATTTCATGTTGGATATCATTATCCCTTGATGTGCCGAGTTTTCTCTAATATCTTGGACACAGGGTTATGGACCCTGCTTGTGCACCCTCTTACATGGTTGTGCTAAACGTCTTTGTATACCTCTATGCACTAAAGCTGGTGCCTAGAGATGGGAGGGACTATGGGTGTGAAAGCAGTGAATATTCATTCCTCTTTAATAGGACATGCTGTTAGCCGCAGTGCTGGCGCCTGCAGCTGCTGGCGATCACAAATGCCCGTTACTAAAGGGAATGAACATTCACTGTTCTCCACTCCCATGGTTTTGTAATATTCAGATCTAAGCTCTTGAAAATCCTCAGAAACTACACCTTAAACCAGTTGATTAAAAAGTTTTGCTTCAGAATGCAAGATGCACTCAAATCAGAAGAAAGGCATCGCAGATGGACTGGAAATGCTTGAATCAATCTGCCCAACATCTAGTGCTAGGTAAAATATTTAAACAGTTTGCCATAACTTACAGAAGAGCATGGTATTTCGGTGTGGTATCTCCGTGCCAGCTCATATCTGTGCGTGCTCAAAGTTTGGCCAGTTTATGCAGTTTTCTTTTTTTTGGGCCCGGGTGTCACTGTACTTATATACACCAGTATTTAGCCCAAAAATAAAAAAAATACAGGTCACACATTTTTTGGTGTGGTATCTCCCCTGCCAGCTCATATCTGTGCGTGCTCAAAATTTGGCCATTTTACCGCCAGTTTTCTTTTTTTGGCCTGGGTGTCACTGCACTTATAACACTAGTATTTAGCCAAAAAAAATAAACGGGCCCCACATGTTTCGGTTGGTTCTCTGGCCAGTTCTTATCTGTGCGTGCTCAAAGTTTGGCCATTTTATGCCAGTTTTCTTTTTTTGGCCTGGTGGTCACTCTAGTTATATACAGCACTATTTAGAATAAAAAAGCAAAATAAACAGGCCACGGAATTGTCAGTGTGGTATACTCTGTGCCAGCTCATATATCTGCGTCTCTAAGTTTGTGCCTTTTAGGCCGTATTCAATTTTTCCTGCTGTCTGTCACTCTAGTTATATACAGCACTATGTTTTCTTTGTTAAAAAAAGCAGGCCAGTTATTTTACAGTGTGGTATATCTGTGACACATCTCATACATCCTATGCTCCAAATTAGTGCATTTAGGCCGGTAGTCTTGTGCTTTCCTGTCTGTTACTCAATTATATACAGCACTATGTTGCTTTTTAAAATAAAAACAGCCCACCATATTTTACAGTGTGATATATCTGTGACACGCATCTACATCCGTGTGCTACAAAATTTGGCATTGAAGGCCAACTATTCTAGTGGTTTTGCTGTCTGTCAAGGACTTGTGGCAACAATTGGTAAGCAAAAAAACATTTGTAACTACAGTCCCACATATTATAAAGTGTGGTTTTCCCGCACACTTTTCACATACAGTTTGCTCCCAATTCAGCCATTTGTATGAACGTGTATAATATTCGATTCCATTTACAATGGGCAAGGCACATGGCAAGGGATGGAAAGTGGCTGTGATGGTCATGATGCATGCCGAGGCAGAGGCCGTGCGGAAGCTGAAATTGGGCCAACAAAAAAACACATCTTCTTCGCTGGACCTTAGTTTCGAAGTCCCTGGGACCACAGCAAGACAGCACTGCTGAAGCCAGAGCAGTGTGAAAAGGTTTTGTTGCATAGCGGATAATAATTCCAGTTACTGGCCACCACCAACAGCACCCTGTCTACACACGGTCCAAGTCTGAGTAGCCGTGAATCTGGCCCGCATATTCCTTACCCTGATCCTCGTTCCTCCCACCATGCTGAGTGCCCTGAACAACTGATCCCACACTTGGACCTCTGAAGAGCTATTCACTTTTCTATTTATATACCGGCCTCTCACCCGTCCACTTAAAGCGGGACAAGATGTGATTCCATGTAGTGATGCCCAAATATTTTGAGTAGCCAACGGTCCAAAGAATGGACGAAAGATGAGACACACTTGCCCGAAAGTCAGTAGTAGGACCAGGTGTGGAAGTGGAAGATGAGGTGGTGATGATATAACTGATCTAACCTGGCAGGAGACATGTAAACGAGGACAGCAGCACACAGGGACGGAGGCGTAGCACCCCTTCAGGCAGAATCCATGTGGTGGTTGCAGACAGAAGCGGGCAACCGTTCCCCGTAACACCAACATGATGGAATTGCCAGTCCAACTGTTAGGTCTTCCTGAGTCGTTTATTTAAAGACTTTTAAAATTAAAAAATTCAGACCACATATTGAACAGTCTGCTATCGCTGCAGACGTCTGATGTATTTTTGGACCCTAATTGTGGCAATTCAGCCTACATTCCACTGTATTTGCTGTTTTGTTACCCTAGTTCTCTTCACTATTTTTGAGTAAAAATACAACCCAAATATTAACAGTGGGATCTCGTAAAAATACTTCTGTTTCAAGTTGTTATGGCTCTTCTTGACTGTCTTAATGCTCCAACTACTACCACCATCATCATAACTGCCTAAGTCTGTCACTGCGCAGATAGAAGTCTGAGGACAGAGGTGAATGCTGGGCGTGGCAGTACTCGTCTCTGGATTACGAAGGTGAAATGTTCTAGATGAAATCATGATGAAAAAGCCAGAGGAAAAGCACCGGAAGAGCACGGGCCAGGACTCGCGACTACTGAAGCCTGGTGTTCCTGAACTGATTCTAACAAGCCATCACCAACTAATATTGAACTTGTCAGACAATGATGTCATAAAGGAGCCCCGCATTTTCTCTAACAGAAGCTAGAGATTGTGACATTTTGGCTGCATTTCAAGAGGGTCAATTGAGAGCGTGGTGCTCGAGATATGATTTGTAAACCACCACCCAAGAGGCCGCCTCTCCACCAACCGAGGCCGCACCCCCGAACTTCTGTCTCTTCCCATTATCCCACAGAATGTAAGTCTGCAAGGACAAGGTCCTCTCCCCTCTGTACCAGTCTTTCTTTTAAATTTGTTAACTGTAAATTATATCTATTACTTTGTATGTAACCCCTCTCATGTACAACACCATGGAATAAAAGGCCCTATATATTTAAATAATAATTATTATAATAATACTATATGGGTGTTTCAAATTGACAATCCATCCAACATGTTATTGAATCAAAATCTTGCTTTTTCTGACAACTCTGTTCTGCAGTGCACAAGTAGTGAAATTGTTAGCTAAACCCCAGTGGGTCGTGCCACATGTCATGTTGCCTACAGTCCCGAGATGTTATCTAGATCCGTAATCTCACCTCTACTTACAACAAGCATGTGAATTAATTGGAAAAGCACGTGGTGTTGATGGAGCTATGGTTTCTTGCCAAAGAAAATCAATAAGATAATGAGGTTGGTTATACCACACGGAATGGAGAAATATAAAGATGACAATTATTTCACATTTTAGTTTAAACACACTTCACCAACTTGTTTCTCTTTTACAACATTATATTCGGAAGCCTTAAAAAAAAGATGAATATATTGTGACCAAATAGGTAAGAATAATTATTATCACCCAAATGATGTTACAAAAGTCAAACAACACAACCTATCACTGGGGAAATATGATTTCCATCGAAAATTAGAAGTATGAGTGTCATGTTGTGGATTGATATGAGCCACAAAGTTCTTCAAATTGACACTGTTCTGGATGTAATGTACAATTTCTCTGGAAAATTGCAAGAACATGCATTCTAATGCTTGTATTAAAGAACTGATTGGTCAATATGTAACGGATTCAGATGACCGGCTGCAGGTACCTGTGCTGCGCCGGGTCCAGACTGTCATGGCTGCGTCCCCTGTTCCTGGAGGAAGGAAAAGGGGAATGGACAGGTCCCATTACCCATAAAGAGGGGCACGTTTACACAGGGAACCTGTGCTGAAGGTGTGGAATAAAACAAAAAGCATGAGTGAGTCCCCAGCGTGAGCATGTAGGGAGGCAGTGCACTACGCATCCAAAATGCCGACGCGCGGCAAACTGCAGCTGACAGACAGATCCGGTGGCCTACAGGCAGAGGCCAGCTTAATACAAAGTGGGCAAGTCAGCATAGATTTTTTGGCATGGACAAGCACGCATAGAGGCTGAGCAAGTGCCCGTCCTTAAAGCACTGGCACTGCAGAAGACTATTCTTGTTGGCTCCCACCACAAAAGCGGTACTACCATTTAGCAAGGCGCCGTGTGCCCAGTAACTGCCAGAGAGTGAGGCGCCGTGCCTCCTTGACCGTGAGTGTTCGCGTGGATAATCAAAAATTATAAAGCACCAAGGAATACAGAGGACATTGGTACAGTCAGCAAGTTACTCCCTCACATTTTCGCAAAGTTTTCACTCCTTGTGAGAGTCCACCGCGCCTCAGGGTCAGGGCGATGGGAGGGCTGAGAAAACTCTCCCCGAACTTTGCCAGTGTTCCACTGCCTCTGCTGGTTTGGAGTTGTGTCTCTCTCACCTGTACTCCTTGCTTGGCCAACAAACTGTGACCTCTGCTGCCAGTGTTTTCATATGGAATTTTTTAATAATTCCGCAAGAAGGGCCCTCTGGTCCTCCAACATTCTAGTACACCTGTCTGCCTCTGGAATAAGAGATAGAAAGTTCTCCTGATAGCGTGGGTCTAGAAGTTTCACCAATCAGTATTGCCCGTCACCCAAAATTGTAGAACGTGAGGGTGTCGGGAAAGGAGCGGAACTTAAACTCGCCATGCGTGCAAGACTGCTAACAGTCAATACTTCCGTGTCCTCACCAAAGGACGACTGACCATGCTCTCCTCCTCCTACTTGTCCTCAGGCCTCCTCGACTTTTCGACTAATCTCAGTAATATAACTGTAAATACATTGTTGTAAATACACCCCTGTAGTTGTTATCTCCCCCTCCTCATTGTAGATTTGATGTTGCCACGAGCACGATTGTTTTTTTTTGGGGTTTAATTATTGTTATCGTTATTACTTAGTGTAGATTGTAAGCTGTCATGAGCAGGGTTGTTTTATTTTGGTTTAATTATTGTATTATTGTTATCGTTGTTATTAGGACTGTTGTTTTTCAAAATGTTAAAATGTTAATATGTTTGCGCTATATAAATAACTATAAATATTCACATTAGAACACAGAGGAGGATGGAGACATTAATGATGGCGTCATTTACGCTCACCATGTTGTTGGATTCCTCAAAGTTTTGGAGGATGGTAAACATGTCTGACATCCATGTCCACTCCAGAGATCTTATGTGTGAAGTCACAACTGAATACCGACAACCTTGTTGATGCTGATAGACTAGTCACCAAATGCCCTCTTCTGCTCACAAATCCTTTCCAACATTTGTAGTGTAGAGTTCCAACGCCTTGGGACATCACACACCATTGGTGAGCCAGAAGCTGCAAGCACTGCTGAAGCACGGCAAGGGTGGATGAAGCTGTAGCTGACTTTCTAAAATGGGTACGCAGAACGTTGTACTTTTCGGATAAGACCTGGCAGCTCCGGGGCACGTTTCAGAAAACGTTGACCAAGGAGGTTAAGCGCATTTGCCAGGCATGGCACGTGTCTGAGCTCGCCTCACCACAGAGCAGCCACCAGGTTCCAGCCATTGTCACACACAACCATGCCTGGCTGTGGGTTCAGCAGTGTCAACCACAGATCTGCCTGCTCTTTCAAAGCTGTCCACAACTCTTCATCATTGTGCGTTTTGTCACCTAAGCATATTAGCTTCAGCACAGCCTTTTGCCGCTTTGATGAGGCAGTGCTGCAGTGCTTCCAGCGTTTGACTGATGTGCTACTTTTGGAGATGGAGGCTGAAGAGGAGGCGAAGGAGGGGAGGAGGTGCAGGATCTGTAGACTGTGGGGGCAACCCAGATTGACGTAGGGCCCGCAATACTAGGGGTTGGGAGGACGTGCACCATACCAAGGCCGGAGTGGGTCCCGGCTTCCACTATGTTAACCCAGTGTGCCCTCAGTGAGATGTACTGTCCATGGCCACAAGCACTTGTCCACGTGTTGTGGTTAGGTTGAGCTTCCAAGTAACCGCATTGTGGAGGGCACGGGTAATGTTGTGGGACACGTGCCTGTGTAATGCCAGAACGGCACACCGTGAAAAATAGTCCCACTTGTTCGTGGCCTTGGGGTGATCCTCGACTCTGCCCTTTCAAGCTACATATCCAAGCCCTTGCCTCCTCCGGCCCACTACAACTCAAAAACATTTCCTGGATCTGTACACTCCAAGAAACTTCAAAAATATTTGTGCACGCCCTCATGATCTCCCGCCTCGACTAGTGCAACCTTATACTCTCTGGCCTCCCCTCTAGCACTCTTGCACCACTCAAATCTATCCTAAACTCTGCTGCCAGAGTAATCCAACTGTCCCTCCGTTATTCCCCAGCCTCTCCTCTCTGCCAGGGCCTTCACTGCCTTCTTATTGCCCATAGGCTACAGTTCAAAAGCCTAATTATGACATACAAAGCTTTCCAGAAACTGTCTCCTCCATACATCTGTGACATTGACTCCCAATGTCTGATTGGCTCATGACTTATTCAACGCTAACCCAGTGTGCTGTCAGCGAGATGTACCTTCCCTGCCCACAAGCACTTGTCCACGTGTCCGTGGTTAGGTGCACTTTCCCTGTAACAGCATTGTTGAGGGCCCGGTAATGTTGTGGGACACGTGCTTGCTTGTGTAATGTCATTGCTTCAGACCAGGAGAAATAGTGGCGGGTGGGGACCGAGTACCTTGTTACAGTCACCGCCATCAGGTTGCGGAAAGCTTCCGTCTTCCACAAGCCATAAATGCAACATTTCCATCGCAAACAGATGAAAATGTGTGAATTTAGTACTGTGGCGTTGGCTGAGTATTTCCGCTTGCGTTCCAAAGACTGGGGTATGGACAACTGAACGCTGCGTTGGGACAAGGACGTGGACGTGATTGTTAATGGTGTTAGTTAAGTTTGTGTGCAACTACAGATGCAGGGCAAGAGGCATCTTTGCATGCACCATGGACAGGGGATTGGCTTGCACGCACAACAGTGGAAGATGCAGTGGTATCACCCGCAGACTCTGTTCATGGAGCCTGGTGTTCAACCAACAAAATCGGGTGCTTTGCTGCCATGTACCTGATCATGCTGGTGGTGGTAAGGGTGGTAGTTTTGCTACCCCTGCTGATGCGGGCATTGCCGGTGGTGCAAACGGCCTTTTTGGGGTTATTGGCAGAGTCTTTAAAAAACAACAAGACTGTTAGGGGGACATTCATTGTTTTCCTCTCCTACACCACCTCCTGACCTCCTGTCTTTCGGTGTCCCCCAAGGCTCTGTTCTAGGACCCCTACTCTTCTCCATGTACACCTTCGGCCTGGGACAGCTGATGTAATGGCACGGTTTGCAATATCATCACTGCGCTGATGACACGCAGATCTACCTATCTGTACGTGACATCACCTTCTTACTGACCAAAATCACACGTCTTCCTGCTATATCATCCTTCTTTTCTGTTCGCTTTCAAAAAGTGGACATGGACAAATTAGAACACATCATCTTTCAAGCATCTCACGCTGAGTAGACATGAGAGCTGTGTAAGCATCATTCGGTACCACTTTAGTAAGAGGGTAACTTAGCCCTAGAGAAAATTATTTTCCAGACATTCACGTCCTTTTTTGCACATTTTTGGCAGCTGTGATCTTCATCTTCTTTTCTGGATGTGGTAAATTTCAAAGTCGTCATCAATACCATCATCGTCCATATCTTGTAAAGAGGAAATCTGGTGTTTCCAAGGGTCGTGGTTATGTACTCTTAGTGGCATTCCTTTAACAGTGTTCGTTACATTATGAAAAATAATTTTCGACTGGGACATTTGGATCTTATTGCTAATATGTATGGGTGAAGATGAAGAAGCTTGTGCCACGGGTGTGTTTATAGTTACGGATGGTGCACTCCTCTTTAAACGTAGTTTTTCACAAGCATCCATCAGTTTGTTTGGTTTTCCTCCGACACTCATCTGTTTTCTCTAATTCAGCATTTCCCGAACATGTTGCACTTTGCCCTTTATACAGACACGTGCGTGTTTGGCAACATAATTTGGATGGGCATTTCTTAGGCCGAGTCTCACACACGCATCTGTTACACCGATCTTCTGACGGGCATGATACCGAGTCTGGTAATTGATGGTGGCTAAACGACGAACCATTGTAGGCTGTATCCTGGATCTCATACCTCCCATAGCCACTGCTGTTATTAATCATGTACTTTTCCATTCCTGTCATCACCATGCCCCTTTTCCTAATCACTTCATACAACGATTCGTCCACCATATTTTTACTAAAAACCCACACTTTCCCAGCAGCAACTGTGTAGAAAGCCACGTTACAGTTTTGCAAGATGTTTATGATGCCCCTAAAAATTTTTTTACACACTATGTTGATATCTACCTCCAGGGGGAAATGTTTGCCAGCTAGTGTATGGGCATTCCAAGTCTAGGAGACCCGCTCCTTTAAATTGGGCCTAGTTTTTAATCAGGCCTTCCTCCACGTCTCATCATCCACCGCCTCTAAATCATCAGGGTTAACTTCTTTCGTGCTGCTACAGCCATTGTCAAAATCCGAACAAGGGTGGGTGTTTTTGCTGGGTGTTAAATACTTGTTATGGAAAAGGTTGATATACCCCACAGGGGAAAATGTTTGCCAGCCAACACACTTAGTGTATGGCCATTCCATGTCTAGTCGACCCGCTCCTTTTTAATGGGACATTTCTTGTTAAGAGGCCCTCCTCCATGCTTCTTCCAAGGGGGCATTGGGGTTATTGGGGTGCATATGACCTGGTAAGCATGGCAGGCCTTGCAGTCAATGCATAAGAAAGAATGGGAGTACAAAATGAATAATGTGAATTGGATTTTCCTGGGCCCATCCAGTACCTGGGTTCAAAGGCTTATTGGGGTGCATATGACTTGGTAGCAGGACAGTCCTTGCAGTCAATGCATAAGAAAAGGGAATGGGAGTCCAAAATGAATAATGTGAAGTGGATTTTCCTGTGCCCATCCAGTATGTGGGTTCAAAGACTTATTGGGGTGCATATAACTTGGTAGCAGGACAGGCCTTGCAGTCAATGCATAAGAAAACAGATGAGAGTACAAAATGAATAATGTGAAGTGTATTTTCCTATGCCCATCCAGTATGTGGGTTCAAAGGCTTATTGGGGTGCATATGACTTGGTAGCAGGGCAGGCCTTGCATTCAATGCAAGATTTTTTTATGGAAGCCCTCCTGGACATCTCGTGAGAGGGGTATTGGGGTGCGTCCTAATTCTTGGCTGCCTGATGCCCCTGTAAAAATAGGCTCTGTGACTTTAAGAGTCTTGCTTATGTGTCACACACCACATGGCCACCTAGGGTTGTTAAATGTTACAATGACATTTCCCAGTGAATGCATTTGTTTTTGATGAAAGTAATATTAAAGTGCTAGACTCCTCAGCTAGACTGAACAGAACTCCTCTGCAGACTGCAGACTGACTGACTTCCTGCCTTCACCCCCTTTTATATCCCAATCAGGGCTCCCTCTGGTGGACTGAGGAGGGGTGAAGGTGTGTGTATGTAGTGAGACCTCTAGTGGACGAATCCTACATGCACCCTTCTAGGATATGTGAAACCGAGCGGAGCTGGGCTCCACACATGTCCTCATGCTCTGGCTGCAATGCCTCCTCTTTCATTGTGAGCAAAGAGCTTTTCAGAATGCAGATGAGCAGGATGGTCATGCTAATTATGGCGTCATCGCCGCTCACCATCTTGGTGGACTCCTCAAAGTTTTGGAGGATGCTACATATGTCTGACATCCTTGTTCACTCCTGAAGTCTTATGTGTAGAGTCAATCCTGACAAACGACGGCCTTGTTGATGCTGGTTTTCAACAACGTGTAGAAACCAGCATCAACAAGGCCGGTAGAGTTCCAACGCGTGGGGACATCACACATCAGTTGGTGAGCTGGAATCTGCAATCGCTGCTGAAGCACGGCAAGGGCGGCTGAAGTTGTAGCTGACTTTCTAAAATGTGCACACAGGCGGCGTACGTTAACCAGCAAATCCGGCAGCTCCAGATAGCTTTTTAGAAAACGTTGAAGAACGAGGTTCATGGGCCAGGCATGGTACATGTGTCAGTTCGCCTCACCTCAAAGCCGCCACCAGGTTCCTGCCATTGTCACACATAACCATGCCTGGCTGGAGATTCAGCGGTGTCAGCCACACATCTGCCTGCTCTTTCAGAGTTGTCAACAACTCTTCAGCATTGCGCGGTTTGTCACCTAAGCAAATTAGCTTCAGCAAAGCCTGGAGGAGGAGGAAGAGGAAGTGCAGGAGCTGTACACAGTGGGGGCAACCTGATTCACGTAGGGCCCACAATCCTTGGCGTCGGGAGGACGTGTTCCTTCCCAAGGTCTGACTGGGTCTCGGCTTCCACTATGTTAACCCAGTGTGCCGTTAGCGAGATGTACCGTCCTTGTCCACAAGCACTTGTCCACGTGTCCGTGGTTAGGTGTACTTTCCCAGTAATTGCATTGTTGAGGGCACGGGATCAGGTTGCGGAAAGCTTCCGTCTCCATGAGCCTGAAAGGCATCATTTTGACTGCAAGCAGACGAGAAATATGAGAATTGAGTACTGTGGCCTGTGGGGCATTGGCTGCGTATTTCCGCTTACTTTGCAATGACTGGGGTATGGACAACTGAAGGCTGCGCGGGGACAAGGATGTAGACGTACTTGATGATGGTGCTATTTGACTGTGGGCAATGGCAGGTGCAGGGCAGGAGGCATCGTCGCATGCACCGTGGACAGTGGATTGACTTGCACTTACAACACTGGAAGAAGCTGTGGTGTCACCCGCAGACACTGTTCCTGCAGCCTGGGGTTGGGCCCAGAAAGTCGGGTGCTTTGCTGCCATGTGCCTGATCATGCTGGTGGTGGTACGGCTGGTAATTTTGCTACCCCTGCTGATGCTAGCATGACAGGTGTTGCAAATTTCCTGTTTGGGGTTATCAGCACAGTCTTTATAAAATATCCAGACTCAGGAAGACCTAACAGTTGGACTGGCAACTTCCCTCAGGTTGGTGTTACGGGGAATGGTTGCACGCCTTCTGTCTGCAGCCACCACATTGCGTCTTCCTGCCTGAAGTGGTGCCACGCCTACCTCCCTCTGTGTGCTGCTGTCCTTGCTCTGCATGTCCTCCTGCCAGGTTGGGTCTGTTACTTCATCATCCACCACCTCATCTTCCACTTCCCCCACCCTTGTCCTCCTCCTGACTTTCTGACAATTGTGTCTCCTCATCGTCCACCTCTTGTGACATTGGCTGCTCAAAGATTTGTGCATCGCTACATCAAATATCATCTTGACCCACTTCAAGTGAACCGGGCGAGAGGCACGGATCTCCAAATGGAAAACTGAACAGCTCTTCGGAGTGTCCGAGTGTGGGATCAGTTGTCTCAGGGCACTCAGCATGGTGGGAGGAAGGAGGATCAGGCTAAGGAATATGCGGCCCAGAATCACGGCTAATGTGACTTGACCGTGTTGAAGACAGGGTGATGGTGGTGGTGGATAAGTAACTGAAAGTGATATCCGCTATCCAACCAACAACCTTTTCACTCTGCTCGGGCTTCAATAGTGCTGTCTTGCCGCGGTCCCCTAGGACTTCGGACACTAAGGTCCAGCGAGAAGATGTGGGTGTTTTTGGTGGGCCAATTTCAGGTTGCCCATGGCATCGGCCTGCGCCATCACCATCACGTCCTCTTCCCCTTCCCTTGCCACGCGCCTTTCCCATTTTAAGTGTACTAGAATATTATACACGTTCACTACAAAAGGGTGATTTGGGAGGCAACTTGTATGCGATACGTGTGCTGGAAAAACAAAATTTTACCTATCTGGACTTTAGGTAAAAATGTGTTTTGCCTTATCAGATTTAATAAGTACGTTAACAGACTGCAAAATAAATACAATATGTAAGCCTAAAATGGCCAAATTTTTGAAAATGATAAATGAGGCCTGTTAGGAAGATACCACAACGACAAATGTGTGGCCTGTTTTTTTTATTTTGGGTTAACTAGTGCTGTATATAAGTACTGTGAAACCCAGGACAAACAAAGGAAAACTGGCCTAAACTAGCCAAACTTTGAACACGCACAGATATGAGCTGACACAGAGATACCACTACGACAAATGTGTGGCCTGTCCATTTTTTTAATTTTATAGCTAAATACTGCTGTAGATAAGTACAGTGACACCCAGGACAAAAAAGAAAACTGCCGCAAACTGGCCAAACTTTGAGTATGCACAGATATTAGCTGGCACGGAGATATCACTACGACAAATGTGTGGCCTGTCCTTTTTTAATTTTTTGGTTACACACTGCTGTATATAAGTACAGTGACACCCATGACAAAAAAAGAAAACCACCGTAAACTGGCCAAACTTTGAGCATGCACAGATATGAGCTGGCACAGAGATACCACTGCGACAAATGTGTGTTTTTTTTGTCTAACTACTCATAAATATAAGTACAGTGACACCCAGGACAAAAAAAGGAAAGCGCCGGAAACTGGACAAACTTTGAGCACGCAGATATGAGCTGGCACAGAGATACCACTACGACAAATTTGTGGGGTTTTTTTTCTTTTTTTTGCTAACTACTGATGTATATAAGTACAGTGACACCCAGGACAAAAAAAGAAAAGCGCCGTAAACTGGCCAAACTTTGAGCACACACTGATATCAGCTGGCACGGAAATACCACTACGACAAATGTGTGGCCTGTCCTTTTTTAATTTTTTGGTTACATACTGCTGTATATAAGTACAGTGACACCCAGGACAAAAGAAGAAAACTGCCGTAAACTGGCCAAACTTTGAGCACGCCCAGATATGATGAGCTGGTACATACAACAACGACAAATGTGTGGTTTTTTTAATTTTTTTTTGCTAACTACTGATGTATATAAGTACAGTGACACCCAGGACAAAAAAGGAAAAGCGACGTAAACTGTCCAAACTTTGAGCATGCACAGATATTAGCTGGCATGGAGATACCACACCGAAAAATTTGTGGCCTGTATTTTCATTTGCTAAATACTGATGTATATAACTAGTGACACCCAGGACAAAAAAGAAAACCGCCATAAACTGGCCAAACTTTCAGCACGCACAGATATGAGCTGGCACGGAGATACCACTACGACAAATGTGTGGCCTGTATTTTTATTTTTTTTGCTAACTGCTGATGTATATAAGTACAGTGACACCCAGGACAAAAAAGGAAAACCGCCATATAATGGCCAAACTTTCAGCACTCACAGATATGAGCTGGCACAGCGATACAACTATTACAAATGTGTGTGTTTTTTTTTGTTTTTTTTCATAACTACTGATGTATATAAGTACAGTGACACCCAGGACAAAAAAAGAAAAGCGCTGTAAACTGGCCAAACTTTGAGCACGCACAGATATGAGCTGGCACCGAGATACCACTATAACAAATGAGTGTTTTTCTTACTTTTTTTTCTAACTACTGATGTATATAGGTACAGTGACACCCAGGACAAGAAAAGAAAAGCGCCGTAAACTGGCCAAACTTTGAGCACGCACAGATCCTAGCTGGCACGGAGATACCACACTGAAAAATGTGTGGCCTGTATTTTTTTTGCTAAATACTGCGGTATATAACTACAGTGACACCCAGGACAAAAAAAGAAAACCGCCGTAAACTGGCTAAACTTTGAGCACACACAGATATCAGCTGGCACAGAGATACCACACCGAAAAATGTGTGGCCTGTCCTTTTTTTAATTTTTTGGCTAAATAATACTGTACATAAGTACAGTGACACCCAGGATAAAAAAAGAAAACCGCTGTAAACTGACCAAACTTTGATCACGCACAGATATGAGCTGGCACAGAGATACCACTACGAAAAATGTGTGTTTTTTTTTTCTTTTTGCTAACTACTGATGTATACAAGTACAGTGACACCCAGGACTAAAAAAGAAAAGCGCCGTAAACTGGCTAAACTTTGAGCAAGCACAGATATCAGCTGGCATGGAGATACCACTACGATAAATGTGTGGCTTTTTTTTTGGCTAAATAGTGCTATATATAAGTATAGTGCCAGACAGCAAAAAAAAAATTGATTTAGTCCTAAAAAGACCAAAATTTTTAGCAGACGGATGTATGAAGCGTGTCACAGATATACCACGCTGTTAAATATGTGGCCTGTATGGTTTTTTTGGGGAGTCAGCAAAATAGTGTCAAGAAATTGTGTAAGACACTCAAAAAAAAAACCTACTCAACCATACCACAATAAAATTAAATATTTCTCTGCACACTCAAAAGGGATATTTGGGACCCCTTTAAAATTGCTGGATTTTCACGCTGTGCTAGGAAAAAGATCTCCCATGGAAACCCGTGTTCAGGACCGTGTGACCGAACACTATGTGTTCAGTACGGTCCTGAACTTTACAGTTCGGGTTTGCCCATCCCTACACACCAGCACTAAAGGGGCAGCCGACAAACTTTGACTCTCCCTTATAACACCCTTCTGCAGCATCTGGCCAAGCATACTTTTTACCTCTTGGTACAGTTGAGGAGGAATTTGTCGGTATCCTTCTCTTAGGGGTGTGTGCTCCCCGTTGGTATCTCATGGGTAATGGCGGTGGTGCAGCCAAAGTCATCCTCATGACGGGTGAAGACATCCCGATATCACCCCAGTAGGGCCTTCACCTGTTGGATCTGTGGCGAAGTAAGGTCGAACAGCTTAGCCCGCATCTGCTCCAATATCTGCCGCCCTTCCTGAAGATGCTGAGGCTCTGGCGCCAGAGAAGAATCCACGCCACTGTCCACGGATCTTCCTACTTTACCGTCAGTTGTAGAGCCTGAGGTGGTATCACTTCTTCGGGCATACCCATAATCCGAGCTACTTCATTCCTAGGGGAAATCGCAATGTCCTGTTTTCCTAGGTTGACACAGCGTACTGGGACCATCCCATCCCGGACTATGGCTAGTGAACAGGCCACAAGGACCCTGGAAGGTAGTTGTTCAGAAATGGAAAGGTCAACTTGTATCTCCACCCCTTCAAGTGGCATGCGGGCCTGGACAGGCAGGGTTAGTATGGTTTGCCCCGGCGGCAGAACAAGTTTAGTCGAGGCGGGAACGATCACTTTTCCCAACGTTCCTCCATCACTGGAGGACACTTGTGCCTAGGCCACGCGAATCAACTGTTGGAACACTCTCCTCTGTGGGGTGTGCGGACTCCACTGCTTTAGGATTACATCAGAGGACTCACTGACGAGGAGGTTCCCGAAATCTTTTAAGACATTCATCCCCAGAGTGACGGCATGTCCACTGCTTACTTCACCATGGGTCAATACCACTCCCTTCTGGCCCAGGTCTTTGCCACAAATGGTTATATGCATTGTGGTATAATGACTAATGTGGCACCTAGGGGGCACTGTATAAGCTGCTCAAATTATGCATGGAGGCATGAGATGGATTTGAAACCAGTCCCTCGTATGGTGCCAAATGGAAAGTATGTGTCGCAGAGCTATTCTGTGCTGTAGGTAATGTTGTTCTGGGACTAGTTGTCACAAAAGAGTTCTGATTGTTGTTAAGGGTGAACCTACAGGGTTAGCTTGGGAGCTGGGTGGGACATGCTAACCACACATACACCGCCCACTGGTGGTGGGAGAATGAATGTTACATACTGGTGATTGTATGTGTTGTGAAGGACCTGTGATGAGGTCATGAACAGGTGACCAGACCATGTGCTTCATGCCTTGGCTTGGGGAGTGGCTACAGGTATGAAAGACAGTGTTTGGCACATGGTGAGGAGATTGAGTTGGAGACTGAGGAGTCTCTGGAAGTCTGGCTGAGACAGTGGAGAGTGTGTCCTGCACAGGGCTGCCTGGAAGGTTCTTGGAAGGTCTGTCGGTGTTGGAAGATCCTGGGGTTGGATCGGATTCCTGGAAGCATGTGGTGAGACTTGGAACTTGGTGGCCAGGGTGTTGGACGGGGATCCTGAATAGCACCCGGACAGGACACATGGGTGTGCGGAGCCTGTGACGGTCCCACACTGAGAACCATGCGGTTCTATTGAGGAGTTTGGCTGGAGTCAGCCTGGAAGTGACTTTCTATTACAGTGTGTCAGTAAGCACCGGAAGCGAGTCCAGATCACCCGGGAAGGCACCTGACGGTCCCTGCTGGCTTGCAGCCGCTTAGTCAAGCCCGTCCCATGCAAGGGTGCGTCTGGGAGCAGTAGTTTGCAAAGCTGGAATGCATTGATATTTTTGTCATGTTTTGTTACCTGGCGTTTAACGTGAAAGTAAACAATTGATTTTGGACTAAAAGCCTGTGTGTTGCCTCATAACTGCGGTCCGACCCTTGCCTACCAGAGCGAATCCCTACAATTGGTGGAGAATGCGGGCACACGCAGTGAGGTCAGACTGTTTTTTTTTTTGGATGTTTTTTCTGCATGACAAATAACCAGGTGAAGACGTCTGGCTGTAACTCGGTGGGGTTACGAAGGTGACAAGCAGCTGGCTGTAACCCGATGGAGAACTGTCCGGAAATGGAGAGCACGGTGGAAATGCTTGTGGAGGTCATGCGACAGCACCAGCTGGATACGCAGCAGCAACAGCTGGACACGCAGCAGCAACAGCAGGCTATGCAGCAGCAGCTGGCTATACAGCAGCAGGCTATGGAGCAGCAGCAGGCTATACAGCAGCAGGCTATGGAGCAGCAGCAGATATTTAATCAACAGCAACAGGAAACCAACAGTCTACTGATGCAGCACATCACAGCGCCGCGGACAGCAGGAGATGCCCAGGGACGCCAGGATGTCCGGAAAGTGGTGCGTGCAGCAATTCCAAAAATGGAGAAATCAGATGACGTCGAGGTATACCTGGAGGTGCAGCCGAACGGTTGCCCGGGGAAAATATATGTGTGTCCAATTTGCCTTATGAACTATCCACCTGGCGCAAGGCTACGGGGGTGAGACATGCCGATAAATGATGAAGATATGGTTGGCCTGATCAACCCGGGGAGTCCGGTGACTTTAGTGAGATTTGCACCTAAGGGGTCTCAAATACCCGGTAGAAAGGTCAGGGTCACCTGCATTCATGGGAATGCTAAGGAGTATCCCGTGGCCGGGGTAACTTTGGGGACAGGCTGGGACATGAGGGAACAGGAGGTAGCTATAGTCCCAAATTTGGTGTGTCCTGTAGTTATAGGTCGGGACTCTGAACTGTTCTCTGACTTGCAGGAGGAGGGAGATCGCTCTACTGTTGGGATGGTGGGTATTAGTACGGTGACACCTCCCACAGTGGACGGGTCTGACCAACTCGGTGACTTAGCAGACGGTGCAGACGGTGACACAAGCGGAAAGGGTGCATCTACCCAACTGACAGACCTGAAGTCTCTTGACGGGTGCCAGGAGGGGGGTGACTCAGACTCCGAGGGTGACTGTGACTCTAAGTTAGAAAAGGAGTACAGTAAGGAAGGCCCCCACCAGGAGGGAAAATCCTCCCGTCGTCGGAGACGTAAAGGGCGCAAAGCGCCGGAACACAATGTATGTACTGAGGATGGTAATAAAGAAAAACCTATGACTGATGCGTTAGTGCAAGATATGAGTACTCTTCCAGATCCTGAAGAGCTGGAGAGTGTAGAGCTCTCTGAAGGTACAAAGAGTCAAGAGGGGCCTAAGGATGACCGGGCCGAGCCTCAAGAAATGTTGAAGAGGTCGGATACGGAAGTCGCCAACGCCATACAGTTGGAGCAGGTGCGCCACATAGAGGCCGAGGTTGCGGCCATAAAGCAGAACATTGCTAAAAAGTTGTCTGGTGAGAAACAAAAGTCTGCTGAACTAAAGACCCTTAAAGAGCAGATCGAACAAGAAAAGGCCCTGAGACAAACTGCTGAACATAGAGTGGATGAGCTGGAGAAGGAAGTCTCTGCGCTCAGAGGTCACCTGTCAACGTGGCAAAGTGGGAATAAGGCCGTAAGGGAATATGTGATTGTGCTCGGAGAAGCAGTAAGAGGTCTTCTGCAGGAGGAGAAGTTGGTGGGTGAAGACTTACAGCGGCCGTGCCCGAGTGATAACCAGGCGGAAGTGCCAGTGCCCATCTTGGCAAGGGGTCATGAAGAAGATGAGTCTCAGGAAGAGGGTGAGGTTTCACTCTTTAGGTGTGTGATAAACGTACCTGCAGACATGCGAGAAGCCTATGCCAGTGAGGGGGTTCACGAGGCCTTTAAAAAGGCGGTAAAAGCCGATAGTGTGAACTGGGCACCAGAGACGAACCAGTTGGTGATCCTGGCAGAGGGGGAAGACACAGAGAAGCTGATGGCTGTCTTGAAGGATATGCATCTGCAG
This sequence comes from Oophaga sylvatica, assembly GCA_033576555.1. NCBI lineage: Eukaryota > Metazoa > Chordata > Amphibia > Anura > Dendrobatidae > Oophaga > Oophaga sylvatica. The sequence continues at coordinate 321,704,179 of JARQOD010000002.1, forward strand.
TGTCTCCACACGAAACAGAGGATTATGTTGAGTAACATGAAAGCTGCTCGACGTCTGGAGCAGGCGAAGGAAGATCAAAATCGGCTGGGCTTGGTAGAAGAGGTAATAACGGTACCCAGAAATCTGGTGGGGAGAGTCGTTGGAAGACTTGGAAAAGTGATGCAGGAGATAGTGGATAGATCCGGTGTAAGGAGAGTGAGGATTCCAGCTGATGGAGAGATCAAGGTGGCTGGAGAAGAAGAAGACATGGTTTCATTCATTGGTGTGGGCTCAGTGGAGAGCCTGAAGAACATCTGAACGCTCCTGGAGTATCGAGTGACGTACCTACAAGACGTAGAACAGCTGATCTGGAGAAGAAAGCAGATGAAGGAACAGCTGCAGGAGTTGAAACAAACATGGCCACTGCTTCCAGCCCAAGATATAGAGAGACAAGAGGCTTCTCTGGGGACTGGCAGTAGACGAGCTGAAACAATGAGGGGTAGAGATGACGCTTCTGTTAGCTCAGGGCTGAGTGACCTAAGTGTGAGACCTGGTGGCGGACAAAGAGATAGAGAGTCCGACTCAGATCAACCAGTGAGCTTGACTGGATGATGGACTCAGGACCGCAACAACCGTAGGAGGCGGTACTGGAGGGGTCGGGTGACACAGACGGAAAGACAAGGCCGCCATTCTGACCAATAGGGGCGGGGGAGGCCTAACCAAGAGGTAATGTTGCAGGATGCCCAAAATCGACTGAGACGGTCCCCTCGACTTGTAGGGCAGGGTGACATGGGTGACCTGGCTCGGGGTCCTCGGGTTGAAACAGGTGTTCAACCTAACAAGTTTGAACAGAGGGGGAAGGTATGTGGTATAATGACTAATGTGGCACCTAGGGGGCACTGTATAATTTGCTTAAATTATGCATGGAGGCATGAGATGGATGGGAAACCAGTCCCTGGTATGGTGCTAAATGGAAAGTATGTGTCGCAGAGCTATTCTGTGCTGTAGATCAGTAATGTTGTTCTGGGGCTTGTTGTCCCATAAGAGTTCTGATTGTTGTAGGGTGAACCTACAGGGTTAGCTTGGGAGCTGGGTGGGACATGCTAACCACACATACACCGCCCACTGGTGGTGGGAGAATGAATGTTACATACTGGTGATTGTATGTGTTGTGAAGGACCTGTGATGAGGTCATGAACAGGTGACAAGACCATGTGCTTCATGCCTTGGCTTGGGGAGTGGCTACAGGTATGAAAGACAGTGTTTGGCACATGGTGAGGAGATTGAGTTGGAGACTGAGGAGTCTCTGGAAGTCTGGCTGAGACAGTGGAGAGTGTGTCCTGCACAGGGCTGCCTGGAAGGTTTCTGGAAGGTCTGTCAGTGTTGGAAGATCCTGGGGTTGGATCGGATTCCTGGAAGCATGTGGTGAGACTTGGAACTTGGTGGCCAGGGTGTTGGACGGGGATCCTGAATAGCACCCGGACAGGACACATGGGTGTGCGGAGCCTGTGACGGTCCCACACTGAGAACCATGCGGTTCTATTGAGGAGTTTGGCTGGAGTTAGCTTGGAAGTGACTTTCTGTTAGTGTGTCAGTGAGCACCGGAAGCGAGTCCAGATCACCCGGGAAGGCACCTGGCAGTCGCTGCTGGCTTGCAGCCGCTTAGTCAAGCCCGTCCCATGCAAGGGTGCGTCTGGGAACAGTAGTTTGCAAAGCTGGAATGCATTGATGTTTTTGTCATGTTTTGTTACCAGGCGTTTAACGTGAAAGTAAACAATTGATTTTGGACTAAAAGCCTGTGTGTTGCCTCATAACTGCAGTCCAACCCTTGCCTACCAGAGCGAATCCCTACAGCATCTACACCACTCCTGCAACCGGAATGGGCAAGTTATTAGCAGCTGTCAACTTTATCATCAGGCCCACAGCGAGCACAGCCAGCAGTCAGCGGAACAGTACGAAATGTCTCTCGAGTCTCGGGTTAGAGCGGTAACGGTCACACGCTGTAAACAGTCTGTCTGCGTGTGTGTAGGGAGTCGGCAGTGCGGCCTGGCTTTCTGGAGTCGTGCTGAGGAGAGCGAGTCAACTTTCTCCTGCTGTGCGCTCTGTCTTCCCGCTGAAAGCCCCGTTTTACCACTCTCTGCCCCTTTTATATCCAACCCCCCACCCCACAGTCAGGTGCAAAGGTCGGTCCAGGTCAGAAAGGTTTCCCCCCGGCAACAATAGTGACAACCTCAAAAATTCCGGCCCGGATTCGAGAGGAGTATCACGGTCCCGGTCCATCTCCCTACACACAAGTCACACAAAAGCAGCACACACTACACAGCAGACACCATACAAGCATTGTGCACATGTGACACACTAAGCAAACTTGCCCACCCCACCCTTCACACAAACACAATGCTCACATCATGCAATTTTAGTGCACATTACACAAACATTATGCCTACTTCACACAACCAGAGCGCATATGTTACACAAACACTATGCACAAGTCACACAAGTGCTTATGTCTAAGTCATACAAAGAGCAAATGTCAGATAAGTACAGTACATACATAATCCAAAACTGCAAAAATGTTGCAAAAATATTTAAAAAGGCACATAAGAATGGTGAAAATACCACCCAAGCACAATGCACACGTCACACAAACACAACATACATCATACAAGCACAATGCACACTCTCACATTATTGTGTGGTAAACACTATACACTTGAAATAAAACAAAACAGTTTTACTTTTTTTATTTAAAAATAACAAACACAGCTATACTCACAAAATGCCAATTCCATCGAAGCCCTCGCTCTCCTGTAATAAAACAAAAATAAAAAACAACAATATCACTCACCTGTAGGTCGTTCTGTCCCATGCTGTAATCCATGTCTTGAGGATAATAATATACCGTATATACTCATGTATAAGACGACCCGTGTATAAGCCGACCCCCCTAATTTTGCCACAAAAAACTGGGAAAACTTATTGACTCGCGTATAAGCCTAGGGTGAAAAATGATTATGCCCCCATATGATGCTCCACAGATTATGCCCCCATATGCTGCACAGATTATGCCCAATATGCTCCAGAGATTATGCCCCCATATGCTCCATATTATGCCCCATATGCTCCATATTATGCCCCCATATGCTCCATATTATGCCCCATATGCTCCAGATTGTGCCCCCATATGCTCCATATTATGCCCCCATATGCTCCAGATTATGCCCCATATGTTCCACAGCTTATGCCCCCATATGCTCCATATTATGCCCCATATGCTCCATATTATGCCCCCATATGCTCCAGATTATGCCCCATATATTCCACAGCTTATGCCCCCATATGCTCCAGATTATGCCCCATATGTTCCACAGCTTATGCCCCCATATGCTCCATATTATGCCCCCATATGCTCCATATTATGCCCCATATGTTCCACAGCTTATGCCCCCATATGCTCCATATTATGCCCCCATATGCTCCAGATTATGCCCCATATGTTCCACAGCTTATGCCCCCATATGCTCCATATTATGCCCCCATATGCTCCAGATTATGCCCCCATATTCTGCACAATTATGCCCCATAGTATAGGCCTCATATGCTGCTGCAAAAAAAAAATGACATACTCACCTCTCGTCGCTGGGGGGTCAGGTGCCGGTGTCCTGAGCAGGCGGTGACACCGGCGCGCTATGGGGGACAGGTGCTGGTGTCACCGCTCGCTCAGGACCCTGGCACCTGAGATATTTACCTGTCCTCTCTGCACCGCTGCGCTGCGTCCTCTTCTGACTCCTCTGGCTGTGAATGATCTGGCAGGGGGCGCGGCGCTCACTAACGACGTCATCGCGCCCTCTGGCTGATCATTCACAGCCAGAGGAGTCAGACCGAGGGAGCAGCACAGCGGTGGACCGAGGGACAGGTAAATATAGCTGTGCAAAGGCGAGTTCACCACAGTTCAAATTCATCGCAGTGATATTATCTGTCTTCTTGCACAATGTTGTGAGTATCAGCTGTTGTTTTGCATAATTAATTACTGCTTATTACAATATTTTCTATTCTAAGACAGATAAACAAGTTATCCCATTGAGAGCTGCAATAGGAATTCTAGGAAAGGTCAAAAATATGCTATGTACAAATAGGAAAAAAAGGCTAAAAAGGCATTACTGACAGTCCCTTATTACTGTAGTTGAAAAGTCAAAAAGAACAGAGGGGTGCTCCCTGGGGCAGCATCTTCAGTTTAAATAAAAATACAAAGCAATAAGCTTAATAATCTTCAAGAGTTGTGCATTAAATAGGCAAAACTCTATGATGAGCATGGCCGGGATATCAAACACCTCCCAGTGGATGTGGGCTGCTGCTCTGTATGGCTGAGAATGCTTGTCTCTGTAGCCATCAGGACAAAATGTGAAATAGGATCAATAAGCTAAAGCTAATCAGCCTAATGTTGGGCGCTGCTCCTTACAAAAAACGTTGGGGTGATTATAATTATAGAAATTTATTAATAATAGGGTTGTAAAACAATGTGTTTCGGCAAAGGATTTGCACATTCCTGAGGTTTGACACAATGTCAATGAGCAGCACCTGACAATAGGCTGATCATCTCTAGTTTATTGTTCTTATTACTGTGACTTTCACACTCATGTCAATATGAAAACTAATGCAGATTTCTCATGAATAACAATGTGAGCCATTTTATGGATGGTCTCTCAAAATTTACGTTTCAGCATAACCTTGTTAGTTTTAGACCAAAAAAAGTCATACTTGTCGCAATTATAGAGGTCACAGCAATAGCACGTGTGAGTCCGAATTCTTAGTTGACATCGGCTACTTCCAGCAGAGCAAGTCACCTGTAATGGACAGAAATTAAAACTATAGTTTGATGACTATTCCCAGCAAAATACTGACATATGAAAACAACTATACAATTACCTCAAAGGGAACCTATCAGGCGATTCATTCTGCTCAAACCGCTGTTAGCATGAGTCGCTGCCTGGCTGCATCCAGGCATACTATTATCAAAAATGCTCTAGTGTTTAAGAGAAAATGTGCTTTAAAGATCCTTTGTACATTTAAGCTGTTCCCAGCACTGCTAGTGGCGATTAACAGGCCTTTCACTATGTACACATAAGGGAGAGACGTGTCAATCACCTGTGGCAGCGGTAAGAGATGGCTGGAGCACAGTCAGAATTAATCTAATCTCCGGCTGTTGGAATAATGCTTATTATTGTATATTTTGCAACAACTACTATTTACTAGTGTTTAATGGTGCATGGGTTCCCAAAAAATGCACTGTTTAAAAAAACAAAAACAAAAAAACAGAAAGTTTCTGTTCACTGTGTGTGCAGTTGGAGCACCATCACTTTACAAGCTGACAGGCAAGTTGCAAAGACCCTTCCTAAGCTACAAGAAATACCAGTTGTAAGCTGTGTTATCTTTGTTCCTAAACAAATATATATTCACTGTTGAACGGCTGGACAGTACAATGTAAGAGGTATGGATTAGACTGTTACATTCCTACCCCTGAAGACGCTAATCGTGTTGTAATTTGTATTATGTCTTGCATCTTTTTTATATATTGTCATGTGATGTGTGCCTATGTAATGTGTAGTAATGTATAATGTAGGATGTATTAACATACGATAAGTAATGCAGGTAATGTCATTATAGGGTAGCATGCGGTAAGAAATAGGTTATGACTTAGGACATAAGATAGGTAGAATAGTTGACTGTAGTTAGGTAATGATGACATTAGGGTAGAGTTAATGTTCAGGACTAGCCCATAGTCGGAGGTGCTTAGTGTTAGGGGAAGAGACCACTTCCTGTAATTAGGCAGATAGGGACAAGTTCGAGGTCGAGTAGGAACTGTTTGTGAGCAGTGCAGCCATTGTGGATGAACTACAGGAGACTAAGGGACAAGGGAGTGGCGTGACCTTGGAGTGACCGAAGAGACAGAGAGGCCTTCCACCTTAAAGGGGTTCTTGGATAGGACGATGTATCATGAGAAACCCTGAGCTTGCTAAACACTGAAAGCAATGGACCTAAATAGGACTGTGTTTGTCGAACTAGTGAGGTTCCCGAGTGGTAGATCCAGGGTGCCAGTAGTATAAGAAATGGGATGCAGAACCGCTTAACAGGTAGATAGCCTTGCTGAACAGGACTGTGGTGACAAGATAGACTATGATGAAGTAGGGTGAAACAGTCTGCTTTACCAGCCTCAGAGTAGACTACAGTGGAAGGATACTGTGTGTGTGAAAATGATTTACACTGTGAAAGAAATGTCTATAAGACTTTGTACCTGCTACCCCTTGTACATAAGCCTTACCAAGTTACCGTTCAGTTAACGCTGTTTTAGAACGGAAGTCTCCTTTATTGAACACTGAAGCCTATGGTCCTGGCTGGCCAACACGATCGGATACAGGCGGCCTGCATGGGTGCAAGGCCCTCACAACACAAACACCCAGCCAGGACCCCCTCATGTAGCATGCCAGAACATAACAGGAGAAGACAAGTGCCTCGCCCATGGCTACCACCCCGTGCTACGCTACACAAGCATAAGCTTTGACAGTCATAGTAGCTGGTTTGTAGCACAGATGTTTAGGCTGCCCATTCAACTGCATGAACATTACTACTTGTGAGAATCAGCAACACAATAATAGAAGTGAATATGTTATTAGCCCAGAATTATGGACTATTTAAAAAAGGGTTTATTTGGTGCTCTGTTCTCATATTCATACTTATGGGCTTAAATGGCAGGTTATTGAACCTTCAGCGACCTGCCTTCTATTTTAAATATTGTGCTTGCGCAGTTCATATTGTGGTCTTTGGGGAAAAAAAAAGTACAGCAAAATGGCGCTGGTGGTGCATGTGCAGTAGCATCCATCGCTTGCCGATAGATGCTACTGCACAAAAGCCGCCACCGGCAAGTGATAGATGCTACAGTGCATGCGCAGCCACAGGCGTCTTTTTGCTGTTTTTCATTTTTTTTTTTACAAAGACCACAATATGAACTGCGCAAGCGCAGTATTTAAAATAGCAGGCAGGTCACTGTAGGTTCAGTGACCTGTCATTTACGCCCATAAGTATGAATATGAGAACAAAGCACCAAATAAAGATCTGCCCACACGCCCACTGCGAAGCACAAGAATCTCTTTAATTAAAACTGCAAATACAGATTAAGCAACAACCACTTGACGGATCCCAGATATCATTGTAATTAACCAGTGTAACAGCGCCAACCTGACAGTGCCAGTAGTTTACTTAGCATAATACTGATGACAGGTTCGCTTTAAGATGCACTAATGTGTGCCACATTTTTAGTTCAACAAGATTGGTAAAAAAGTAGCAAACAAACAAGTGGTGTAAAGTTAAACAAAAGGGACTAAAGAAGCACCAAATTTATCATCCAGCATGAGCCTCTGTGATAAATTTGGCACATTTTAATACTGACTACGCTGCAAATTAGACAGAAGAGGATGGTGGTTCTGAAGCTGCTTCCGCCTGAAAATCTTGTCATTTTTGCCTACCTGAAAAAACTTTGTGTGAACATACCCTAACAGTGACATTCTTCTAGTCTGCAGGAAGATGGAGGCACAGACATTGGGCACTAAACACACAGTCACTGGATGCAAGCATTAAGGGGGCATTTAGATGTCCGAGCAAATCAGTTTGACCACAATGCACGGACTTGTAGAGGATATCCTGACAGCTTCATAGAAATGCATGCAGCTGTCACACTCAGGTTGGGAGACCCGAGGCCAGTCCGTGCATTGCAGTCCAATCTTGGACCGATTTGTATGCATGTCTGAATGCGCCCTAAGGAGGGAGGGTATAGACAAGGAGCTGTACAATAGCTAATGTGGGGAAAGTCTGAAACTGTAGCTTCACAGGAACTTCATAGAGAAGGTAGACTGGGCATTTAGCAGCAGTCACATTTACTATTTGTTTTTTTATGGTGTCCAGTGTATTTTGAAGCTTCTGCTTTTCCTCCTCATTGAAGCAGCATAAAGTATCTTCCCTTCTGACATAACTAATGGAGCTGAATGGGTTGAAGGAGTTCTTCACTATTTTACAATTTTCTTTTTATGGCCTGTTGTTATGTACTGTAGTAAGGCAGGCAGCAGTGAGGTGGTGTAAACTTACATTTTACATCGCCATGGTCCATAGCCAACAACCATGTTCTGGTCATAAGCTGTGCGCATGAAGATAAAGACCTTTTCCTATATTGAGGTGTGCGCCCTTTATGCATAGGTCTTTTTCTTCATGCACATTGATATACTTTCTATGCATGTTGCGGCACCCTCCTTATTTCCCATAGAATTTTGGTTAGTGCAGCCTACCTTCTGGTTATACACTGGTCATAAGCTGGACACCTCTCAGGTCACTCTGGGAAAGCACCTAATTACCTGGATAAAGCCATGTAATGTGATGGGCTCTGTACTTTAGTGCAGAGGAAGCGCTAGTACAGACCTACATCTGAAATAATTGCTTTTATAGTGCTTTGAGGGCATTTAAGAAAAGGTGATATTCTTTATTGTGCGCCTTCACCTTTATAGTTACATGGGGCTCTAGGTGAGGGCCTGCCTTCACCTGCACTTTGTTCTCCCTGCCTTTACCAACCTAAACCACTAGGAATGCTAACCTGTGATATTTAGTATTAACATATAATCACCTTAGTGTCCCACTTCACCACCATAAGCAATTCAAGAAAACTTGAGATATTACTAGGAATACATGTTTAATATAGCAGTTTTACATATGATCTTACGTCTGTCTGTTGCGCATCATAAGCAAGTCCTGATCCACTTGCATAGAATTTGCATCTTCCAGAGTACAAAGGTCTTGGTTCCTTAAAAAAAAGAAAGAAGCCAATCAAATATTTAGATCAAACATCATGCACATCTTGAATGTTCTAGATTTTATAACAGATTTTTTTAACTGGTAGTAATGAAACAGAAGGGTTCTGAACTCAGAATTGTGAAATATAACTTTGAATCTACAAACAGTGGATGGAAGCATTGACACTAAAGTGATGTTCTCACATGTTACTTTTATTCACTATTTCAATAAACTTTGTAAATCTTAGTCTACCACTGGACTCTCAAATTTTAAATTTCCTTCAAAGAAACCACTAATGTTGTCAACTATCACTGTTTCTTTTTCTCCCACATGATGATCATATTGAAAGAACACTTGTGTCAATAGTCATATTGCAGACTTATAATTTTACAAAAGAGGATCTTGAATAAAATAAAAATGTGTTGAGTATTATAGTCATAGCACCTGCTCGTTTATATAATGATTAGAATAAAAAGTGATGTCTTTTCCAGCTGTTATACCCAGGTGCTAAATGTCAAGCAATACAAGACTAATCAAATAAAGGCATCAACTTTGCTTGGGGAGCACTTTTTCAGAGAACTGCCCAAGACGTCAAGCTCATAATATAGGCACAGTTGCTGAAAAGCCGTATAACATCAGTTGCAATAAAAGAATTACAGGATGCCCACTGAAATCAACAACCATGTTTTCAATGGGCACCTCTTGTCCTCTAAGAGAGACATGGTGGACAGCAGTGTGAGCAGCCTCTTCATAACTCAGCACTCCTGGTTTCTCCAGTATTTGATCAGAAAAAAGGGTGGACATTTGTGTGAGCAGCTAATATTTCCAGTATTAGATTAGAAAGACAGAATTAACACAAGTGTAAGCAGCCTCTTCTTACCTCAGCACTTCTAGTATCTCCAGTATTAGATCAGAAAGATAAGGTGGGCAGCAGTGTGAGCAGCCTCTACTTACCTCAGCAGCCACAGTATCTCCAGTGTTAGATCAGAAAGACAGAGCGGACAGCAGTGTGAGCAGCCTCTTCTTATCTCAGTACCCTTGGTATCTCAAGTATTCGATCAGAAAGACAAAGTAGGCAGCAGTGTAATCTAACCGTTTTTCCCTCCACAATCCTGGCATTTTCAGAATTCAATCAGATACACTTGTTAGACAGCAATTTGAATGGCCTCTTCTTACCTCAGCACTCCTGCCATCTTCAGTATTAGATCAGATAGATATGCTCGACAGCAAGGAGTGTGAGTGGTCTCCTCTAAACTCAGCACTCATGGCTTTTCCAGTATTAGGTAAGATAGACATAGTGGAATGCAGTGTGTGCAGTCTATTACCTCAATAACCCTGGTGTCTCTAGAATTAGATCAGAAAGGCAGGATGGAAAGCCTCTAATTACCACAGCAGCATTGGTATCTCCAGAATTAAATCAGAAAAACAGGAAAGATGTATATCTTCGTACCGTGTTAGCCAGTAGATAGAAAAATATTTAGAATTGAGAGTCCTCAGTGGTTGATACCTTTTAATGGCTAACTGAAAAGATGGTAACAGGTTGCAAGCTTTCGAGACTACTCAGGTCTCTTCATCAGGCGAAGACTAATACAAAATCTGAAGAATCACATATTTATACACAACACAGCACAGAAACAATGCAATAGATGAGACAAGTGATGTGAAGCAGAACTGTCATTATGGGAGAGTGATAGACAGTTATGGCCATAAATATTGGAACAGTTTATAGATAAGGAGTGAAAGTTTTATTGTCCTCTGATTAGGGTCTGGTAATGTGTTGTGATGCCCCCACAAGGTCAGAAGAGCAAATTCCTTAATTGATGTAAAAAAACATAAAACTATGCGACACATTCATTCCTGCTCTGAGTGTGTCAAAGGTCGTCATAAGTTGTCGCATGGATTTATGTCTTTATGGATTTATAATGCTCCTGCATTATATCAGCACATGGAAAAGTACATTGAGTTCTGTGCAGAGCCTTTATTTCACTCATTATAAGCTAAAATAGCAATTCATTTACTAGATACGTATTCCTAATACTTGCTATATTTTCAATGAAAATAAGAGTTTTATAGTGTTAACAGCGTATCTTCCAGCAGAGAATGTGAAGCAATTTATACATTATCCATTTTATCACTGATCTTATTACTTTTAGCTATTTTGTAATGTACAGAGAACTAGATCAATCTTTATAATCCAACCAAGCAATCAGCACAAATGCACAGTCCAGCAGGAACGCAGACAGCAAGATTAACACTAGCCATTTATCACACAAAGCACAGTGACCTTCTCCTTAGCCAAGGAAACCAAGTATTCAGTTGGACTAAGCTGAGAACAAGGCTAGCTATGAGAACACATCACCTTCTTTTTGGATACAGCAAACAGGCTTTTTTTTTTAAGGGAATGTCATCTTGAGTTTCTTTTACTAATTAAAGCCATATAATAATTTTTTTTACATAAAAAACAGGAAAGATGTATATCTTTGTACCGTGTTAGTTAGCCAGTATATAGAGAAATATTTAGAATTGAGAGTCCTCAGTGGTTGATACCTTTTAATGGCTAACTGAAAAGATGGTAACAAATTGCAAGCTTTCGAGACTACTCAGCTCTCTTCATCAGACAAAGACTAATACAAAATCTGAAGAATCACATATTTATGCACAACATAGCACAGAAACAATGCAATAAGATAAGACAAGTGACGTGAAGCAGAATTGTCATTATGGGAGAGGGATGAACACATCAGACTATATTAAGGAAGCAAACAGACAACTTATGGACACACGCTACTACAGAAAATTGGAGTCGGATCCTACACAGGACTATTACAAGGAACTAAGCAAGTTGGTATCTTGTCTGCCTGGCAAATCCATAAGAGCTGATGACCTGATATCAGAAAGTCCAAGAATAGGGACATTCTACATGCTTCCCAAAATCCACAAATCTGGAAATCCAGGGAGGCCGATTATTTCATGTGTGGGTACCATTACTGAGCAGGTATCTGGATGGGTAGAGGGTATTCTTAAACCCCTGGTAAAGGATACACCCAGCTACATTCAGGACACAACTGACCTACTGAATAAACTAGCGGCAATAGGTCCCCTACCAGAAGGAACCATCCTGGCCACCATGGATGTGGAATCTTTGCACTCTAATATCCCACACCAGGATGGATTAAATGCCTGAAAAGTCTTCATGGAAAACACCGAGAATGATGCTGATTCTGTGGTGAAACTCACAAAATTCATCCTCACCCACAATTACTTTGAATTTGACAACAAGATATATCTACAGGAGACTGGCATAGCTGTGGGAAGTAAAATGGCTCCACAGTATGCAAATCTTTTCATGGTCAAGCTTGAAAGCGACTTTTTGTTCTCATGTCCCATCAGGCCTCTGGCCTACTACCGCTACATTGATGATATTTTAATCATCTGGACGGAGTCTGAGCAACAGCTAAAGACGTTCCACGAACAGTTTAATCCATTTCATCCCACCATCAACTTAACACTCAACTACTCCAGCACAGAAATTAACTTTTTAGACACCATATTAAGCTAAAGAACAATGAAATAGAGACATCCCTGTATCAGAAGCCAATCGACCGTCCAACATACCTTAAATGGGACAGTTTCCATCCAAAACACATAAAAAACTCTATTGTCTACAGCCAAGCCATCAGATACAGGGCCGGCGTCAGCACCCGGCGTACCCGGGAAAGAGCCGGGGCCCTGAGCAGGCGGGGGGGCTATTCGCCGTCGGGCACCCCGGCGCACTATGGCGCCAGTCAGCGGTGGAGAGCGGTGCCAGCGCCGCCACACTTGCTCAGGGCCCCGGCACAATACTTACCTCTCCTGGTGCCTCCGCTGCAGGTCCTGTGTCTCCTGAATGTGACGTCTCAGGTCAGAGGGCGCGGTGACGTCACCGCGCCCTCTGCTGAGCAGTCACAGTGCAGACAGAGCAGGAAGACGCCGGGCGGCGACGCTGGAGTCCGAAGCAGAGCAGCGGCAGTGGTAGCAGCAGGTGAGAAGTGGGGTGAGTATTTATTATTATTTTTTTTTTAATGTATGGAGGTGTGGGGCGTTATATGGGGGGGAGAGACATCCTCCATGGGGCATTGTATAGGGAGGACATCCTGTCATCATGCATGGGGCATTATATGGGGGGCACAGCCTGACTGGTGCATTATATGGGGTCCAATTTTCTGTATGGAGCATTATATGGGGTCCAGTATTCTGTATGGAGCATTATATGAGGGCCAGTATTCTGTATGGAGCATTATATGAGGGCCAGTATTCTGTGTGGAGCATGATATGAGGGCCAGTTTTCTGTATGGAGCATGATATGGGGACCAGTTTTCTGTATGGAGCATTATATGGGGTCCAGTATTCTGTATGGAGCATTATATGGGGTCCAGTATTCTGTATGGAGCATTATATGGGGTCCAGTTTTCTGTATGGAGCATTATATGGGGTCCAGTTTTCTGTATGGAGCATTTTATGGGGTCCAGTATTCTGTATGTAGCATTACATGGGGACCAGTATTCTCTATGGAGCATGATATGGGGACCAGTATTCTGTATGGAGCATGATATGGGGACCAGTATTCTGTATGGAGCATGATATGGGGGCCAGTATTCTGTATGGAGCATGATATGGGGACCAGTATTCTGTATGGAACATGATATAGGGACCAGTATTCTGTATGGAGCATGATATAGGGACCAGTATTCTGTATGGAGCATGATATAGGGACCAGTATTCTGTATGGAGCATGATATAGGGACCAGTATTCTGTATGGAGCATGATATGGGGACCGGTATTCTGTATGGAGCATGATATGGGGACCAGTATTCTGTATGGAGCATGATATGGGGTCCATTATTCTGTATGGAGCATTATATGGGGACCAGTATTCTGTATGGAGCATTATATGGGGACCAGACTGGAGGACTATGTGATGCCTATAATAATACTGTATGGAGGACTATGTGGAGCCCATAATACTGTATGGAGAACTATGTGGAGCCCATATTACTGTATGGAGGACTATACTGTCTGGTCTGCACTGTGCGCTGCGAGGATTCGCTAGTTTCTGAGCTACTGTAGAATTTACAATAGATATCACTCATGTAATGTAAGAAGTGAAATCTTTGGCCTTGTACTATCTATATATATATTTCTCCGCTGTATCTGTGCATCATGAGTCATGGTCTGTGTTAAAGGGGCCCACTGAGGCTCTTTCGCCCATGGCCCACAAAAACCTGGAGCCGGCCTTGATCAGATAAAATCTTATATGTTCCCACCCCATGGATAGAGATGAACACCTTGGTTGCCTCAGAAAAACCTTTTTGAATCAGGGCTACCATCCAAGTACAATTGAAAACCAAATTACAAGAGCTACTAGAATATCAAGGAATCACCTGCTACATTACAAAGCTAAAGATGAAAATAACCGGGTGTCTCTAGTGGTCACCTACAATCCAAATCTGGAGGTGCTAAGGGGAGCTGCACGGAAATTACAACCTTTACTACAAAAAAATGCCCGATTACAATCCATATTTCCAGACCCCCCACTAATGTGTTTTAGGCAGCCCCCAAATTTAAGAAGCTTCATTGTCAGAAGTTCCCTGTCCTCTCCAACAGCTACAGGAACCTTTCCTTGCAACCAGAAGAAATGTAAAACCTGTCCATTTATAATGACCACGGACAAGATAAAGATCCCCAACTCACATCAGGACTACAAGATCCTAGGTACTTTCAGCTGCATCACATGTAATGTGGTGTACCTAATTATTTGTACTAAATGTCCAACTGGGGGTCTGTATGTGGGGGAGACCGGGCAAAAACTGAGAACAAGGATGAATTCTCATCGCCACACAATAAGAGAAAAAGAATGGATCTACCTGTTGCAAAACATTTTTGTATCCCCGGTCATAGCATGATGGACATTAAATTACTTGTTTTAAAAGTAAAGATGTGTATCTTCGTACCGTGTTAGCCAGTAGATAGAAAAATATTTAGACTTGAGAGTCCTCAGTGGTTGATACCTTTTAATGGCTAACTGAAAAGATGGTAACAAATTGCAAGCTTTCGAGACTACTCAGGTCTCTTCATCAGGCTAAAACTGTTCCAATATTTATGTTCATCCCTCTGCCATAATGACAGTTCTGCTTCACGTCACTTGTCTTACCTATTGCATTATTCCTGTGTCCTCTTGTGTATAAATATGTGATTCTTCAGATGTTGTATTAGTTTAGCCTGATGAAGAGACCTGAGTAGTCTCGAAAGCTTGCAATTTGTTACCATCTTTTCAGTTAGCCATTAAAAGGTATCAACCACTGAGGACTCTCAAGTCTAAATATTTGTTTTAAAAGGTAACTTCAAGTCTCAGAGAGACAGAAAGGTCTGGGAGTATCAACTCATGACAACCTTTGACACACTCAGTGCAGGAATAAATGTGTCGCATTGATTTATGTCTTTGTGCATAAATTAAGGAATTTGCTCTTCAGACCTTCTGGGGGCATCACAATACAATTCAGACCCCAATTATTATTATTATTATTATACATTTTTATAGCGCCATTTATTCCATGGCGCTTTACATGTGAAAAGGGGCAAATATAGACAAGTACAATAAACGTGAGCAATACAAGGCACACACAAGTAAAGAAGGAGAGAGGACCCTGCCCGCAAGGGCTCACAGTCTACAGGGATGGGTGAGGATACACTAGGAGAGGGTAGAGCTGGTCGTGCGGTGGTTCAGTAGACTGAGGATCACTGCAGGTTGTAGGCTTGTTGGAAGAGGTGTGTCTTCAAGTTCTTTTTGAAGGTTTCCATGGTAGGCGCGAGTCTGATGTGTTGGGATAGAAAGTTCCAGAGTATGGGGGAGGCACAGGAGAAGTCTTGTATGCGGTTGTGGGAAGAAGAGATAAGAGGGGAGTAGAGGAGGAGATCTTGAGAGGATCGAAGGTTGCGTGTGGGTATGTACGGGGAGACCATGTCACAGATGTATGGAGGAGACAGGTTGTGGATGGCTTTGTATGTCATAGTTAGGGTTTTGAACTGGAGCCTCTGGACGATAGGAAGCCAATGAAGGGCTCGGCAGAGAGGAGAGGCTGGGGAATAATGAGGAGACAGGTGGATTAGTCAGGCAGCAGAGTGCAGGATGGATTGGAGTGGTGCCAGAGTGCTAGAGGGGAGGCCAGAGAGTAGGAGGTTGCAGTAGTCGAGGCGGGAGATGATGAGGGCATGCACTAGTGTTTTTGTAGTTTCATGGTCAAGGAAGGCACGGACCTGGGAAATATTTTTGAATTTGAGACAGCAGGAGGAGGCAAGGGTTTGGACATGTGGCTTGAAAGAGAGGGCAGGGTCGAGGATCACCCCGAGGCACCGAGCATGCGGGACTGGGGAAATTGAGCAGCCATTGACATTGATGGATAGGTCTGGTGGGGGGGTAGAGTGATATGGGGGAAAGATGATGAATTCTGTTTTGTCCATGTTCAGTTTTAGAAAGCGAGCAGAGAAAAAAGCGGAAATAGCGGACAGACATTGTGGGATTTTGGTCAGTAATGAGGTGAGGTCAGGTCCAGATAGGTAGATCTGCGTGGCATCGGCGTAGAGATGGTACTGCAAACCATGGGATTCTATGAGCTGTCCCAGGCCGAGGGTGTAGATGGAGAAGAGTAAGGGGTCCTAGAACTGAGCCTTGAGGAACACTGACAGACAGGGGGCGAGGTGAGGAGGTGGTGTGCGAGAGGGAGACACTGAATGTTCGGTCTGTTAGATATGACGAGATCCAGGATAGGGCCAAGCCTGTGATGCCAAGAGATGAGAGAATCTGTAGCAGGAGGGAATCAGAAGACAATAAAACTTTCACACTCCTTATCTATGAACTGTTCCAATATTTATGTTAATCCCTCTCCCATAATGACAATTCTGCTTCATGTCACTTGTCTTATCTATTACATTGTTTCTGTGCTGTGTTGTGCATAAATATGTGATTCTTCAGATTTTGTATTAGTCTTTGCCTGATGAAGAGACCTGAGTAGTCTCGAAAGTTTGCAATTTGTTACCATCTTTTCAGTTAGCCATTAAAAGATATCAACCACTGAGGACTCTCAATTCTAAATATTTTTCTATGTAAAAAAACAACATATTCCTTAGCTCTTTACAGTTCAGTGGGTACAGATATACACAATTTCATTGTTTCAATTGATATGCAAATGAGGCTGTAGATCTGAAGCCTCTGTCACTCCAGCTCTATTCTATAGGTTTGTTTTTTGGCTAAACAATCAGTGTTATGGGAATGGCCCTTATCCCCTTATACTATTAGATTGCATATGTCCACTTAGTTAGTACATATGTTCTTTTGATCTACAGTACAGACCAAAAGTTTGGACACACCTTCTCATTCAAAGATTTTTCTGTATTTTCATGACTATGAAAATTGTACATTCACACTGAAGGCATCAAAACTATGAATTAACACATGTGGAATTATATACTGTACTTAACAAAAAAGTGTGAAACAACTGAAAATATGTCTTATATTCTAGGTTCTTCAAAGTAGCCACCTTTTGCTTTGATTACTGCTTTGCAGGCTCTTGGCATTCTCTTGATGAGCTTCAAGAGGTAGCCACCGGAAATGGTCTACCAACAGTCTTGAAGGAGTTCCCAGAGATGCTTAAAGAAAAACGAGTGGCCATCATTACTTTAAGAAATGAAGGTCAGTCAGTCCAAAAAATTGGGAAAACTTTGAAAGTGTCCCCAAGTGCAGTTGCAAAAACCATCAAGCGCTACAAAGAAACTGGCTCACATGAGGACCGCCACAGGAAAGGAAGACCAAGAGTCACCTCTGCTTCTGAGGATAAGTTTATCCAAGTCACCAGCCACAGAAATCGCAGGTTAACAGCAGCTCAGATTAGAGACCAGGTCAATGCCACACAGAGTTCTAGCAGCAGACACATCTCTACCACAACTGTTAAGAGGAGACTTTGTGAAGCAGGCCTTAATGGTAAAATAGCTGCTAGGAAACCACTGATGACAGGTAACAAGCAGAAGAGACTTGTTTGGGCTAAAGAACACAAGGAATGGACATTAGACCAGTGGAAATCTGTGCTTTGGTCTGATGAGTCCAAATTTGAGATCTTTGGTTCCAAGTACCGTGTCTTTGTGCGACGCAGAAAAGGTGAACGGATGGACTCTACATGCCTGGTTCCCACCGTGAAGCATGGAGGAGGAGGTGTGATGGTGTGGGGGTGCTTTGCTGATGACACTGTTAGGGATTTATTCAAAATTGAAGGCATACTGAACCAGCATGGTTACCACAGCATCTTGCAGCAGCATGCTATTCCATCCAGTTTGCATTTAGTTGAACCATCATTTATTTTTCAACAGGACAATGACCCCAAACACACCTACAGGCTGTGTAAGGGCTATTTGACCAAGAAGGAGAGTGTTGGGGTGCTACACCAGATGACCTGGCCTCCACAGTCACCAGACCTGAACCCAATCGAGATGGTTTGGGGTGAGCTGGACCGCAGAGTGATAGCAAAAGGGCCAACAAGTGCTAAGCATCTCTGGGAACTCCTTCAAGACTGTTGGTAGACCATTTCCGGCGACTATCTCTTGAAGCTCATCAAGAGAATGCCAAGAGTGTGTGTGTGGCCCAGCTGCGCTTGGTGACACATGTTCCCTGGAGGATGCACAGAAAGGTAATTTCACACACACCTGATATTCATTCACACTCACACTTCCCTATAGTGCCACCAGAGGGAACCTTAGACTATATAAGGGTGTGAGAGACGTAGTGTCTAGTTCAGTCTTCTGGAGTTCAGTGATTCTGACATTCCAGTCAGAGCCAGTCTTGGTGTGGATTTCCTGTCAGAGACATTCTAGTCAGACAGACGGAGATTTTACCTCAGAACAGGCTGACTGTTAGTTCCCTATGAACGTGGAAAGTGACTCTCGGAGTGAGCATGAAATCAGTCTGACGGAAGGTCCTGATAGCTACTCTGGACAGAGCCTATGAAGGAGCAGAAGGAAGGGGACTACAGTTATTTGTAACAACGAGTCGACTGAGAAACGGTCAGTGAGCTGTGGATAGAAGGAAGCTGACGACTACACCTACTGTTGCCTGTGCTTATGTTAAGGGTGTGAGTAGGGCGACAGGCGAGTGGTAAAGAGAGGAAGAGTGATTGAGGAGAAATAGCAGCGATAGCTGTCCTCCACTCTGCACAACCGGACACCGGGTCCGAGCTTGCTAGTTCCTTCACGGCTAGTGGGAGAAACCGGAGACCCTGCTGGACTTCAGGTCGCAGAGTTGGCCCTTCAGTGCTGATACGTAACCGGGGTCAGGAAGAACAGAAGTCAGGCCTGATCAGCTACATAGACTTAGTTCTGTCCAAAAGAAGGCTCCACCACAATGTCGGCCAGGCGTAGCTGTTCTACACGGAGTTAAACTTGGCTTCATGCAGGTTAGAAACTCACACACACTGGAAGAAAGGAGGCCTTAAACCTACTCAGTGATTACTGGATGTGCATCCTCCACCCTGAGCAGCTTCCCGGGACATACCTGCAAATACCACCAGTAAAGGTATGGAAAGAGACTGACTTGTGTGTGTCTGCCTTATTGCCTGCACCCTGCACCGCCATATACCTTGAGGGATCCAGTCTCGCCTGTGGGAGACTTAACACCTTGCTGCCCAATAACATCCCCTCAGAGGATTCACCCTGCAGCGCTGGTCACCCTGATCAGAAACCACAGGTGGCGTCACGAACAATTCCTAAAATCCCCTGTAAATATCCCCCCTTGTATGAGCGCCCAGGGCAACGGACCGAGCTGCGCTACCCGTGACCTCTCCCCCATTGAAGTGAATGGGCTCGGTGCCGAGTACCCCATAAGCCCTGGTACCTTGTGCGATTCATCTTTGGCGTCACGAACAGGATCTGAAGCTTACTATATGTGAGTCCTGTGTGCCTATGTGGACTGTTTTTATGCAAAAAGACAGTGTTGCTGTTGTTTGATTTTTGGCGCCATTTTCTGCCATTTTGCCGCCATATTCGTGCCCTGAGGCGCTGGTGAAGAAGGTGGGCGTGCCTTCGTGGGCGTACCCCCCCTGTGGCGCGAAAGTGATGGGCGCCCTGTCTAAATGCTATTACAATGTGAGAGATTGCCCAACTGCAAGGGAGATCCGCCTCCTCTTCATCCTCTATGCCAAGAAGAGAAAGCGAAAGTCCCGCCTCCACGGAAGAGACCATATTGTTCCTGATGGAAAACACAGTCTGGCCTGGAGTGAGGTGGCGGAAGGACAGGAGACGCTGTGTGGAGGAATGGCGGTGCGCAGACCCCGTTCCCCTGAAGAGCTGCTGCCTGTGCCTGAACCGTCCCCAGGTCGGGAGGACAACCAAAGAATGCAGAAAGTGGAGGAGGTGGATGCAGTGCTGAGGGACATGGCCCGACACCGCGCAGAGATGGAGGCGATGGAGCAAAGCTGGCGTGCCCTGAAACAGCGGCTGCTGTGGGACGCGACGCTCTCCCCTCAAGATGCGCAAATGCCACCCGCGCCACCACTGGACCCAGCGGCTGATGAACCACCGGAGGCCGGCCCCAAAAGTGCTGATCCTGACTCCGCCGAGGACGCGGCGGGAGGGAAGGAGGCTGAGGAGGCCCTGCCCGGACCGAAATGCCAGCCAGGCCTGGAACCAGAGGCCGCAGCGGAATGCAGTTCCCCGGTGGGGACGACGGAAGGAATCCTGCCTGATACAACGGAGATTGATTGGGAGGAGATGGAGTACCTGAACGACGTGGAATACGCCGCCCAGAAGGAGAACGAGTGGCGACGCCGTGAGCGGGAGCAGCGACAGCAGCAGGAGCAGAGAGAGGCGCAGCAGCTTCGCCAGAGGTAGCGGGAAAAGGATTTCGCTGACAAGGATAACGTCAGGCGAGACAAAGGTACGCTCCGGGAACCGCGGCGCCAGGGGACCATTAGAGACTTCAAACTCCAGGGAGGCTGGGGGTTCATCCATGAGCCAGGCCTGTACCAGGAGGTCTTTGTTAACCGCAGGGATGTGGAGTCTCACCTGCCAGAGGGGCACCCGGGAAGGGATCTGCTTATTGGGGATATTGTCACCTACACGCGGCACTGGGGTCTTAAGGGGTGGTATGCCCTGAATGTCTCCTGAGTCAGCGACCCCGTCCCTGAAGCCGGAAATGTACCCCGTGTCTCAGTGTCCCAAGCCCCAGCCACATCAGCACCCGGCCGTGCACCTGCATATTATCCTGCATCCTATTCTGCAACGCAACACGCTAGTGTGTCCCCAACTGAGCCACTGCGAGCACCTGCATCCTATTTTGCAACGCAACAGGCTAGTGCGTTCTCAACAGAGCCAAATCTGTATTCAGAAGAGGCACCTGTAAGGCCTCCAGCAAGTCGCAAAATTGAAACAAGGACTGTAGCTACCCAGACACAGGTAGCAGGACATGATCTTCTGGTGATGCGTTCCAGAGCGCACCGCATACTTCCAGCCCCAGGTATGGAAGGAGTAACCACAATATTCAAAGAAGAACAGTAGGACCCAGACAGGGTTTACTGAACTGTAAAAAGTTATGAAGAATTGCACTTTATTGAATATGTAGATGGTGTCTGAAGTAGTATACCCCAGTTGGGTAATGTAAAGTGTTAATGTGTTTCTTATGATAGAAATGTGATTTTTCTATGGTTCTCTGATTTTGAAGGACTGCGTGGCTGAGGACTTTGCCAGCCCAAAAAACTGTAATGTAAATAGTTAGCACTTTGGTGCCCCATCTTGGTTTTACGTAAAGCCATTCTACCTCTGAAGAAAAACCCGTATGGTGTGGCCTTGAGTGAGGTTTGCAGCAGAGAAGTCCTGCAGCCCACCCAGGACCACCGTGGGAGGTTTGGTACGGGTCCTCCACAAGAATCTTGCATTTATTTGTGTGAAAGCATTTGATATTTTTCTATTGCTACTTGTACACATTGTAACGTTTGAAGTGTCCTTACCTCCCGCAAGGGATGAGTTATGTTTATTGTTATTATAAAAATAGTTTTTCTATTTCAGCCCGGGAGTGCTGAATATAAATAGGGGGGATGTGTGGCCCAGCTGCGCTTGGTGACACATGTTCCCTGGAGGATGCACAGAAAGGTAATTTCACACACACCTGATATTCATTCACACTCACACTTCCCTATAGTGCCACCAGAGGGAGCCTTAGACTATATAAGGGTGTGAGAGACGTAGTGTCTAGTTCAGTCTTCTGGAGTTCAGTGATTCTGACATTCCAGTCAGAGCCAGTCTTGGTGTGGATTTCCTGTCAGAGACATTCTAGTCAGACAGACGGAGATTTTACCTCAGAACAGGCTGACTGTTAGTTCCCTATGAACGTGGAAAGTGACTCTCGGAGTGAGCATGAAATCAGTCTGACGGACGGTCCTGATGGCTACTCTGGACAGAGCCTATGAAGGAGCAGAAGGAAGGGGACTACAGTTATTTGTAACAACGAGTCGACTGAGAAACGGTCAGTGAGCTGTGGATAGAAGGAAGCTGACGACTACACCTACTGTTGCCTGTGCTTATGTTAAGGGTGTGAGTAGGGCGACAGGCGAGTGGTAAAGAGAGGAAGAGTGACTGAGGAGAAATAGCAACGATAGCTGTCCTCCACTCTGCACAACCGGACACCGGGTCCGAGCTTGCTAGTTCCTTCACGGCTAGTGGGAGAAACCGGAGACCCTGCTGGACTTCAGGTCGCAGAGGGGGCCCTTCAGTGCTGATACGTAACCGGGGTCAGGAAGAACAGAAGTCAGGCCTGATCAGCTACATAGACTTACAGTCATGGCCAAAAGTTTTGAGAATGACACAAATATTATATTTTCACATGATCTGCTGCCCTCTGGTTTTTATGTGTGTTTGACAGATGTTTTTATCACAGACATAAATATAATAATTGCAAACATATGAGTAACAAAAGCTTATATTGACAGTTAGAATGAGTTAATGCAGCAAGTCAATATTTTCAGTGTTGACCCTTCTTCTCCCTGGCATGCTCTCAATCAACTTCTGGACCAAATCCTGACTGATAGCAGTCCATTCTTGCACAATTAATGCTTTCATTTTGTCAGAATTTTTAGGTTTTTGTTTGTCCACCCGTCTCTTGATGATTGACCACAAGTTCTCAATGGGATTAAGATCTGGGGAGTTTCCAGGCCGTGGACCCAAAATCTCTATGTTTTGTTCCCTGAGCCATTTAGTTATCACCTTTGCTTTATGGCAAGGTGCTCCGTCATGCTGGAAAAGGCATTGTTGATCGCCAAACTGCTCTTGGAGGGTTGGGAGAAGTTGCTCTTGGAGGACATTCTGGTACCATTCTTTATTCATGGCTGTGTTTTTTAGGCAAGACTGTGAGAGAGCCGATTCCCTTGGCTGAGAAGCAACCCCACACATGAATGGTTTCAAGATACTTAACAGTTGGCATGAGACAAGACTGGTGGTAGCGCTCACCTTGTCTTCTCCGAATGAGGCGTTTTCCTGTTGTCCCAAACAATCGAAAAGGTGATTCATCAGAGAAAATAACTTTACCCCAGTCCTCAGCAGTCAACTGCCTGTACCTTTTGCAGAATATCAGTCTGTCCATGATGTTTTTTCTGGAGAGAAGTGGCTTCTTTGCTGCCCTCCTTGAGACCAGGCCTTGCTCCAAGAATCTCCGCCTCACAGTGCGTGCAGATGCACTCACACCTGCCTGCTGCCATTCCTGAGCAAGCCGATCCCACAGCTGAAACACTTTTAAGAGACGGTCCAGGCGCTTGCTGGTCTTTCTTGGGCGCCCTGAGCCTTTTTGGCAACAATGGAACCTCTCCTTGAAGTTCTTGATGATGCGATAGATTGTTGACTGAGGTGCAATCTTTCTAGCTGCGATACTCTTCCCTGTTAGGCCATTTTTGTGCATTGCAATGATGACTGCACGTGTTTCTTTAGAGATAACCATGGTTAACAGAAGAGAAACAATGATGCCAAGCACCAGCCTCCTTTTAAAGTGTCCAGTGGTGTCATTCTTACTTAATCATGACAGATTGATCTCCAGCCATGTCCTCATCAACACCCACACCTGTGTTAATGGAGCAATCACTGAAAAGAGGTTAGCTGGTCCTTTTAAGGCAGGGCTACAATGATGTTGAAATGTGTTTTGGGGGATATGTTAATTTTCTAGCCAAATATTGACTTTGCAAGTAATTGCTGTTAAGCTGATCACTCTTTATAACATTCTGGAGTATATGCAAATTGCCATTAGAAAAAGTGAAGCAGTAGACTTTGTAAAAATTAATATTTGTGTCATTCTCAAAACTTTTGGCCATGACTGTAGTTCTGTCCAAAAGAAGGCTCCACCACAATGTCGGCCGGGCGTAGCTGTTCTACACGGAGTTAAACTTGGCTTCATGCAGGTTAGAAACTCACACACATTGGAAGAAAGGAGGCCTTAAACCTACTCAGTGATTACTGGATGTGCATCCTCCACCCTGAGCAGCTTCCCGGGACATACCTGCAAATACCACCAGTAAAGGTATGGAAAGAGACTGACTTGTGTGTGTCTGCCTTATTGCCTGCACCCTGCACCGCCATATACCTTGAGGGATCCAGTCTCGTCTGTGGGAGACTTAACACCTTGCTGCCCAATACATCCCCTCAGAGGATTCACCCTGCAGTGCTGGTCACCCTGATCAGAAACCACAGGTGGCGTCACGAACAATTCCTAAAATCCCCTGTAAATATCCCCCTTGTATGAGCGCCCAGGGCAACGGACCGAGCTGCGCTACCCGTGACCTCTCCCCCATTGAAGTGAACGGGCTCGGTGCCGAGTACCCCATAAGCCCTGGTACCTTGGGGGACTCATCTTCACAGCAGTAATCAAAGCAAAAGGTGGCTACTTTGAAGAACCTAGAATATAGGACATATTTTCAGTTGTTTCACACTTTTTTGTTAAGTATATAATTCCACATGTGTTAATTCATAGTTTTGATGCCTTCAGTGTGAATGTACAATTTTCATAGTCATGAAAATACAGAAAAATATTTGAATGAGAAGGTGTGTCCAAACTTTTGGTCTGTACTGTATATAGTAGACAGTCAGGATTACACATGGGGAAGGATTTCCTCCCCTCCTAGGATATGTATGCCCACTAGTGATGAGCGAGTATGCTCATTGCTCGGGTTTTCCCGAGCACGCTCGGGTGATCTCTGAGCATTTGGGCGTGCTCGGAGATTTAGTTTCTGTTGCCGCAGCAGCATGATTTGCGGCTGCTTGACAGTCTCATTACATGTGGGGAATGCCAGTTTGTTAGGGAACCCCCACATGTATTCAGGCTGTTCAGCAGCCACAAATCATGCAGCTGTGACGACAGAAACTAAATCTCCGAGCACGCCCAAATTCTTGGAGATCACCCGAGTGTGCTCGGGAAAACTCGAGCAAGGAGCATACTCGCTCATCACTAATGCCCACTAAATATTCAGTGAGGCACACATTAGACTTGATAATTTGTTCTTAGATTTTTCATTATTTTCCCCAAACTTCGTAGCAGCATCTTGTTTTTATGTATTTGTCATTTATCTACAGTATCTATATAGTATTTTTAATAATAAACTTTTTGGCTATAATATATGGGGCTGTTTTTTGAGGCCTAAGTATGGAGTAAATCACATGCATTGTTTGAGCTTTACCCACCTTCCTTGTTTATGTGCATCTACTGGAGGAACCCCTTTTTATATAAAATACTTATCAGTGAAGCAAGAGAGGGCAGAGCAGGGCAGCGAATAGAGCTGGAGGAACAGAGTCTTCATATCTACAAATAGCTCTATAGCCTCATTTGTGTATTAATTCAATCACTGATTTCTCGCAAATGGAGGTACACACTGTTCAGTTTCCCCTTGAAGGGGTTTATCAGTCTTAAACTACAGTAAATAGAATGAATGCAGACTTGTGAAGATGTGTGGCCCAGCTTCGCAAGGCACACATATCTTCTGGAAAATGCACAGGAAGGTAACTGTAAAGCTTGATATTCATTCACGCACACTTCTCAGCATTGCCACTAGAGGCATATCAGACTATTTAGTAGTGTGACGTAGCGATAGTGATTCAGTCAAGTTCCTGTCTTTGGACAGAGAAGATCAGATTAGTCTTAGAGGGAGAGGAGAGAAGACTGAACCCACACAGAGCTTGTGTAGCTCATCTGATAAGAAAGTGGAGGCTAGTACGGGTGAAGTGAATCATCCTAGCCTAGTCAGAGCTACCCCTTAACCTGCTACTCAGAACAAGCTGCCTGTGTTCCTAAGAAAGAAGGAAGGAAAGGAATTACAGCAGTAACACCAACGAGTCAACTGAGAACAGGTCAGTGAGCACTGAAAGAAATCTGACCTTGGTACGATTGCTACACGTGCTTATGTTAAGAGCGAGAGCAGGGCGAAGGGCGAGTGGAGAAGTAAGAGTGACAAAGGGACAAATCACCCTCACTCAATTAACCGGACACCGGGGTCCGAAGCGTTGCTAGTGCTTCACGCCTAGTAATAAGAAAACCGGAGGCTTTCTGGACTGCAAGTCGCAGAAGGTAGCCCTAAGCGCTAATACGTAAACGGAGTCAGGGAGAACGGGGACTTTGAGTCAAGTGCACGACAAAAGTAAGGACTTAGTTCTCTCAACATCTGATAATCAGAGACATAGAAGGCTCCACCACAATGTTGGCCGGGCGCAGTTGCTATTAAAAGAGTTGCACTTGACTTTATGCAAGTTGTACTCACACACATTAAAAGGATAAAGGAGGCCTCTAACCTGCTCAACAGTTTTCCTGAATGTGCATTCTCCAACCTAACCAGCTTCCCGGGACATACCTGCAACATCTACAAGTAAAGGTATGGAAAGAGATTGCATTGTGTGTGACTGAATTCTTATCTGCACCCTGCATCATCACCATAGACTTTGAGGGACCAGTCCCACCTGTGGGGGACCTAACACCTAGCTGCCATAACATCCCCTCAGAGATCTACCCTGCAGCGCTGGTCAATCAGATCAGAAACCACAGGTGGCGTCACGAACTATTCTAATCTACAATCCCCTGTAAATATCCCCCATTGCATGACTGCCAGGGCCACGGACCGAGCTCTGCTGCCAGTGACAACTCCCATAGACTTCCATGGGCTCGGCTCCGAGTACCCCATAGCCCTGGTACCCACACATGTGGTGCGCGTCAAACCCTTACGTCGCAACACTGCATAGTGTGAGGATTCTCCGTTTTGATGCCTTCAGTGTGAATGTACAATTTTCATAGTCATGAAAATACAGAAAAATATTTGAATGAGAAGGTGTGTCCAAACTTTTGGTCTGTACTGTATATAGTAGACAGTCAGGATTACACATGGGGAAGGATTTCCTCCCCTCCTAGGATATGTATGCCCACTAGTGATGAGCGAGTATGCTCATTGCTCGGGTTTTCCCGAGCACGCTCGGGTGATCTCTGAGCATTTGGGCGTGCTCGGAGATTTAGTTTCTGTTGCCGCAGCAGCATGATTTGCGGCTGCTTGACAGTCTCATTACATATGGGGATTGCCAGTTTGTTAGGGAACCCCCACATGTATTCAGGCTGTTCAGCAGCCACAAATCATGCAGCTGTGACGACAGAAACTAAATCTCCGAGCACGCCCAAATTCTTGGAGATCACCCGAGTGTGCTCGGGAAAACTCGAGCAAGGAGCATACTCGCTCATCACTAATGCCCACTAAATATTCAGTGAGGCACACATTAGACTTGATAATTTGTTCTTAGGTTTTTCATTATTTTCCCCAAACTTCGTAGCAGCATCTTGTTTTTATGTATTTGTCATTTATCTACAGTATCTATATAGTATTTTTAATAATAAACTTTTTGGCTATAATATATGGGGCTGTTTTTTGAGGCCTAAGTATGGAGTAAATCACATGCATTGTTTGAGCTTTACCCACCTTCCTTGTTTATGTGCATCTACTGGAGGAACCCCTTTTATATATAAAATACTTATCAGTGAAGCAAGAGAGGGCAGAGCAGGGCAGCGAATAGAGCTGGAGGAACAGAGTCTTCATATCTACAAATAGCTCTATAGCCTCATTTGTGTATTAATTCAATCACTGATTTCTCGCAAATGGAGGTACACACTGTTCAGTTTCCCTTGAAGGGGTTTATCCTTTGCGCAAGGAAAGACTAGAAGCAATGGGATGAAACTGAATGGGAGGAGACACAGATTAGATATTAGAAAAAACTTTTTGACAGTTAGGGTGATCAATGAGTGGAACAGGCTGCCACAAGAGGTGGTGAGTTCTCCTTCAATGGAAGTCTTCAAACAGAGGATGGATAGACATCTGTCTGGGATGATTTAGAGAATCCTGCTTTGAGCAGGGGGTTGGACCAGATGACCCAGGAGGTCCCTTCCAACTCTACCATTCTATGATTCTATGATTCTATGATCAGTCTTAAACTACAGTAAATAGAATGAATGCAGACTTGTGAAGATGTGTGGCCCAGCTTCGCAAGGCACACATATCTTCTGGAAAATGCACAGGAAGGTAACTGTAAAGCTTGATATTCATTCACGCACACTTCTCAGCATTGCCACTAGAGGCATATCAGACTATTTAGTAGTGTGACGTAGCGATAGTGATTCAGTAAAGTTCCTGTCTTTGGACAGAGAAGATCAGATTAGTCTTGGAGGGAGAGGAGAGAAGACTGAACCCACACAGAGCTTGTGTAGCTCATCTGATAAGAAAGTGGAGGCTAGTACGGGTGAAGTGAATCATCCTAGCCTAGTCAGAGCTACCCCTTAACCTGCTACTCAGAACAAGCTGCCTGTGTTCCTAAGAAAGAAGGAAGGAAAGGAATTACAGCAGTAACACCAACGAGTCAACTGAGAACAGGTCAGTGAGCACTGAAAGAAATCTGACCTTGGTACGATTGCTACACGTGCTTATGTTAAGAGCGAGAGCAGGGCGAAGGGCGAGTGGAGAAGTAAGAGTGACAAAGGGACAAATCACCCTCACTCAATTAACCGGACACCGGGGTCCGAAGCGTTGCTAGTGCTTCACGCCTAGTAATAAGAAAACCGGAGGCTTTCTGGACTGCAAGTCGCAGAAGGTAGCCCTAAGCGCTAATACGTAAACGGAGTCAGGGAGAACGGGGACTTTGAGTCAAGTGCACGACAAAAGTAAGGACTTAGTTCTCTCAACATCTGATAATCAGAGACATAGAAGGCTCCACCACAATGTTGGCCGGGCGCAGTTGCTATTAAAAGAGTTGCACTTGACTTTATGCAAGTTGTACTCACACACATTAAAAGGATAAAGGAGGCCTCTAACCTGCTCAACAGTTTTCCTGAATGTGCATTCTCCAACCTAACCAGCTTCCCGGGACATACCTGCAACATCTACAAGTAAAGGTATGGAAAGAGATTGCATTGTGTGTGACTGAATTCTTATCTGCACCCTGCATCATCACCATAGACTTTGAGGGACCAGTCCCACCTGTGGGGGACCTAACACCTAGCTGCCATAACATCCCCTCAGAGATCTACCCTGCAGCGCTGGTCAATCAGATCAGAAACCACAGGTGGCGTCACGAACTATTCTAATCTACAATCCCCTGTAAATATCCTCCATTGCATGACCGCCAGGGCCACGGACCGAGCTCTGCTGCCAGTGACAACTCCCATAGACTTCCATGGGCTCGGCTCCGAGTACCCCATAGCCCTGGTACCCACACATGTGGTGCGCGTCATCTAAACTTGGCGTCACGAACAGGATACGAAGCTTACTGGATGTGAGTCCTGTGTGCCTATTGAACTGTTTTGTGCAAAAAGACTGTGTAGCGTTTTTGTGATTTTTGGCGCCATTTTCCACCATTTTGCCGCCATATTCGCGCCCTGAGGCGCTGGTGAAGAAGGTGGGTGTGCATTCGTGGGCGTGTACCCCCCTGTGGCGCGAAAGTTATGGCCGCCCTCTCAAAATGCTACTATAATGTGAGATCCTACCCCACTGCAAGGGAGATCCGCCTCCTCTTAATCTTCTATGCAAAAAAAGAGGAAGCGCAAATCCGGCCTCCACGGAGGAGACCAGATTGTTCCTGAGGGAAAACACAGTCTGGCCTGGGGAGAGATGGCAGAAGGACAAGAGCAGCTATGCAGTGGAGCGGTGGAGCGCAGGCCCTGCTCCCCAGAGAAGCTGTTGTTTGAACCGGAGCCATCCCTAATACAGAAACTTCAGCAAACCTTGCTGGAGTGCAAGGAGGAGAATGCGGCGCTTAAAAAGTTGATCCAGCGCCAGGCAGACATGGAGGAGACCGAGAGACGCTGGCGTGCCCAGACACAGCGGCTGCTGTGGGACGCAGTGCTCTTCCCACAGACATAACGCTATCACCTGACTTTCCTAAGTCCCTGCTGAAGAAAGCTGAAGGAAAACCGGAGGCCGCCCCCAAAAGAGCTGTACCTGATCCCACCGATGGAGAGGTGGAAGAGAAGGAGGCTGAGGAGGTCCTGCCTGTTCCGGAGTACCAGCTAGGCCAGGAGGCTGCAGCAGATTACAGTTCCCCGGTAGGAACACCGGAGGGGTCCCAGCCATCATTGCCAGAAATCGATTGGGACGCAATGCAGTATCTGGATGACGTCACTTATGCTGTAAAAGTGGAAAATGAGCAGCGACGCCGTGATCTGGATAAGCAACGTCAACAGGAGCAGAGAGAGGCGCAGCAGCGGTACCATGAAAAGTTCCTTGCTGATAAGGAGGCCGTCCGAAAGAATAAAGGTACGCAACGGGAACCGCGGCGCCAGGGGTGCATAACAGGGTTCCAACTCCGCAAAGGCTGGGGCTTCATACATGAGCCGGGCCTATACCAAGAGATCTTTGTGAGTCGGAGAGATGTGGAGTCCCACTTACCCATCGGGCACCCAGGGAGGGATCTTGTAAAAGGGGACATTGTCAATTACACGCGGCACTGGGGGTTAAAAGGGTGGTACGCCTTAAACGTCACCCGCGTCAGCGACCCCGTCCCTGAAACCAGTGAGGTCTCCCGTGCCACAGCACCGCGAACCCCAGCAGCGTCATCTTTGGCGTCCGCACCAGGCCGTGCACCAGCATCACCCCCTGCGTACTCCTCTACACCCAGGTCTTGCTCTGCAACGCAATCTGCGACCATTTCAACATCGCAACCTGCGACCAGTTCTGAAGCGCAATTTGAATTTTACACTGCGGCACCTTCTACAACGCAACCTGCGTTCTACTCCAGGGAGATCCCCGTTGGGTCCCCAGATCAAACCAAAGATGTCGCTACACAAACATACATTGCAGGACATGATCTTCTTGTAATGGGTTCCCGAGGTCATTGTATACTTCTGGCCCCAGGAATGGAAAAAGTAATGGTCACGAGCAAGAAAGATGAAACACAGTAGAACCCAGACAGGGGTTTACTGCAACTGAACATGTACAAAGTTTGAAGAAGTTTTATGAAAATTTGCACTTTACTGAAAAATGTTTGATAATATGTCTGATGATGTTTATTTACTCTGCATATTTTAAGTAGAATACCCGGCTGGGTAAAGAGTTAAAGTATAATGTGATTTTACTTGAAATGTGTTTTCCCATGCAAAGGACTGCGTGGCTGTGGACTTTGCCAGCCCAAAAACTTTATTGTAAATAGTTCGCACTTCGGTGCCCCATTTTGGTTTTACATAAAGCCTTACTACCTCTGAAGAAAAACCCGTATGGTGTGGCCTAGAGTGAGGTCTGCAGCAATGAAGTCCTGCAGCCCACCCAGGACCCACGTGGGAGGTTTTTGGTGCGGGTCCTCCACAAGAATCTTGTCTTATACTATGTATTTATTGAAAAGTATTTTGATAATTTTCTACTGATCTATGTACAAATTGTAACGTTTAAGAGTCCGTACCTCCCGCAAGGGATGAGTTATTATGTTGATGTTTTATGCAAAACAAAAATGTTTTTCTTTTCTATTTCAGCCCGGGAGTGCTGAGTTTAACTAGGGGGGGATGTGTGGCCCAGCTTCGCAAGGCACACATATCTTCTGGAAAATGCACAGGAAGGTAACTGTAAAGCTTGATATTTATTCACGCACACTTCTCAGCATTGCCACTAGAGGCATATCAGACTATTTAGTAGTGTGACGTAGCGATAGTGATTCAGTCAAGTTCCTGTCTTTGGACAGAGAAGATCAGATTAGTCTTGGAGGGAGAAGAGAGAAGACTGAACCCACACAGAGCTTGTGTAGCTCATCTGATAAGAAAGTGGAGGCTAGTACGGGTGAAGTGAATCATCCTAGCCTAGTCAGAGCTACCCCTTAACCTGCTACTCAGAACAAGCTGCCTGTGTTCCTAAGAAAGAAGGAAGGAAAGGAATTACAGCAGTAACACCAACGAGTCAACTGAGAACAGGTCAGTGAGCACTGAAAGAAATCTGACCTTGGTACGATTGCTACACGTGCTTATGTTAAGAGCGAGAGCAGGGCGAAGGGCGAGTGGAGAAGTAAGAGTGACAAAGGGACAAATCACCCTCACTCAATTAACTGGACACCGGGGTCCGAAGCGTTGCTAGTGCTTCACGCCTAGTAATAAGAAAACCGGAGGCTTTCTGGACTGCAAGTCGCAGAAGGTAGCCCTAAGCGCTAATACGTAAACGGAGTCAGGGAGAACGGGGACTTTGAGTCAAGTGCACGACAAAAGTAAGGACTTAGTTCTCTCAACATCTGGGACATAGAAGGCTCCACCACAATGTTGGCCGGGCACAGTTGCTATTAAAAAAGTTGCACTTGACTTTATGCAAGTTGTACTCACACACATTAAAAGGATAAAGGAGGCCTCTAACCTGCTCAACAGTTTTCCTGAATGTGCATTCTCCAACCTAACCAGCTTCCCGGGACATACCTGCAACATCTACAAGTAAAGGTATGGAAAGAGATTGCATTGTGTGTGACTGAATTCTTATCTGCACCCTGCATCATCACCATAGACTTTGAGGGACCAGTCCCACCTGTGGGGGACCTAACACCTAGCTGCCATAACATCCCCTCAGAGATCTACCCTGCAGCGCTGGTCAATCAGATCAGAAACCACAGGTGGCGTCACGAACTATTCTAATCTACAATCCCCTGTAAATATCCCCCATTGCATGACTGCCAGGGCCACGGACCGAGCTCTGCTGCCAGTGACAACTCCCATAGACTTCCATGGGCTCGGCTCTGAGTACCCCATAGCCCTGGTACCCACACATGTGGTGCGCGTCAAACCCTTACGTCGCAACACTGCATAGTGTGAGGATTCTCCGATGCCAGGACCAGCGGTCATGTGACCACAAGTATGCGATATGCATACGTCTGGCCGCATTCCGACTAGATGGGCACGCCCTCGCACAATGCAAGTGCATTGAGTGAGGTTAGAAACAGTCTAGCCAGAATATGGCAGGGAGTATGCATATCATATACTTACGGTCACATAACCGGTGTTCCTGGCGCCGACATCGGAGAATAATAATAATAATCTTTATTATAATCCTCACAGAATCCTCACAGCGCACACTGCATAGAGTGATTGCGGACTTGTAGTTTAAGACCAGACAGCCCTTTTAAGTAGGAGATAATTGATCATCACAAGGATCTATGATTGTGATTTCAGATTCCAGACCCAAGTTATGGTTCACTTGCTGATCCTCCTAGCTTTCAACTGATTCTTTTTCTGTTTGCTTTATCCTATTTTATTTGCATATAAATTGTTTATGAAGTGACTTTTTTGCAAAATTATGTATTTCAGGCTCTTTTCTTATCTTACACTATGAACATGTTTCACATATTTTCCAGGAAATCATCCGGCAGCACGCTGTATGTATAAACTGGAAAGAAAAGCAAAAATATTTCTATTCCCTCGGAAGACTACATAGGGGAAAACTCCCAGCATATACCTTTGACGGCTATCAAAAACAAGATCTGATAGAACTGATAGTAATGTGCACGTTTTTCTTTCAAAATCATCTGCTGTACATCATAAGATTACAAAGCTAGTTTTAATAGTAATATATTTTTAAAACTTACAGGTATATAGGATTTACAGACTCCGCACAAAACTAACTAATTCAATAAATTACTATTGAGTACATAAGAAATGGCTAGATGTCATGATCAGTCCCTGCCACCTTGTGCTTTTTGATAATCCAGTAACGTTGCAGCTCTGAAATATGGCAAAACTGGTGGCAAATGGCTTCTTGGCAGTTTCACGCTTGATTTTCCTCAATTCATGGGCAGTTATTTTGCGCCTATTTTATCAACACGCTTCTTGCGACCCTGTTGGCTATTTGCCATGAAACTCTTGATTGTTCAGTGATCACGCTTCAAAAGTTTGGCAATTTCAAGACTGCTGCATCCCTCTGCAAGACATCTCACAATTTTTGACTTTTCAGAGTCCGTCAAATCTCTCTTCTGACCCATTTTGCCAAAGGAAAGGAAGTTGCCTAATAATTAACACACCTTATAAAGGGGTGTTGATGTCATTAGACCACACCCCTCCTCATTACAGAGATGCAAATCACCTGATTTACATAATTGGCAGTTGGCTTTCAAGCCTATATAGCTTGGAGTAGGACAACATGTATAAAAAGGATGATGTGATAAAAATACTTATTTGCCTAATAATTCTGCACACAGTGTAATCTGTGTTCTATGTTCTGTTGTGATAAAACATGCCTGTAAGGGATTTAGAAAGCACTGAATTCTTGTTTTCTTTCCATTTTACATATCTCACCTTTTTTTGAATTGGGGTTGTATATGCATTTGTGCATGTTTGTAACAGGTATATGTTGCATGTGCACCAAGGACCATTGGGACCTTCACACAGAGGCCTTCCAAATCATTGCATTTGTTTTACCATTTTACAGTGTCTCACCTTGTTTAGAATTGTGGTTGTATATTTTATTACTTTTTTTTATCTAAAATTCAATGCAATTTCTTTTTATATCTCACCTAAGCTGTAACTTTTTTTTTTTTCGCCAACTGAGTGTTATGGGAACTTATTGTTTGCATGACAAACTGCAGTTTTTATTGGTATGATGTTTTTTGTACTAGAAATGTCACGATCCATTTTTGGATTTGTGGCAGCTCTGGTTCCACTCAGTTAAAACTTTTTTCCTTTCAGGCCTGCGGGGATTAATGTCAGTTTTTCCCCTCCGGCAATCTGGTGTAATTGCAGTGCTGCTAGGTCAGCTGATGTGTGTGGTGACCACTACCCAGTAGCGTAGCTACCGGGGGGGCAGAGGGTCGGTGGCCCCGGGCCCCACGCTCTGAGGGGGCCCACCCGGAGCTACGCTACTGTAACTGTATCGGCGTGCACAGCACGCCTACACAGTTACTTTCTGCGGCAGAGCAGGGAGAATCAATCTCCCTGCTCTGCCGCCCAGCCGCTATGGGGCCTGAGCAGGCGGTGGGGGGCCTGGTGCCAGCAGTGGGCCCCCCGCCCGTCATCGCAGGGTCAGCTGTATCAGCATCTAGCCAATACAGCTGACCGCATTGAGAGAGAAGGAGTGAGCGCTCCTTCTCTCCCATAATCCCCTCTCAGCATCTGACAGCGGGCGCGATGACGTCACTGCCCGGCGCCGCCAGTCAGACACTGAGAGCGGGAGCAGTGAGCAGCACAGGAGCCTGGAGCAAGAGAGGTGAGTACTGGATTTATTATTTTTGTAAAGGGGGGGTGCATTATACGTAAGGCTGCATATGGAGTACATTATAAGTACGGCTGCATATGGGGGTGCATTATAAGTAAGGCTGCATATGGGGGTGCATTATAAGTACGGCTGCATATGGGGGTGCATTATAAGTACGGCTGCATATGGGGGTGCATTATAAGTACGGCTGCATATGGGGTGCATTATAAATAAGGCTGCATATGGAGTACATTATAAGTACGGCTGCATATGGGGGTGCATTATAAGTACGGCTGCATATGGGGGTGCATTATAAGTACGGCTGCATATGGGGGTGCATTATAAGTAAGGCTGCATATGGAGTACATTATAAGTACGGCTGCATATGGGGGTGCATTATAAGTACGGCTGCATATGGGGGTGCATTATAAGTATGGCTGCATATGGGGGTGCATGATAAATACGGCTGCATATGGGGGTGCATTATAAGTACGGCTGCATATGGGGGTG
>JARQOD010000002.1:321740311-321766098 GCA_033576555.1 Oophaga sylvatica
GGGTACCAGGTGTAGTAATAGGGACACATACTACAGCAGCGGCTCAGTATTGGGGTACCAGCAGGATGAGAAGTTTGTGCAGGTTGAGAATAGTCCAATTGGTGACCGTGATGGTGCTGGCAATATGAGAAGTGAAACGTTTCTTTGTTGTATTCTCTGTAGTCGAGTCCTGGCTGGAGGAGTCGTTATGTCGGTCTGGGCCAGATG
Organism: Oophaga sylvatica; assembly: GCA_033576555.1. NCBI lineage: Eukaryota > Metazoa > Chordata > Amphibia > Anura > Dendrobatidae > Oophaga > Oophaga sylvatica. Next base: position 321,740,519 of record JARQOD010000002.1, read on the forward strand.
GAAAAGACATGAAAAGTGAACGATTCCATCAGAAAGAACGTCAGCGGTAATTCATTATCTGTAACTCTGCTATGATACCTTACATGTTCTGTAGGACTGGTGTTATTTACCACTGACCATATGGCGCCGGTGATATCAATATTGGTCTTTTTATATATAGATTAATTTTGGCAACAGCGCGGTCATTTGCTGAGGTTCTCTGGTTAGCGGCCCACTCAGATGTTTCGCCCCCCTAAACCGAAACCCTAGCTACGCCTCTGCCACTACCACATCCTTTAAATGGTCACCTGATGCATCAGCTGACTGTCGGTGATAGAGCAATCTTTAGTGACCAAGCCTGAGTAAGGAGCGCTCTGGGTGCAGTGGTGCTTCTGCTGGGTTCATTATCCTGGTGCCTTTATTCTGTTGTTAGGTGCTTTGCAGCAGAGAAAGCTAAGTGTTTATTTCCCAGTCCCTTTCGTGTTTGTCACTGCCCCCTGTGTGGAATTCTCGACAGTGGCTAGGCTAGCGCCCTACGCCGGCCAGTGCATTAGCCAGGGCAGTGTTAAGTGACAGCGAGGGACGAGATATCCTTATGGCGGTGGGGAGGAAGGACCCACACAGGGCATTAGAGGAGTGCAGGGACAGGCTCAGGTTTGAGCTCAAGTGATGACCCTCCCTCATTCCCTATCGGTAGGGCCTTCCTCTCCCCAATACCATCCCATTATATCACTATAAACTCTGTGTTATTTAAATACACTTGCTTTTTATTTACTTAGTTACAGCAGGGTTTTTGTTTACTTTTTCCTTTTTTTAGGTTTGTGTGTCTTGTGGCCAATGTGAGCATGCTTCTATTTGCTGCATGTGTACCAACTCAATTTAAGCTCAATTTTTGTGTTCTTTTTTCCCGTTGTGTGAGTGTTGCGCAGTTCGCTGACCGGAGGTGGGCCACTGACATGCAGTGGAATGACCCTGCCCTTAGGAGCCATTTTTGTCAGGGTCTGTCACCTAGGCTGCAAGATACTCTGGTGCAGTATTCTACTCCTGGGTCATTGGAAGCCGCAATGGCCCTTGCTATGCGGATGGATAGATGCCTCAGGGAGAGACATACACCAAATCTGCCCCCTGTTGTCCTTTCTGGGGAGGAGGACACGACGGTGCAGACGGACGAACCTATGCAGGTGGGAGGAGTCTCATCTCAAACAGGGCAGCCTGCGGTTCGCCGTGGTATGGGGGCATGTTTCTATTGTGGGCAGACTGGTCATTTCATCGGTGTCTGCCCAACTCACACCAAAGTACCATCACCATCTCGTAAGCCACGTCCCCTTGGTCATGTGGAGGGAGGTGACCAGGGTGTGTATATTTCCTCCATTTTTTCTTCTCAGTGCACTATCCCTGCTGAAGTGGTGGTTGGCGGGGTAACTGAGACTATACCGGTGCTGGTGGATATTGAAGCGGGAGTCAATTTGATGGATTCTCGCTTTGTCCAGACCCATGGTCTGAGGGTAGGATGCTAGCGAGACCCCTAAGCGTTCAGGCCGTTGACTCTGTCCCACTCAGCCAGAGGAGGGTGACCCAAGTCGTAGATAATAGAACCCAAGTTGTAGATAATATACATCTGCGTATAGGGACTCGTCATAAAGAGTCCCTGTCGTTCTACGTCTTGGAGGGTATGCCAACTCACATCGTCTCAGGCCTCCCTTGGTTGAAAAAACACAACCAGGTCATAGATTTGTGGTCCAGGGAAGTAGTCAGCTAGGACCGGCCGTGTAAGGACTGCTGCCCAGGAGCTACAATCTCTGCTGTCCTTCTTCTTCGGTGGGGCAGCAGAGGTGCTGCCAGTGAGTAGGGGCAAGACTCAACCCTCACCACAAGAAAACCCTAAGTGTCGGAGTCCTCTTAGGAGGAGGGGTCAGGGGAGGGTGGTGGTTCTCTCTGTGCACAGTGGGGGTATGAGTTTGGTGATACAGGGGGATGCCTCTGTTGTCGGTTCCTTAAAGAGTTCACCATCTTGTGGAAAATGTATGCGTGGAAATAAAGATTCAGGTCTGGACCTGTGTGTGAATGAGTATGTGTGGGTGTCCACCAAAAACATCAGGTGGAAGTATACTACTGAGACCTGGAGTTCTAGGGTGATTGGGCCATATCGGGTGTCAGCAATTCTCAGCCCGGGGACTTTCCAGCTGGTGTTACCCCCAGTAATGCACATATACAACTCATCCACAGGTTGGCGCTTTGGAGATTTGTGGCACCTCCTACGTTATTGTCAGCTCCATCGCGCTGCATTCACCGTAAACCTGAGAATCACGTGACTACAGAGTTGAACTCTGGTGGATCGAGGCGTCCTTACCATACGTCGTTTTCTGCTGAGGTCCGATGTTGAAGGTCCAGAGGCCCCTCATTGAAAGGGGGGTACTCTCACGATCCATTTTTGGATTTGTGGCAGCTCTGGTTCCACGCAGTGAAAACATTTTTCCTTTCAGGCCTGCTGGCAATCTGGTGTAATTGCAGTGCTGCTGGGTCAGCTGATGTGGGTGGTGACCACTCCCACCATCCTTTAACTGGTCACCTAATGCATCAACTGACTGTCGGTGATAGAGCAATCTTCAGTGACCAAGCCAGAGTAAGGAGCTCTCTGGGTGCAGTGGTGCTTCTGCTGGGTTCATTATCCTGGTGCCTTTATTCTGTTGTGTGGTGCTTTGCAGCAGAGAAAGCTAAGTGTTTATTTCCCCGTCCCTTTCTTGTTTGTCACTGTCCCTTGTGTGGAATTATCTGCAGTGGCTAGGCTGACGCCCTATGTCGGCCAGTGCACTAGCCAGGGCAGTGTTAGGTGACAGTGAGGGACGAGGTATTCTGACGGCGGTGGGGGATAAGGACCCACATAGGATGTTAGAGGAGTGCAGGGACAGGCTCAGGTTTGAGCTCAGGTGGTGATCATCCCTCATACCCTATCAGTAGGGCCTTCCTCTCCCCAATACCATCCCATTGTGTGAGTGTTGCGCCGTTCGCTAACTGACCACCCGTTGGGTCGAGTCACATCGTGACAAGAAACTTTTTTATCACATTTTATTCATTTTTTTCAAGAAGAAATTATCATAAAACATCAGTTCTTGTTTTTTGTATTTTTTCACACTGAAATCCAATTACCGTATATACTCGTGTATAAGCCGAGATTTTCAGCCCATTTTTTAGGGCTGAAAGTCCCCCTCTCGGCTTATACGCGGGTCATACACGGGGGTCGGCGGGGAAGGGAGAGCGGGGGTGTCAGATCATACTCACCCCTCCGCCGGCGCTGTTTCTGCAGCCCCCCTGCATATTCATGACTTTAATAAGCGGTACCACGTGACCGCTGTAGGACTGAAGCACTGCAGAGAGCGCCGGGAGAAGAGGAGACACTGCAGAGACCGCGCCGGCGGAGGGGTGAGTATAGCGATATTTACCTGTCCTCTCTCCACCGCTGCGCGCTGCTCCCTCGTCCGACTACTCTGGCTGTTAATGATCAGGCAGAGGGCGCGATGACGTCGTTAGTGCGCGCCACGCCCCCTGCCAGATCATTCACTGCGAGAACCCGGAAGAGGGAGCAGTGCCAGCGGTGTAGAGAGGACAGGTAAATATCTCAGGTGCCGGGATCCTGAGCGAGCGCTGACACCAGCACCTGTCCCCCATAGCGCGCCGGTGTCACCGCCTGCTCAAGACACCGGCACCTGGCCCCCAGCGACGAGAGGTAAGTATGTCATTTTTTTTGCAGCAGCAGCGCGGCAGCAAAAGGGACGTATACTATGGGGCATAATCTGTGGATCATACAAGGGCATAATCTGTGCAGCATATGGGGGCATAATCTGGATCATACGGGGGCATAATCTGTGCAGCATATGGGGGCATAATCTGTGGAACATATGGGGGCATAATCTGGAGCATATGGGGCATAATCTGTGGAACATATGGGGGCATAATCTGTGGAGCATATGGCGCATATTCTCTGGAGCATATTGGGCATAATCTGGAGCATATGGGGGCATAATCTGTGCAGCATATGGGGGCATAATCTGTGGAGCATATGGGGGCATAATCTCTGGAGCATATTGGGCATAATCTGGAGCATATGGGGGCATAATCTGTGCAGCATATGGGGCATAATCTGTGGAGCATATTGGGCATAATCTGTGGAGCATATGGGCATAATCTGTGGAGCATATGGGGGCATAATCTGTGGAGCATATGGGGGCATAATCTGTGCAGCATATGGGACATAATCTGTGGATCATACGGGGCATAATCTGTGCAGTTTATGGGGGCCTAATCTGTGGAGCATCATATGGAGGCATAATCATTTTTCAGCCTAGGCTTATACGCGAGTCAATAAGTTTTCCCAGTTTTTTGTGGCAAAATTAGGGGGGTCGGCTTATACACGGGTCCGCTTATACATGAGTATATACGGTAAAAAATATTTATTGTGTCACCATATGTAACATCCCATCATTTTTTTTTATTTAGTTAAAGGGTGAATAAGGCCTTTTTTTTGTAGAAAAAACTTTAAACCTTAATGGTACGTCATATGCCGGCTCCCTCACCTTGATGCGGGCTCAGATACTGAGTCTGCATCTCTGCCGGCAGATGATGGCTTTGATGTTCAGCCATTTTCTGACTCTAAGGCCGGAGTCACACTGGCGTCAAAAATGAACGACTGCAATGCGATTAAATATCGCATTGCAGTCGGACCAATGTTAATCTATGGAGCAGCTCCCAGCATCCGATTTTTTCTCGGCCGTTTTCCTCGGACCGAGACAACCGCAGCATGCAGCGATTGTCACCGATTATCGGTCAACAATCGCCAATGCAAGTCTATGGGAGCGATGAAAAATCGGATTACAAACGGACCACACGTGTGACTTGCGATAAAATCGCACTGGTGTCATTTAGAAAAGCCGGCAATTCATCCCCTGCTATACCGTAAAATCGCACTGACAGCTTTAATAAAGAATAGAAAGAATACATATACACACATAGATATATTATATATATATATATATATATATATACACACACATGTCATTGTGACATATATATATATTTATAGTTCATACACTTCTACATAGTATAATAGCCGCTAATTCAATTGCCGGCTTTTGTGAAATTACAGAACCCGACATGAAATGACACATGGTTTACATACAGTTAACCATGTCATTTCATGTAGTTTGATATATGGTTTTCACTAACAATTACATGAGTGTATGTGTGCAAAATTTAATACATGTAGGGGTTAATTAAATGTGTAAATTCGTTGAAAAAAAATGCGTGGGCTCCCGCTGTATTTTTAAAATGATTTTTTATTAATGTGTGCGGTTTTTTTTTTAAATTTCATACAATAGTATTAATAATTGATAGTTGTCTAATTGACAACGCTCAATTATTAACCTGGCTTAAAGTCACCTTCCAATAGCAAGGTGGCTTTAACCCATTATTAACCCATTAGCCACCGCTACAGGGCAATGGGAATAGACAGGCTAAGTGCCAGAAAGGGTGCATCTAATTATAGATTTGCCTTTTCTGGGGTGGCTGCGGGCAGATGTTAGTAGCCAGGGGGGCACAAAATAAATGCACCCTCCCTAGGCTATTATTATCTGCCCCCACTCGCTGGCTTTGCCTGTCTGGTGGAGAAAATACGTAGCCCACACATTTTTTTTTCAACGAATTTACACATTTAATTAACCCCTACATGTATTAAATTTTGCACACATACACTCATGTAATTGTTAGTGAAAACCATATATCAAACTACATGAAATGACATGGTTAACTGTATGTAAACCATGTGTCATTTCATGTCGGGTTCTGTAATTTTACAAAAGCCGGCAATTGAATTAGCGGCTATTATACTATGTAGAAGTGTATGAACTAATAAATATATTATTATATATATATATATATGTCTCAATTCTTCTGTATTTTCATGACTATGAAAATTGTAGAATCACACTGAAGGCATCAAAACTATGAATTAACACATGTGGAATTATACATTACACTTTACAAAAAAGTGTGAAACAACTGAAAATATGTCTTATATTCTAGGTTCCTCAAAGTAGCCACCTTTTGCTTTGATTATTGCTTTGCACGCAGAAAAGGTGAACGGATGGACTCTACATGCCTAGTTCCCACCGTGAAGCATGGAAGAGGTGGTGTGATGGTATGGGGGTGCTTTGCTGGTGACACTGTTGGGGATTTATTCAAAATTGAAGCGGTGAGCGGTCCAGCTCACCCCAAACCATCTCGATTGGGTTCAGGTCTGGTGACTGTGGAGGCCAGGTCATCTGGCATATCACCCCAACACTCCCCTTCTTGGTCAAATAGTCCTTACACAGCCTGGAGGTGTGTTTGGGGTCATTACCCTGTTGAAAAATAAATGATGGTCCAACAAAACGCAAACCGGATGGAATAGCATGATGCTGCAAGATGCTGTGGTAGCCATGCTGGTTCAGTATGCCTTCAATTTTAAATAAATCCCCAACAGTGTCACCAGCAAAGCACCCCCACATCATCACACCAACTCCTCCATGCTTCACGGTGGGAAACAGACATGTAGAGTCCATCCATTCACCTTTTCTGCGTGCAAAGCAGTAATCAAAGCAAAAGGGGGCTACTTTGAAGAACCTAGAACATAAGACATATTTTCAGTTGTTTCACACTTTTTTGTAAAGTTTAATGTATAATTCCACATGTGTTAATTCATAGTTTTGATGCCTTCAGTGTGATTCTACAATTTTCACAGTCAGAAAAATACAGAAAAATCATTGAATGAGAAAGTGTGTCCAAACTTTTGGTCTGTACTGTACATGTATTCTATGTGTACAGGGCCGGCGTCAGCACCCGGCATACCCGAGCAAGTGCCGGGGCCCTGAGCAGGCGGGGGGCCCACTCGCCGTCGGGCACCCCGGCGCCCTTTAGCGGAGGAGAGCGGTGTCAGCGCTGCCACTGGCCCCCCCCGCTTGCTCAGGGCCCCGGCAGCAGCTGGCACAATACTCACCTCTCCCCGTGCCTCCGCTGCCGCAGCTCCGGGCTCCAGGGGGCGCCTGTGCTTCCTCTCACAGCAGCGCCGCTGAATGACGTCATCTTTCAGCGGCCGGCTGTGGCAGAGAGCGCGCGGAAACCGGACAGGTGAGATGTGATGTGTGTGTGTCTGTGTGTATCAGTGTGTGTGTATGTAGTGCGGTGCTTTGTGTGTGTATGTGAGAGAGTGCTTGTGTGCTGCGGTGCTGTCTGTGTGATGGTGGTGGGGGGAGAGCAGTGATGATGATGATGGGGAGGCATTGATGATAATGGGAGGCATTGATGATAATGGGGAGGCAATGATAATGATGGGGAGGCGATGATGATGATGGGGAGGCGATGATGATGATGATGGGCAGGCATTGATGATAATTGGAGGCAATGATGATGATGGCGATACGATGATGATGATGGGCAGTCATTGATGATAATGGGCAGGCAATGATGATGATGGGAAGGCGATGATGATGATGGGCAGGCATTGATGATGATGGAGAGGCAATGATGATGATGGGGAGACAATGATGATGATGAGGAAGCAATGATGATGATGGGCAGGCATTGATGATGATGGGGAGGCCATGATGATGATGGGGAGGCAATGATGATGATGAGGAGGAAATGATGATGATGGGGAGGCAATGATGATGATGGGGAGGCAATGATGATGATGGGGAGGCGATGATGATGATGGGGAGGCGATGATGATAATGGGGAGGCAATGATCATGATGGGGAGGCGATGATGAGGGGAGGCAATGATGATGATGGGGAGACAATGATGTTGATAATGGGGAGTCTTTCCACAGCACCCTTTCCTGAGCCATAACAGTGCAGAACGCAGCACAGCGCAGAGGAGAGCTCCATATTTTGTATGGAGCTTTATATGGGGACCAATATCCTGTATGGAGCATTATATGGGGACCAGTATCCTGTATGGAGCATTATATTGGGTCCAGTATTCTGTATGGAGCATTATTTTGGGTCCAGTATTCTGTATGGAGCATTATATGGGGGATGGGGGGGTGACATCCTGCATGGGGTATTATATGGGTGATGAGGGGGAGACTATGTGGTGCCCATAATATTGTATGGAGACTGTACTGTCCAGTCTGTACTGTGTGCTGTGAGGATTTGGCGGTTTTTGAGCTATTGTACAATTTACAATAGATATCACTCATGTAATGGAAGAAGTGAAGTATTGGGCATTGTACTGTACCTATATTTCTCTGCCGTATCTGTGCATCATGAATTGTGGTCTGTGTTAAAGGGGCCCACTGAGGCTCTTTCGCCCGGGCCCATAAAAACCTGGAGCCGGCCCTTAGTATATATTCATTTTCTTTTGTGATTTAAAAACTTTTCATTTGGATCCATTATATGTCGATTTTGCTAGCCACCGACAAAATCTCGCCAGACGGATGTCAAATGTATGCTCAGATGCGACAAAATCACATCCTCGCATTCAAATCGGATGACAGACAGATCAATGTTCATGAAACATTTGTGCGATTATCGTATGACTAAAACGGTCCGATTTTGTAGACGTTGTGTGTGACCCCGGCCTAACAGCTAAACATGGAGCGAATCTCGGCCCATGGCGGTTGACCTCTTAAATTCTGCTACCAGACAGCGGCATTTACAGCATACCGGCAGGGCGCTCACCATTCTAACTGGCTATCGTTTCACCCGCTACATGTCGCAGGGTGCTTTTGGGTTGCCGTGATAGCCAAGGATCTGCTGAAGACCCCCTGTGCCTGTCATGACTGTACGTCTGTTAACGCTGTAAATTTAAAGTAAAAAAAATTGCAGAATTGCACTTTTTTCACTGATTTTCTGCACTTGGATTTTTTCCCTCTTTCAAGTACATCATATGATAAAATGAATTGAGTCATTTAAAAGTACAACTGTTCCTCAAAAAACAAGCACTTACATGGCTATTTTGATGGAAAAAAACTAAAAGTTATGTCTCTTGGAAGAAGGGAGGAAAAAATGAAAGTGCAAAAACAGAAAATCACCCAGTCGTGAAGGGGTTACCTTAAGGCTGTGGTTCCAGGTCCGGAACCACAGCGCTTTGGACGGAGCGGAAATTCCGCTCCGTCTAAGCCCCGCCCCCTTTATGACGCGCGATCTTTCCGGAGGTGTTCAGGACACCTCCGGAACACCTCCGGAAAGAGCGCAGGGCTACATAGCCCTGTGTTAATTCTGTTGCGGCGACGACCGTCGCCGCAATACGCGAGGACATGCTGCGGTCTAAAAAGACGCGCCGCATGTCCGTTTACGCAGGTTTGCCACCTGCGTATTGTTACGCATAGTGGAGACGGGATTTCTTGAAATCCCCTCCACTATGCTGTAACATCTGGACGCTGCGTGTTTGGCGCTGCGCCAGCGCACAGCGCCAAACACGCAGCGTATCCTAACCGTGGAAACTCACCCTTAGTTTAAGAATGATAACATTTTGGAGCTCATGACTTTTTGATGGCTTGTTTTTCACTTTTTTAGGCAAAGTGACCAAAAAAATATAAAATCTGCCTTTTTTTTTACAGTGCTCACAAGAGCAAGCTACGTGACAAACTAGTTCTAAAAGCAGCAATGCCAAATATGTGTAGATATTTATTTTTTACAATCGTAAAAAACAAAAAGGGAGAAAGAGAGATGGAGATTTATAAGTTTTTAATTTTTTTTTTCTAACCAATTTTTTGATTTACTGGTGTAATAAACACAAAACCTTGTTCTACACAGAGACTGAGGAGAATCAATCTTTACAGATCTCCCTCCTGTTCCTGCAGACCGTTAGCACCTATTCGCACTCCTTTTCTCTTTCACTCGCGGCTGAGGTAAAGGGAGAGCGGTGGGTGCTTTTTACGCCGTCTGTATCTCACCTATATGAACAAGAGCTTTTTTAAAGGCTGAGGGTTCAGCCAGCCCAAGATATCACGGTTAGGGCGTAGTCTGACTGCTGTATAAGTCGGACCGAGATCACACCGCAATGCTCGCACTGGCTGCGGCTCTTCCAAACCAAGCGTGACAGTTACATAGAAATATATGAATATGTCAGGCTCAGGTCGGGAGAGTCGCCAGCCAGTCCATGCATTGCAGTGCAATTTATATACTGAAATAGTATGGTATTGCTACAGTATATAAAACAAACAATCAGATGATCGCAGGTTCAAGTTGCCTAAGAGTACTAAAAGATAGTTACAAAAAATATAAAGCAGTAAATCACCTCTTTGCTTACCATTAAAAATAAACAAATAAAACTAAATATATTTGATTTTACTGTGTTTGTAAAAGTCCAAATATATCAAAATATGAAATGAATTTACCTGTATAGTAAAAGCTGTAAAAATAAACACAATTAAAACACAATTATTGGGTTTTCTTGGTTGCCACAAGTCCACCAAAGTATGCATCAAGAAATGAATAAAACGTGGCATCTGACCCAGTATAAAATCAATAAAACATGTACATGATATACATCTTTCCTATATTTACTTATGGACCCTCTCTGTACTTTCTGATATGCTTTTCAAGACCACTACTTGCAGTTACTCAATAGAAGCCTTTATAGTTTACACTGAGTAAATAAAATCTGTCCTTGACATGTTATGATACAATACAGTTATCAGAGAGATAAACTGAGTGTCTGTGTGATCAGAACATAGATCAGGACAGATTTGTATCCTCTGAAAGAAAACAAAATATTACATTATGCAGCATATCTTTTTTTCTTTCATTTATTTTTTATCTTTGGGCAAAAAGTAACATTGGATTGCAAAAGACATTAAATAATAAGTAAAAACTAATAAGGCCTCATTCACATGTCAGTATTGGTGATGAGCGAGCACTAAAATGCTCGACTGCTCGTTACTTGAATCGAGTAGGTCTGCTGCTCGGATGGGCTCAACTCGAGTACCGAGTATAATGGAAGTCAATGGGAAACTCAAGCATTTTTGCGGCAGACCCTCCCAGGGGGCCTGGTCGGGCAGGAAAATAGATGAAATGGATGGAAACAGTGCTCAGATAGAATGGAAACAGCACGGGGAAGATGACTGGATGCATCTGACTCCCAGGTCGCTGCTGGTAACAATGTTGTTAGAGTATTACGCCATTTTTATGGAATGGCAATAAAACATCCAAACCGGATATAAAATGGATTTTACAGGAAAAAATGCTAGGAAGCATTCTTTCCTATATAATGGCTTGCACATAAGGCAAAATTAAATAGAGAAAAAAAACGCCTCCTCCACCCACCTCCGCATTTTGCTGTGTGTTTGCACTTTCTCATTCCTTTCAATGGTGAAAAAAACATTCACCGATAAATGTAATTTTTATATTTTACACCCCTATCTGGGCAAGTGGTATGTGTGACATGGTCAGACACATACTGTTTAATTTATGAAGGAGGGACTCTGAAACTCACAAAGCCTATGTAGCCAATGCAATAATTGTCAAAAATTAGAAGGAAGAGGGACTCCCATACACCCTGTATTAGACAAAAAAGAGGGCCTCATACACATTCTGTTAAAATTGTTAGGTAGTTGGACTCCTAAATTCATAAAGGCTGTGAACTAAGTGCAAGGGCTGCAAAAAAAATTGAAGGAGGGACAGCAATACACCCAGGGGCGCACCTACCATGAGGCGAGTTGAGTACTCTGCCTCAGGCGGCGCTGCCTCACTGAATAGCAGGGGCGGCAGATTCTTATCTCCTGCTATATTGCTGTTCTGTGCGCACAGGACCTGTGATGAGGTCACAGGAGGGGAGGAGTCAGGTGTCACATGATCAGGGGCCACCCTCCGTGTATGCAGGACTCTGCTGTGCTGGTTGTCATGGTGCTGGATGAAGGGAAGTTTGTGTGGGGTCAGTAGGAGTTTACAGGGTGGATGTAGCAGAGCTGTGTGTGTACGAGGTGTACGGACCGGAGCCGCGTGTGTATGGGGTGTGTGGAGCGGAGCCGTGTGTGTACAAGATGTATGGAGCAGAGCCTCGTGTGTACGAGGTTTGCGGAGCGGAACCGCATTTGTACAAGGTGTGCGGAGCGGAGCCACGTGTGTATGAGGTGTGCGGAGCCCTGTGTGTATGAGGTGAGTGGAGCGGAGCAACATGTTTACGAGGTGAGCGGAGCGGAGCCGCATATGTACGAGGTGTCCAGAGCAGAGCCGCATTTGTACGAGGTGTGCGGAGCCGCGTGTGTATGAGGTGTGCAGAGCCCTGTGTGTATGAGGTGTGCGGAGCAGAGCCCTGTGTGTACGAGGTGAGCAGAGCGGAGCTGCGTGTGAACGAGGAGGCAGAGTAGCGTGTGTAAGAGGTGTGCAGAGCCGCGTGTGTACGAGGTGTGCCGAGCGGAGCCGCGTGTGTACAAGGTGAGCGGAGTCACGTGTGTACGAGGTGAGCGGAGCCCTGTGTGTACATGGTGAGCGGAGAGGTGAGCGGAGCCTCGTGTGTATGAGGTGTCCGGAGCGGAGCCGCATTTGTACGAGGTGTGCAGAGCCGCGTGTGTACAAGGTGTGCAGAGCCCTGTGTGTACAAGGTGAGCGGAGCGGAGCCACGTGTACAAGGTGAGTGGAGCCACGTGTGAACGAGGAGTGCGAAGCGGCGTGTGTATGAGGTGTGCGGAGCGGAGCCGTGTGTGTATGATGTGTGCGGAGCCGTGCGTGTACGAGGTTGGTGTATGGTGGGAAGCATTCATACCTCCTAACCATCCCAGATCCAGCGGGACAGTCCCGAATTTAGAGTCTGCCGCGCTGTACCGGCCGGGAGCTTACATTTCCCATGGACACAGGAATACACGGCAGAGCCCCGAGGAGCATTTTAAAATTCGCACGTGACGTTCCACCGGAAGTTATGTGCTAGAAGCTGACAGGAAATGAGGTAATTTCAGGAGAAGATTGTGACAGAACCATGGAAGCACTTCAGGGAATGCTTCAGATCCATCACTGTGTCCTCCTCTGACAGTGTGGACAACGGGATCACCTTGGAATCGGGGATGTCGGCCATGTGAGCGGATCATGATATGTCCTGCACCTGGAGGCTCAGGTGGGCACTACAATGGGAGCTGCTTTCTTTCTCTCTCTGTTCTTCCTTTCTCTCTCTGTTCTTTCTTTCTCTCCTTTCTTTCTTTTTTCTCTCTGTTCTTTCTTTCTCTGTTCTTTCTTTCTCCTGTCTTTCTTTTTCTCTCTCTCTCTGTTCTTTCTCTCTCTGTTCTTTCTTTCCCCTCTTTCTTTCTCTCTCTGTTCTTTCTTTCTCTCTCTCTGTTCTTCCTTTCTCTCTCTGTTCTTTCTTTCTCTTGTTCTTTATTTCTTTCTCTCTCTGTTCTTCCTTTCTCTCTCTGTTCTTTCTTTTTCTATCCTTTCTTTCATTCTCTTTCTTTCTCTTTCTTTCCTTCCCCTCTTTCTTTCTCTCTGTTCTTTCTCTCTCTGTTCTTTCTCTCTGTTCTTTCTTTCCCCTCTTTCTTTCTCTCTCTGTTCATTCTTTCCCCTCTTTCTTTCTCTCTGGTCTTTCTTTCCCCTCTTTCTTTCTCTCTCTGGTCTTTCTTTCCCCTTTCTTTCTTTCTTTCTTTCTTTCTTTCTTTCTTTCTTCTTTCTTTCTTTCCCCTGTTCTTTCTTTCCCCTCTTTCTTTCTCTCTCTCTGTTCTTCTATTCTCTCCCCTCTTTCTCTCTCTCTGTTGTTCCTTTCTCGCTTTGTGCTTTCTTTCTCTCTTTGCTCTTTCTTTCCCCTCTTTCTTTCTCTCTGTTCTTTCTTACTCTCTGTTCTTTCTTTCTCTCTCTGTTCTTTCTTTCCCCTCTTTCTCTCTGGTCTTTCTTTCCCCTCTTTCTTTCTCTCTCTGGTCTTTCTTTCCCCTCTTTCTTTCTTTCTTTTCTCTCTCTCTGTTCTTTCTTTCTCTTTCTTTCCCCCTGTTCTTTCTTTCTTACTCCTCTTTCTTTCGCTCTCTCTGTTCTTCCTTTCTCTCCCCTCTTTCTCTCTCTCTGTTCTTCCTTTCTCGCTCTGTGCTTTCTTTCTCTCTTTGTTCTTTCTTTCTTTCCCCTCTTTCTTTCTCTCTCGGTTCTTTCTCTCTCTCTGTTCTTCCTTTCTCTCTCTGTTCTTTCTTTCTCTCTCGCTGTTCTTCCTTTCTCTCTCTGTTCTTTCTCTCTCTGTTCTTTATTTCTTTCTCTCTCGCTGTTCTTCCTTTCTCTCTCTGTTCTTTCTTTCTCTCTCTGTTCTTTCTTTCCCCTCTTTCTTTCTCTCTCTCTGTTCTTTCTTTCTCTCTGTTATTTCTTTCCTCTCTTTCTTTCTCAGTTCTTTCTTTTTCTTTCTTTCCCCTCTTTCTCCCTCTGTTCTTTCTTTCCCCTCTTTCTCTCTCTGTTTTCTTTCTCTCTCTGTTCTTTCTCTTTCTTTCCCCTCTTTCTTTCTCTCTGTTCTTTCTTTCCCGTCTTTCTCTCTGTTATTCCTTTCTCTCCCCTCTTTCTTTCTCTCTCTGTGCTTTCTTTCTCTCTTTGTTCTTTCTTTCTTTCCCTCTTTCTTTTTCTCTGTTCTTTCTTTCTCTCTCTGTTCTTTCTCTCTCTCTCTGTTCTTTCTTTCTCTCTCTCTCTGTTCTTTCTTTCTCTTTGTATCTTTCTTTCCCCTCTTTCTCTCTTCTTTCTTTCACTCTCTATTCTTTCTTTCCTCTTTGTTCCTTTCTCTCTCTGTTCTCTTTCTCTCTGTTCTTTCCCCTCTTTCTTTCTCTCTGTTCTTTCTTTCTCTCTGTTTTTTCTCTCTCTCTTTCTTCCTTTCTCTCTCTCTCTCTGTTGTTCTTTTCTTTTTCTCACTACCAGTCAGTGTGCCCTCAGTACCCGTCAGTGTGATCAGCAGTGCTAAATGGGTGCGATTGGGGCGTGGATATAGGTGTGGCTAGTTGTGAAATGAGTGTGGTCGGATGGAGGCGTGGCCTAAAATTTGCCACGGGGCAGAATGGAGCACGGGGGCCAGAATGGAGCACGGAGCTTCTGTGTATAATGTCACCGGTGATCACTGTATTACCTGTACACTGACATTGTATACAGAAATCCTGTGTATAATTTCACCGGTGATCACTGTATTACCTGTAGACTGACACTATATACAGAGCTCCTGTGTATAATGTCACCGGTGATCACTGTATTACCTGTACACTGACACTATATACAGAGCTCCTGTGTATAATGTCACTGGTAATCACTGTATTACCTGTACACTGACACTATATACAGAGCTCCTGTGTATAATGTCACCAGTGATCCCGGTATTACCTGTACACTGACACTATATACAGAGCTCCTGTGTATGTCACTGGTGATCACTGTATTACCTGTACACTATACACTATATACAGAGCTCCTGTGTATAATATCACCGTCTCCACCTTTTATCTGCGCCATCTTGTGACTGCAACTTCTGTCTGCAGGAAGTCAGAAGTAGCAGAAACCCTCTATCAGGCTACGTTCACACGTTCAGTATTTTACCTCAGTATTTTTAGGCCAAAATCAGGAGTGGAACAATCAATCAATATAATAGAAACTAGAGTTGAGCGATACTTTCCGATATCCAAAAATATTGGATCGGAATGGTATCGCCGATATCACTAAAATATCGGCGATACCCGATACCGATACCGGAAGTCCCATGTAAGTCTATGGGAACAAAATATCGCAACTAAAAAAACACTTTCTTTCCTTGTAAACACAAAATATACACACATAGAATACATATATATATATATACATGTCATTGTGACATATATATATACATATATTTATAGTTTATTCACTTCTACATAGTAAAATAGCCTCTGATTCAATTGCCGGGTAAAGCCGGCATTTGTGAAAAGACAGAAGCACCCGAGTGTTATGTTTCGGTAGCTGAGGAGTGCAGGTAAAAAAGGCAATACACCAGAGCAGTTGGAATCTATGAGATTGCAGTACCCTGACTAACCACCGCAACTAGAGGCAGCCGTGGAGCGTTCCTACGTTGGTCCTAGACGCCTCGTCACAGCCTGAGAAACTAACTACACCTAAAGATAGAAATAGGAAAGCTATCTGCCCCGGAGCAGAACCCCAAAGATAATAGAAAGCCCCCAAACATGTAATGGCGGTTAGACAAGAGGAAATACTGACACAGAAAGAAAATAGTATGAGCAAACGCTGGGGCCCAAACTATCTAAATAGAAAAGGATAGGAAGGGTACTTACTGCAATCCCAGAAAACCCTGAAAAGCACCAACTCTACTAATTTCAAAATCACCTGAGATCACACGACCTCTACCACCTAAATTAGCTCTCTGGTGTAACAAAATCAAAACAGCAGCCACTGAAAAAACTGGAAAAAGCAAAAGTACAAAACTCAGTGGCTGAACAAACTGAGAGGGCAAAAGCCCCAGGAGGGGACCCTGAAGGCCCCCACAGAAGTACAGGACAAAATGCAAAAATATAGCACAAACACAAAAGCAGAAAATGTCTTATCTGATAGCAGGAGATGCAGACACGATACAGCAGGCTACAAGGGAAACTGGAAAGAAGGATTCAGACCAGAACAATTGATCACCGGCAACCCTGATGGGAAAATGACTCCCTTATATAAGACCAGTCAGTAACACCTGATTCCCAGTCCTCACAATCTTCACTAGTACCGCTTGTAACCACCAGAGGGAGCCTCTGCTCAGAACTCATCTCAAACCCATTCACAACAGTACCCCCCCCCTTGAGGAGGGGTCACAGAACCCTCATTTGAGCAACCAGGTCGGTCAGGATGAGTTCTATGATACGCACGGATAAGTCTCCTAGCATGGATGTCCGAAGCAAACACCCAAGAATTGTCTTCCTGACCATAACCTCTCCATTTAACCAAATACTGGAGTTTCCGTCTAGAAAAACGAGAATCCAATATTTTCTCAACCACATACTCCAGATTGCCCTCAACCAAAACAGGGTCAGGAGGCACAGCAGCAGGAACCACTGGCTCAACAAACCTCTTCAACAAGGACTTGTGGAACACGTTATGGATCTTAAATGTCCCTGGAAGAAGCAAACGAAAAGAAACAGGATTAATAATCTCCATGATCTTATAAGGTCCAATGAACCTAGGCTTAAATTTAGGAGATGCTACTCTCATAGGAATATTCCTTGAGGACAACCAGACCAAGTCCCCCACTTTAAACCGAGGACCATCAGTCCTATGCCGGTTAGCAAACCGCTGGGCCTTCTCCTGAGAGAGGGACAACCTCTCCACTACCTGGTCCCAAATCTGTTGCATACGCTCCACAACAGAGTCAACACCTGGACAGACAGAAGCCTCCGTCTGTCCTGAAGAAAATCGAGGGTGAAACCCAGAATTACAGAAAAACGGAGACATCAAAGTGGCAGAGCTAGCCCTATTATTAAGAGCAAACTCAGCCAAAGGCAAAAAAGAGACCCAGTCATACACAAAGCATCTTAGATAAGTCTCCAATGTCTGGTTTGTTCTCTCAGTTTGACCATTGGTCTGAGGATGAAATGCCGAGGAGAAAGACAATTGAACACCCAGTTTAGAACAGAAAGTCCTCCAAAATCTGGAAACAAACTGGACTCCTCTGTCAGACACAATGTTCTCAGGAATGCCGTGTAAACGAACCACGTGCTGAAGGAACAACGGCACCAATTCAGAGGAGGAAGGCAACTTAGGTAATGGCACAAGATGTATCATTTTGGAAAACCTATCACAAATTACCCAGATGGTGGTCATTCTCTGAGAAACAGGAAGATCGGAAATTAAATCCATAGAGATATGGGTCCATGGTCTCTTGGGCACAGGCAATGGCATCAACAAACCACTAGAGCGAGAGCAAGGCTTGGAGCGAGAGCAAGTCCCGCAGGACTGCACAAATTCCCTGACATCGCGAGACAAGGTAGGCCACCAAAAGGACCGACTAACCAAGTCTCTGGTACCAAAAATTCCGGGATGCCCAGCCAATGCGGAACAATGAATCTCAGACATCACACTCTTTTTCCATTGGTCCGGGACAAACAATTTTCCAACAGGGCAGCGCTCGGGCCTATCCTCCTGACACCCCTCCAGAGCAAGTCTCAAATTGGGCGAGATGGCGGAAAGAACTACACCCTCTTTCAAAATAACAGAAGGATCAGATAACTCAGGAGAGTCCGCAAGGAAACTCCTCGAGAGAGCATCCGCCTTAACATTCTTAGTGCCAGGAAGAAAGGAAACCACAAAATTAAAACGTGTGAAAAACAAGGCCCACCTGGCCTGTCTAGGATTAAGTCGCTTGGCAGATTCCAGATAAACCAGATTCTTATGGTCCGTAAGGACCACCACCTGATGTTTGGCTCCCTCCAGCCAATGTCTCCACTCTTCAAAAGCCCACTTCATGGCCAATAACTCCCGATTACCCACGTCATAATTACGTTCAGTAGGAGAAAATTTTCGAGAGAAAAAGGCACAAGGGTTACTTTTAGAGGTCTCTGGATCTTTTTGGGACAAAACGGCACCTGCCCCAATTTCAGAGGCATCAACCTCCACCTGAAATGGCAGAGAAACATCAGGCTGCCGTAGAACAGGAGCAGAAGTGAATCTCTGCTTAAGTTCCTGAAATGCAGAGACTGCCTCAGGAGGCCAATTCACCACATCAGAACCCTTTCTGGTCAAATCAGTTAATGGTTTAACAATAACCGAGAAATTACCAATAAATTTACGATAAAAATTGGCAAAACCCAAAAATCTCTGAAGAGCCTTTAATGAAGTAGGTTGGACCCAATCACAGATGGCCTGAACCTTGACCGGGTCCATTTCAATAACAGATGGGGACAAAATGAATCCCAGAAATGAGATCCTCTGTACGCCAAAAAGACACTTTGATCCCTTCACATACAGAGCATTCTCTCTCAAAATCTGGAATACAGTAACATGTTTCACATGAGAGTCCCAGTCATTAGAAAAAATCAAGATATCATCCAAATAAACAATCAGAAATTTGTCCACAAAATCCCTGAAAATGTCATTCATGAAGGACTGGAAGACGGAAGGAGCATTAGTGAGCCCAAAGGGCATCACTAGGTACTCAAAATGCCATTCAGGGGTATTGAATGCCGTCTTCCATTCATCCCCGTGCTTAATGCGAATAAGGTTATACGCCCCCCTGAGGTCAAGCTTGGTAAACCAAGTAGCGTTTTTCACCCTGGAAAACAGGTCAGAAATCAAGGGTAACGGGTATTGATATTTCACAGTAATATTGTTCAAGAGACGATAATCAATACACGGCCTTAATGAACCATCTTTTTTGGCCACAAAGAAAAAACCGGCACCTAAGGGTGAAGAGGATGGTCTGATATGACCCTTCTCCAATAATTCCTTGATATAAGACCGCATAGCGTCATGTTCAGGTACAGACAAGTTAAAAAGGCGACCTTTAGGGAATTTACTACCCGGCACTAATTCAATAGCGCAGTCATAGCTCCTATGGGGAGGCAAGGATGCAGATTTACTTTCGCTAAACACATCAGAAAAATCAAACAAAAAGTCAGGAACATCCTGAGTCTGGGGGAAGGCAGAAAAAACAGGAGTGTTGGTATTAACACATTGGCAGCCCCAACTGGTTACAGACACAGATTTCCAATCCAAAACACGATTATGAGACTGTAACCAAGGGAAACCCAGCACGATAATGTCATGCAGATTATATAGAACCAAAAATTTGCAGCACTCCTGGTGATCAGGTTCAACCCTCATTATCACCTGAGTAGAAAACTGGGGTTTATTCTCAGCCAAAGGGGTAGAATCGATCCCCAGTAGGGGAATAGACTTCTGTAGGGGTATCAAGGGAAACCCACAACGTTTAGCAAAATCATAATCCATCAGGTTAATAGCTGCTCCAGAATCAACGAAAGCCTGAGCAGAAAATGAGGACAGAGAGCATATCAGAGTGACCGTTAATAAAAACTTAGTCTGAACACTACCCAAGACAACCGAGTGTGCAAAACGTCCTCCCCGCCTAGGGCAGACCGAAACAGCATGAGAGGCATCACCACAGTAGAAACATAACCCATTGCGCTTTCGAAACTCATGACGCTGTGCCCCAGACACCACTCCATCACACTGCATGGGCTCAGAAGCTGGTTCACAAGGCAACACCATTCCACGCATACTTCTCCGCTCACGCAAACGTCTGTCAATTTGAATCGCTAATGACATAGAATCATTGAGACCAGAGGGGACAGGGAATCCCACCATAACATCCTTTACATTATCCGACAGACCCTTCTGGAAAAGGGCCGCCAAAGCGTCGTCATTCCATTTGGTCAGGACTGCCCACCTACGGAATCTCTGACAGTATAACTCAGCGTCATCAAGCCCCTGATTTAATGCCAACAAGGCTTTTTCAGCTTGATCCGTGACATTAGGCTCATCGTACAATAACGCCAAAGCCTGAAAAAATGCATCAACATCACTCAAAACAGGATCCCCAGGTATCAGGGAAAAAGCCCAATCCTGAGGATCGCCGCGCAGGAGAGAGATGATAATTTGAACCTGCTGCGCTGCGTTTCCTGAGGACTTAGATTTTAAGGCAAAAAACAATTTACAATTATTTTTGAAATTCTGAAACTTAGCTCGATCCCCTAAAAACAAATCTGGCATGGGAATCCTAGGTTCCACAACAGGCAACCTAGCAAGATATGCAGCAATACTCTGAACCTCAGTGGCAAGCTGATCCACACGGCCAGACAACTGTGCAAACTCCATTGGGAGAAAAGATCTTCCCCAGCACCCAGAGATACAGAGGGAAAAAAAAAAAAAAAAATGCAACAAACAGAAAAAATATCTCTGACAACTCTGACAACCTTTTTTCTTTCACAATATTTTTTCCCTTCTGTGAGTACCATACAATTTTCAATTTTTTGGCCGGTGATACTGTTATGTTTCGGTAGCTGAGGAGTGCAGGTAAAAAAGGCAATACACCAGAGCAGTTGGAATCTATGAGATTGCAGTACCCTGACTAACCACTGCAACTAGAGGCAGCCGTGGAGCGTTCCTACGTTGGTCCTAGACGCCTCGTCACAGCCTGAGAAACTAACTACACCTAAAGATAGAAATAGGAAAGCTATCTGCCCCGGAACAGAACCCCAAAGATAATAGAAAGCCCCCAAACATGTAATGGCGGTTAGACAAGAGGAAATACTGACACAGAAAGAAAATAGTATGAGCAAACGCTGGGGCCCAAACTATCTAAATAGAAAAGGATAGGAAGGGTACTTACTGCAATCCCAGAAAACCCTGAAAAGCACCAACTCTACTAATTTCAAAAACACCTGAGATCACACGACCTCTACCACCTAAATTAGCTCTCTGGTGTAACAAAATCAAAACAGCAGCCACTGAAAAAACTGGAAAAAGCAAAAGTACAAAACTCAGTGGCTGAACAAACTGAGAGGGCAAAAGCCCCCGGAGGGGACCCTGAAGGCCCCCACAGAAGTACAGGACAAAATGCAAAAATATAGCACAAACACAAAAGCAGAAAATGTCTTATCTGATAGCAGGAGATGCAGACACGATACAGCAGGCTACAAGGGAAACTGGAAAGAAGGATTCAGACCAGAACAATTGATCACCGGCAACCCTGATGGGAAAATGACTCCCTTATATAAGACCAGTCAGTAACACCTGATTCCCAGTCCTCACAATCTTCACTAGTACCGCTTGTAACCACCAGAGGGAGCCTCTGCTCAGAACTCATCTCAAACCCATTCACAACACCGAGGGTCCAGTTGCCACAGAGATGTTGCATCGCACCCAGCGGTGTGACAACTTACTCTCAGGTAAGGAGGAAACACCCCATTGACTCCAACCACTGCATTCAACAGTACACTATGCCAGCTGAGTGTAGGCGGACCCAATGGATGGTCTAGCTCAGGCTGGTTAGAACAGGGTGTAGCTAGTTGGATGGGAGGGGTTGAGGCAGCCTTATGCTGCATGTCTTTGTAGTAAGAATTGTTTCCTTTCCTGCTTTCTTACTACGTCGCATACTCCACTCTGCTACATCACTCTGCACCATTGCTCTATCTCACATCTATCTGCCCTGGAAGGATAGCGTGTTACCTGTAGAAGACTTATCACCTACCTGCACTACACCATCCCTTCCAGAGGACCTGCACAGCAGCGCTGGACACCCTGACCAGGTACTACAGGTGGCGTCACGACAAACTACACGAACATTCTATCATCCCCTGGAAATATCCCACATTCCAGTGATCACCCAGGTCACGGACCGAGCTGTGCTACTCGTGACATCCCCCATAGAAGTCGACGTGATCGGTGCCGAGTACCCCCAAAACCCCTGTCTCTGTGCGACTCAACTTCCCTCACTGTGCTGGCACTTTACATTTACAATGCCTCTGGGTTTTTTTTTTGGGGGGGTGGGGAACATTCAGACTTTTGCTATGGGCCCCATGATTTATATGTACGCCCCTGCTGCTGAGGCATGGTATTTAAGGCTGTTAAGGAGCCAACATACATGGACCTTGCCAGCAGCGTCGGACTGGAGTACCTTGGGCCCACCAGAGAAAATATATTCTTGCGGCCCAACATCATACTTCCCAACCTTTGAATAAGGGAAAGAGGGACAAAGGCTGTGGCACGCTGTGCATGCTGCAGAAAATTTTAGGCCACGCCCCGACAACACCCATTTCACAGCTAATCACACCCATATCCTCGCCCCAAGCGTAACCATTTAGCACTGCTGATCACACTGACTGGTAATGAGGGCACAGTGGCTGGTACTGAGGAAAAGAAAGAAAGAGCAGCGAGAGAGAAAGAACAAACAGAGAAAGAAAGAGGAAAGAAAGAAAAGAGAGAAAGAAAGAACAGAGAGAAAAAAGAACAGAGAGCGAGAAGGAAAGAACAGAGAGCGAGAAAGAAAGACTAGAGTGAGAGCCATAGGCGTAGCTAGGGTTTTGGTTTAGTGGGGGCAAAACTTCTGAGTGGGCCCATCATCAGAGAACCTCAGCAAATGACCGCGCTGTGTGTATGTATGTGGGTATGTTTGTCCGGGATTGGAATCCGCACCGTCGCACTTACGGGCATGAAATTTTGCACGCCCGCACGTCTCGACCCCGAAAGCGTCCGCTAGTTGATCGAAATTTTAACCCCGCGCGTTCCAAATCGCCAAACAATTTTGGCCCTATCTATATAATGGGGAGAAAGCTGAATGCTTGTGTGTATGTCCGGCATAGGAATCTGCATTTACGGGCATGAAATTTTGCACACCCGCACGTCTCGACCCCGGGAGCGTCATAGGCTAGGTTTTGAGTCGAAATTTTAACCCCGCGCATTCCAAATCGGCAAATAATTTTGGCCCGGGATAGGAATCTGCACCGTTGTACTTACGGGCATGAAATTTTGCATGCCCGCACATCTCAACCCCAGGAGCATCATAGGCTATGTGTTGAATGGAAATTTTAACCCCCGCACGTTCCAAATCGCCAAACAGTTTTGGCCCTATCTACATAATGGGGAGAAAGCTGAATGCTTGTGTGTATGTCCGGCATAGGAATCTGCATTTACGGGCATGAAATTTTGCACACCCGCACGTCTCGACCCCGGGAGCGTCATAGGCTAGGTTTTGAGTCGAAATTTTAACCCCGCGCATTCCAAATCGGCAAATAATTTTGGCCCGGGATAGGAATCTGCACCGTTGTACTTACGGGCATGAAATTTTGCATGCCCGCACATCTCAACCCCAGGAGCATCATAGGCTATGTGTTGAATGGATATTTTAACCCCCGCACGTTCCAAATCGCCAAACAATTTTGGCCCTATCTACATAATGGGGAAAAAGCTGAATGCTTGTGTGTATGTCCGGCATAGGAATCTGCATTTACGGCATGAAATTTTGCACACCCGCACGTCTCGACCCCGGGAGCGTCATAGGCTAGGTTTTGAGTCGAAATTTTAACCCCGCGCATTCCAAATCGGCAAATAATTTTGGCCCGGGATAGGAATCTGCACCGTTGTACTTACGGGCATGAAATTTTGCATGCCCGCACATCTCAACCCCAGGAGCATCATAGGCTATGTGTTGAATGGAAATTTTAACCCCCGCACGTTTTGGTGTGTGATTTTTATGTGCAGAATAAATTTTTGTTAACATAGTCTATTTTGTTACAGCTAACAGCAGTTATTAATTAACCCGGGCGAAGCCGGGTACTACAGCTAGTCTAATATATAAAGCTGAATGTATGTATGTGTGTATGTATGTGGGTATGTTTGTCCGGGATTGGAATCCGCACCGTCGCACTTACGGGCATGAAATTTTGCACGCCCGCACGTCTCGACCCGAAAGCGTCCTAGGCTATGTTTTGAATCGAAATTTTAACCCCGCGCGTTCCAAATCGCCAAACAATTTTGGCCCTATCTACATAATGGGGAGAAAGCTGAATGCTTGTGTGTATGTCCGGCATAGGAATCTGCATTTACGGGCATGAAATTTTGCACACCCGCACGTCTCGACCCCGGGAGCGTCATAGGCTAGGTTTTGAGTCGAAATTTTAACCCCGCGCATTCCAAATCGGCAAATAATTTTGGCCCGGGATAGGAATCTGCACCGTTGTACTTACGGGCATGAAATTTTGCATGCCCGCACATCTCAACCCCAGGAGCATCATAGGCTATGTGTTGAATGGAAATTTTAACCCCCGCACGTTCCAAATCGCCAAACAATTTTGGCCCTATCTACATAATGAGGAGAAAGCTGAATGCTTGTGTGTATGTCCGGCATAGGAATCTGCATTTACGGGCATGAAATTTTGCACACCCGCACGTCTCGACCCCGGGAGCGTCATAGGCTAGGTTTTGAGTCGAAATTTTAACCCCGCGCATTCCAAATCGGCAAATAATTTTGGCCCGGGATAGGAATCTGCACCGTTGTACTTACGGGCATGAAATTTTGCATGCCCGCACATCTCAACCCCAGGAGCATCATAGGCTATGTGTTGAATGGAAATTTTAACCCCGCACGTTCCAAATCGCCAAACAATTTTGGCCCTATCTACATAATGGGGAGAAAGCTGAATGCTTGTGTGTATGTCCGGCATAGGAATCTGCATTTACGGGCATGAAATTTTGCACACCCGCACGTCTCGACCCCGGGAGCGTCATAGGCTAGGTTTTGAGTCGAAATTTTAACCCCGCACAACAATTTTTGGCGGTGATTGATTTTGCTGAATTGTTGCCCAACATCTAAGGAATATGGTATGTTATGGATTTTAACCCGCATTTTGGTGTGGATTTATGTCAAATAATTTTAAATAGTCTTTGTTACAGCTAACAGCAGTTATTAATTAACCCGGGCGAAGCCGGGTACTACAGCTAGTAATCTATATATAAAAAGACCAATATTGATATTACCCCATATGGTCTGTGTTAAATAATACCAGTCCTACAGAACATATAGATTACAGCACAGGTACAGATAATGACTTACCGCTGATGTTCTTTCTAATGGAATTGTTCACTTTTCATGTCTTTTCCATCTGGCCCACACCGACATGACGACTTCTCCAGCCAGGACTCGACTGCACCCCC
>JARQOD010000002.1:321766198-321846646 GCA_033576555.1 Oophaga sylvatica
TCGTATGATTCTCCTCCATCACTGGAGGCTGCTATGGCCCTCGCTATTCGCATTGATAGACGTCTTCGGGGAAGACGCGAGGTAACTCCGCCCCCCGTGATGACTCCACCTACTACTAAAGTCCCTTATACTGAGGTTCCCTGGTCTGTTCTGAGGAACCCATGCAGTTGGGAGGGACATCATTTTGTAGGAGGGAATCAGCGGTGCGCCGCAAGACTAGAAGGTGTTTCTTTTGCGGGAGAGAGGGACATTTTGTTGGGGGTGTGTCCATCCCGGACCTCTTTGAACCATGGAGTTAACCTGGGAGTGTGTATTTCGTCCCCAAATCCCTCTCAGTTTCTCGTGCCTGCGGAGGTGGTGATTGGTACTAGAACTGAGAGGATTTCTGTTTTTCTTGATAGTGGGTCCGGGGCTAATTTGGTGGACACTCGGTTTGCCCAGGTGCATGGTATGCAACTGAGTGTATTGGCCAAACCGGTCCCTATACTCTCTATTGATTCTAGACCTCTTGGTCAAGGTAGCTTGGTACAAGCTGTTCATAACATAGATCTTCGAGTAGGGGCAATACATAAAGAGCAATTGTCTTGTTATGTGTTGGAGGGTCTGCCTGCTCCTATTGTGTTGGGACTTCCTTGGTTGGCTAAACATAACCCAGTGATTGATTGGCAATCCAGAAAGATAAGCCAGTGGGGTGAATTTTGCAAGAATAACTGCATGAGCACGGTCATCGGTGCGGTTGTGCCTAGGACTTTGCCTCCTTTTCTGGAGGACTTTTGGGAGAAGTTCTCAGAGGAGGGGTGTAAAGAGTTACCTCCTCATCGCACATATGACTGCTCAATAAAGTTGCTTCCTGATGCCTTATCTCGTACTTTCCCAGGGGTCGGGAAGACGGATGATCCGGTTCCTATTCCTCAGGAGGGAGTTGTAGTGTCAGCTGTATGCTCTGAGCTTGAGGGGGAGGTATTGGGGGCTCAGGGGACGCCCCTGTGGGACTTCCAGGGAGACTGATAGTTCCAGATCGCTTAAGACTGAAGGTTACGGAGAACCCTTACAAACGGATGGCTGATAGGAGGAGAGTTTCTGGTCTAGATCTGAGGGTGAACGATCTGGTGTGGTTGTCTACCAGGAATATAAAACTTAAAGTTCCCTCCTGGAGGTTGGTCCCAGATTCATCGGGCCATACAGGATCAGTTCCATAATTAATCCTGTGGCATTTCGTCTGGACCTCCCTCCTACGTTTAAAATTCATAATGTGTTTCACAAGTCATTACTTAAAAAGTATGTGGCACCAGTCATACCGTCACCTCTACCTCCTCCTTCAGTGGTAGTCAATGATAACGTGGAAGTTCATTGGAGGGGGTATGGTCCTGAGGAGAGGACGTGGGTCCCTGCGTCTGATGATAACGCAGATCGATTGGTTCGGACCTTTCACACAATTTACCCAGACAGACCTGGTCATGAGGGTCCGGAGGCCCCTCGTAGAAGGGGGGGTACTGTCATGGGTGCATCGCCACGAAGATCGTCGCGATTGCACATTCTGACTTCTCACAGCTGAGCTGCTGTTTCTTTGTGTTTGGTAATGAGAGAGTTAATTTTACCTAGCTCTTTGCTAAGACTAGGTCCAGCCTCGCCCGGCTGCTTTGGATTATGTTCTAATTAGTTTCCTTTATATTCCTGCCAGTCTGGGTGTTTGATGCCGGTGAAAGCATTCATATAGTTTAGCAGACTGGATCGGTTCTGAGAATACTTAAGCTAAGAGCTCCTTAGTTGTTTTTACTCTTACAGCTTATAGTTTATCTCTGAGACCTTAGGTGTTCCTACTGTGTGTGAGTGTTGTATGTAAGACTTTATTTACTTTATTTCTTGTCTTTCTTGTATGTCTTTCTGTTCATTAACCGTTACCTGTTCATTCCCTTTGGTGGTATTCAGGGTCCTTCTTAGGACTAGAATACAGTTGGCAGGGATTGATAGGAGACAGGGTTTACGCTGGTGGCCTGGACCTCTGTACCTTTAACAGTACCTCCAGGTTGAGGGATTAGTTAGGACCCCAGTTTAGGGTCAGCTTAGACCCCGGTCACCCTCTAGCCGGAGACAGCGTATAACGGATTCCGTTTTGACCCACTGGACTTTCTGTCAGGTAAATCTATGTTATCATATAGCTATGCGCATGTTATATAGTATGTTGCCCTTTTGATATAGATTATTGTCATCACATATATATATCTGCTATACAGCGTGACACCGGGCCCCTGACTACAGGTGAATACTCACCATTGGGACGCGCCATGCAGGAGGACAGAGATGGCAGCTAGTGAGCACTGTCATCAGTCTGGTGGGGAAAGCGTTCATTGGCCAGCGTCTCTCCCTGCATGACCACCCCTTTTTTGAACTCTTCTACTCTGCGCACCGCTCTCTTCTGGCTCTGGGCATACACAATTACACATGATTATGGGAGGAAGTGAGAGGGACCCGATGCTGCATGATACAGGCCCCTCTCACTCCCGCCTGTAATGTTAACTCAGTGGCCCCTTCCTTCAGGGGTCCCTCTCCACCTTCGGGCCCCTGTGCAATTGCACCAGTTGCATCGGTGGTATGTCCGCCCCTAGACTCATGTATACCCTGATTACTCTGACATTGTCTACTGGATCGCCCGCCAGGGCAGTGGGGATACTCGGTACTGGGCCGCTTCTTAATGGGGAAGTGTCACAGCAGCAGTGACCTGGTCCATGGCCTTGGGCATCCAATAAAAGGGATAGTGAAAAAGGGATAATAAAGTTTGTAATAAAGTGTTCGTGACGCCAACCCGTGGTATTCGGTCAGGGGACTGACACTGCAATGCAGATCCTCTGGGATGATGAAAGGACAGCAAAGATGGTTAAGCTCTCCACGGGTAGAGCTGTGTCCCAGGGCAGTTAGGATATTAAAGGTGATGTTGGTGAGTGTGGAGCAGGGCAGGTGACATATAAATGACTTAGAGGACACAGCAGGGTGCAGTTTCCTTTACATTTTACTGAGCAGTGCAGAGACAGTCTGGTGCTCAGGTTACAGATGGTTCTGGAGCCGGTCAGCCTGGAAGCAATTTGGGAATTTCCCTAGTCAGGTGGGTTGTGAGGCCTCCTTTCTAGCGCTATTCTCTGAGGTACTTGCTGCTGTAAACTGTATTCAAGTCCCTCTTTCTGTCTGATGCTTAGGTAGAACTCCACACAAGACATTAAATCTTGTCAAGACACAAATTGTCTGTTAGTGGTTTCAGAGTATTGTCTATGATTAAATTTAGCAGCTAGCACAGTGATATTTTTATATTCCCATACGTCTAAAGCCAACAGCCCCCATGATCTCTCCGAATTTACTTTTCAGCTTATACTTATTTTTACATCTATTGTATTACACTTTTCATTTATGGAATCTAACTTAAACTAAGTGAAATGGGAAAAACAAAAATAATCTATTTCAGCCCATAACATCCATTACAATTGCAGACACTGCTTCCTAAGTTACAATGTCAGAGAAATATGACCTATAATGGCTTCCAATTACCAGTGTTCCCAGAACATTATTGTATTATTTCTGGAAATTATTGTTTATTTGCCCTTGCATTATTAAACTGTATGCTCTCTGAATTTACATTTGTTGTATTTGTAACTGAGAACAAATGTTTAGCTGTACGAAACATGTCTGGAAACAATAATATAGATTGTATAGATTATTTTATCTATTATATGTGTGCATTTAAAGCTTTCTCTGTATATAACTTAAATGTTGGTTGCATAGGGATATAACAAAAATCTAAAGAATATCGGCAGCCATACTGCCATTGGAAGTATCAAAAGCTGTGCATACTGAGTTTTAACATGCCCAATCTACCAGATTAATTACCGTAAATTAATATTATTTTATTATATTAATATTTAAATGGACTTCAAAGCTGACTGAGAATAGAGCTAATAGATCCTGTCATGCACTGAGAGAAACTATTTGTGTAAGCTACATATACCATATACCATACACTACATACCATACAAACATCAATTTACCATTAACCCACATGATGCAGTCATACTGTATGTTAGCTGGAACAGCTTTCATCAAGAAAACACAAAATTCATCTTCTGTTCAGAAAGTGACAATAGCAGATCTATATTTTGTCTCTGAGGAATACATTCTTACAAGGATACCATCCACTGGTAATAGATGAAAAGAGCCACACGAATCCCAAACAAGGTTTACAACCATCCAGAAATTCCAAGACAGTCACTTTTTAGCCCTATTCTTAAAAAAAATTAAGGCGTGCATGATTTTTTAAACTGGAGAAACTAATACAGATAATTTTGACTATAACTATCCTCATTTTACAGTTTATAGTGAATGCAGATGATGTCTTACTATCAGAATTATGGGCTGTAGACATTGATCACTTTAATCATAATGATTTATTATTGTTTTCCAATGTGTCCATAAAAAATATTGTCTGTTTGTGATTTTTTGATAAACTGTCCAGAAAACATAAGTCAAGTTGGCAACCCTAATCCCAAATCCCAAGAACCAGCCTTGTAGACTATAAACAGAGGGCGGATAGCAGCAGCCATGTTCTTTTTGTCACATACAATCCCCACATGAGCACCCCAAGGAAAATTTCTGCTGATCAAGGTTGCCAACAGTCCAGAAATTCCAGGACAGACTGTAAAAATAGGGCGGGTTTTTGCTCTGTCTGTAGAAAAAATGTAAGGTGTCCTTGATTTTTTTGAAGTTGAAAAAACATATGCAGATTATTTTGACTATAATTATTATTTTAGAGTTTGGAGTGAGTGTAGCTGATGTTACCTTATTAGAACTATGGGCTGTAGACATGTATCTCTTATAATCTTAATGATTTATTATGGGTGTCCAATGGGTCTGTAAATATTGTCTGTCCGTGAATTTTTGATAAGCTGTACAGAAAAAATAAATGTCAAATTGGCAACCCTGGTGCTGATCTTCAAGCCATGTTCCACAGTGACCAAAGACTGAAAGAAATATTTTCAGATCAACCACTAATCTGCAAATAGCCCCCTAGATTAAGGAATCTCCTTGTCAGAGGTGTCCTCCATTCACTAGAAAAAAAAAAACAATTCCCCTGTAACAGTAAAAAATGCAAAACTTGTACCCACATACTGTTTTACCAAAAACAACAGTCCGCATACCCAACACAAACAAGGACTATAAGATCATGGATTTATTTTTGTGTACATCCTCCAATGTGATGTACGTGATACAATGTACAAGGTGTCATGGAGGTACCTATATTGGGGACGCTAAGCAAGAACTACAAACAAGGATGAATCTACAAAGGCACACAATAAAAAATGAACTGGACACGTCTGTGGGAAAACATTTCTCTGGACCTGAACACTGTATGACTGATTTAAAAATCTTAATGTTCACAGGTCAATTTAAAAATGATAGAGACAAATCTGGGAATGCAAGCGGATAAGGATGTTCAAGTCTTTATAAATCTAACACCTGGATTTATATCTAACTGCATGGATACAATTCATACAATTCACACCTCCACTAGACTGACTCTAGATCACCAAACTCCTCAGCCATCATTCCCACCATTCTCCACTTATAGCAAAAAAAAAAAAAAAAAACCTTAATTTTATAACCCTGCTTTATCATTTCAGGTCATCATCCCAACCACTCCATGCAAAAATATCTTGTTGTTATATCTCTTAAAGCGTTAGTTTGAAACCCAAAAAATAAATTTCAATTAATAAATCTTTATAAACTAATAATTTTTGTAATTTAAGTCATGTTAAAATTCCTTACCATTCACTCTGTACTGCAACTGTAGGTTCTGTTTGTTTTACTCACTTCTTATGACGATTCCTTTGAGAATCGTCATCTCCTGGCTAAAACTGATGTCACTCGCCTTTCTGCCGTAAAATGAGTGTCAACTGACACTCATCCCGTCCGATAACTGTCATACAGTAGAGCCTCTGGGCAACGCTACATGGGCCATCATGAGTGCTCTCGTTATGACATGCCTCTTGTCAACTCGATTTGCTTCTTCCTATCAGTGCAGAGACACACTTTACTATGACGCGTTGCTCATCACTTGACATCCATTCAACCGGTGATGTAACACGTTACTCGCCTACATCGATGAACTTTTCAATGACGGACTTTGCATCACTATGGTCACTCCTTTTAGGTTACACCTTTTGGTGACGCGTCTGGCGTCACTAAGTATACAATCCCTCTTTTATCATAACTTATTGCAACATAAGAGTGAGGTTTTCTTTAGTGATCCATATCTTTTTATATGACTTTAGTTGCCTGGATTACGTTCAGTGCACGATTTGCAGTGTAATACAAACTAGGACATTCCATTGCCCACTATTGGCCAATTCTTCTCTTCTCCCACACACTATTGAGGCACACGCATGAGCCAGATTCACTCCACCAGACATAGCTGCCATCATATCCTGAGCAGAATTCCTCTGTTATTTTCTGTTGCCAGTAACTTTTGGTGCATAGCTTGATGCTGTCTTTTTCTGAACACTGGCGGTTATCACTTTATGAATAGGTCTTAGGTTTTTACTTACTTTTTGTCTATTTTTCTCACCTTCTTCTTGTTATCTGTTTTCTTTCTTTAATTTGTTTTTTGCAATTTTTTTATTATTTAGTTTCTCCTTACCCCCCCTTTTTTTCTATTTTTTCTTTTTACGTTTATTTATTTTTTATTTTATTTTTCACTCTTAAATTTTTCTTGTGCTTTTTTCTTCATCATACTCTGGACGCCTTGTCTTCTAACACGTTTTGGAGATTATTGTAAATAATTTGTTATATGTGTATTCATTCATATTTTTCTTTTTTTCTAAAAAAAAATTCTTTTTACATGTTGACACAATTTTATTTCAATTTTTTCAGTAACTACAGGCAAGCAATGCTTGGGATGAGCCAAAACGTCTTATAATTCTGGATAATCATAGTTTGTTTGAAAAGTCACAAAAACTCTTTCATTATAGACACAAGCTATCTACTACATGTTTTTGGATTTAATAAAATCTGTCACAGTTGCAAATAAGAGAGTGCTATATCTTGGCTTTTTACAAAATGATGGTGGTCTCACGTTAGAAGCTGTAGTGGATGGTGAGATATGGAGCCTGGAGTCAAAGGTTTAAAATATTGTTACCCTTTTTGGCTATCACAGCAAATTATTGTACTTTTGGATAACGTGAATTCATCTATTGAGGCACGATGGGTTCAACCATATAAGTAATGAAAACAGGCTATGCATACCATTTGTTTTCTGTTCTCCACAAGATGAATTCCAATTATGCCTAAGAAAGATCCAAAGCCAAGCTGTTTTCAGGATGAAAAGAAAACAAAAATTATACATTTTTTACATAGTCAAGAAAAAGAACATAGCAGTAGCTGACTCAAACAGAAAAGGGCCCTTGTTCAAGAATAGTATATTAGCTCTTTGCAGTTCAATAGTTCTCTTATGACAGAAGCTCCTTGCTGCTTCAGAGGTGGAAGTGGGCCCCTTACCTCTTGGGCCCCTGTGTGGCTGCACATAATGCACCAATATGTCCACCCCTGTATAGCATGCACTTACACTGACAGTGAAGACCCATTTGGCCTTCCTCCATCATATACAAGCATATGAAAATGCATTATATACACCATGACAAAGTAATTGGAAAAGTACTGGAGGAGAAATATGCATCATTGCTGTTAGCTTCAGGGATATGAACCTAGGGAAATGCTCCAGCATACTGAGTGCTGAGAGAGGTTAATCGGCCGTGTTTATGGCTAGGTTAAATGAAGAGCTGTAGAGTGTGTGAAGTCTAGAGAGGATAAAAACACAGCCTTCTGCCTCATTGAGTGTTGGGTGTATCTGGACAGAGGTGCAATCTCCAGAGCTGTGTTTCCATGATAAGGAAAGCGGAACTTTTGTGGCTTGTTCCTGAGCCGGCGGATCCCTGCAGCAACACTGACTGTACCATATGTTATGCTTTTGTTTTCCTGTTAGGCCAGAAAGGCTGTGTTTGTTTGGCTAACACTGCACTGGTTTATTCAGTACTTTTAATAAACCAGGAGAAGATTTAAAGAAACAGTGTTCCTGTGTCTACCTCTATGTGCAGACAAGTGAGCTGATCTACCACAACACATTAATACATTATACACACATATCCATAGTGCAAACATCTACAAAAGCATATACAACCTCATTTTCAAAAAAGTTGGAACGCTGTGCAAGATGTAAATATAAAAAAGTCAAAAAACAAGAATGCAATGATTTGGAAATCTCTTACGACCATATTTTATTCACAACAGAACATAGAACACAGATCAGAAGGTGAAAGTTAGACATTTTACTATTTCATTTGAATAACATAGAAATTGAGGGCAACAACTTGTCTTAAAAAGTTGGGACTGGGCCATGTCTTCCATTATGTAGTGTCCCCTCTTCTTACAACAGTCTGTAAACATCTGGGAACTGAGGAGACTGACTGTTGGAGTATTGGGAGAGGAATATTGTCCCATTCTTGTCTGATGTAGGACTGTAGCTACTCCACAGTTCTGGGTCTTCTTGTCTTACAAGATTTCTAGTTTTATAATGCGCAAAATGTTTTCTATTGGTGAAAGGTCTGGGATGTAGGCAGCCAGTATATAGTTTAGCGTTGTCCTGCTGAAATATGCAAGGCCTTCCCTTAGGCTATGCGCCCGCGATCCGGAAGTAGCAGCACTTTGGACGCAGTGTTTGTTCGCTGTATCCAAAACGCTGCATTCTACTGAATGCAAGTAAATACGCATATGTTCACTGACCATTGCGGATTTACCACATTCAATACATTTTAGTGATTCAATTTCTGTTGCAGAGACTAGCTTCTCCGCAAAATAAGTTGACATGCTGCAGTCCTGAAAGACGCGCTGCATGTCAGTGTCCGCGGTAATCTGAAAGCACACATGCACGCATAGTGGACATGGAATTTCTAGAAATCCCATCCACTATGATGTAACATCTGGCCGCTGTGGTTTTGACGCTGCATAAATACACAGCGTCAAAACAGCAGCAGTTGCGGATTGTGGGCACGTACCCTTAAATAGATGTGGCCAGAATGGAAGCATATGTTGTTCTAAAACCTCTCTATAATGCTCTTCAAGATGTGTAAGCTTCCCATGACATAGGTACTAATGCAACCCCATACCATCAGAGATGCAGGCTTTGGAACTGTGCGCTGATAACAAGCTGGATGGTCCCGCTCCTCTTGAGTCTCCAAGACAATGTGTCAGTCGTTTCCATAAAGAATTTCACATTTTTATTCATCTGACCACAGAACAGTTTTCCATCTTGCCTGAGTCCATTATAAATGAGCTTTGGTCCAGAGAAGACGGCAAAATTCCTTTATTGTGACGATATATGGCTTCTTTGCATGAAAGAGTGTTAACACGGTGAACTGTGTTCACAGTCAATGATTTCTGGAGTTTTTCCTGAGCCTCTGCAGTGATTTTCAGGACCAAATCATATCTGTTTTAATGCAGTGCAACCTAAGGGCCCGCAAATCACGAGAATTCAATTCAATGTTGACCGTTGGCCTTATCCTCTGTGACCATGGATTTCACCAGAATCTCTTTTGATAATCTTATATACTGTAGATGGTGAAATAATCAATGTCTTTAATCACAGATTGGTGAATCTCTGACCATCTTTGCTTCTGAGAGACTCTGGCTCTCTAACATGCTTTTTTTTTTATACAGTAAGGTGACTTAATTGAAAATTGACCCTTCAGCTGTTTTCATTAGCACCACTTATTTTTTTTCAGCATTTTGTTAATCCTGTCACAACATTTTTCTGATGTGTTGCTCCCATCAATTTCTAAATTAGGTAATTTTTTTCAGAAGGAATGGAAAAGTCTAAACTTTCAACATCTCATATGTATTCTATGTTGTGTTGTGACTAAAATATCACTATAAAACAGATTTCAAAATTATTGCATTTTTTGTTTTACTTAGTGTCCCAACTTTTTTGGATTTGTATAAAATACACATAAAACATGCATATACACAATGAAATACTGAAAAATACATTCTCTTAAGAATACATGATACAAGGGATTGAATGACTGCAAGCTCAGACCCATAAGGGGAATAAAAAGTAATGTAAAAACAAAAGTTTAAAAATATGAAAACAATATATAAAAAAGTGAAACATCATCCTTTCCCCCATTAAAAATAAAGGAATATAAACCTTTAAAAATAAACATGAAGTGTCCGTAAACGTATGATCTACCAAAATATAAAATCAATTAACCCAATCAGTAAATGTCACAAAGAGAAAAAAAATAAAAATGCCAGAATAGTGTAATGGGTCTGGTGGGTGGAACTACTGACGAGACAGGTCAGGTTGGTGGAACCACAAAGCTTTATTATACAAGAGAGTTTACTTGTAAGAGAGCGGGTGGCACCTAGGAGAAGGGCTGGATTCACGGCAGGAGATATAGGTAGTTTCTGGACAGGCAGGTTTGTCACAGCAAGTGACCAAGGAAGTCTCTGGGCAGGCAGGTTGTCACGGCAAGTGACCAAGGCAATCTCTGGGACAGGCAGGTTGTCACGGCAAGTGACCAAGGCAGTCTCTGGGACAGGCAGGTTGTCACGGCAAGTGACCAGGCAGTCTCTGGGACAGGCAGGTTGTCACGGCAAGTGACCAGGCAGTCTCTGGACAGGCAGGTTGTCACGGCAAGTGACCAGGCAGTCTCTGGGACAGGCAGGTTGTCACGGCAAGTGACCAGGCAGTCTCTGGGACAGGCAGGTTGTCACGGCAAGTGACCAGGCAGTCTCTAGACAGGCAGGTTGTCACAGCAAGTGACCAGGCAGTCTCTAGACAGGCAGGTATATACGACCTGATATGGTGGAGCCTCCAGGTAGGCTGCAGTCGGATGGCAGATGATCGCTCCCAGGTGAGCAGGCAAGAGCCGGGGATCTCTGCAGATGATGTCCGAACTTCCGGATGGAGCTGCAGTCGGATGGCAGATGATCGCTCCCAGGTGAGCAGGCAAGAGCCGGGGATCTCTGCAGATGATGTCCGAACTTCTGGATGGAGCTGCAGTCGGATGGCAGATGATCGCTCCTAGGTGAGCAGGCAAGAGCCGGGGATCTCTGCAGATGACGTCCGAACCTCTGGATGGAACTGCAGACGGATGGCAGACAGGCAAGCCGACAGGTAACAGGCAGGTAACTGGAATCAGGAGCTGATGGCTGAAACAGAGTTAGACTGCACAGGAACAACATTGCTCGGGCACCTACATTAAGGAGGAAGCCCTTAATATAGGGTGGAGTCCTCCAGCATTGGCTGGAGACTGATTTGGAAAATGCGCGCGGCTCCTTTAAGAGCGGGGGAGGTGCGGGCGCGCGCCCTAAGGCCAGTAGCAGGGAAGGAGCGCGCGGGACCAGCAGGGCGGAAGGAGGGCGCCGAGGATGCCAGAGGCGCAGAGGAGGCTGGGAGCACTGAGGACGCTGAGCGCAGGTGAGGAGAGCGACGTCCCTGTCTGGCAGCAGGCAGGGACGCGGGCGCTACAGTAACCCCCCCTCTAGGCCCCCCTTCTTTAGGCCAGAAAGAAATTTAGCTAGGATAAGAGGGGCATGGATGTTCTCCCGAGGCTCCCAGGTTCTCTCCTCAGGACCAAACCCCTTCCAATCCACCAAAAAATAAGTCTTTCTTCCTACCCTTTTTGTGGCCAGAATGTTCTCTACCTCAAATTCATCATCAGCAGACACTGGAGCAGGAGGTGTACCTGTAGACTTAAAAAAAGAGTTAAGAACCACAGGTTTGAGGAGAGATACATGAAAAGAATTAGGAATTCTCAAATTGACCGGGAGTTTCAATTTATAGGACACCGGATTGATCTGACTGATGATCTCAAAAGGACCGATGAATCGAGGACCTAACTTGTAGGACGGAATTTTGAGTCGAACATATTTGGATGAAAGCCAGACTTTGTCCCCAGGACGGAATTGAGGAGGATCCAGACGTTTTTTGTCAGCATGTCTTTTCATGCGCTCGGAAGACTGAATGAGTGCGGACCGGGTACTCTCCCAGATGGAGGAGAATTCTCTAACCAGAGATTCCGCAGCTGGATTGTCCACAGAGATGGAAACAGGGACAGGGATCCGAGGGTGCTGACCGAAGACTACAAAAAACGGAGACTTGGTGGAAGATTCGCTCTCATGATTATTGTAGGAGAATTCGGCCCAAGGCAGGAGCTCCACCCAGTCAGAATGGTGGGCATTAACGAAGTGTCGAAGATAACTGGTCAAATTCTGATTTATTCGTTCAACTTGTCCATTGGACTGTGGGTGGTAAGCGGAGGAAAAATCCAGGGTGACGTCTAGCAACTTACAAGTGGCTCTCCAGAAACGTGAGGTGAACTGAACCCCACGATCCGACACAATGTGACGAGGCAGACCATGAAGACGGAAGATGTGGCGGATAAAGTCTTTAGCCAACTCGGGTGCAGACGGAAGACCTGGCAGAGGAATGAAGTGAGCCATCTTGGAAAAGCGGTCAGCGACCACCCAAATGACCGTACAACCGGCAGAGACGGGCAGATCTGTTATGAAGTCCATGGCTATATGCTGCCAGGGGGCAGCGGGTACAGGAAGCGGAAGAAGACGGCCGGTAGGCAGGTGTCTCGGAACTTTGTTGCGGGCACAGGAAACACAGGCAGAAACAAAGTCTATTACGTCTTTGTGCAGGGTAGGCCACCAATAATGCCGGGTAATGAGTTGGAGGGTCTTTTTTTGACCAGCGTGGCCAGCGAGTTTAGACGAGTGACCCCAATGTAGGATTCTCTTCCGATCGGTTTCTGATACGAACGTCTTACCAGGAGGGAGACGATTTAGACTCACGGGAGCCACCTGCATCACTCTGGCGGGATCGATGATATGTTTAGGCTCATCTTCGAGATCCGACACCAGGAAAGACCGAGACAAGGCATCCGCCTTGACGTTTTTGTCAGCTGGGCGAAAATGCAAAAGAAAATCGAAGCGGGCAAAAAACAAGGACCACCGGGCTTGGCGAGGATTAAGTCTCTGTGCCTGCTGGAGGTATGCCAGATTTTTGTGGTCCGTGTAGATGATTACCGGATGAAGAGCCCCTTCGAGTAGGTAACGCCACTCCTCCAATGCCAACTTAATGGCCAATAACTCTCGATCTCCTATGGAGTAGTTGCGCTCGGAGGAGGAGAAGAGTTTGGAGAAGAAACCGCAGGATACCATCCTCCCGGATGGCGATTTTTGGGTAAGAACCGCTCCGGCTCCAGCCGAGGAAGCGTCCACCTCCAGGAAGAACTGCTTGTTGCCATCCGGGCGATGCAGCACTGGAGCGGAAGAGAAGGCCTGTTTCAGAGAAAGGAAGGCCTCCTCTGCTTCGGTCGTCCACTGTTTGGGGTTAGCATCCTTGCGAGTGAGCGCTGAGATTGGAGCAGTCCTGGAAGAGAAGTGCGGTATGAAGAGACGGTAATAGTTGGCAAATCCCAGGAACCGCTGAATGGCCTTCAACCCCTCCGGTCGGGGCCACTTCTCGATGGCAGACAATTTCTCCGGATCCATTCGTAGGCCTGTCTGAGAAATGATGTAGCCCAGAAACGGAAGCGATGTCTGCTCAAAGAGGCACTTCTCATATTTGGCGAAGAGGTGATTCTGCCTGAGCCTGAGCAGAACCTGACGAACATCCCTCCGGTGAGACTGAAGATCCGGAGAGAAGACCAAGATGTCGTCAAGGTACACCACAACGCAGGAATAGAGGAGGTCCCGGAAGATGTCGTTGACCAACTCCTGAAAGACTGCTGGAGCATTACAGAGACCAAAGGGCATCACCAAGTACTCGTAGTGGCCGTCCCGGGTGTTGAATGCCGTCTTCCATTCATCTCCTTGACGGATACGAACCAGGTTGTATGCTCCACGAAGATCTAGTTTGGTGAAGACTCTAGCCCCTCTAAGACAATCAAACAGTTCTGGAATGAGCGGAAGAGGGTACTTATTCTTCACCGTGATCGAATTTAGGCCTCTGTAGTCAATACAGGGACGGAGAGATCCGTCTTTCTTTTTAACGAAGAAGAAACCTGCTCCCGCTGGGGAGGTAGATTTCCGGATGAATCCCTTTGCTAAGTTCTCCTCGATATATTCGGACATCGACCTGGTCTCAGCAGCAGACAACGGGTAAATACGCCCACGGGGAGGCGTAGTACCTGGCAACAGGTCAATCGGGCAATCATATGGTCTATGCGGGGTAATGTCTCTGCTTCCTTTTTATTGAAGACATCAGCAAATGACCGATATGGAATCGGGAGTCCAGGTAGATTAGCAGGTGTAGGAGAAGAATACACAGGATGAACAGGCACCAGACACGTTTTATGACAGTCCTGTCCCCAGCGAAGAACCTCTCCATTCTGCCAGTCGAGCACAGGTGCATGTTTTTGGAGCCAAGGCAGACCTAGTAAGAAAGCATGAGAGAGTCCGGGTAAAACATGAAACGAGATGCTCTCAGAATGCAACATTCCCACCTGCAGGGTTATGACTTCGGTGATAAGTCGGATGGGACGAGGTAGGAGGCCCCCATCCACAGCAGCAACAGATACAGGTTCAACAAGAGGTTTGGTGGGAATGTGATACTTCTCTACTAGAGCCTGTGACACGAGATTCCCAGCTGCTCCAGAATCAAGTTGGGCCATTTCGAAGTGGCGGTTCTTACCGATCAGAATTGAAACCGACAGTAGCAGGGATGAAGAGGATTTATTTTTGTCTAGATTGACCTCTCCGAGCGAACCTAGACACAGGCGTTTCCCGACTTCTCCGGACAGGTTTGGATCCAGTGCTCCTTACTGCCGCAGTAGAAGCAACTTTTCTCGGCACGGCGTGAGTCCTGACGGGCTTTGACCATCTTGGTCTGGTCGACCTGCATAGGCTCAGCAGTGTGCACCTGAGGAGAAACGGAAGAGGTTATAGATCTCTGACACGAGGGTGCAAGATGGGAAAATTCTTTTTTACGGGTGATCTCTTTGGCTCGTTCCTGGAACCGTAGATCAATTTGATTGGCAAGATTTATTAAATCATCTAGAGAGGTTGGAACGTCCCGACCGGCAAGTTCGTCTTTAATACGGCCGGACAGACCCTCCCAGAAGACCGAAATTAGAGCTTCATTGTCCCAAGCTAGTTCTGAGGCTAAAGTCCGGAACCGTATGGCATATTGACCAACGGTGAGACTCTCCTGACGGAGACGCAGCAGAGATGATGCAGAGGAAGTCTTCCGTCCAGGTTCGTCGAATACCTTCCGGAAGGCCGAGAGAAACGCAGGCAGGTCAGACACCAGAGGATCCTCTCTCTCCCAGAGAGGGTTAAGCCAGGCCAGGGCCTCTCCGGTGAGATGGGACATGATGAAGGCAACTTTGGCCCGGTCAGAGTTAAACTGGTGTGCCAGGAGTTCAAAATGCAGGGTGCACAGATTAATGAAACCCCGAGCCAGAGCAGGATCGCCTCCAAACCTAGGAGGAGCTGACAGTCGGGGTCCGGGAATGGAAACCACGGAATTGGGAATCAGCGGGACTGACGGATTATGAGTCATGGCTCCAGCGATGGTTGCTGGTGATGATTCAGAGTGTCCAGACGGGAATTGACGTTCCGCAGGTGACCCAGGATGGCCTCCTGTTGAGACCTCTGGCGAGACAGCTCATGACACAGTTCCGGGAGTGAAGGGGTTTGGGTGCCACCGGGTTCCATGGCCCGAGCAAACTGTAACGGGTCTGGTGGGTGGAACTACTGACGAGACAGGTCAGGTTGGTGGAACCACAAAGCTTTATTATACAAGAGAGTTTACTTGTAAGAGAGCGGGTGGCACCTAGGAAAAGGGCAGGGATTCACGGCAGGAGATATAGGTAGTTTCTGGACAGGCAGGTTTGTCACAGCAAGTGACCAAGGAAGTCTCTGGGCAGGCAGGTTGTCACGGCAAGTGACCAAGGCAGTCTCTGGGACAGGCAGGTTGTCACGGCAAGTGACCAAGGCAGTCTCTGGGACAGGCAGGTTGTCACGGCAAGTGACCAGGCAGTCTCTGGGACAGGCAGGTTGTCACGGCAAGTGACCAGGCAGTCTCTGGACAGGCAGGTTGTCACGGCAAGTGACCAGGCAGTCTCTGGACAGGCAGGTTGTTACGGCAAGTGACCAGGCAGTCTCTAGACAGGCAGGTTGTCACAGCAAGTGACCAGGCAGTCTCTAGACAGGCAGGTATATACGACCTGATATGGTGGAGCCTCCAGGTAGGCTGCAGTCGGATGGCAGATGATCGCTCCCAGGTGAGCAGGCAAGAGCCGGGGATCTCTGCAGATGATGTCCGAACTTCCGGATGGAGCTGCAGTCGGATGGCAGATGATCGCTCCCAGGTGAGCAGGCAAGAGCCGGGGATCTCTGCAGATGATGTCCGAACTTCCGGATGGAGCTGCAGTCGGATGGCAGATGATCGCTCCTAGGTGAGCAGGCAAGAGCCGGGGATCTCTGCAGATGACGTCCGAACCTCTGGATGGAACTGCAGACGGATGGCAGACAGGCAAGCCGACAGGTAACAGGCAGGTAACTGGAATCAGGAGCTGATGGCTGAAACAGAGTTAGACTGCACAGGAACAACATTGCTCGGGCACCTACATTAAGGAGGAAGCCCTTAATATAGGGTGGAGTCCTCCAGCATTGGCTGGAGACTGATTTGGAAAATGCACGCGGCTCCTTTAAGAGCGGGGGAGGGTGCGGGCGCGCGCCCTAAGGCCAGTAGCAGGGAAGGAGCGCGCGGGACCAGCAGGGCGGAAGGAGGGCGCCGAGGATGCCAGAGGCGCAGAGGAGGCTGGGAGCACTGAGGACGCTGAGCGCAGGTGAGGAGAGCGACGTCCCTGTCTGGCAGCAGGCAGGGACGCGGGCGCTACAAATAGCAGCTTTTCTGTTGTCGCAACACTGCAAAAAATGCAAAAACAAGCTTTCAAATTGTCGTATCTACATCAAAATGATATCAAATGTCAGCCTGCTATGCACAAAAATCAGCAAGCCATCACACAGCTCCACTGATGTAAAAATGAAAACATTACAGGTTTTAGAAAATGGTGACAAATGTTAAGTTTTTAATTAGAAATTACCGAATTTGCATCCACCACTTAAATAGAAAAAAACCATAAGTTTGGTATCGTCACAATCACATAGACTTAAAGAATCCTATTTGCAACACAATTACCACCGTAGAAATCAAACATAAAAAACAATTTTCGAATTGTGATTTTTGTGCAATTTCACCACACTATTAAAAAATATTTTTCTCATTTTGCAGTAGATTGAATGGTAAAATGAACAGCGTCATTCAAAACTGCAACTCGCGCCACAAAAAAAAAAGCCTTCATAAAGCTATGTGGACAGAAGAATAAAAGAGTTATGGCTCTTGGAAGAAATGGAGGAAAAAAAAAACAAAAGCGCAAAAACAGAAAATCACTTGACTGGAAAGAGGTTAAAAAATGTATTTAAAAATTGTGATGATTGGTTTTCATTGTTTTTTAGTAATTTTGCAGGAAAACAAGATCTGACTTTTATTTGTTCATAGAGTTGTATCTCTACGTACCAGTACAATATGCCTGTAAAGTACAATGTATTTGTAAATAGAGTTGTGTCTCTACGTACCAGTACAATATGCCTGTAAAGTACAATGTATTTGTAAAATAGAGTTGTGTCTCTACGTACCAGTACAATATGCCTGTAAAGTACAGTGTATTTCTAAATAGAGTTGTGTCTCTACGTACCAGTACAATATGCCTGTAAAGTACAGTGTATTTCTAAATAGAGTTGTGTCTCTACGTACCAGTACAATATGCCTGTAAAGTACAGTGTATTTCTAAATAGAGTTGTGTCTCTACGTACCAGTACAATATGCCTGTAAAGTACAGTGTATTTCTAAATTGAGTTGTGTCTCTACGTACCAGTACAATATGCCTGTAAAGTACAGTGTATTTCTAAATTGAGTTGTGTCTCTACGTACCAGTACAATATGCCTGTAAAGTACAGTGTATTTCTAAATAGAGTTGTGTGTCTCTACGTACCAGTACAATATGCCTGTAAAGTACAGTGTATTTCTAAATAGAGTTGTGTCTCTACGTACCAGTACAATATGCCTGCAAAGAAAAATTATACTTTTTGGATTTTTAGTTAAAGAAAGTCCTGCTGTACTTAGCAGTCTTTAGCTCGTTGCTAAAATTTGTGCCTGCTGTGCTATGGGTTGTAAGTTTTAATCCATGAGTAAGGGTTTAAAAAGTTAAAGAGGGAATAAAACAAAAGGATCACAGCAGTGCCCTGACAGAATGCAGTGGCAACTGTGCCAGATTTCCCCACTCGATCATGCAGCATAACCCTTGTACACAGCTGTCAGTTCAACAATTAAAATTGAAGTCTGACAATTTTCAGGATCTTCATACATTTAAATAAACATTGTTCTTTTAGATATGTAGAAACTTGTCCTTAAATCATTTTAGAAATATTATTTCTTTACAAGTTTTTATAAAGAAAAAATATGAAATACAATATTGCATATTAAGCCAGTACAAACAGAATAAAAGCATACTTACAATTATCCCTGGATAATAACCGCCAACAGTTATATTTTCTGTTCTTGTGGTTGCAGCCAAGCCAATGGTCAATATAAAAAGAGACACCAGAAGCAGGGAGATGGTGAACCACAGAGCAGACCTCTTCCGTTTAGTAAAATGGCCTACAATTAAATTGTACAGATAATTATAATTTGTCGACTTTCTGCAGGAGAACATTCTGGGATATATTCAGATTTCTAGCAATGTACATCATTTAGTCATCATCAGTTTGC
The DNA here is from genome assembly GCA_033576555.1 of Oophaga sylvatica. NCBI lineage: Eukaryota > Metazoa > Chordata > Amphibia > Anura > Dendrobatidae > Oophaga > Oophaga sylvatica. Next base: position 321,785,082 of record JARQOD010000002.1, read on the forward strand.
AGTCAGATAATAGTTATTTTCGCCGGTGCCAGAAATGCAGCAGCTGCAGTTAGGACAGGAACTAGTATAAAAGATTTGACTGTTAAGAAATTTCTTTATTAAAAAAAAATAATTTTTAAACAAGGAATACAAAAATAGTAAAAGAAAACCTCATTATTCCTAAATATATGGGTTTTTGTACATAATGAAAAATAGACATTATTTGTAGTACTTCAGAGTACAGCTATACAGTAAGTCTGAGTATAAAGGGCAGGCATGCTCAATGAAATCCAGATGTAAGCACAATATTATCAATTCCTTATTTCATTCCCGATGCCAGATATTGTTTCCAGTATTCCATATTATTTTAAATAGTCAATAATACAATATGAAGAATTAGATTATTGTGTGAGATTTAAAATGTCATGATGAAATACATATGTTCTGAGATCCCGGAAACTGAACTCTGCAGTAAGTTAAAATACAGAGCTGGCAAGGCAGGATAAAAAAAATATCATTGTAATTCTAACATTCTCATTGAAGGCACCGTGTTTACAGCACAAAACAAGGTGTAAACAGAGAAACAAATAGTTCATGAGATTAAAATGTGTTGTATTATTGTCAACTATGAAGATAGTCAGAAAACCACGTTTTTTTTTACTTTAATTTTTATTGAAAATTTTTGGTATGTAATAAACAAACTTTCAAAACATTCCTATATAAATGACATAGCAGATCCTCTCATAATAATGAAAGGAGCTTAACTATATCTAGTAGCTCCTTTCAATTCACACTTTTAAAAGTAGTACAAACATACAAACATTTCAATTATATGTGGCCCTTATAGGCCCATTATCCATCATATTCAATAGGAACAGTGCAAAGACTTCAATAATACCATAAGTTAAAGGTTGCCACCATATCATCTGGGTCAAAAACCAAGGACTAACTAAAGACAAAGGACAAAGACAAATAGGGGGTCTGAAATATGGATTGTGAGTGTTCTGAACAAATCAACCATTATATTTGACCCAAAAGTAGCCACAAGGAGCCCATACAGTCTCAAAAAGTTCTATTTTAGCATTCAATGAGGCTGTCATATATTCCATTCTACGGATATCTGGGATTATTTGAAGTATATCCTGATATGAAGGGAGGTACAGTAAGCTTCCAATAGAGAGCAATAAGACACTGGTCACTATTAATAGACGTAAGAGAAGCTTAGCCGAATTCCTAACCATCCCCTTAGGGGTAACATTTAGGATATATCTCAATGGGTCTAACTGTACGTCAGTGTTTAGTACATTTTAAATCAAGTTTTTAACCAAATCCCAAAACCACATCAGACCAGAGCAGATCCAGAAGAAGTGTGGCAAAGTACCTGAGAGGTTTGACATAGCCAACAGAGCAGTGGACTAAGTTTATATAACAAATATGGTATGTGATACCAATATATCAAGATCTTGTATTGGTTCTCTTTGTAGAGAGTGCATAATGAAGTTTTTCCCGCCTTAATCCATACCGTCTGCCATGTCTGAGGCTACAGCTCCTTCCCTGAAAAGACTCCTACCTGGCCATATATTAATGTTTTGGGGGATTACCCCCCAAACGGAGCATTTATCATCCTAAAAATGTCTGATATCAAACCCTTGGTGGAAGACACTTTCCTGCAAAGCTTTTCAAACTCCGTCGGCAGTGAGACTCCTGTAGGACCAACAATGAAGAAGCTAGGTATTTAATTTGTAGGTATAGATAGAATTCTCAATTAGACATCATACGGAAATACTTACCTATTTTACAACAAGATATAACTCTCAGAAACATCTTGGACAATCACATATTCCGATTTGTGCCAAAAAGAGGCGACTACATTAAAAAACCTTTTGTCTCCTTGCTTATTTGTGGACTTAGAACGAGATCAAAAGAAAAACTGGCACAGTGCCGTTTGTTGAGGCCCGAGACAAAATGTGAACTGGTAGGCCTGCAATACAAGGTGCGGCCATGTTGATCGCCGAAGTAACGAAGCACAAGGCAAAGGGTCTAAGCCTGAGGCCCACAGCCAGAGGCAAAAGGCCCACAACTAAAAGCAAAAGGCACAAAGCCACAACGCTAGAGGTACCATGAAGCACAGAGGAACCATGAAGTACAGAGGTATCACGATGCACCATTAAGCACCACATGAGGCACATCCCCAGCCATCCACAGCCAATGCTAAGCTAGCATGCAGCATCCATCTTGGCTACAAACTCTGCCGGTCTGGCTTTCTGATGAACCTGCATACTATGGGGGAGTTATAGGGCCACTGGTAATGTTCTGTAGGAGAGATATGTTTCACAGAGGTTCTTAGCTTCAGTGATACAAACCTCGAAAAAGCCAGGAGGTAAAAGTGAAGCCTTTGGCCTTAATGACTGCTTTGTGTACGTTGGATGGGAGCAGACCTCCAGAGCTGAGATCTGGGTAGACAGAGCTGAATCCTGTTTCCTGTCCGGGCGAACCCCGCAGTTATAAGAACTATAGTGAGTGCTGTTTGGTTTATGTCAAGAAGACTGAATATGTCTAAGACTGAATATGTTATTTTATTTTGACTGGTTTATAAAGCCTGTTTTAATAAATCAGTTGAAAATTTAAACGAGAGCCATTACAGTGACTACCTCATTAATAGCTGAGTGAGCCGATCTACCACAGGGGGAGACGCGTTGAGAGCATGCCTTAGGACCATTTCTTAAAGGGAAGTATATTTTCTTCTCTTCCTTCAGTAGCCCTTTTTTTGCAATTCATGCTTCTTATCAAACTATGTGAATTAGTTTCTTTTCCCATTTTAAGTAAATATGTGCATTGTGTTTGTCCATTGTGACTGGCTACATCACTACTTATGCATATATGCACATATGGACCTTGATCTGTATGCTGGGAGTAGGGTTCTTCCTGCTGTCTCATCGCTGTGCTTGGTTATGTGACAAATTTTTTTGTGTCACTTCATCATTCTGTTTGCTATATTGGTTGTTGATGGGTGAATTTTGTGTAGGTGTTAGGGACAGTGAGGGAAAATCTACATTTAGCGGGGGTTCCACAATTTGCGATGCTTCTAGGGTGCCAACCTCCACAGCAAGGTAGTACCTGACAATTGGGCTACTTAGCTATAAACTATTTTCCCACCATGACACCTATATCCCTCAACAAGTTTTTTATATCTGGTTGTATATCTCATTTTTGTAAATATACCACGGTCTTGTATGTATATGTTGTTCGTTTTCCTTTTTAACTCATAGCCAATAAAAATAGTGTTTAATCCTTAATTAAGGGAATTTTTTTGGTACTAGTGAGAACATTAGAATTGTTTCCCCATATATACTTTTCATACGTTAAACTATATAAATACCCTGCCTAACATACTGATACCCTATGGTAACAGAAATTAATAAATGTAAATATGTGAACCTCATCTTTCCAATAAGGAATTAGATTAATTGAAAATCAATATGAGGGAAGATTGTTGTAACGCTGGTTATCGTCACTTCTCACGGACAAGCCTTGATGCAGAGGAATCAAGAAGTCCGGGATCAAATACAATGAGTGTATGTCAAAGGCAGAGGGGCAAGAGAAAAGAGTAAACAGATCACAAGCTGAAGTCAGCAGTCCAAAACAGTGCGGATTGAGACAAAGGGGCTAAGCAAACATATTGTCAAAGGCAAGGTCCAAGGTCAGGTAGCAAAAAGATCAGAACAGCAGAACACAAAAGCACAAGGCATGCACACTGCCAAACAAAGCTACAACTGGCAATGGTCTGAGAACTGCCAGCTAGCTAAATAGCCAGGTGATCAACTTGAAAGGATAATGCCTGAAGGAAGCACTGCAGGCCCAGCCTATGATTGGGCTGCTGGGCAATCCTAATTTTCCTAATTCCTAATCCTAAATTTGCATGGGGCAGCCTAGCACGACCCAGGCCCTGATTGTGGTGGCTGGACTATCCCTAATAGCATGAGGATAGTAAGCTTGCTCCAGTCCCCGTTGCTGGTCTATCCCATTCACAATACTGATGGCCCAGTACACCATCTATTGGGTCGTTGAGCTGTCACTCACTGCATCCCTAGGACACAGTGAGCGGCATATTAGTGACAAAATTGAAATTACTGAAATTACTGCTCCCCACTGCCAATACTTACCTCATCCAGGACCTCTGCTCCCTGCATCTTCTGTCATCACTCCCAGCCCGGCAGCTCATGTCAGCACTCGGCTCACGATGAGTACTGAGCAGTGACTTGTGGACAGTGTAGCCCCAGGCTTCACAAAAATGGCGCTGATCTGCTACCACAGCTGTGACCTGGACATTCTCAGGTCACAGCAGGAGGATTAAACTGTTTATTTTTAAATGGTTGTCTCCCTCATTGAACTGAGAAACATCTGGTCCTGGCAAGCCCACAATATCGGTTGTATGCAGCCTGTAGTCAGTACTGGATAGTTATGATCGGCCCTCAGGCAGCATTACATTAAAAACAGGTATGATTCAGTACTTCGTATCATTGCATTATCTCAGGAATTTTTCCAGAAATCAATGTCTGTTAACACAGTTCACCATGGAATTGCTGGTGCCCCCTTCTTAATAACCAGTAAAGGCTAAGTAAATATTAATAGGCTGGGAAGCTCCTTGGTTATTGGGCCCTTCCCAGTTTGATAATATAAGCCCACAGCTGTTTGCTTTTCCTTAGCTGATTATTACAAATATGGGAGGCTCCACATCGTTTTTTTTTATAAATAATGAATTTATTTAATAGTTTATATCAGGGTTCCCCAACTCCAGTCCTCAAGGCCCACCAACAGGTCATGTTTTCAGGATTTCCTTTGTATTGCACAGGTGATGCAATTATCACCTGGGCAATACTAAGGAAATCCTGAAAACATGACCTGTTGGTGGGCCTTGAGGACTGGAGTTGGGGAACCCTGGTTTAAATAAAGCTAAACCTCCTTTAGTGCCATATGAAAGGCACTAAAGAGTCCTAGTTTTTATATATTGAAGGTTTGTAGCATTAAATTTCTACATGACATCTATCTATTCTATCTACTGTATCTATTTTATTCTAATGGTTGTGCTGTTAATTTACTGTGCTTGGCTGATGAAATGTCGAGTTTCCTTTGTGCATAAAAATTGGATGCCACATGCATGGTCCATGTGTCGTACAACTTTTTTCTCGCACCGATAGACTTGCATTGGCGAGTCGAACTGAGAAAAAACTCGCAGATGAGCACTGACTCATTTAATAACATTGATCAGAGTGCCAAGCAATGTTTTGTCGCATCGCACTTCTCCGTGTTACATGCCAGTGTGAGCGAGCGCTTAATCTTAAAAAAATGTTGTGGAAGAACTTTAAGCGGGCAGTTCATAGTAGAAAACCCAGCATTGTAACAGAGTTGAAACTGTTTTGTAGGAAGGAATTGGCTAAAATTCCTCTAAGTCAATGTGCAGGACTAAGTAATCAACAATTAACAGAAACATTTAGATGCACTTATTGCTGCATGCAAATACTGAAAGCAAAGGTTTAGATACTTTTGCAACTCACAGACGTAATAATTGGATCATTATTTTCCTCAATAAAAATGTGACAAAGTCTAATATTACTGACTATTTTGTTTGATTTGGTTCTCTATATCTACTTGTATGACTCGTGTGAACATCTTATGTTGTTTTAGGTAAATTATTTGCAGACATTTGTAAAATTCTCATGGGTTCATATACACTTTTTAATGTAATATATAAATGCCACGGTTAATAAGATTTTCTTCTCACCTTTGTTATTGCAGTATTACCAACCTTAGTATACACCATTGCAACTCTACATTAACTGCAGGCATGGTGTAAGTGATATGTTGAAGTAACATTATAGTAGAGGTGTTAATGTCACTACTGTGTGATCATTAAATAATTTACAAACTATCTGATCACTGTGTTCAGTTGGCTGTGTCTGTATAAGCAAGTAGTATTTCCCCCATTACACAGGAGTCTAAAAATTTCATTTAAAGTTATTTCCTTTTTTATAGTTATAGATTTTAAATGTACAATATAATCACCTTCCTCACACGTTAGGTTTTTCAAGTGTGAGTGACAAATAGACTATCAAAACAAGACCTGGACAAATTACAGAATATAAAATTATCTTAAAAAAAAAAATTAGCTCTACATATTGCCTTTTGGTCAGAATTAATAATACACCTCCAGTACGACAATGATGCTTGACCACTGAGCCACACTTTTGCTCTAAGGCTACAATCACACATCCATGTGACACATCCACATGCTGCCTGTTTTTCTTGGGCAACACACCGAGTTTTATTAATCCACACACATATCTGTTTTAAAAACGGATTCTTGTTTCCGGTCCGTAAGACTCAGAGCATGTCCTATTGTCATCCATTTTGAAGATAAGATTCAGCCATTAAGGGGACCAATCACTAGATTCATGCTGCCTGAACCATAGGCAGCATGAATAACAGCCTAGCTGGCAATAGCCACCAGGTATGTCATACTGTGAAATTTTGTGGCGTTTCAGATATAACATAGCTTAGAAAGCCAGGGTCTATAGGGAGAGACCTGACTAGTCTTGTATGACCAATGGTTGGCTTCTCCCTGCACCACTCCAGTTTATTGACAGATCTCCTCCTAAGTACACACTTGAGTGAGACCTTTAAATCAACTTGAGCAATGTGAGGAAAAAACATCAGGCTTTCTTAAATATGTTTTCTCTGATACACTACAGAGTTTCAGGGTAAAACACACCTTGCTCCAATCATGCAGTCAGGCTTTGATCAATACTGCCCATGGTTCAGGCAGCATGAATCTAATGATAGGTTCTCTTTAAAGTATAAAACAGATGAAAGATGTACAACATACTTTGTACTTCAGTGTTGCATCTGTTATTCATCCGTTTTTTTCCCTGATCCATTCTTTAAGTTAATAAATAAAAGTTCAAACAGGTTACCTCCTTAAGTTTTTAAAAATGGGAGAAAAATGAGAAAGAAATGGATGCAAAGCAGAGATTGTACTGATGACTCTTGAAAAAAATAATAAGCCAATTTCCCACGGATATAAAAATTTGCATGAATGTAGCTTTAGTTTAATTATAAGTCACTGAGAAACCATCAAAATTGTCAAATCACGTGTTACGACTCTGTTGTCACGAATCCTGGGACCGGACCAGTGTCTCCTTCCCTGTCCATAATGCTAGGGGCGCCCTAGCTTGCCCTATTCCCCGAATTAATTCTGATTGTGAAGTCGCCGGATCCACGTACCATGCTTTAGCGCTTGAATGCACCCTATGTCCGTACCGCTTCCCCATCCAGGAAAGAGGGGAGTAGTAGTGTACTGTAATACACCAACCAGAGTTACAAGGTAATACAAACAGGGATAAAAGAAAATACCAATCATACAAATATACTCACACAAAAACAGAGGTAAACACCACGGAGTGGAGGATGGGGATAAAACTAAAGTAGGAGAAGAAGGGGATTAGCACACCCCCAAAACCTCGCAACAGTCTCAGATAAATCCACAAAACACCTTATCAAACAACAAAAACCAACCACCATCTCCAACCATGCAGCATAAGCTAGCTCTGGCACTGAGTGCTTGCCAGGGTCCAGATTATATATGAGATAGGAGGTGAAAGGCGTGGCTAACAGTGAACAGCTGAGAGCCTTAATAGAGGAAAGCTTCCAAGAGCTCTCAATTGAGCAGATTAACCCCTGCACTGCTAAAAGAAACCTCCAATAGCCTGCACTGTATAATAGAAAGCTGAAGTGCTTCTAATCAGTGCAGGACTAGGAGAAATCAGACTCTGCGATCTTCTAACTCCTCTTTGTTATTGTAAACTGGGCCATCACACTTTCTGATCAATCAACCAAAATGGATATGAACTTAAAAAATAACCGTCAACATACTCACTGTCACCAGCCAATAGCTGGGAGGTATGTAGTATTTAAGGCACACTCCCCTGTAGGGAGGTGCCTGTATAACGCCTTCTTTAGTTAGGTATCATGTCTCTGAACCTGTTCCTGAACCTATCCCTGAACCTATTTTGTTAGTACTTGAACCTATTGCTGAACCTGTATAGTCTGAACTGTTGTGAATGTTTTAGAAATGAATTCTGAGCAGAAGCTCCCTCTGGTGGTTACAAACAGTACTGAACCATTCAATGAGGATTGGCAATCAGGAATCACAGACTGGCTGGATATAAGGGAGGTTTCCCCCCATCATGGTTGCCGGTGATCAATTGTTCTTGTCTCAATTGTGGTTCCTGGTTCATTTGGAAGTTTGCTGAGTCTTGCCTGCATCTTCTGCTATCAGATAAGATATTTTCTGCTTTTATTTTTGTGCTTGCTTTTTGCATTGTTCCCTGCACTTCTGTGGAGGTCAGCCAGGTCCCCTCCGGGGGCTTCTGCTCCTCTCAGTTTATCTGAAGCCACTGTTGTTTGTTCATTTGCCTTTTCCAGTTTTTTCAGTGGCTGTGGCTTAGTTTTGTTACACCAGAGAACTAATTTAGGTGGTAGAGGTCGTGTGATCTCAGGTTTTTTGCGATTAGTAGCGTTGGCTTTTTTTAGTTTTTTTTTTGAATTGCAGTAAGTATCCTTCCTATCCTTCTCTGTCTAGGCAGATTGGGCCCCAGCGTTTGCTCATACTATTTTCTGTCTGTGTCTGTATTTCCTCTTGTCTAACCGCCATTACATGTTTGGGAGCTTCCTATGTTCTTTGGGGATCTGCTCCGGGGCAGATAGCTTTCCTCTTTCTATCTTTAGGTGTAGTTAACCTCTCAGGCTGTGACGAGGAGTCTAGGACCAACGTAGGTACGCTCCACGGCTGCCTTTAGTTGTGGTGGTTAGTCAGGGTACTGCAATCCAGTAGATTCCAACCTCTCTGGTGTATTGCCATTTTTGCCTGCTCTCCTCAGCTACCTAAACATAATAGTATCACCGGCCAAACTAAAAATTATATGGTACTCACAGAAGGGAAAAATAGTGTGGAAACAAAAAAGGTTGTCAGAGATTTTTTTTTTTCTGTTTGTTTGCATTTTTCCCTCTTTTTTTCTCTGGGTGCTGAGGAGGATATTTTTTTTCCTCAGTGGAGTTTGCACAGTTGCTGGCCGTGTGGATCAGCTTGCCACTGAGGTTCGGAGTATTGCTACCTATCTTGCTAGGTTGCCAGTTGTCGAACCCAGGATCCCCATGCCAGATTTGTTTTTGGGGATCGAGCTAAATTTCTGAATTTCAAAAATAACTGTAAGTTGTTTTTTGCCTTAAAACCTAAGTCCTCAGGGAACGCAGCACAGCAGGTTCAAATTGTCATCTCTCTCCTGCGCGGCGATCCTCAGGATTGGGCTTTTTCCCTGACACCTGGGGATCCTGTTTTGAGTAATGTTGATGCATTTTTTCTGGCTATGGGGTTGTTGTACGATGAACCTAATGTCACTGATCAAGCTGAAAGAGCATTGTTGGCATTAAATCAGGGGCTTAGGACGCTGAGTTGTACTGTCAGAAATTCCGAAAGTGGGCAGTCCTGACCAAATGAAATGATGATGCTTTGGCAGCCCTTTTTCGGAAGGGTCTGTCAGAGAATGTAAAGGATGTTATGGTGGGTTTCCCTGCTCCCTCTGGTCTCAATGATTCTATGTCATTAGCGATTCAAATTGACAGACGTTTGCGTGAGCGTAGAAGTATGCGTGGAATAGTGTTGCCTTGTGAACCAGCTTCTGAACCCATGCAGTGTGATAGAGTGGCTTCTGGGGCACAGCGTCATGAGTTTCGAAAACGCAATGGGTTATGTTTCTACTGTGGTGATGCCTCTCATGCTATTTCAGTCTGCCCTAAGCGGGGAAGACGTTTTGCACGCTCAGTTGTCTTGGGTAGTGTTCTGACTAAATTTCTGTTGACTGTTACCCTGATTTGCTCCCTGTCCACATTTTCTGCTCAGGATTTTGTTGATTTGGGAGCAGCTATTAACCTGATGGATTTTGATTTTGCTAAACGTTGTGGTTTCCCTTGATACCCCTACGGAAGTCTATTCCCCTACTGGGGATTGATTCTACCCCTTTGGCTGAGATTAAACCCCAGTTCTCTATCAGGTGATAATGAGGGTTGAACCTGATCATCAGGAGAGTTGCAAATTTTTGGTGCTGTATAATCTGCATGACATTATTGTACTAGGTGTCCCTTGGTTACAGTCTCATAATCCTGTTTTGGATTGGAAATCTGTGTCTGTAACCAGTTGGGGCTGCCAATGTGTTAATTCCCACACTCCTGTTTTTTCTGCCTCTCCCCAGGCTCAAGATGTTCCTGACTTTTTGACTGATTTTTCTGATGTGTTTAGTGAAAGTAAATCTGCATCCTTACCCCCCATAGGAGCTATGACTGCGCTATTGAATTAGTGCCTGGTAGTAAATTCCCTAAAGGTCGCCTTTTTAACTTGTCTGTACCTGAATATGACGCTATGCTGGTCTTATATCAAGGAGTCATTGGAGAAGGGTCATATCAGACCATCCTCTTCACCCTTGGTGCCGTTTTTTCTTTGTGGCCAAAAAGGATGGTTCATTAAGGCCGTGTATTGATTATCGTCTCTTGAACAATATCACTGTGAAATATCAATATCCGTTACCCTTGATTTCTGACCTGTTTTCCAGGGTGAAAAGTGCTATTTGGTTTACCAAGCTTGACCTCAGGGGGCGTATAACCTTATTCGCATTAAGCACGGGGATGAATGGAAGACAGCGTTTAATACCCCAGAGGGGCATTTTGAGTACCTAGTGATGCTCTTTGGGCTCACTAATGCTCCTTCCGTCTTCCAGTCCTTCATGAATGACATTTTCAGGGATTTTGTGGATAATTTCTGATTGTTTATTTGGATGATATCTTGATTTTTTCCAATGACTGGGACTCTCATGTGAAACATGTTCGGACTGTGTTCCAGATTTTGAGAGAGAATTCTCTGTATGTGAAGGGATCAAAGTGTCTTTTTGGCGTACAGAGGATCTCATTTCTGGGATTAATTTTGTCTCCATCTGTTATTGAAATGGACCCGGTCAAGGTTCAGGCCATCTGTGATTGGGTCCAACCTACTTCATTAAAGGCTCTTCAGAGATTCTTGGGTTTTGCCAATTTTTATCGTAAATTTATTGGTAATTTCTCTGTTATTGTTAAACCATTAACTGATTTGACCAAAAAGGGTTCTGATGTGGTGAATTGGCCTCCTGAGGCAGTCTATGCGTTTCAGGAACTTAAACAGAGATTCACTTCTGCTCCTGTTCTACGGCAGCCTGATGTTTCTCTGCCATTTCAGGTGGAGGTTGATGCCTCTGAAATTGGGGCAGGTGCCGTTTTGTCCCAAAGAGATCCTGAGACCTCTAAAAGTAACCCTTGTGCTTTTTTCTCTCGAAAATTTTCTCCAACTGAACGTAATTAAGACGTGTGTAATCGGGAGTTATTGGCCATGAAGTGGGCTTTTGAAGAGTGGAGACATTGGCTGGAGGGAGCCAAACATCAGGTGGTGGTCCTCACGGACCATAAGAATCTGGTTTATCTGGAATCAGCCAAGCGACTTAATCCTAGACAGGCCAGGTGGGCCTTGTTTTTCACACGTTTTAATTTTGTGGTTTCCTTTCTTCCTGGCACTAAGAATGTTAAGGCGGATGCCCTCTCGAGGAGTTTCCTTGCGGACTCTCCTGAGTTATCTGATCCTGCTGTTATTTTGAAAGAGGGTGTAGTTCTTTCCGCCATCTCACCCAATTTGAGACTGGCTCTGGAAGGGTGTCAGGAGAATAAACCCGAGCGCTGCCCTGTTGGGAAATTGTTTGTCCCAGACCAGTGGAAGAAGAGTGTGATGTCTGAGATTCATTGTTCGCGTTGGCCGGTCATCCCGGAATTTTTGGTACCAGAGACTTGGTGAGTCGGTCCTTTTGGTGGCCTACTTTGTCTAGTGACGTCAGGGAGTTTGTGCAGTCCTGTGGGACTTGCTCTCGCTCCAAGCCTTGCTCTCGCTCTAGTGGTTTGTTGATGCCATTGCCTGTGCCCAAGAGATCATGGACCCATATCTCTATGGATTTTATTTCTGACCTCCCTGTTTCTCAGAGAATGACCGTTATCTGGGTGATTTGTGATAGGTTTTCCAAGATGATACATCTTGTGCCATTACCTAAGTTGCCTTCCTCCTCCGAATTGGTGCCTTTGTTCCTTCAGCACGTGGTTCGTTTACACGGCATTCCTGAGAACATTGTGTCTGACAGAGGAGTCCAGTTTGTTTCCAGATTTTGGAGGACTTTTTGTTCTAAACTTGGTGTTCAATTGTCTTTCTCCTCTGCTTTTCATCCTCAGACCAATGGACAAACTGAGAGAACAAACCAGACATTGGAGACTTATCTGAGATGCTTTGTGTCTGCTGATCAAGATGACTGGGTCTCTTTTTTACCTTTGGCTGAGTTTGCTCTTAATAATAGGGCAAGCTCTGCCACTTTGATGTCTCCATTTTTCTGCAATTTTGGGTTTCACCCTCGATTTTCTTCGGGACAGACGGAGGCTTCTGTCTGTCCGGGTGTTGACTCTGTTGTGGAGCATATGCAGCAGATTTGGGACCAGGTAGTGGAGAGGTTGTCCCTCTCTCAGGAGAAGGCCCAGCGGTTTGCAACCGGCATAGGACTGATGGTCCTCGGTTTAAAGTGGGGGACTTGGTCTGGTTGTCCTCAAGAAATATCCCTATGAGAGTTGCATCTCCTAAGTTTAAGCCTAGGTTCATTGGACCTTATAAGATCATGGAGATTCTTAATTTGTTTCCTTTCGTTTACTTCTTCCGGGACATTTAAGATCCATAACGTGTTCCACAAGTCCTTATTGAAGAGGTTTGTCGAGCCAGTGGTTCCTATGGCTGCGCCTCCTGACCCTGTTTTGGTTGAGGGCAATCTGGAGTATGTGGTTGAGAAAATGTTGGATTCTCGTTTTTCTAGACGGAAACTCCAGTATTTGGTTAAGTGGAGAGGTTATGGTCAGGAGGACAATTCTTGGGTGTTTGCTTCGGACATCCATGCTAGGAGACTGATCCGTGCGTATCACAGAGCTCATCTGACCGACCTGGTTGCACAAATGAGGGTTCGGTGACCCCTCCTCAAGGGGGGGTACTGTTGTGAATGTTTTAGAAATGAATTCTGAGCAGAAGCTCCCTCTGGTGGTTACAAACAGTACTGAACCATTCAATGAGGATTGGCAATCAGGAATCACAGACTGGCTGGATGTAAGGGAGGTTTCCCCCATCATGGTTGCCGGTGATCAATTGTTCTTGTCTCAATTGTGGTTCCTGGTTCATTTGGAAAATTTGCTGAGTCTTGCCTGCATCTTCTGCTATCAGATAAGATATTTTCTGCTTTTATTTTTGTGCTTGCTTTTTACATTGTTCCCTGCACTTCTGTGGAGGTCAGCCAGGTCCTCTCCGGGGCTTGTGCTCCTCTCAGTTTATCTGAAGCCACTGTTGTTTGTTCATTTGCCTTTTCCAGTTTTTTCAGTGGCTGCGGCTTAGTTTTGTTACACCAGAGAACTAATTTAGGTGGTAGAGGTCGTGTGATCTCAGGTGTTTTTGCAATTAGTAGCGTTGGCTTTTTTTAGGTTTTTTTTGAATTGCAGTAAGTATCCTTCCTATCCTTTTCTATCTAGGCAGATTGGGCCCCAGCATTTGCTCATACTATTTTCTGTCTGTATTTCCTCTTGTCTAACCGCCATTACATGTTTGGGGGCTTCCTATTTTCTTTGGGGATCTGCTCCGGGGCAGATAGCTTTCCTCTTTCTATCTTTAGGTGTAGTTAACCTCTCAGGCTGTGACGAGGCGTCTAGGACCAACGTAGGAATGCTCCACGGCTGCCTTTAGTTGTGGTGGTTAGTCAGGGTACTGCAATCCAGTAGATTCCAACCTCTCTGGTGTATTGCCGTTTTTGCCTGCTCTCCTCAGCTACCTAAACATAACACTGAACCCAACCTGTACCTGTTATCCGTGTTACCTGAGCCAGAAACCGCTCCAGTGGTACCTGAGCCTGAAGCCGTTCCGACTGTACCTGAAGCCGCTCCGACCTTACCTGAAGCCGCTTCAGCGCACTTGAGCTTGAAGACGCTCAATTTATGGGTAAAATCTATCTTCAGTAAATTCAGAAGTTCAATGGAGAAATGTAAGGTAACTGTTGTTTCTGGAGAACTTGCAGCAGAATGTCTATGACTGCTTCTAGCTGCTCCACCTCACCATAGAATTTTAAGAGCACCAACTCTCATGTCCTATCTCAATAACAATAACATTTATCTTCACAGAATACAAATTGTATCTATGAAATGAGAGTGAAATATCAATCCAGGAGGAGAAAGCAAATTTCTGTGATAAGACATATTGTAAAGTTGTTTATTTTCATGTGCATTATGGATTTAAAATTTTTAAGTTAAAATGATGGTTACTCTTTAAGCATAAATAATACCAAAAATCACCTGAGAGCTTACTGCAACTATTACATTTATATCTGTTCTACATGAAAGTGATCAGTTTGGCAGAATTACTTAGTTGAAGAAAAACAACCGGACAACAATCATATATTTGTTAAGCCGGTAACATTATAAACCCAGTAAGGCATATTACAAAGTATATTGATGCTATATGGAAACGTATGTAGACATAAATTGACTCGGTGTGTATGGTATCAACTTATTGGTCCCTGAAAGTATCAGAGAAACAACCGTGATAAAGGAGTGCATCAGAGCCAAAGAGTAAAATGGCAGTCTAATGGTGCCACCACGCGAAAAATGAATAAAGACAATAGATTTATTTGTATTGATAACAACAGAAACATTATATCTAATTTAATAAAAAATAAAATGCAGAAACCTCATAAAATATTTAACACTTCAACATTGACAAACCTCTATTTCACAAAATAATGGTGTCCAAGTATTGAAGACGGGATCTATCTTACAGGCTTTTGTTTGAGCTAAGCTGTTATGAACGTGTAATATTTTCATAAATATTTTACAAATTCAGTACATGGTCCAGAAAACAGATAGACATGGACATGCATTTCACTTACGTATAAGCCTTGATAACCTGAACATGCTGAAAAGTCACATATGCATCTATCTAATCTTCAAACACATTGTTCAACAAACTCGTTTTTGAAGAAGATCGCAGATTTGGCGCCATAATGATGGGAATAGAACAGGTTCTGAAGGGTATGTGCCGACTAGAAGAATTTACATAACACAAGACTGGTAAAATGAAGCTTACCTGTGGCATCAAATACAGATGTAGGAGCAGAAGCTGACTGCATCTTGCCAGAGATGAGGACTCCAACTGATCACATTAGCAGCAGCCTCCCTTACTCTCTGCTACAAGCTCTCCCTCCAAAGCTGCAACTCATCCAGTCCTGCACAGTGTAGACACTGTCTGCCTATACATAGCTCAAAGTGACCTGCTGGAGACAGGTGTGATATGTGGCCAGGGTGATGATGCCTGCTTCTCTTATTACACCTCCGCTCACTGAATTTTCTACTTCTTTTCATTATTTTGTGGTACAATTTTCATAAAGTTTATTTCTTCATGTATTTAAATACAAATAATTTTAGTATTATATGATAAGGATGGATACTATTTGCAGAGAAGTTATTAACAATTTAATATATTACACAATAAATTACAGCATAGTTTAGGTTAAGAAACAAGGGTTTTTCTGGGAATAGTTTTTCACCCTATGAGCTAGCGCTTGGTTAAAATAGTGAATTGAGACATCTGTGCAAATGCTGCAGAAATAATGCATGCACGCATGTGGAAATATGCATATGAAATGGAGCATTTGTGAAAGAACTTCTTAGTAGGGAGTAGATTTACTATGATCAGTAATAGAGATTTGTACTCTATCGACCAGCGCTTTGTTATGAAAACACAAAAAAAATCATTACCCTCCCCAGGTCCAGCACTGCATATTTGTTACCATTCCAGAGATTGCTTACAGGCTGCAGTGGTGATGTCACGACTACAGGACACACCACCGCTGCGCCCAAACTATGAGCTCATGAGCTCAGCGGATCTCTCGATTTCAAATCCAATAGCCAAAAGCCAAAAAATCCCATTTTAACCAATTCAAAATAAAACTTATATTTTAATTTAAAAATTAAAAGTTAAGTGCAAGTCATATGCTAAAGTGCACATTAAAATTACACTCTATTCCTTATTGTTCCTACCTATGTTTAAAAGTACCCAAGAAGCTTCTGGAGCTGTATGCATGGATATACGGCTCGAATAGCCTCAAATTATATAACTAGCAAATGGATTGACGTCCATTATCTAATCATCAGGGATTGTGTCCTATTTTGTAATCTCTATGACCAGAGGAACAAGACACTATTAAAATGTAAAAAGCGCTTCCCGAACATGTTTCACCTTTATGGGCTTTATCGAGGCAAATGCAAACTGAAACAGTTGTTCAATTTCATGTGCATATTTCCATGTACAGTCTTGCAGTATTTGCATAGATTTCCCAATTCACAAATTTCCAGAAGGGTGGATTCACACTCAAAAACCATTATATATTGTCGTTTCTGATGTTATTTCAGGCAAATACCTTCTGAAGAAATTCTTGCTAGATATGTATTATGATATTTGCAATGAAACTTGCTAACCTTTTTCAATCTACAGTATTCATTTTATGGAATGTTCAAAGGGTAGCATAAAAGTCATAATACCAGAAGCTTTCATGTGTAAATGAATATAAAATATATAGAATCAAGTATATTAGTCCTGTAAAAGTGCCTCTTATTGCAGATGACTTTCTCCGGGATAGTCTTGCAATTTCACATTATTAATGGATGGATGAGCAGCTGCAGGTGAGTACAGTTCAATGTCACATTATTGGGCCTGAATTGAAGAAACTGTAGTTAAAACTATATATGGGATGTAGGTGCTGGATTCTTTACACAAAATATTGAATGTTACAAATTTATGAAAAAAATATATACTATTTGGACATTCAATTCTCCATATATTAAAGAAGCACTCCCAGTAATATTTTTTTTATTAAATGTGTGCATATATACATATGTAATGCTGTGTGAGTGCATTAATATACTTGCCTACCGCCGATCCCTCCTGTGTCCAATGCTGTTCTGTTCCGCCTCTCAGTGACGTCACCTCAATTGCGACTGGTCGGAGATTCTGCAGAGGGGAGATGTCACTTAGAAGACGAGGAAAATGGCAATGGACACCGGAGTGGCGGTAGGTGAGTACGGTATATTAATACACTCACACTAAATTACATGCACATATACACACGTAATAAAAAAATTGATGGGAATGCTTCTTTAATGATTGCTCACAGAGATAGATAGATATTTCATATATACAGTGGGTATGGAAAGTATTCAGACTCCTTTAAATTTTTCACTCGTTTCATTGCAGCCATTTGGTAAATTCAAAAAAGTTCATTTTTTTCTCATTAATGTACACTCTGCACCCCATCTTGACTGAAAAAAACAGAAATGTAGAAATTTTTGCAAATTTATTAAAAAAGAAAAACTGAAATATCACATGGTTATAAGTATTCAGACCATTTGCTTAGTATTGAGTAGAAGCACCCTTTTGAGCTGGTACAGCCATGAGTCTTCTTGGGAATGATGCAACAAGTTTTTCACAACTGGATTTGGGGATCCTCTGCCATTCTTCCTTGCAGATCCTCTCCAGTTCCGTCAGGTTGGATGGTGAACGTTGGTGGACAGCCATTATTAGGTGTCTCCACAGATGCTCAATTGGGTTTAGGTCAGGGCTCTGGCTGAGCCAGGCAAGAAAGGTCACAGAGTTGTTCTGAAGCCACTCCTTTGTTAATTTAGCTGTGTGCTTAGGGTCATTGTCTTGTTGGAAGGTGAACCTTCGACCAAGTCTTAGGTCCAGAGCACTCTTTAAGAAGTTTTCATCCAGGATATCTCTGTACTTGGCTGCATTCATGTTTCCATCAATTGCAACCAGTCGTCCTGTCCCTGCATCCGAAAACACCCCCATAGTATGATGCTGCCACCATGTTTCACTGATGGGATTCGATTGGGTGGGTGATGAGCAGTGCCTGGCTTTCTCCACACATACCACTTAGAATTATCACCAAAAAGTTCTATCATTATCTCATCAGACCAGAGAATCTTATTTCTCATAGTCTGGGACTCCTTATGTTTTTTTTAGAAAGCTCTATGTGGGCTTTCATATGCCTGGCAGTGAGGAGAGGCTTCCATCGGGCCACTCTGCCATAAAAGCCCGACTTTTGGAGAGCTGCAGTGATAGTTGACTTTGCGGAACTTTCTCCCATCTCCCTACTGCATCTGTGGAGCTCAGCCACAGTGATTTTGGGGTTCTTCTATACCTCTCTCACCAAGGCTCTTCTCCCATGATTGCTCAGTTTGGCTGGACAGCCAGGTCTAGAAAGACTTCTGGTGGTCCCAAACATCTTCCATTTAAGGATTATGGAGGCCACTGTGCTCTTAGAAACCTTGAGTACTGCAGAATTTCTTTTGTAACCTTGGCCAGATCTGTGCCTTGCCACAATTCTGTCTCTGAGCTCCTTGGCCAGTTCCTTTGACCTCACGATTCTCATTTGGTCTGACATGCACTGTTATCTGTGAGGTCTTATACAGATAGGTGTGTGCCTTTACAAATCAAGTCCTATCAGTTTACTTAAACACAGTTGGACTCCATTGAAGGAGTAGAACCATCTCTAGGAGGATCACAAGGAAATGGACAGCATGTGACTTAAATATGAGTGTCTGAGCAAAGGGTCTGAATACTTATGACCATGTGATATTTCAGTTTTTCTTTTTTAATAAATTTGCAAAAAATCTACATTTGTTTTTTTTCAGTCAAGATGGGGTGCAGAATGTACATTAATGAGAAAAAAAATGAAGTTTTTTGAATTTACCAAATGTCTGCAATGAAACAAAGTGTGAAAAATTTAAAGGGGTCTGAATACTTTCAGCACCCACTGTAGATAGATACTATGTTTATATCACTTAAAGTCACTATTCTATGTGACTCTTTTATTATGTTTTCCTATGACTTCTACTTTGCTCTCGTTCTGTGATGGAAATTACATTATCAACTTTTGATTTTCCTTTACTCAAACATGATAGTTAAATTCGAAATTGTACACTTGAGGACATTGTAGTATTGACTGTTGGAATCATTTTACTTTCCTTGTGAATGGAGTTCTCCATGAAGATATAATTATGTACAGTATGTCTCTTCTAAAATATTACTCAGTTGCAGTGTAACACAATTTCTTAGATAGCCACTGTACGTACTTGAAGTCTAGCACAAAGCATTAGGTCTAAAGAACCGAAGACTTGTTCTTGAAGGTCATTTGGGTTATCTGGGATGATTTTACATTCTCCGTCTTTTGTTTCTTCAGGAGATGAGCTCTGTCAGTGGCTTCATCCATATTGAAATAAATATATATGCTCAGGCAATTTGAATATGCAGTTTATAAAGGAATTACGGTAGTAGATATAGCTGTTGATTGAAATCTATTTAAAGAGGTTTTCCAGTGTTAAACTATATTTAAGCAAAGAAGTACAAAATGTTAAAAGGAGCTGTTACTCACACCGTCAAGCTCCAGCGCTGCCTCTTCATCCCTACTCCCGGGGTGACGTTGTATCGACAGTGCCTGTTACCATTGCAGCTTATCAGTGACTCAGTGGTTTATGCCGTGTATTTCAACAGACCCTGGTCAACTCCGTTAATGTGTGTGGCAAGACTTCTACACACATCAAATTCTGTAAATGACAAATGAGTAGTCAACAAAATATTACAAAGAATAACAATGACAAAAAAACTTAAAAATCTAATAATGATACATGGTATTTGTTGAACCTGTGAAAAGAAGAAACATTTGCAAAGTGAAAGCATTAACCCCCCCCTTCACCACGAAGCCTGTTTTCACCTTCCTGACCAGGACACTTTTTACAGGTCATAACTCTGGAACGCTTCAATGGATCCCACCGATTCTGAGACTGTTTTCTCATGACATATTGTACTTCATGATAGAGGTAAAATTTATTTGACATGCGTTTATTTGTGAAAAAAAAACTGAAATTTGGCGAAAATTTGGAAAATGTCGCAATTTTCAAATTTTAAATTTTTATGCCCTTAGATCAGATAGTCATATTACACAAAATAGTTAATAAATAACATTTCCCACATGGCTACTTTATAGCAGCAAAATTTTTGAAACATAATTTTTTTTGTTAGGAAGTTATAAGGGTTAAAAGTTGACCAGTAATTTCTCATTTTTACAACAAAATTTGCAAAACCATTTTTTTAGGGACCACCTCACATTTGAAGTGATTTTGAGGACCCTATATAACAGAAAATACCAAAAGTGACATCATTCTAAAAACTGCACCCCTCAAGGTACTCAAAACCTCATTCACAAAGTTTATTAACCCTTTAGATGCTTCACGGGAATTTTTGGAATGTGGAATAAAAAAATAAACATTTTACTCAATCAGTCAGGGATGATACAGGTGTAAGGAGAAGGACCAGACCAGACGTACCTTTTCCTTTGTGGATCCGGAACTGTCGGAGCTGTCACCCATGTTGCACAGGGGAAAGCTTAAAACCCCAGACCATCCTTTGCACTCAGTGATAGGAGGCGCAGCTAAGCTAAAAAAGACTCAGGGTGCGGGAATCAAGTTAGTCTTGGCAGGAACACGCAGTGCGCAGGAAGACAGTGTCAACGCTCCGACATCTGAGCATCGGGACGGAGCAGGCCCAAGTCTTAGGGGCCTCAGATCCTCAACCAGAGACTGGCAAAGTGCCCGCTGACACCGGTGACCGTGAGTGAGAAAGTCTTTTGTCAGGGCATAAGCGCGCGCGTGCCGAGACCGGGAAGCCGGGTGACCCGCTGTGAACTGTATCCTGATATACCCGTGTGCAACTGCCAAGTAACGTTAGACTCTGGCAGTGTAAAGGACTATAACCGTTCCGTACTTCACCTTCTGGACCCAGGACGTCCCGTTAGGACAGCGAGGATTCACCGTCATCGCCAGGACCCGGGACGCCATTTAATTCAGGACCATGCCGGACCCCTTACACGCCACAGCCTTGGCGCCATTGCTTGTATCCAGGATCCGGATCTCTGACGTCATCGGACTGATAAGTCTAACATTACTGAAATTTCCGCCCAACCTTCCCACACCTGTTTGTCCCAGTTTCCAAATCTCCCCTCAAATCAGTTTTTCCCTACTTTCTCCCTGCATGGAGTATCCTCTGTTTAAATAAACCCCACATTAACCCTTGCTCTGCCTCCTTCCATTACTGCATCTTGCAACTTGCTCACACTTGGTGTAGTCGGCAGGATGCAGTCCACCAGCACGGAGGTGGCAGACCAAGAGGGTAGGGAGGGCCCTAGGTCCAGCATTTCCCTGGGGGGCCATGTTAAACACCTCCTGAAATTTAATGGGAATAATACTATGCTATGGAGATGAACAGAGCGTACTAGGGGAATGATGAGGATGCACCCCATGGTTCCTGCCCTACAGGCGGAGGTTTCCATGATGGCTTTGGACGGAGAAGCGAGAGACTCAGTTATGCTACGAGTCCCCCGACAGCGGGATACATATCACAAATTATTGCGCATATTGGAGGAGACGCATGGGGGGACAGTGACTCAGAGATCCACACTGCCATATTCAGAAAAGACGGCGTGGGCATAGGGTCGACTGACATAGTGTTATGGGATCAGTTAGTGACCAGATTGAGAGACGCGCTGCTGAAACAGGCCCTGCGAGACCGCCTACGAGTGAAGTCGGAAGTGAGGCACGCGCGAGTGAACAAGAGCAGGGGGTGACAGTTCCGGCGGTGAAGGTCCAGAGCGAAGAGGTATCTGTGAGTCTGATCACTGAACCAGGATGGGTAGAAGATTTGCAAAAGGAGATTCAAGTTATGCGGGAAGACCTGATGGAAAATAAAAAGAAGGTGACTTCATTAAGCTCACCCGGGGGCAGAACTATCCCAGAACCGTGACGGGGTGGAAGAACATTTAGTCAGGAGGAACTTCCTACATGCTATATCTGCGGAGAACTAGGACATGTGGCCCGTGTTGTCCACACCGAGGATGGCCTCTTCAGTGTCAGCCGTTAAACTAGGAGGCTTCGAGGCTGGGGAAAGCCTCTCATAGCCAAAACAGCCAAAAAGGAGAACCAGAAGTCCCACCAATTTAGTTTCTGTGTGTCCTCTAGTATGGGCCGAAATGGATGGTCGGGCCGTCCGCTGCCTGGTAGATATCGGCTCACAAGTGACTACGATGCCTGAGACATACTTTAGAAGACATTTCCCTGAAGCAATGAGGCCTGAGTGGGGCTCGGTGATAAAGTTGGTGGTCGCCAATCAGTTACCAATCCCGGTCTTAGGGGTGGCATGGATGCAAATCAAGGTCTGTGGCAAAGATCTGGGCCGGAAAGGTGTGGTGTTAACTGCGGGAGACACAGAACGTGGACATACTGTCAATCTGGGGATGAATGTGCTCAGGGAGTTTGGAAGTCTTCTTATCAATGAGTCCCCAGACGTGTTCTTGAAACAATGGGGTCTGCAAACGCTTCAGAGGAAAGTGTTCCAACAGCTGATCCGGACGGCGACTCAACCGCAAGAGGCCTCCTGTGATGGAAAGGTGCTGGGAAAAGTGATTATTCTTACTGAGAACAAGCTTATAATACCACCGGGGCAATCCATGCTCTCCTTACCTGTCCGGGCTAACACTCCTCTGGAGGGGGTTGAAATCCAAATAGAACCAGCTGTCATAGAACACTTACCCCCAGGGCTCCTAGTTGCCCGAACACTGGCTACCGTACAAGATGCAATGGTACCTGTGAAGTGCGTGAATTACAGAGAAGACAATTTGATACTTCCCTCCATGAGCGCAAATTGTAGGCATGCCGGAGGAGCTGATACCACCCCAGGCAGTTCAGATGACGGCGAAAAAAGAAGACCCATTGACCGTAGCTGTAGAGACATCCTCAGCGCCAGAACCTCAACACCAGCAGAAAGGGCGTCGAATTTTGGAACAAATGCGGGCTGACTTAACGGAACTCTCGCCACAACAGATATAGCAAGTGGAAGCCTTACTCGGACACTACCAAGACGTATTCGCAAGTCATGAGGACGATTTCGGCTGCACTACAGCAATCACGCACGAGATCCCAACCTGTAATGCTGCACCCATCAGAGAACGCTATCATCAAATCCCTCCGCAAATGTATCAGGAGGTGAAAGAGATGCTAACACAGATGCTACAGAGCGGTGTCATCCAAGAGAGGCAAAGTCTGTGGGCTGCTCCCATCATGCTAGCAAGGAAAAAGGATGGCACTCTGCATTTCTGCGTTGACTATCGCAAATTAAATGCATGCACTGTGCGAGATTCATACCCACTACCTCGTATCAAAGAGTCCCTGTCCGCACTGGGAGAGCGAGATACTTTTTGCACACTAGACCTGGCCAGTGGTTATTGGCAAGTGCCAATTTCCAAACACGACCGAGCAAAAACGGCCTTCATACTACCTATGGGCTTGTTCGAGTTCAACCGGATGCCATTCAGTCTGGCTAATGCTCCTGGCACTTTTCAGCGTTTTATGGAGAGGTGTTTGGGTGATCTAAACTTTGAAGCCACTCTCATCTACCTCGACGATATAATAGTGTATGCCGCCAAGTTCGAAGGACATCTGCAACGACTAGAGCAAGTATTGAGCCGGCTCCAGAAACATGGTTTGAAAGTAAAACCTCCCGAGTGCCATCTGTTTCAGACCCAGATCGAGTACCTAGGACATGTGGTCTCTGCTGAAGGCATAAGACCGTCCCGTTAGAAAATTGCAGCAGTACAGGTTTGTCCCATTCCGAGGACCGGGAAGGATGTTCACAGCGTCAGACTGGAGCACCTTGGGCCCACCAGAGAAAATCATTCTTGGGGCCCACTATGTAGCTACATAGAAATAAATACAAGACCACCAATTGTGTGGTAAAACGCGCTAATATCAGGGTGTAATATAATAATAATAATGTTGTACACGTCTTAATTATGTAGCACAGATTGGGATAGCCCCCCTCATAGAGTATAAAGTAACCCCTCTCATAGGGTATAATACAGCACCCCACAAAATATAATGCAACCCCCTCATAAGTTATAATGCAGCCCCCCATAGAATATAATGTAGCACCCTCATATGGCATAATGCAGCCCCCACACAGAATATAATGCAGCCCCCCTCAAAATATAATGTAGCCCCCTCATAGGGTATAATGCATCCCCCTCAAAGAGTATAATGCAGCCCCCTCAAAGAGTATAATGCATCCCCCTTCTACCAATGTCCTCATCACCACCTCCATCATTGCCTTCTCCCCACTACCATTGTCCTTTACACAAACATCATTGCTTTCTCCCCCAACTCCCCCATCATTGCCCATTCCAACACCTCCATCATTGCCTCCCCTGTTATGAATGTGCTAGAGATGGTTTCTGAGCAGAGGCTCCCTCTGGTGGTTACAGACAGTACTGAACCTTTCACGGAGGAGTGGCAATCTGGGTTCACTGACTGGTCTGATATAAGAGAGGTTCCCTCTCATGATGGTTGCCGGTGATCAATAGTTCTTGTCTCAATTGTGGTTCCTGGTTCATTTGGAAGTTTGCTGGAGTCTTGCCTGCATCTCCTGCTTTCAGATAAGATATTTTTTGCTTTTCTTTTTGTGCTTGCTTTTTGCATCGTTTTCTGCACTTTTGTGGAGGTCAGCCAGGTCCCCTCCTGGAGCCTGAGCTCCTCACAGTTTATCTGCAGCCACTGTTATTGGTTCATTTGCTTTTTCCTGTTTTTTCAGCGGCTGCGGCTTGGTTTTTGTTCACACTGAGATCTGATTTAGTGGGTGGCGAGATTGTGTGATCTCAGTATTTTTGTAATCAGAATTGTTGGATTTTTGTAGGGTTTTCTGGGTTGCAGAAAGTAATCTCTCCTGTCCTATCCTATTTAGTCAGCTTGTGGCCCCAGCATTTGCTCAGTCTATTTTCTGCCTATGTTTGTATTTTTATCTTGTCTAACCGCCATTATATGTTTGGGGGCTTCCTATTTTCATTGGGGATCTGCTCCGGGGCAGATAGCTTTCATCTTTCTGTCTTTAGGTGTAGTTATCTCTCAGGCTGTGACGAGGCGTCTAGGATCAACGTAGGAATGCTCCACGGCTACCTTTAGTTGTGTCGTTAGTTTAGGAATCTTCAACCCATCAGTTACCAACATTTCAGGTGTTCGGCTGCCCTGCTGTTGTTCCTGTCCTCCTCAGCTACCGAAACATAACAGTATCACCGGCCATAACTGAAAATTATATGGTACTCACAGAAGGGAAAAATAGTGTGGAAAGAAAAAAGTTGTCAGAGTTGTCAGAGATTTTTTTTTTTTGGTCTGTTGCATTTTTTCCCTCTTTTTCTCTGTGTGCTGAGGAGGATTTTTTTCTCTCAATGGAGTTTGCACAGTTGTCTGGCCGTGTGGATCAGCTTGCCACTGAGGTTCGGAATATTGCTACCTATCTTGCTGGGTTGCCGGTTGTGGAACCTAGGATTCCCATGCCAGATTTGTTTTTGGGGGATCGGGCTAAATTTCTGAATTTCAAAAATAGCTGTAAGTTGTTTTTTGCCTTAAAGCCTAAGTCCTCAGGTAACGCAGCACAGCAGGTTCAAATTGTCATCTCTCTCCTGCGCGGCGATCCTCAGGATTGGGCTTTTTCCCTGACACCTGGGGATCCTGTTTTGAATGATATTGATGCATTTTTTCTGGCTCTGGGGTTATTGTACGATGAACCTAATGTCACTGATCAAGCTGAAAAAACCTTGTTGGCATTAAATCAGGGTCTTGAAGACGCTGAGTTGTACTGTCAGAAATTTCGAAAGTGGGCAGTTCTGACCAAATGGATTGATGATGCTTTGGCAGCCCTTTTTCGGAAGGGGCTGTCAGAGAATGTAAAGGATGTTATGGTGGATTCCCTGCTCCCTCTGGTCTCAATGATTCTATGTCATTGGCTATTCAAATTGACAGACGTTTGCGTGAGCGCAGAGGTATGCGTGAGATAGTGTTGCCTTGGGAGCCAGCTTCTGAGCCCATGCAGTGTAATAGAATGACTTCTGGGGCTCAGAGTCATGAGTTTCGAAATCGCAATGGGTTATGTTTCTACTGTGGTGATGCCTCTCATGCTGTTTCGGTCTGCCCTAAGCGGGGAAGACGTTTTGCACGCTCAGTTGTCTTGGGTAGTGTTCAGACTAAATTTCTGTTGACTGTTACCCTGATTTCCTCCCTGTCCACATTTTCTGCTCAGGCTTTTGTTGATTCAGGAGCAGGTATTAACCTGATGGATTTTGACTTTGCCAAACATTGTGGGTTTCCCATGATACCCCTGCGGAAGTCTATTCCCCTTCTGGGCATTGATTCCACCCCTTTTGCGGAGAATAAACCCCAGTTTTCTACTCAGGTGATAATGAGGGTTGAACCAGATCATCAGGAGAGTTGCAAATTTCTGGTGCTGTATAATCTGCATGACATTATTGTACTGGGTTTCCCTTGGTTACAGTCTCATAATCCTGTTTTGGATTGGAAATCTGTGTCTGTGACCAGTTGGGGCTGCCAATGTGTTAATGCCGACACTCCTGTTTTTTCTGCCTCTCCCAAGTCTCAGGATGTTCCTGACCTTTTGACTGATTTTTCGGATGTATTTAGTGAAAGTAAATCTGCATCTTTGCCCCCTCACAGGAGCTACGATTGCGCTATTGAATTAGTGCCTGGTGGTAAATTTCCTAAAGGTCACCTTTTTAACTTGTCTGTACCTGAACACGATACTATGCGATCTTATATCAAGGAGTCATTGGAGAAGGGTCATATCAGACCATCCTCTTCACCCTTGGGTGCCGGCTTTTTTCTTTGTGGCCAAAAAGGATGGTTCATTGAGGCCGTGTATTGATTATCGTCTCTTGAATAAGATCACTGTGAAGTATCAATATCCGTTACCCTTGATTTCTGACCTGTTTTCCAGGGTGAAAAGTGCTACTTGGTTTACCAAGCTTGACCTCAGGGGGGCGTATAACCTTATTCGCATTAAGCACGGGAATGAATGGAAGACAGCGTTTAATACCCCAGAGGGGCATTTTGAGTACCTAGTGATGCCCTTTGGGCTCACTAATGCTCCTTCTGTCTTCCAATCCTTCATGAATGATATTTTCAGGGATTTGTGGATAAATTTCTGATTGTTTATTTGGATGATATCTTGATTTTTTCCAATGACTGGGACTCTCATGTGAAACATGTTCGGACTGTGTTCTAGATTTTGAGAGAGAATGCACTGTATGTGAAGGGATCAAAGTGTCTTTTTGGCGTACAGAAGGTCTCATTTCTGGGATTCATTTTGTCTCCGTCTGTTATTGAAATGGACCCGGTCAAGGTTCAAGCCATCTGTGATTGGGTCCAACCTACTTCATTAAAGGCTCTTCAGAGATTTTTGGGTTTTGCCAATTTTTATAGTAAATTTATTGGTAATTTCTCCAATATTGTTAAACCATTGACTGATTTGACCAAAAAGGGTTCAGATGTGGTGAATTGGCCTCCTGAGGCAGTCTCTGCGTTTCAGGAACTTAAGCAAAGATTCACTTCTGCTCCTGTTCTACGGCAGCCTGATGTTTCTCTACCGTTTCAGGTGGAGGTTGATGCCTTTGAAATTGGGGCAAGTGCCGTTTTGTCCCAAAGAGATCCAGAGACCTCTAAGAGTAACCCTTGTGCCTTTTTCTCTCGAAAATTTTCTCCAACTGAACGTAATTATGACATGGGTAATCGGGAGTTATTGGCCATGAAGTGGGCCTTTGAAGAGTGGAGACATTGGCTGGAAGGAGCCAAACATCAGGTGGTGGTCCTCACGGACCATAAGAATCTGGTTTATCTCGAATCAGCCAAGCGACTTAATCCTAGACAGGCCAGGTGGGCCTTGTTTTTCACACGTTTTAATTTTGTGGTTTCTTTTCTTCCTGGCACTAAGAATGTTAAGGCGGATGCCCTCTCGAGGAGTTTCTTTGCGGACTCTCCTGAGATATCTGATCCTACTGTTATTTTGAAAGAGGGTGTAGTTCTTTCCGCCATCTCGCCCAATTTGAGACTGGCCTTGGAAGGGTGTCAGGAGGATAAACCTGAGCGCTGCCCTATTGGGAAATTGTTTGTCCCAGACCAGTGGAAGAAGAGTGTGATTTCTGAGATTCATTGTTCCGCGTTGGCTGGTCATCCCGGGATTTTTGGTACCAGAGACTTGGTGAGTCGGTCCTTTTGGTGGCCTACTTTGTCTCGTGACGTCAGGGAATTTGTGCAGTCCTGTGGGACTTGCTCTCGCTCCAAGCCTTGTCCTCGCTCTAGTGGTTTGTTAATGCCATTACCTGTGCCCAAAAGACCATGGACCCATATCTCTATGGATTTTATTTCTGACCTCCCTGTTTCTCAGAAAATGACCGTTATCTGGGTAATCTGTGATAGGTTTTCCAAGATGATACATCTTGTGCCATTACCTAAGTTACCTTCCTCCTCTGAATTGGTGCCTTTGTTCCTTCAGCACGTGGTTCGGTTACATGGCATTCCTGAGAACATTGTGTCTGACAGAGGAGTCCAGTTTGTTTCCAGATTTTGGAGGACATTTTGTTCTAAACTTGGTGTTCAATTATCTTTCTCCTCTGCTTTTCATCCTCAGACCAATGGACAAACCGAGAGAACAAACCAGACCTTGGAGACTTATTTGAGATGTTTTGTGTCTGCTGATCAAGATGACTGGGTCTCTTTTTTGCCTTTGGCTGAGTATGCTCTTAATAATAGGGCTAGCTCTGCCACCTTGATGTCTCCATTTTTCTGCCATTTTGGGTTTCACCCTCGATTTTCTTCGGTACAGGCGGAGGCTTCTGTCTGTCCGGGTGTTGACTCTGTTGTGGAGCGAATGCAGCAGATTTGGGACCAGGTAGTGGAGAGGTTGTCTCTCTCTCAGGAGAAGGCCCAACGGTTTGCCAACCTGCATAGGACTGATGGTCCTCGGTTTAAAGTGGGGGACTTGGTTTGGTTGTCCTCAAGAAATATCCCTATGAGGGTTGCATCTCCAAAGTTTAAGCCCAGGTTCATTGGACCTTATAAGATCATGAGATTCTTAATCCTGTTTCCTTCCGTTTGCTTCTTCCAGGGACATTTAAGATCCATAACGTGTTCCACAAGTCCTTATTGAAGAGGTT
The DNA here is from genome assembly GCA_033576555.1 of Oophaga sylvatica. Classification (NCBI taxonomy): domain Eukaryota; kingdom Metazoa; phylum Chordata; class Amphibia; order Anura; family Dendrobatidae; genus Oophaga; species Oophaga sylvatica. The sequence continues at coordinate 321,814,355 of JARQOD010000002.1, forward strand.
TGTCGAGCCAGTGGTTCCTATGGCTGCGCCTCCTGACCCTGTTTTGGTTGAGGGCAATCTGGAGTGTGTGGTTGAGAAAATATTGGATTCTCGTTTTTCTAGACAGAAACTCCAGTATTTGGTTAAGTGGAGAGGTTATGGTCAGGAGGACAATTCTTGGGTGTTTGCTTCGGACATCCATGCTAGAAGACTGATCCGTGCCTATCACCGAGCTCATCCTGATCGGCCTGGTTGCACAAGTGAGGGTTCGGTGACCCCTCCTCAAGGGGGGTACTGTTATGAATGTGCTGGAGATGGTTTCTGAGCAGAGGCTCCCTCTGGTGGTTACAGACAGTACTGAACCTTTCAGCGAGGAGTGGCAATCTGGGTTCACTGACTGGTCTGATATAAGGGAGGTTCCCTCCCATGATGGTTGCCGGTGATCAATTGTTCTTGTCTCAATTGTGGTTCCTGGTTCATTTGGAAGTTTGCTGGAGTCTTGCCTGCATCTCCTGCTTTCAGATAAGATATTTTTTGCTTTTCTTTTTGTGCTTGCTTTTTGCATTGTTTTCTGCACTTTTGTGGAGGTCAGCCAGGTCCCCTCCTGGGGCCTGAGCTCCTCACAGTTTATCTGCAGCCACTGTTATTTGCTCATTTGCTTTTTCCTGTTTTTTTCAGCGGCAGCGGCTTGGTTTTTGTTCACACTGAGATCTGATTTAGTGGGTGGCGAGATTGTGTGATCTCAGTATTTTTATAATCAGAACTGTTGGATTTTTGTAGGGTTTTCTGGGTTGCAGAAAGTAATCTCTCCTGTTCTATCCTATTTAGTCAGCTTGTGGCCCCAGCGTTTGCTCAGTCTATTTTCTGCCTATGTTTGTATTTTCATCTTGTCTAACCGCCATTATATGTTTGGGGGCTTCCTATTTTCATTGAGGATCTGCTCCGGGGCAGATAGCTTTCATCTTTCTGTCTTTAGGTGTAGTTATCTCTCAGGCTGTGACGAGGCATCTAGGATCAACGTAGGAACGCTCCACGGCTACCTTTAGTTGTGTCGTTAGTTTAGGAATCTGCAACCCATCAGTTACCAACATCTCAGGTGTTCAGCTGCCCTGCTGTTGTTCCTGTCCTCCTCAGCTACCGAAACATAACACTCCCCCACCACCATCATTGCATCCCCATCATCATCATTGTCTCCCCACCACTATCATTGCCTCCTCACCACCATCATCATTGCTTCCTCACCAACATCATTGCCTCCCCCAACACCATCATCGCCTCCTCACCACCATCATTGGCTTCCCACCACCATTGCCTCCCCACCACCATCATTGACTCCCCCCACCATTGCCTCCCCATCATCATTGCCTCCCCCCACCACCATCGCCTCCTCACCACCATCATCATCGCCTTCTCACCACCATCATCATTGCCTCCTCACCACCATCATTGCCTCCCCCCACCACCATCGCCTCCTCACCACCATCATCATTTTCTCCTCACCACCATCATTGCCTCCACACCACCATCATTGCCTCCTCACCACCATTATCATTTCCTCATCAACATCATCATTGCCTTCCCCCACCACATCATTGCCTCCTCACCACCATCATCATTGCCACCTCACCACCATCATCATTGCCTCCCCACCACCATCATCAATGCCTTCCTATCACCATCAATGCCTCCCCCCACCATTATCGCTGCCTCCCCAACACCATCATCGCCTCCCATCATTATCGTTATTGCCCCCCACCATCATCATTGCTTCCTCACCACCATCATTGCCTCCACTCACAACCAGCCTCCCCATCATCACCATCATTCCCTCCCCACCACCATCATTGCCTCCTCACCACCATCATCATTGTCTCCTCACCATCATCATTGCCTCCCCACCACCATCATCATCGCCTCCCCATCATCATCATCATTGCCTTCCCCCACCATCATTGACTCCCCATCATCATCATCATTGCTTTCCCCACCATCATCATTGTCTCCTCACCGCCATCATTGCCTCCTCACTACCATCATTGCCTCCCCACCACCATCACCTCATCACTACCATTATCATTGCCTCCTTACCACCATCATCATTTCCTCCTAACCATCATCATTGCCTCCCCCACCACCAGCATCGCCTCCCCATCATCATTGCCTTCCCCCACCACCATCATTGACTCCCCATCATCATCATCTTCATTGCCTCCCCCACCACCATCATTGCCTCTTCACCACCATCATCATTGCCTCCTCCCACCATTATCATCGCTTCCCCATCATCATCATCATTGCCTTCCTCCACCACCATCATTGCCTCCCCATCATCATCATTGCCTTCCCCACCACCATCATTGCCTCCTCACCACCATCATTGCCTCCTCACCACCATCATTGCCTCCTCACCACCGTCATTACCTCCCCCACCACCATCGCCTCCTCACCACCATTATCATTGCCTTCCCATCATCATCATCATCACCTCCCCACACCATCATTGCCTCCTCACCACCATCATCATTGCCTCCTCACCACCATCATTGCCTCCCCCACCACCATCATCGCCTCCTCACCACCATTATCATTGCCTTCCCATCATCATCATTGCCTCCACCCACCACTATCATCATTGCCTCCCCCACCATCATCATTGCCTCCTCACCAACATCATTAACTCCCCCCCACCACCATCATTGCCTCCCCATCATCATCATTGCCTCCCCCCACCATCATCATTGCCTCCTCACCTCCATCACTGCCTCCCCCACCACCATCATTACCACCATCAGTGCCTCCCCACCACCATCACAAATACAGCACCACACACAGACAGCACCGCACCACTCTCTCACATAAACACATATAAAGAACTGCACCACACAAACACGCCGGCAGACACACACACTCACCTATCCGCACCGTGCCCCGCAGCACATCCCAGCAGCTTCCTCTCTGAATCAGCTGCGCTGTGTCAGACAGGAAGTGCCGGGCAGGCGAGCAGGAAGGAGGACAGCGTCGGATCCCTGCAGCTCCGCTCTGGTCCCAAGCTGCAGGGATCGCAATTAGGGTTCACCCCTCTTTAGGGGCCCACCTCCGAGCCCCGATTCAGCAGCAGCGGGCAGTGTTAGCTGCAGCTTGTGGCTAACGTTGCCCGCTATTAAAGAGAAATGGTATTCACTCCTCTCCACGCCCATGGGGGCGTGGTGAAGCATGAATATTAATTTCTCTTTAGCAGCGGGGACAGGCACTTGTCTCCAGCAGCTGCTCCTGGCACTGGGAGGGCCCCCCTTGACTCAGGGGCCCCATAGCAGCTGGGTGTGCCGCTATTAGCGACACTCCACTGGTTGGGGGCCCCTAGAGCAGTGGGCGCCCTAGGCAGCTGCTGGCCAATATGCCAGCAGGTGTCAGAGCCTGGGCCCACAGGAGAATCCTCCGGTTCTCCAGTGGGCCAGTCCGACCCTGGATGTTCGGGCCTTTTTGGGATTAATCGGATACTATCGGTGGTTGGTGAAAAACTTCACCCGCATCGTGAATCCGTTGTTGGAGCTACTAAAAGGGCTGCCATCTGGAGACAATCACAGGATGATTCCTTGGGGGAGATCATAAGGAGGATCATCCAGGATCATCAGGTCTCCAGAAGCATTCATAACCTGTAAAGCCCTGTTAGGGTAAAGTCCCTGGGTCATGGCAAAAAAGAAAGAAAAACAACAAAAAAAAACATGCCATTCAATACAATCTGTTGCTTCAAGGAACCCTCTCTTTTGTTCATGTGACTTGAGAATGCTGATTTTGACTGTTGATATTGACCAACTCTTGTTTCTTTTAAGGTTTTCTTCTGGACAAAGCAGTAATCTAGTGCATTAAATTGAACAATCTGGGTGCCCTTGAGTTAGTGGGGAGTGACTAAGGGTGAAGTAATCAAGTGCAGGAACATGAAGGGCAATATGCCTATTGCCGGGGCCCTTGAGATGGTGGGAGCGGCTAAGGGTAAAGTAATTAAGTGCATCAACATAAATTGCAAGATGCTTTCCCCGATGATTTTGACCCAGTTAGATCGGTTAACAGAGAATGTCATCAAATGCAATAAAAACAATCAGCAATGGCGTGGCAGGGTTATTAATAATGCATTCAAATATTTTTTCTGCTATAGGTTTATTTCAGTTACTATGTCCAAATTGTAACAACCCTGCCAGCATCACTGCATGGCCTCCCATCCCCCACCTGCCTTACACACCAGTTTACTCACTACTCATGGCCATGCTGTGAGTTTTGTCTTCTGCCACCTCCATGCTGTGTACCTCATGCTCTTTGCATATTTCCTGACTGTGTGCATAATTCTTATACCTGTTCCTGTACCTGACTTTGTCTGTACTCAGTCCTATTTCTGTGTCCGTTGTATCCTTGTCTGTAGCCCTTCCCACCTGCTGTGTGTATCCTTGTGTCCACTGCTTGCTGCACCTAGCGGCTTTGCCCTGTTCGCCGCACTTGGCGGTTCTGCTCTGTTCGCCGCACCTAGCGGCTCTGCTCGCCGCACCCAGTGGCTTTGCTCTACACTTGCTCCACCTATCATAGAATCATAGAATCATAGAATGGTAGAGTTGGAAGGGACCTCCTGGGCCATCTGGTCCAACCCCCTGCTCAAAGCAGGATTCTCTAAATCATCCCAGACAGATGTCTGTCCAGCCTCTGTTTGAAGACTTCCATTGAAGGAGAACTTACCACCTCTCGTGGCAGCCTGTTCCACTCCTTGATCACCCTAACAGTAAAAAAGTTTTTTCTAATATCTAATCTGTGTCTCCTCCCATTCAGTTTCATCCCATTGCTTCTAGTCTTTCCTTGTGCAAATGAGAATAAAGATGATCCTTCTACAATGTGACAGCCCTTGAGATATTTGTAGACAGCTATTAAGTCTCCTCTCAGTCTTCTTTTTTGCAAGCTAAACATTCCCAAATCCTGCAACCGTTCCTCATAGGACATGGTTTGCAGACCGGCCACCATTCTGGTGGCTCTCCTTTGAACTTGCTCCAATTTGTTGATGTCTTTTTTAAAATGTGGTGCCCAAAACTGGACACAGTATTCCAGATGAGGTCTGACCAAAGAGGAGTAGAGGGCAATAATGACTTCCCGTGATCTAGACTGTATGCTTCTGTTGATACATGCTAGAATTGTATTTGCCTTTTTTGCTGCTGCATCACACTGTTGACTCATGTTCAGTCTGTGATCAATTAGTATACCCAAGTCTTTTTCACATGTGCTGTTACTTAGCCCTATTCCTCCCATTTTGTATATGCTTTTTTCATTTTTATTGCCCAGATGTAGTACTTTGCATTTTTCCCTGTTAAAAACCATTCTGTTAGTTGCTGCCTACTGCTCCAGTTTATTTATATCTTTTTGAATCCTCTCTCTCTCTTCTCTAGTATTAGCTACCCCTCCTAGCTTTGTGTCATCAGCAAATTTGATCAGTTTACCCTCAATTCCTTCATCTAAATCATTGATAAAGATGTTGAACAATACAGGGCCCAAAACAGAGCCTTGTGGTACCCCACTTGAGACATTCTTCCAACTGGATGTGCAGCCATTTACAACCACTCTTTGAGTCCGATCACTAAGCCAGTTATGAATCCACCTAACAGTTGCCTTGTCCATTCCATACTTAGTCATTTTTTCAATAAGGATTGTGTGAGATACTTTGTCAAATGCTTTGCTGAAGTCAAGATATACTATATCTACAGCATTTCCTTTTAAATGGTACAATCTCTACAACCTCTGCTTGCTGGGATCTGACTTTTACTACTGTGCAACCTTTCCCTTTTAAAAGGTACAATCTCTACAACCTCTGCTTGCTGGGATCTGACTTTTACTACTGTGCAACCTTTCCCTTTTAAATAGTACAATCTCTACAACCTCTGCTTGCTGGGATCTGACTTTTACTACTGTGCAACCTTTCCCTTTAAATGTGCCTGCTGAATGTTTGCTAAATTAATTTGTTGCATTGTATTCAATACTTACTGCTGTATAGCCATGCTGGGGCCAGTAGAGATGCTATCAGGTGCAAGGTGTTACCAGCATATGGATGCAGCCAGGCCCTGTGCCTTTGATTGTCTATCCTCCCCTGGTGTGCTGGGCAGCTGCTAATTTATCCCAAAGCAGCTACCACAACTCCTCCCACCTGATCCTCTACTCAGTCCTATATATTCAGTAGCAGCCTAAGGGGGGCACGCGTGTGGGGTCTGGCACGCGTCATCTCCCTGCAGCAGAAGTACCACTGCAGCAAAAGTACAGTGAAGCTGCAGTTATTTCAACGGCAGTTAGTCACGGCAGGAGTCAGGACCCCACACTATGTCTCTTTTGGGTATGTCTGCTGAGTAAGCACTTCCAATTACTTGTACCTGGCTTTTCTATTTACCCATCTCACTCTTTCACCATGTTTACATATGCCTTCACAGTGTTTGCTCCGTTAATCCTCTCTCTCCTTCGCTATCCCCAAACCCCAGCACCCTCTAATCAAATAATCATCTCCCCTTCCCTCCTTCCTCCCCACCTGTCCTCCTCTGCTGACCTGCTCCTCAACCTCAAATCTGTCCTAATAAAACACAAAACAAGCTTCCCTCTCTCCTTCTCCCACCTGCTCTCCCTTTCTCTGCTCCTCCTCACTGCTGGTGACATATCTCCCAATCCTGGACCTCCACAGTTCATACCCACCATTAGTACTCCTTCCTACCGCTCCCTATCTAATAGGAACTACCGCAATCTTTCCAACGTAAAACCTGTGCCATTGACACCCACCCCCCTGCTCCCTCTCTCTGGAACACTCTGGAATGCCCGCTCCATCTGCAATAAGCTTCATGTGATTCATGACCTCTTTCTCTCTCGCAATCTTGCTTTCCTCGCCCTCACAGAAACATGGCTGACACCCTCTGACACCGCCTCCCCTGCTGCGCTGTGTTACGGTGGCCTCCAATTCACCCACACTCCTCGCCCTGGAAACAGACATGGTGGAGGAGTGGGTGTTCTCCTTTCCTCTAACTGCAACTTTAACCCAATCCCACCTCTTCCCTCCCTAATCCTCCCTTCCTTTGAAGTCCACTCTGTCCGCATCTACTCTCCCTCCAACCTCCAAGTGGCCGTCATATACCGACCTCCAGGTCCGACCACTGCCTTCATCGACCAATTCACTACCTGGCTTCTTCACTTTCTCTCCACTGACATCCCCACCATCATCATGGGTGACTTCAACATCCCCACTGATACCCTTCAGTCAGCAGCCTCCAAACTTCTGTCCCTTACTTCATCCTTTGGACTTACTCAGTGGTCCTCCTCAGCCACCCACACGGATGGTCATACATTAGACTTGGTCTTCACCCGCCTCTGCTCTCTATCTAACTTCACCATCTCCCATCTCCCTCTATCCGACCACCATCTACTCACTTTCTCATCCCTGTCCTCCTCTCCTGTCACCCATGTCCAGCAACACGTGCACCCCCGCAGACACTTTGCACACCTAGACATCCACACACTCTCTGACTCTATTCTTTCACTGGCATCAATATCCTCACTCCACGATACAGACAGTGCCACTGCTTTCTACAATGCCACTCTCACAACGGCTATTGACACGGTCGCCCCTCTCATTCATGGCAGAGTGCGACGTACCAACAGACAACCTTGGCACAATAACACCACTAAAAAGCTCCGGCAAGTGTCCAGGATTACAGAGCGGCGTTGGAAAAAAACAAATTCGCAAGACGACTTCACTGCATTCAAACAAGCAACACTCTCTTTCAAATCTGCCCTCACCTCTGCTAAACAGGCCTACTTCACAACCCTCGTATCTTCCCTATCCTACAACCCCAAACAGTTATTCAAAACTTTTAACTCCCTCCTCCGCCCACCACTGCCCCCTCCTACCTCCCTCATCTCTGCTGAGGACTTTGCCACACACTTCAAAAATAAGATCGACCAAACAAGGCAAGTCTTCATTGTTCAACCACCTCAACCACTTTGTATACCAGACCAATGCCCCAACCCCATAACCTCCCTCTCCAACATAACTGAAGGGGAGCTTAATTGTCTTCTCTCCAAATCGCACCTCACAACCTGTGCACTTGACCCCATCCCAACCCACCTCCTCCCCAACCTCACCACCACTATTATTCCATCCCTAACCCACCTCTTCAACCTATCACTAACTTCCGGTACCTTCCCTTCTGCTTTCAAGCATGCCACAATCACGCCTATTCTTAAAAAGCCAACCCTCGACCCAACCGCTATGTCCAGCTATCGCCCAATATCGCTGCTCCCATTCGCTTCCAAACTCCTGGAGCTGCATGTCCACGCTGAGCTTTCCTACCACTTCTCTTCTAACTTGCTCTTTGACACTCTACAATCTGGTTTCCGCCCCTATCACTCCACTGAGACAGCCCTGACCAAAATTACTAATGACCTACTTACAGCCAAAGCGAACAGACAATACTCTATACTCCTGCTTCTTGACCTGTCCTCTGCTTTTGACACAGTTGACCACTGCCTTCTACTACAGATTCTTTCCTCCTTTGGCGTCAAAGACCTCGCCCTATCCTGGATCTCCTCATACCTTTCCAACCGCAAATTCAGCGTCTCCCACTCACACACTACCTCCTCGTCCCACCCTCTCTCCGTTGGAGTCCCCCAAGGATCTGTTCTAGGACCCCTACTCTTCTCAATCTATACACTTGGCCTGGGGCAACTCATAAAGTCCCACGGATTCCAGTACCACCTTTACGCTGATGACACTCAGATCTACCTCTCTGGCCCAGACATCACCTCTCTGCTATCCAGAATCCCGGAGTGTCTATCAGCCATATCCTCCTTCTTCTCCTCCCGCTTCCTCAAACTCAATGTGGACAAATCTGAACTCATAATCTTTCCCCCATCCCACAGATCTTCCTTACCTGACCTATCTATCACAATTAACGACATCACGCTTTCCCCCGTACCAGAAGTCCGCTGCCTCGGAGTAACCCTTGACTCTGCCCTATCCTTCAAACCGCACATCCAAGCTCTTTCTACCTCCTGTCGCCTTCAGCTCAAAAATATTTCAAGAATCCGTCCTTTCCTCAACCCTCAATCTACTAAAATGATTGTGCACGCCCTCATCATCTCCCGCCTCGACTACTGCAACACCCTTTTCTCTGGCCTCCCTGCTAACACCCTCGCACCTCTCCAGTCCATCCTTAACTCTGCTGCACGACTAATTCACCTCTCTCCTCGCTACTACTCCGCTTCTCCCCTCTGCAAATCTCTTCACTGGCTCCCATTCCCTCAGCGTATCCAGTTCAAATTACTAATACTGACCTACAAGGCCATCTATAATCTGTCTCCTCCTTATATCTCTGAACTAATCTCCCGATATCTTCCCTCACGTAATCTCCGATCCTCCCAAGACATCCTTCTCTCCTCCACACTTATTCGCTCCTCACCCAACCGCCTCCAAGACTTCTCCCGAATATCCCCCATCCTCTGGAATTCTTTGCCCCAATACGTCCGACTATCAAACACATTCGGATCCTTCAGACGGAACCTGAAAGCCCATCTCTTCAGGAAAGCCTACAGCCTGCAATGATCCCCGCTGTCTCCTCACCACTACCGGAGATATCGCCTCAACCAACACTGGAACTGCTGCAACCCACCAACCTGCTGTCTCCTGCCTCACAATCCTGTAGAATGTAAGCCTACAGCCTGCAATGACCCTGCTACCTCCTCACCACTACCGGAGATATTGCCTCAACCAACACCGGAACTGCTGCAACCCCCCGACCTACTGTCTCCTGCCTCACAATCCTGTAGAATGTAAGCCCGAAAGGGCAGGGTCCTCTCCCCTCTGTATCAGTCTGTCATTGTTAGTTTGTTTACTGTAAGTGATACCTGTAATTTGTATGTAACCCCTTCTCATGTACAGCACCATGGAATCAATGGTGCTATAGAAATAAATAATAATAATAATAATAATAATTTCCCTGATCCACCCAGTCAGTGATTCTGTCATAGAAGGAAATTAAGTTAGTCTGACATGACTTATTAGTTACAAACCCATGCTGACTCTGTTTAATCACTTCATTCTTATGCAGGTACTTACATACATGTTCTTTAATAATTTGTTCAAAGATTTTTCCTGGTATAGAAGTCAGACTCACCGGCCTGTAGTTCCCTGGGTCCACCTTCTTCCCCTTTTTGAAGATAGGAACAACATTTGCTCTTCTCCAGTCTTCTGGGACTTCTCCTGTTCTCCAAGAATTTTCAAAGATTATGGACAGTGGTTCAAGAATTTCTTCTGCTATCTCCTTCAGTATTCTGGGGTGTAATTCATCTGGACCTGGAGACTTGAATTCATTTAGGTTAGCTAAGTGTTTCCTCACTGTCTTTCTGTTTATAGATATCCTGGATTCTTCTATTCCTTTAATAGGACAGTGAAGATCAGTTGATGTTACATTTACTTTCTGAGAGAAAACAGATGCAAAATAGGAATTTAAAAGTTCAGCCTTCTCAACATCCTTTCTTACCATTTCATAATTTTCATCCTGTAAAAATCCTATAGCATCTTTGACTTTTTTTTACTTTTGACGTATCCCCAAAATCCTTTTTTGTTGCTTTTGACATCTCTTGCAAGCCTTAATTCATTGTCAGCTTTAGATAATCTGATTTGTGCCCTGCAGGTTCTGCAGATGGCATTATATTCTTCTTTAGATATGCCTCCCTCTTTCCATTTGATAAACATTTCTTTCTTCCTTTTTAGCATGTGTTTAAGTTCTGTGTTCATCCATCCTGGTTTCCTTAAATGCTTCCCATTCTTCCCTCTTTTTGGAATTGTTAACGATTGTGCTTTGAGAATCTCATTTTTCAAGATGTCCCATCCTTCCTGAACATTTTTGTCCTTAAGGATATCCTGCCATTGGATCCCTCCAATTCTCTTTCTGAGTCCCTTAAAATCTGCCTTTCTGAAATCTAACCTTGACGTCTGAGTCTTCACAGGTCTTCCTCCTCTTGTTATCCAAAATTCTAAAATAGCATGGTCACTACCTCCTAGGGTCCAGGCCACTCTTACCTCCTCAACCATTTCCTCCCTGTTTATAAGGATTAGATCCAAGGTAGCAGATCCCCTTGTTTTCTCCTCTACCTTTTGAAAGATAAAGTTGTCAGCAAGAGAGGATAAGAATTTCCTTGACCTGTTAGTTTTGCCTGAGAGAGATTCCCAACAAATGTCTGGATAGTTGAAATCTCCCATGACCACTATGTCATATTTTTTGGAGAACTTGGCCATTTGATACATAAAGAGTTCATCCATATCTTCAGCTTGCATAGGCGGCCTGTAGTAAATGCCTACAATGGTGTCCTTTCCATTGTTCTGTCCTTGTATTCTTACCCAAACAGTTTCTACAGAACTCCCAGTCTCTGAAGCGTCAATCTCTGTGCAGATATACGCTTTTCTAACATACAATGCGACACCTCCTCCTCGTTTATCAAGTCTGTTTCTTGCAAATAAGTTGTATCCTTCTAGCCTTGTATTCCAATCATGTGTATCGTCCCACCAAGTTTCAGTGATTCCAATGACACCATACTTCTTCTCCTGCGTTAGTAGTTCCAATTCTCCTTGTTTGTTGCCCATGCTTTGTGCATTTGTATAAAAACATTTTAGTTTGTGATTGGTTTCTCTTCCTCCAATATTTTTATTATTTAGATTGTTTTGTCTTCGTTCTTCCTTTCCACTTCTAATAGCCGAGTTCTCAATAGCATTTGTCAGGTGTATGGGTTTTTCTGGCATTTTGCTTCCCTTCCCACATTGTTCTAGTTTAAAGCTCTCCTGATGAGTGTAGCAAGGCGACTTCCAAATACATGTTTTCCAGTCTTCATAAGGTGCACCCCATCTCTAGCAAGTAGTCCATCGTATAGGTAATTCACTCCATGATCCAGAAATCCAAATCCTTGCTGACGGCACCATCGACGTAGCCAGTTGTTCACCTGCAGAATCTTATTCCACCTCCTTGTTCCATGGTCATCCACTGGGAGGATGGATGAGAAGACCACCTGCGCACCCAGTTCTTTCACTTTCTTGCCTAAGTTTTCAAAGTCACTGCAGATGGTTTCCTGGTCACTTCTTGTGGTGTCATTTGTCCCCACATGTATTAGCAGGAATGGGTAGTCATCTTTAGGTCTGAAGAGTCCTGATATCCTGTCAGACACATCTTTAATTTTTGCACCTGGAAGACAGCACATTTCTCTTGAGGTTATATCCGGTCTGCAGATAGCGGCCTCTGTTCCTCTCAACAGGGAATCCCCCATGACAACAACTCTCCGTTTCTTCATCACAACAGTTTTCTTTCTCCATTCGGGAGGACTCTGAGGGCTTACAAGGTTGCTCTTTGTGGGCAAAGTCTTATCCTGATGTATTTCTTCATCATTCTCCTGTGTGAGAGCCTTGTACTGGTTCCTGAGCAGTATGGGCGCTGACTGCTTCACGATCCTCCTGCTTCTCTGGGTCACATGCTTCCATTCCTCTGTTTCTTCAGGTGCAGGTCGAATTTCTTCTCTTTCTGCACCTTGAAGAGATAATTCTGCTTTGTCTAAGAACTCTTCATCTTCCTCAATGATCTTCAATGTAGCTAACCTCTCTTCTAGATTTCGTAACTTTTCTTCCAACATGGACACAAGCTTGCATTTGTGGCATGTGAAAATTGCTTTTCCACTGGTAAATCTGTGAACATGTAGCAAGAAATGCAACTCACCACATGGCTCCTAGCCTCTTCCATGCTCTTATTGTTAAAGAGATATCACAGCGGTGAAAAAAGTGTCAAAATTCGCGTGCCACTAGGCGCGCGGTTTACCGATGTCCTCCTTTCAGCTGCAACAGCCAAAACCCAGTGTTCTTGGAGCTCGCGGAGACTCTTCACTTATCCCAGAATGAACTGGGAATATGCAAATGATCTCCTCAGGACTCCTCCCCTGGCTCCTCCCCTACATTCGGTTCTGCTCTGCACTTGCTCTGCCTACCTGCGGTTCTGCTCTGCATTTGCTCTGCCTACCTGCGGTTCTGCTCTGCACTTGCTCCGCCTACCTGCAGTTCTGCTTTGCACGTGCTCTGCCTAGCCCTGCTCCTTGCGGTTCTACCTTGCTCCACTCCTTGCGGCTCTGCCTTGCTCCGCTCCTTGCAGTTCCAACTCCACCAGTCTGAACAGGGCCCTACAGTACCTGTTCTCATATATCTCTCATTCCAGTCTGTGTCTCTGTCATTCCTGAACCAGCCCCAGCTTCTCCAGTCTGAACAGGTCCCTACCTGTTCCCTTGTTCCATTCATACCTGCCCATGTTCCTGTGCCTTCCAAGTCAGTTCCTGTCCCTTGTGTCTCAGCCGTGCCCGCCTGCCTGCCAGTGTCTTAGCCGCGCCCGCCTGTCTGCAAGTGTCTGAGCCGTGCCTGCCTGTCTGCTAGTGTCTCATCCATGCCCGCCTGTCTGCTAGTGTCTCAGCCGTGCCAGCCTGTCTGCCAAGAGTACCAGCCATGCCTGCCATAGTACCAGTCGTGCCTGTCTGTAGTTGCCCGCACCTGTCATAGCGTTCTCTTCCTTAGTGGGATCAGCCACCACAGCCAGACATCACCCTGGAGTGGTACCTGGCAGCTACCTGCCACACAAGCCTGACCTCACCATCAGAGGCTCCAGTGAACACCAAGGTAGCTGCTTAGTCACGCCCCTTCCAGAGTAGTCTGGTTTGTGGCGCAGTGGGGCCACATCCCCCACGCTCGCGCCAACCAGTCAGGGCACGAGCGTAACACAAATATTATGAAAGTGATTTAAGGGTTGGTTTTAATGTTGATGTTATATTGTGCATAGCTTTTAATTACTCCTTATTTATCATATCTTTCTCTTTATATATACTCATCACTTTTCCAGTAGTAGTAGTAAGTGGGTTTAAGAAAAGATTACTGCACAGCACAACTACTGTATATAGTGGTTTCTAGAACCAAAAACTGTGAATTGGTGAATTATTAGAGCTGGCTATGATATATGCAGCATAATAGTTTTTGAGGCATGACAGATGTCATTATATAGGTATTCAGACTGTGGCTACCACCTTTATTATGGTGTATTTTTCACATTCCCCGTGATGGGATCCTCATTGCAGGATGTCTAGTGACTGTTATTTCGCTTTAGTTACAATATTATCGATCATATTTTGGTAGAGTTGCATTGATAAAATTATTCTGTTGGAGCTCTGGAATTGTGTTACTTGTTGGCACAGTCTTTCCATTGCATGTAGAAATAAATGGTTGATGGCTTTATTAGGCATGGTTGACGGCAGGTGAGTCCATTTAAGGAGTCAAATGGCCTCTTGGTGGCGGTTTAGTAGTCAGGTGAAAGTTGCGGACAAGTTAAGGTGGACTCATTTTAACTAATAGAGGAGGTAAAAACCTCATGGTGGTGAACAGGCTAGACTTTGGTGGCCAGCCTCAAGAATGTTGTAATGGTAACGTCAATCAGGGGCGGGCACAGTGGTTAAGCACAGGAGTGAGGATAATAGGGTCATTGGTTCCCTGAAAGTTTACTGGCTATGCTTGAATGGCAAGCCAGGGCATGCCGCCCCCTTTTATGGCTGCCTGTCCTGGTGCTGTATGTCAAGACAGCTGGGGGTATCACAGTACTTGTGAATCTCAATGTACCAGCACTTCACCTCACTCCTACTGTGATTGTTTTAATCCTGTGATTTAATAAATCTGTGGCCAGTTTGACAACCAAAATAATGTGTTTTGTGTATTTATTCTAGTGCATAGGTTTATTATAGTTATGGTTGTTTTAAAGGGAATCTGTCACCCAAAAATGCCATATCAAGTAAAGATATGGCTGAATAGAGTGTCCCATAACTAAGCTAACGGTGGGTATCATATATCATGATACCCCCGTTTTCATAGCAAAATACCTTTGTAACGTTGGTGATTGAACGTGTCAATCACTGCAGTCAGGTCAGGAGGGCGGCGGTTTTCATGTCCTCCACCGCCCCCGCTCCTCGTCATCTCTTTCGTATCGCCGTCTGTGAATACCACAGACAGCGTTAGTTTCCCGCAATTGCGCAATTCAAAATTCTGCCGGCGCATGCGCAGTATGCTTTGCCCAGCAGTGGGCAAAGCATAAAATTACTACAGCGCATGCGCTAGTATTTCCTTGCCCCGGAAAATCCTGCTTGCCTTGGACGACTTCCGGGGCAAGGAAAGACTAGCAGAATTTTGAATTGCGCAATTGCGGGAAACTAACGCCGTCTGTGGTATTCACAGACGGCGATACGAAAGAGATGACGAGGAGCGGGGGCGAGGGAGGACATGAAAACCGCCGCCCTCCTGACCTGACTGCAGTGATTGACACGTTCAATCACCAACTTTACAAAGGTATTTTGCTATGAAAACGGGGGTATCATGATATATGATACCCACCGTTAGCTTAGTTATGGGACGCTCTATTCAGCCATATCTTTATTTGATATGGCATTTTTGGGGTGACAGATTCCCTTTAAGATAGAGTGGGATACGTCCTACATCCAAAAGTCATGTCTTTGTCAGTGGGCAAACTTACAAAATCAGCAAGGGATCAAATAATAATTTCATTCACTGTATGTATACACCGAGCACATACACACAAATATGTATACAAGGAGCAGACGCATGCACAGAGCACATACATATAGACATATGAATATAGGTATCAGATATACATTAGCAGAAACATACATACAGATACATGCATGAATATACATACATACAGAGGCATGCATGCACAGGCACATACATACATATTCAAGTATGGATATAAGCAGGGGTGGGATTCAGCCGGTTCTCCCCGGTTCGATGGAACCGGTTGTTCAAAAAGCAACCGGTTCCCCGAACCGAGGAGAATCAGAGCGGCGATCCGGTACCATGGGCGTAAGTGTGCGCAGTGCACGGAGCTGCTGTCTCACCAGAGGAGCTCCTCCCTCCTTTCTTCCTTCCTGGCCGGCAGCAGCTGTAGTTTCACTTTCTGCCGTGCAGGCTCTGGTTGTCTCAGCCACACTGGGTCCTAGTGCCCTCTGTGTGCAGACACTGGACACTTCCTGCTCCTGCCTCAGCCACTGCCTGCAAGCTTCATGGTAAGAGGGGATGGAATCTATTAAATTCTTTCTGCTCAGGCATGTCATGGTCACTGTGGGGGAATGTGAGAGGATGGGGGTACAGTGGGGGAGGGGTACAGGGCACTGGGGGGAATGTAAGAGGATGGGGGTATTGTGGGGGCTAGGGCACTGGGGGGTTAATGTGAGAGGATGGGGTATTGTGGGGGAGGAGTACAGGGCACTGGGGTGAATGTAAGAGGATGGGGTATTGTGGGGGCTAGGGCACTGGGGGGGTTAATGTGAGAGGATGGGGTATTGTGGGGAGGGGTACAGGGCACTGGGGTGAATGTAAGAGTATGGCCGGCGTCACACTGGCGACAGAATCGGACGACTGCAATACGATGAAAAATCGTATTGCAGTCTGCCCTATGTTAATCTATGGAGCAGCTCCTAGTATCAGATTTTTTGTGGTCCGTTTTAAACGTCCGTGTGCAATCGCAGCATGCTGCGATTGTCACCGATTGTGGGTCGACTATCGCCAATGCAAGTCTATGGGAGCGATGAAAAATCTGATTACAAACGGACCGCATGTGTGACTTGCGATTAAATCGCATCGGTGTCCTTTAGAAAAGCCGGCAATTCATCCCCGGCTATACTGTAAAATCACACTGACAGCTTTAATAAAGAATAGAAAGAATACATATACACACATAGAATACATATATATATATATATATATGTAATTGTGACATGTATATATATATATATTTATAGTTCCTAGACTTCTACATACTGTAATAGCCGCTAATTCAATTGCCGGCTTTTGTGAAATCACAGAAGCCGACATGAAATAATACATTGTTTCCACACAGTTAACCATGTCATTTCCTGTATTTTGATATTTGTTTAGAACTTACAATTACATGAGTGTATTTGTGCAAAATTTCAGACATGTAGGGGTTAATTAAAGGTGTAAATTCGTTGAAAAAAATGCGTGGGCTCCCGCTGTATTTTCTCCACCAGACAGACAAAGCAAGCGAGTGGGGGCAGATAATAACAGCCTAGGGAGGGTACATTTTTTTTGTGCCCCCCCTGGCTACTAACATCTGCCCCAGACACCCCAGAAAGGGCAAATCTATAATTAGATTCGCCCTTTCTGGCACTTTGCCCGTCTATTCCCATTGCCCTGTAGCGGTGGCGAATGGGTTAATAATGTCACCTTAATGTCACCTTAGTATTGAAAGGTGACCTTAAGGCAGGTTAATAATTGAGAGCTGTCAATTGACAATAGACAACTATCAATTATTAATCCTATTGAAGTAAATAAAAAAACACACACACACTTTAAGAATAAATAATTTTAATGAAATAAAAACACATATTTTTTACCATCTTTTATTTTACTCTTAATCCGTGCGAAGCCCTTGTTCTTCTAAAATAAATATAAAATAATAAAACAACATTTTTCTTACCTATCTGGCGATCTGTCACGTCCCACGATGTAATCCTTCACAAAGGGTTAACTAGCAATCAGCTAAGCAGAGCAAGTAATGCTGCGTGCTCATCTGATAGCTCCTGAATGAATGAGCTTATCTCCTGCCGACAGAAGAGGATGTGATTAATGAATGAAGCTTAATTGATTGTGTCCCAATTTCACCTTAGGTCAGGTCACTCAAGTGAAAGTGGCAATAAATCAATTAAGCTCCATTCATGAATCTATTCCTCTCCTTTCGCTGGGAGAGTAACTGATTCATTCAGGGGAATACAGGTCTGAGACAGCATTATTAGCTCTCTGCAACCTGTAACCTGTTAACCCTTTCTGATGGATTACACCGTGGGACCTGACTGTACATCGGATTGGTAAGAATCATTTTGCTTTTTTATTTTATTTTTATTACAGGAAATGGTTTTAGCAGGAAAATAAAATATGGTCAAAAACTGTGTGATTATTTCATTAAACTTCTTTTTTATTAAACTGTGTGTGTTTGATTTTTCTATCATACAATAGGATTAATAATTGATAGTTGTCTAATTGACAGCTCTCAATTATTAACCTGCCTTAAGGTCACCTTTCAATACTAAGGTGACATTAAGGTGACATTATTAACCCATTCGCCACCGCTACAAGGCAATGGAAATAGACGGGCAAAGTGCCAGAAAGGGCGAATCTAATTATAGATTTGCCCTTTCTGGGGTGTCTGGGGGCAGATGCTAGTAGCCAGGGGGGGGCACAAAAAAAATGTACCCTCCCTAGGCTGTTATTATCTGCCCCCACTCGCTTGCTTTGTCTGTCTGGTGGAGAAAATACAGCGGGAGCCCACGCATTTTTTTTCAACGAATTTACACCTTTAATTAACCCCTACATGTCTGAAATTTTGCACAAATACACTCATGTAATTGTAAGTTCTAAACAAATATCAAAATACAGGAAATGACATGGTTAACTGTGTGGAAACAATGTATCATTTCATGTCGGCTTCTGTGATTTCACAAAAGCCGGCAATTGAATTAGCAGCTATAACAGTATGTAGAAGTCTAGGAACTATAAATATATGTTATATATATGTCACAATGAATGTAATTAAATATATTGTGTTCTATGTGTATATATCTATTCTTTCTTTTGTGATTGAAATACTATTCTTTTGGATCCATTATATGTCAGTTTTGCAAGCCTGCGAGAAATTCTCGCAAGTCGGATGAAAATCGGATGTTACAAGGTACACACACATGCGACTAAATCGCATCTTTGAAGGAAAATCGGATGACAGAAGGATGTGTGATGTTTGCATTTTGATCCGACAATCGACTGACTAAAACAGACCGATTTTTTGTAGTTGTGTGTGACGCCGGCCTATGGGGTATTGTGGGGGCTAGGGCACTGGGGGGGTTAATGTGAGAGGATAGGGTATTGTGGGGCAGGGGTACAGGGCACTGGGGTGAATAAGAGGATGGGGGTATTGTGGGGGCTAGGGCACTGGGGGGGTTAATGTGAGAGGATGGGGTATTGTGGGGGAGGGGTACAGGGCACTGGGGTGAATGTAAGAGTATGGGGTATTGTGGGTGCTAGGGCACTGGGGGGGTTAATGTGAGAGGATGGGATATTGTGGGGGCTGGCGCACAGGGGTTGATGTGAGAGGATGGGGTATTGTGAGGGAGGGTGGACAGGTCACTGGGGTTGAATGTAAGAGGATGGGGGTATTGTGGGGACTGAAGTGGAGAGGGGCAACAGAGCACTGAGGGGTGCATGTGAGTGGATGGGGGTATTGTGGGGTCAGTGGGACAGAACACTAAGGGGTGCATGTGAGACGATGGGCTGTTGGGGTGTGGGTGGGGGACAGGGGAGGTAGGGTTTTTTTTTTACTTGTGAGCTCCTTAATACTTTAATAATAGATTAATATTTCAGTATTATTATAACAAGGGCATAGACAGACGGCCGTATAACTCATGCGAGGATCGCACTGCAATCCTCGGACTTGCTGGTACCGCTCCTGACATGAGCACGACTGCCATGTATAATATATGGTATATACAGCGTAGTGTCGCATACACTGCTGTATTATACAATATACAACAGTTCTAATGCTCCATACCTAATATGCAGGATAATGTACAGTGTATATGATGTAACCTGTATAAGATGCGACATTGGCTTGCCCCCCCTAGTTTTGATCTTGGGTACGCCCATGTCCGGTACTATTTTGCAGCCAGCTTGCAGCGCCGCAAAACACTGCCAGTCCCGGCCCCCGCGGACTGATCTCTGCAGTGCGGCGATTGGGTAGCGGCGCAGCCGCGGCTATCTTCTTTAGTCACGAGGCGGAGCCGGAGAGGAGAGAGGTACTGTGTGAGCTGAGCTGCGGCGCTGCCTGGGCCCTGGAGTGGAGCTGGAGGAGTGTGTCTGTGTGGACTGAGGTGGTCTATGATAGATAGACGCCGGTCAGAGTAGTAAGGCCTCCATGGAAGAGCAGTTCTTCTAGCCCCCTGCGTTGTCTTCTTCTCTGGAGAGCTTGAGGTCTATGCTCAGAGCTGTCTGTAGGGCACAGCTGTAGAAAGCCACCCAGCTGGAGACAGACGACCAGCTCCCAGATCCTGGTGCCTTCTTAGACATTATTACCGAGAAGCTTGCAATCCACTTGTATGTACCCAGGTGTATAGAGTCACATTTACATCCTGCGGCTTTTTATACGGTCTACTTTATAAAGATGACAGTAATACCTATATCGTACCTTAGTTACTGTACATGCAGTGGTGGTGGGGGAACTGTAAGTCCCAGCATTTCATATTGGCATCTGATCTATAGAGATTACTGCAGGTAATACAATAAATATGTTCTATTATTACAATCACTAGTATAAGTCCCAGCATCTCCCAATTTGTCTAGATATTAGACACACGTTTATTATTCAGATATTATGTAGTATCGACTTTAGGCTGATCCAAACAATCGTATTTTTGGTCAGAAGAAAAAATGGCAGCACGCACGAGTTGCATCCGATTATGAAATCGCACTCAGCCAGGCAAATCAGTGAGTCCGTGAAAAAAAAAATCAGACTGCACTCGGATGACATCTGAGTGCAGTCTGATTTTCACAGCTTTACAGAATGAAGATGGGGAACTTTTTATTTCCACCTTCCACATCCGCGAAAATCGGAGCACGCTGTGAGCACACTCTGATCAAACTCTGATCAGAGTGTGATTAGCTTAATCGGAACGATTTTCTCGGATGAGACAAAATACGGTCGTGTGACCCTATCCTTAGAGAAATAAATACATTATTATTATTATTGATGAGCAAATGTGCTTGTTTGTTAGGCAATCCCTGCATGTGTTGCAGGTGTCGAACAGCCATGAGACATGCAACCGCGGGGACTGGAACATATTTTTTGAGCATGCAGAAGACATTCGGTTAGAACCCGAGCATGCTCAGATAACACCTTATCCGAGTACGTTCACTCATCACTAATTATTGTATATTGTATTTCTGGATAGAAGGTAGAACTGTAAGTCCCAGCTACATAATACTATAGTTTAATCTTCAGTTCAGTATGAGACTAGAAAGAGACTTCTTAATCAGAATGTAGTGCACAGCCTGGCCAGCCGGTCAGTCAAGTGAGACAGCTGCATAGAAATATATATATAGAAATATCTGCAGCTGTCACACTCGGGTCAGGAGAGCCGCTGGCCAGAATGTGCACTGTTCTGATCCCATTCCAATTTATTGTTTTTCAACTGACTGCGCCCCTACTTATATGTTTGTGGAAAAGGTGCGTGTAAATGGGTGTGGCTTTAAAAATGGGTGTGGCTTAAAATGGGTGTGGTTTTCCGACGCACAAACACAGAACCTGTTGTTAAAAATTTGAATCCCACCCCTGGATATAAGAGACATGCATGCACATACATAAAGATACATGCATACACATACATACACATACATACAGAGGCATGCATACACAAGCACATTCAGAGACATACATGCACAAGCATACAGTTACATGCATTACATACATACAAAAGCTATGCATGCACATGCATAGAGACATGAATTCATGCAGCACGCAAAAGAGACATGCATGCACAAGCACATACATACATACAATTGTGTATGCACATACAGAGGCATGCCTATACAGATTCATGCAGCACATACATACAGAGACATGCATGCACAAGGACATACATACAGATTTGTGTATGCAGAGACATGCATGCACATACAGAGTCATGCATGCACTTACATACAGAGACATACAAACATACACGTTTGTGTATGGACATACAAAGACATGCATGCACATTAGTGTTGAGCGATACGATAATGCAAATATCGGCTATCGGCCAATATTAGCTCTATCGGCCTTTCGATAATTCGTTTCGATATTTTCATCTTATCGAATACCGGAATCGGATTTGTCACTGTCACTGTCTGTGTCCGTCGGTCGGGTCTGTCACTGTCAGTGTCCGTCGGTCGGGTCTGTCACTGTGAGTGTCCGTCGGTCGGGTCTGTCAGGAGTCAGCGGCACTTACCTGGCAGAAGATCTCCGGCGGTCACGTCCTGGACTGCTTCATGGCCGCCATCATCTTTCCCCGGCGGTCACATGCAGTTTTTCGCGATAACTGCAGTGACTGCAGGGTAATCCCGGCCGTAAAGCAGTCAGTCCGATGACGTCACCGCCGGGGAAGCAGGTAATCAGCTGTGCTGCGCCGGGATGACAGGCTCTGCCTGTCATTCTGATGTAGCAGAGCTGGATCGTCGTGGGACACTCGTTACTATGGACTGCGTCGGACAGGTGGTATACTTTTTTTTTTTTCATTTTTTTACAGGAGATCGATGGCGTCGCAGGATGAGACTGTAATAAAAGTAATGAAAACTGTGTTTTTTTTTTTTTTATTAAATTAAAAAACTTTTTTATAAAACATTCACCCGTCCGGGTACATAAACAATTTAACTATTTATCAACAATTTAACTATTTACATACAGGGACCCTGTCCGGGTTATTTATACTTCTTTGGCAGGGGTGTTCCAGGTACCACCTGGTACTCTTCTGATGCTTGCCAAACATCCGAGGCACCAAGGACCACCAGGACCTGATGACGACGTGTGGCCTGTACAGTCAAGTCGTGACCCGCTATCTGGGTCTGTGTGGCCACCTCTTTCATCTCCCTCCGGGTCTGGAACCCTATGTCCCGGACTGAACGAACCCCAGGGGGCCTAACAGGCGCCGGGTATGGGCCAGCTATACTTATCATGTCCATAGCTGGGGCTGCTGAGGAGACCACTGAGGGAGGCTTGGGAGATTTACGGCGTGGGGTGGGCACTTTTGCAGAGGCCTGGATGTGGGAGGCTGAAGGCTCCGAGGGTCTGACACACTGGGGAGTAGGGGTCGCACCTGGTAACATTTAGGGCGTACCATCCATTGTAACCCCAGTGTCGGGTGTAAGTCACCAAGTCTCCTGGCAACAGGTCCCTCCCCGGGTGTCCTTCTGGGAGGTGAGCCTCCACGTCCCGCCGGTTCACAAAGACTTCTAAATAAAGTCCAGGCTCCTTGATGAAGCCCCAACCACCTTTCAATTTAAAGCTCCGTACTGCACCCTTACGCCGCGGCTCACACAGGGTTCCTTTATCCTTTCTCATCCGGTCCTTATCTGCCCGGTCCTTCTCCAGGTTACGTTGCCGAAGTTTTTGGGATTCTCGCTGCTCCCTTTGTCGCTCTGCTTCCCGCTCCCAACGTCTCCACTCTTCCTCCTGACGCCGGTTGAAATTCTCCTCCACCAGCTGCTCCATGTCTCCACCACTCCACTGCAGCTTACAGTGTCCGGTTTGCGGCAGCTCTCCTGTCGCCCCCCAGTCCTGGCGGCGCTCCCCTGCGGAGGAAGCAGACGGCTCTAAATCAGATGACAGTCGGGGCTCCGGTACAGGCAGGTAGTGCTCTGGTGCCTGCGCGGCCTCCTCCATGAGGACGGGTGTCGCTTCTTCTGTCTCAGCGACGGGGGCAGACAGCGGGATCTGGGGTGCTGACGGTGCTGCGGTTTTTGCAGGAACGGGTGCCTCCACTGCGACAACGTCAACCGGATCACATTGCAAGGACTCCTCTACTAGAACGGGTGCCTCACCTTCCGGTACAGACACTTCAGGTAAGAGGGATTGGCGCCGCTCCAAGTTTAGTTTTAGTGCACGCCAGCTCGCTTCCATCCTGGCGACCTCCTCGCGGTGCCGGGCCAGGCCTCTTAGGGTATCCGCCGCTTCTTGCAGCGTAGGAGGGTTTCCAGGCCGGGTGCCCAACGGTGGTTCCGTGGCGATCGGGTCGCTTCCGTGGGGGGAGAGCTCTGACTGCTCCATCCCTTCACACTTCTGCTCGTGTCCATTAGCCATCTCTGCCAAGTCACATGTGTCATTAGCATCTGGAGAGGGCCCCTTTTGTAGGGAGGCGGGACCTTCGTGTTAGTTTCCACACACTGAGGAGGATGAGGAGGCGGAACTGAAGAGCTGTGGGGCACGATCTTACATTGCAGTACCATTTAGAGCCATCGTTTTCGCGTCACTGAGTGAGTGTACAGTACACCCATGAAGAGCACGCCCTTCTTCTTCACCAGTGCCTCGTCGTGACGCAGATATGGCGGAAAAATGGCAAATACATTCTCTGATGATTTTAGCAATTCTCAAGCACAAAACCAGTTCAATTCAGGCACACAGGACTCGCTTATAGCGAACTACAGAATCCTGTTCGTGACGCCCAAGTTGAGTCGCACAGAGCCAGAGGTTTTGGGGTACTCGGCACCGAGCCCGTCGACTTCTATGGGGTATGTCACGGCTTTACCCGGCAATTGAATCAGAGTCTATTTTACTATGTAGAAGTGTATAAACTATAAATATATGTGTATATATATATGTCACAATGACATGTATATATATATATATATATATATATATATATGTATTCTATGTGTGTATATTTTGTGTTTACAACGTAAGAAAGGGTTTTTTTTGTTTCGATATTTTGTTCCCATAGACTTACATTGGACTTCCGCAATCGGAATCGGATATCGACGATATTTAGTGCTATCGGCGATACAATTTCGATACGATATTTTTAGCTATCGAGCAATATCGCTCAACACTAATGCACATCCATGCATACATGCAGCACATACATACAGAGGCATGCATGCACGGGCACATACAGGCACATACATACAGATACATGCATTCACAGTCACATACATGCAGATTTGCGAATGGACATACAGAGACATGCATGCACATACATACCGATACATGCATCACATACATACAGAGGCATGCATGCACAGGCACATACATAGATTTGTGTATGGACATATATGCACAGGCACATACTTACAAATGCATGTACAGACCCATACAGACACATGCATGCACATCCATAGACACATTGATGCATACCATATACAGATACATACATATACACACACATGAATGCATGTACATACATACATAAAGAGTTCTTCTAAACTCCCGCACATTACAGGACCTGTGGTGATATCACGAACACGTGACCGGTCACATGATCATGAATCTGTCACCAAAGATCTTAAAGTCCCCTATAGTACAAGACCTGTGGTGACATCATGTTCACATGACTGTGAAGTCATGGAGCGTCCCTAAACTGTCTCAGCATCGGAAATTAGATTGATATTATCAATCTAATCTTTTCTGTAGATGCTAGGGGCCCCTGAGAAGTGGGGGCCCTAGGCAAATGCCTAATTGCCTACCCCTAACATCGGTCTTGCCCAGTAGAGTCTGTTTTTGTTTTTTAAATCCATTGGTGGTTTTATGAAAGCAATAAAACTGCACCTGTTTGGACCAAAGCACATTGCCTGTGTGAACGCTACCTAATACATATCTGAGAGAGTTTATCCCCACAATTGGTGTTCCCAAAGAGCACAGGTTATTGAAGTGTTAAGATTGATGTCCTGGGTAAAACAGCTACAGCATTGCAAACACAGTTTGAAAGCATGGAGAAGCTGTCATGCCAGAAAGTGACAATTCTGCAGTGTCATGGCATCACTGCTGCGGCTTGGGAGAGCTGGGAGCTGTCTCTCTAAGTGCAGTTGTGCAGTGTAGAACTGAAGTTGACAATGCCGAGGGGTGAGGTTCACATGGCACTTCGGTAAAGAGAAATGGTGGAACTGACCAAGTCCCAAAACTAATGGACTTCGCCCACCCTGCCTGCAGTGCTGTTCCTCATCCTGACGAGAGGCCTTAGGCTTGCCAGATGACTGTGAATGGTGTCCAATTGATGGAACTTCAGGACTCAAGGAGTTTGGTGACCCTGGTAAGGGCCACACTTCCGAATGTGCTAGTCCATGGGAAGAGGGTGGGGTAAAGTGTATCCATCGAGATTCCAAGAACAATCCCATGGCCGATGTCGACATACACACAGACTGTGGCTCCATGTCCCCCCAAGTGGGAGTGGTCAAGATCTTGCTCCATGCTATTATTATAGGTCGAGGATTTCTGTTATTCTGGGACTTATGGGCTAAAACTGTAACACCCAGTAGTCCGGCATGCCGCCAGGAGTCGGCTACGGTAACAAAGTCACAGGATGGAAATGGTGAATTTCCTTTCACTTTACTGGCTAGAAAGGAGGATGTAGTATACTGAACACAGACTAGCATCGGTGCATGTGCAGCACAGCTGTGTGTGAGGCTGTTAGCAGAGCAGTATGGTATGTTTGCTTGTACTACTAGACTGACTGCATGATGTAGGCAGTGAATGTTTTTGTAATATGCATATAGCAGAGCCTGTGTGTGATGTGCAAGCGGCAGAGTCTGTGTGTGTGATGTGCAGGTGGCAGAACCCGTGTGCATGTGTGGTATTCGAAGGTACGCTGGATGCAGTGACGAGTCGGAGACGGAGCAAGCTTTAACTGAACCTTTATATGGGGGTTATAGGAGTAACTGGTAAGCTGACAGTAATTCTCCTCGCAGGGAAAGTATACAACAATACACAATGAACTGAGCAAACGGCTATTAGGAAGGTGCCAAGGACTATAGGGCCGCGCTGGGGCCGTCTAAATGTCCTAGAACTATAAATAACAGTTAACGGAGTGTCACTTATCCTTCTCTGATGTCCTGCAGAGCTGTGGTCCGGAAGATGTCCGTTCGGTGCCTCAGCTGCTTGGCACAGCCGACGAGGAGAGGTAGGCTTCGGGCGTCCTTACACTCAGGTGCAGCTGGGGCGCAACAGGCCCTGGAGAAATTCTCTGGCGTTGAGACTGGCCCTCTTGGAGGCGAGATGCCGGCAGCTGCGGACCCTGTCGTGCAGGCCACAGCTGCGGGCTGAAGCGGGATAGTAACGGCCGCGGATGGGAGCGCACAAGCCGCGGCCGCAGACTGGAATGGGGTGATGGCGGTCGCGGATGGCAGAGCACGGGCCACAGCCGGGGGTTGGAGTGGGATCAGTGGCGGTCGCGGCTGGAGGCGGACGGCTGGGGTGGGGCAGTGGAGACCACGGGTGGCAGAGTTTACCCTAGGAACTTAAGTGACAGCCCCCTCCGTTCCGGCCCGGCCCCGCAGGCAGCGGGGCCTCTCTCCCCTACATTCCCCCATCCTGTGTGCTCGCCAGTCCTCTGGTGAGGATTTGGGTATTTTTGTGTTAACGTGGCGGTGCTGAAGTCGTTTCTGCCACAACAACTGATCTTGCTCATATTGCTCGGGGGGTTGCCTGCTGTAGACCGCTCGGAGCGTCGCGGTTCAATTGTCAGGATGGAGTCCTCTGGGGTGATGGCAGATAGTTGTGTAATTGGAGTCGCCGGGGCACGGGCCCTGGAAGTGTCTGCTGGTCTTACAGGAAGGTCCTCTTCGTCTTCATCATCCAAGACGGCTGCTGGAGGGGCTGGGGCCTGCACTGAAGGGTCTGGGGCCTGCTCGGGGTCTGTGGATATACAGGGCCGTAACATATTGCGGTGCACTGTCCGGATGGGATTGTCCCCTCCTTTCTCAGATTGTACTGGCCAGTCTGGACTTACTCGTCGTAGTAGGGGCTTTCTTACCATCGGTGGCTCAATTTGTTTTGGGGCCGCTGGTCTCGTACGAGTATGCGGTCTCCTTTTTGGAATTCAATGGGCTGTGATGTGGCCTTTTCAGGGTGTTCCAGGTCTTGGAGTTTTGTCTGCATTAGTCGGTGTAAGGTCTGCAGACGATACCGGTGGTCCCGGACCCAGGAGGGGACCCCCGCCCATGGTCGTTCTTCCTATGGGTCCAGCTCTACCTAGGTGATTCCATTGCCTTCTCGACCGAACAGTAGCGTGTATGGGTGTAACCGGTGACTCGATGTACCCAGTTGTTATATACCCATACCAGTTCAGGGACGTATTTGGGCCAATGGGTTTTCCGATCGTTTTCCAGGGTCCGCAACATTTGGATTAGAGTCCGGTTAAACCGTTCACAGACCCCATTCCCCTGCGGGTGATATGGTGTGGTCCGGGATTTGTCAATGCCGTACAGGCGGTGTAGTTCCTCCATGACCTTCCCCAGGAAGCAGGCCCCTTGATCTGAGTGAATGCATTGCGGGTAGCCATATACCTTGATAAAGTTTTTACAGATAGCATAAGCGGCCAATTCTGCTGTCTGATCTCTGGTGGGGGTTACCACAGCGAACTTGGTAAAATGGTCCACCATAACTAAGCAGTGCTCATATCCCTGGTGGGCTGGTTAAGTAGTCCACCATCAACAGTTCGAGGGGCGCGGCGGTTATTATTATTTGTATGGGGGCTCTGGTGGTTTATTCAACTCACATAGGCGGCACGTACGGCACACTTCTTCTATTATGGTTTGTAACCGGGGATGGTAGGCTATTCGCTGTAGCCACTGGAAAGTCTTTTGCACCCCGAAATGAGCCCCTTTCTCATGAACTTCCCGAGCAATGTCAGTCAGTAGGGCTCCCGGCACCACCACCTGCCATGTTGTGGTGGGCTCGGCGAGCAAAATTTTTCACGAAGCGACGGTAATATCCAGCCAGTAGAAAATGAACTCGGCACTCAACTTTAGTATAGTGAGAATAAAGATTTTTATTCACAGTAGTAACACGAAACGTTTCGGTCCTATATCATGGACCTTCATCAGTCACAGATACTACTGGGAAGGGGGTTGATCCACATAGGGAAGAAAGAAAGGGCTGGATATAGCCTGTGTTGGTGGGGTGAGATGAGGAAGAGGACAATGCCTCTATTGCACTAGTAACCTGTTGTGAAGGAGTCCGGTAGTGAGGATAGGTCTCTGCATTGGACGCGCACTCAGACTAGCGGTGGACACCGCGTCCAATGCAGAGACCTATCCTCACTACCGGACTCCTTCACAACAGGTTACTAGTGCAATAGAGGCATTGTCCTCTTCCTCATCTCACCCCACCAACACAGGCTATATCCAGCCCTTTCTTTCTTCCCTATGTGGATCAACCCCCTTCCCAGTAGTATCTGTGACTGATGAAGGTCCATGATATAGGACCGAAACGTTTCGTGTTACTACTGTGAATAAAAATCTTTATTCTCACTATACTAAAGTTGAGTGCCGAGTTCATTTTCTATTAGATACGGTGTGGGAACCTACTCTGGCACCTTCTTGGTTGTGCACACGGTTATTTTTTCAGGTAATATCCAGCCAGCCCCAAAAAGGTCCGCACAACCTTCACCGTCTCGGGGTAGGCACTCCCGTATCGCAGCGACCCTCTCCGGAGACGGCCTGACGCCTTCGGCGGAGACCACATGCCCCAGATATTCAATTTGTGTGTGAAACAGGTGGCATTTTTGGGGCTTCACCTTCAACCCATAGTTTTGCAGCTGGCCGAGCACCTGGCCCAGACGATGCAGGTGGTCCTCAAACGTGGCGGCATAGATGATGATGTCGTCCAAATATATCAGGGTGGCTTCAAAGTTGAGGTCGCCTAGGCACAGTTCCATCAGGCGTTGGAAGGTTCCAGGGGCGTTGGCCAGTCCAAATGGCATCCGGTTGAATTCAAACAGTCCCATGGGAAGAATGAAGGCGGTTTTTGCCATATCTTCTTCGGACATTGGTACCTGCCAGTATCCACTGGCCAAGTCTAAGGTCGAGAAATATTTTGCCTGTCCCAGGGTCTACAGAGACTCCTCTATATGAGGGAGCGGGTATAAGTCTTTGATGGTGCAGGCATTTACCTTTCGGTAATCCACACAGAACTGCAGAGTGCCGTCCTTTTTCCGCACCAACACTATGGGGGCTGCCCAGGGACTCTGGCTTTCCAGGTTAACCCCTTTGCACAGCATTTGGTTCAACAGTGTTTTCACTTCTTGGTATAACTGCGGTGGAATCTGCCGATATCGCTCCCTGATAGGGGCCGTCCCCTCAGTGGGGATGGCGTGCGTAATGGCTGTGTGGGTGCACCCGAAATCATCTTCATGGCTGGCGAATACCTTTTGGTAATGGCCCAGGAGAGCTTCCACCTGGTGTATTTGGGCCGGGTCGAGGCCAGAGAGTTCGGCTCGCATTTTCTCCAAGATTGCTCGCCCCGCCTGCTCAGGCGGGGGCTCTGCGGTCCGGACGGAGTACACAATTACAGTCCAGGGATCCCTTGGATTCACCCCAATCTGCATCATCGGGGGCAGGAGCACCTCTTCCAATGGTTTTACCAATTTTGCCATTTTGATGCAGGACTTCAGGAGAATGTCCTGATCTTCCAGGTTGACACACCGCACGAGGACTGTCCCCTTTTGCCAGGGCGCAAGCCACCAGGAGCCCGGAAGGCAGATGTTCGAGGAAGCATGGCTCCACCTGCACCTCTACTCCCTCCAGCGGTACATGGGCCCGGACGGGCAGAGCAACAACTGTCTGTCCTGGCGGTAGTACGAGCTGAGGAGCCGCAGGCGCAGCCACTCTCCCCAGCACCTCTCCCTCCTCGCAAGCCTCTTGGACTCGTGTACACCGGACCAGCTGCTGGAAGACTTGCCCCTGCCGAGTACGGGGGCTCCATTGTTTCAAAGTCTCTTGAGCAGGTTCATTGAGGAGGAGACTGCCAAATTCTTTTAGTACATTCATGCCCAAGGTGACGGCGTATCCACCGGTCTCGTCTCCCTGAGTCAGCACCACGCCTCGCCGGCCCAAGGGCTTGCCGAACATCGAGATCTGCATCCATGCTACTCCGATGACAGGGATTGGCAATTGATTGGCAGCCACTAGCTTTATCACGGACCCTCACTAGGGCCTTGTGGCTTCTGGAAAGTGCTGCGGAAGTAAATCTCAGGCATAGTGGTCACTTGTGACCCGTGTCCACCAGGCAGCACACAGCACGGCCTTCAAATTCTGCCCAAACCAGCGGACACTTCGCGATTAGATCCTCGGGACTTCCACCACCCTGTGGGGTGCGTTCTGGCTCCGAGCGGCGTCCCCCTGGCTCAGAGCCCTCTAGTTTAATGGCCGCCGGGGCGGGTACTTCCCATGCCGAGGGCACTCCCGGGTGAAGTGGCCCACCTCTGCACAGTCAAAGCAAGCAAGGGACCATGGGGGCCGGCCACCACGAGAGTTACGGGGCTTCCAAGTTGTCATGCTTGGTCCCGGTTGTCTGGCCATACCTCCGGCCTTTCTTTTTACTTCAGCTAGTTCACCCCTAATACTTTCCAGCTCCTGTCGCATTTCCCCCAGCCACGGGGGTTTGCTGATGGCATTCACGGAGGCTTCAGTGCCCTGGGCCTTCCCCACGGGGGCTGTCACCCTTTGCTCTCACTCCCGTGCGCGGGCCTCACTCCCTATCCCAGAGAAGGTCAGACACGGGTCTACCCATACCCGCTCCCTCAAGGCTTGCTTAGTAAGGGGGGTCACACAATCCGGTCACCAATAGGTTACACAGGGTTATGTCAAGGGGTCCCACACCTACTCCGTACTTTTGCTCAATGGCCGTATATAGCTCCTGCAGCACATTCACATACTGGGTGACGGACTCCTCCTCTCAATGCATGCGGCTGAACAGCCGGTTTCTCAGCTCCCCTACATCAGTTGGGTCCCCATGGGTCTCCTCCAGAGTCTGCAATACCCGGACAAAAGTATTTCGTTGTCCCGGGGGTCTTAACATCACGGAGTCCCGGGCTTTTCCCTCCAGTCCCATGATGGCCACCTCTGCCTCCAGAACAGGGGTCATCGGGTGCATCCTGAACAACCCCCGCATTCTCTCCGTCCAGTTCCACAGCATGGTATTACTGCCGGTGAACTTAGGCAAGTTGTTCAGCATGGCCCCCAATGACAGGGTGGTTCGGGGCTACCCTTACCCTCTTGGTCTGTGGCTTCCCCGCTCGCGCTCGGAGTCTGCATCCAGGGAAAGTATACAATACACAATGAACTGAACAAACGGCTATTAGGCAGGTGCCAAAGACTGTAGGGCCGCACTGGGGCCGTCTAAATGTCCTAGGACTATAAATAACAGTTAACGAAGTGTCATTTATCCTTCTCTGATGTCTTGCAGAGCTGTGGTCCGGAAGATGTCCGTTCGGTGTCTCAGCCGCTTGGCCCAGCCGACGAGGAGCTGAGGTAGGCTTCGGGCGTCCTTACACCCAGGTGCAACTGGGGCGCAACAGGTGCTGGAGAAATTCCCTGGCGTTAAGACCGTCCCTCTTGGAGGCAAGATGCTGGCAGCTGCGGACCCTGTCGTGCAGGCCAACGCCACGTGCTGGAGCGGGACAGTAACGGCTGCAAATGGCAGCGCACAA
>JARQOD010000002.1:321846746-321862185 GCA_033576555.1 Oophaga sylvatica
ATAAATTTAAATTTGGAAAGCTATTGGGGTTTTGAAATTTAAAATTCCCATGGTAAACCATTAAACCCCTTAGTCTAGAATACTTTTCCCACTTGAAAAAAAAATTTCAAATCAAAAAAATTGTGCTTTTTATCTTTGTGCTAAAAAGGTTTTAAAAAATTTTCTTTAAATTCCCTTTTTAAATTGCCCTCATTTGGGTTTTAAGGTTTTCCTAATAAAAACCCTTTTTTAAAATTATTTTACTATCCAAAGTGCTGTTATGGAGCCAAATAGATCGATATACATGCTCAAAAAAAAAAAGGGGGACATAAAATACCACATTCTAGATATCACTGAATGAAATTTTCCCCAGTTGCAAATCTTTTTCATAGGGGAATGGGGGGGGAAAAACAAAAACAAAAAAATGATCAATGTATATAAAAATTAACCCCATGGAGGCCCTTTTTTTGGAAAATGACACAAAAAATCAAAATAGAAAAAAAAATTACGGGGCTGACCCAAACTTTGTGGAAATGCCTCAAGACAAAGAAATGATGTTCATTAGTGTGTGTGGCCTCCACGTGCCTGTATGACCTCCCTACAACGCCTGGGCATGCTCCTCATGAGGCGGTGGATGTTCTCCTGAGGGATCTCCTCCCAGACCTGGGTTAAAGCATCAGTCAACTTTTGGACAGTCTGTGGTGCAACTGTGTGGTGTTTGATGGATGGAACGAGACATGATGTCCCAGATGTGCCCAATTGGATTCAGGTCTGGGGAACGGGCAGGCCAGTCTATAGCATCAATTACTTTATCATGCAGGAACTGCTGACACATGTCAGCCACATAAGGTTAGCATTCTTATGCATCAGAAGGAACCCAGTGCCACTGCAGTTGCATATGGTCTCACAATGTGTCTGAGGTTCTCTTCCAGGTATCTAAAGGAAGTCAGGGTAACTCTGGCTAGCACATGGAGGGCTATGTGGCCCTCCAAAGAAATGCCTCCCCACTAGAGATGAGCGACTTTCCCTTTTTTAGGGTCGAGTTGGGTTTCATGAAACCTGACTTTCTCAAAAGTCGGGTCGAACGAAATCGGCCGACTATCGGGAAAAGTCGGGGGTCCGACTGAAACACGAAACCCAATGCAGGTCAATGGGGAAGCAAAGTCGTCAGGGAGTGGAGGACAGTAAACACACCTACAGTGCCCATTTTAATGCTAACAACATAAATTCTTATTACTGAAGCTTGGCAACCTTAATTAACTTTATAATAATAGTTACGCATTGAAAACTGGGGGTTATTTGGCTAAACTTGTGGGGGGGGTAGGGCTGGCTCCAGGTTTTCATGTGCCCCGGGCCAAAGAGTGCCAGTGGGCCCCTTTAACACATACCACAATTCATCATGCTCCGATACGGCACAGAAATATAGGTATAGTACAATGAAAAATACTTCACTTCTTACATGACATGACTGATATCTATGTTAAAATCTACAATAGCTCAAAAAACGCACAGTATATTCCTTCATACAGTATTATGTTCATCACAAAGTGTGCATACAGAATAATGAGCCCCATATATTGCTCCATACAGAATGGGCTCCATATAATGCTCCATACAGAATAGGCCCCATATGTGCCCCATATGATGCTCCATACCCTATATGATGCCCCATAAATAATGAACCCCATATGATTCTCCAGTATATGATGTGCCCCATGGATGATGCTCCATATATAATGGGCCCCATTTATAATACTCCATTGTATAATGGTCCCCTTAAATGCTGCTCCAGTGTCTGGTGTCCCCCATTTAGAATGCTCCAGTATATGTTGGGCCCGATGGATGATGCTCCAGTGTCTTATGGGCCAATATAATGCTCCATGTATAATGGGCCCCATTTATAATGATCCAGTGTATAATGGTCCCCGTAAATGCTGCTCCAGTGTCTGTTTTCCCCCTTTTAGAATGCTCCAGTATATGTTGGGCCCCATGGATGATGCTCCAGTGTATGATGGGCCAATATAATGCTCCTTATATAATGGGCCACATTTATAATGATCCAGTGTATAATGGTCGCCGTAAATGCTGTTCCAGTGTCTGTTTTCCCCCTTTTAGAATGCTCCAGTATATGTTGGGCCCGATGGATGATGCTCCAGTGTCTTATGGGCCAAAATTATGCTCCATATATCATGGGCCCCATTTATAATGATCCAGTGTATAATGGTCCTGTAAATGTTGCTCCAGTGTCTGTTTTCCCTCTTTTAGAATGCTCCAGCATATGATGGGCCCCAAGGATGCTGCTGCAGTGTATGATCTGCCCCATTTAGAATGATCCAGTATATGATGGGCCCCATGCATGCTGCTCCAGTGTCTGATCTGCCCCATTTAGGATGCTCCAGTATATGATGGGCCTCATGGATGATGCTCCAGTGTCTTACGGGTCAAAATAATGCTCCATATATAATGGGCCCCATTTATAATGATCCAGTGTATAATGGTCCCCGTAAATGCTGCTCCAGTGTCTGTTTTCCCCTTTTAGAATGCTCCAGTATATGTTGGACCCAATGGATGATGCTCCAGTGTATGATGGGCCAATATAATGCTCCATATATAATGGGCCACATTTATAATGATCCAGTGTATAATGGTCCCCGTAAATGCTGCTCCAGTGTCTGTTTTCCCCCTTTTAGAATGCTCCAGCATATGAAGGGCCCCAAGGATGCTGCTGCAGTGTATGATCTGCCCCATTTAGAATGATCCAGTATATGATGGGCCCCATGGATGCTGCTCCAGTGTCTGATCTGCCCCATTTTTAATGCTCAAGTATGCTGGGCCCCATATAAAATTCTCCATTGTATAATGCTCCCCATATATTGCTCCAAACATTAAAAAAAATGTAATACCTCTCCTCGCTGTGCACTGCTCTACTCTGGACTCCTCAGCGTCGCCATGTTACAGCTCTCTGCATTTGGACTGTTTAGGCAGAGGGCGTACAGACGTGACGTCATCGCGCTCTCTAAGCTGAATGTCACTGTCAGAAAACGCGGAAGACGTTACAGCGGTGGAGCAGGGAGAAGTAAGTATTGCAAGTGCTGGGGCCCTGAGCAAGCAGGGGGGGCCGACTCGTGGGCGACGGCACTGGCACAGGGCCCCTCATAGTACGCCAGTGTGTCTGACGGCGAGTGGGCACTCCGACCGTCAGAGACAATTTTTTGTACTATGAGGGGCCCTGTGCCAGTGCCATCGCCCACGAGTCGGGGGGGGGGGGGGGATTTGTAGGTTTTGTAGTCCGTCCACGCTTGCAAGTGCATGTTCATGAAATGTTTAAGCATGCAACTGGTATTTAAATTTCAGAGATTTTTCCCTCGGCTAAAGGTCCTTCCGCACTTCTTACAGATAACCTTTGCCTCATCAATAGGATTTTGGTCAAAAAAGTGCCACAATGAACTCTTCCTGCTATGGTATACATTTTCAGGGCTTGCACGCTGTGCTAATTTGACCATCTGGCCAAGCTGTCCTGCAACTCTTTTTTTTTCACACCTTTTTGGACTGCTACAGGCCTGCCAGATAACCCCAGCTGCGATGTTGATACCTGCTGCAGATCCTCCTCCTCTTCTGAGCTATTGCCAGCGGCACCTTCTTCCCCAATGGATGCCAATCCGGGTCAAAAACTGGGTCATCTATCACCTTCTTTTCAATTTCATCTGCACCTTCCTCTGTGTCACTGTGTAAAGTGGTATAGTATGCGGGAAGGGGCACCTGAGGTTCATCAGGGTCACATTCTGGCTCAGTAGACTGCGAGGGAAATGTAGTGCTCTGGGTGAATGTACCAGCACAATCATCTAGCAGTGGCTGTGCATACCTGATTAATGTTGGACTGGGGAATTCAGGATTTGACTTGATAATCCAGGCATGGTATGTGAAAAGAGCTCCATGGAGTAATCTGAAGTGTGGGCTGCCGCATCCTTCACTTTGAGTAGGGGGTGAGGCACACAAGGAAAGGTGTTGTTCCTGACCAGAAGCCTGCACTGACGACTCAGTGTTTGCAATTTTTGAAAATTCAGAATAGGAGGCGATAGAGCTGGAGGCTGTTTCGGCAATGTAAGCCAAAACCTGTTCCTGATGCTCCTGCTTTAAAAGCAGTTTACCTACTCCCAGTAAAGGGAGCCTTCCAGGCAGGGTTGGATTAAGAACATGATGGGCCTGGAGCTGAAGGGGCGGGGCAAGGGGTGGGGCCAAACACGGCAATTCACAAAGTGCAAAATGTAACGTAAAAAATATAAACAAAGTAAATATATGATACATGCCTAATATAAATACAGTGGATATAGAAAGTCTGTTATGGTTATCACGCTGATAGTAACTTATGAGGCAAATAAACAGGGTTATTCACTGAACACAAAACTGTGTTTTATCGTAAATAAATCAAACTGGTAGAAGAAAATTAAACTACACATTCACTTTTCATGCTTTTTTGCTTGCAAATTCCTCAATTGTAGAATCAAGATTAAGCTCATTGAGCAATCTATTTTCAATACATAACGGAGAGAGGGCATTTAAACGCTCCTGTGGCCCATTCTAGTATATGGTGCAGCATTGAATGTCCCATAGTAATATAGGGCAACATTGAGAGGCCCATTCTAGTATATAGCGCAGCATTGCATGGCCCATAGTATATATAGCGCAGCATTGAATGGCCCATAAGTATATATAATGCAGCATTGAGAGGCCCATATAGCGCAGCATTGCATGGCCATAGTATACAGTCATGGCCAAAAGTTTTGAGAATGACACAAATATTATATTTTCACATGAGCTGCTGCCCTCTGGTTTTTATGTGTGTGTTTGACAGATGTTTTTATCACAGACAGAAATATAATAATTGCAAACATGAGTAACAAAAGCTTATATTGACAGTTAGAATGAGTTAATGCAGCAAGTCAATATTTGCAGTGTTGACCCTTCTTCTTCAGGACCTCTGCAATTCTCCCTGGCATGCTCTCAATCAACTTCTGGACCAAATCCTGACTGATAGCAGTCCATTCTTGCACAATCAATGCTTTCATTTTGTCAGAATTTTTAGGTTTTTGTTTGTCCACCCGTCTCTTGATGATTGACCACAAGTTCTCAATGGGATTAAGATCTGGGGAGTTTCCAGGCCATGGACCCAAAATCTCTATGTTTTGTTCCCTGAGCCATTTAGTTATCACCTTTGCTTTATGGCAAGGTGCTCCATCATGCTGGAAAAGGCATTGTTGATCGCCAAACTGCTCTTGGAGGGTTGGGAGAAGTTGCTCTTGGAGGACATTCTGGTACCATTCTTTATTCATGGCTGTGTTTTTAGGCAAGACTGTGAGAGAGCCGATTCCCTTGGCTGAGAAGCAACCCCACACATGAATGGTTTCAGGATGCTTAACAGTTGGCATGAGACAAGACTGGTGGTAGCGCTCACCTTGTCTTCTCCGAATGAGGCGTTTTCCTGATGTCCCAAACAATCGAAAAGGGGATTCATCAGAGAAAATAACTTTACCCCAGTCCTCAGCAGTCCACTGCCTGTACCTTTTGCAGAATATCAGTCTGTCCATGATGTTTTTTCTGGAGAGAAGTGGCTTCTTTGCTGCCCTCCTTAAGACCAGGCCTTGCTCCAAGAGTCTCCACCTCACAGTGCGTGCAGATGCACTCACACCTGCCTGCTGCCATTCCTGAGCAAGCTCTGCACTGCTGGTAGCCCTATCCCGCAGCTGAAACACTTTTAAGAGACGGTCCTGGTGCTTGCTGGTCTTTCTTGGGCGCCCTGAAGCCTTTTTGGCAACAATGGAACCTCTCTCCTTGAAGTTCTTGATGATGCGATAGATTGTTGACTGAGGTGCAATCTTTCTAGCTGCGATACTCTTCCCTGTTAGGCCATTTTTGTGCATTGCAATGATGACTGCACGTGTTTCTTTAGAGATAACCATGGTTAACAGAAGAGAAACAATGATGCCAAGCACCAGCCTCCTTTTAAAGTGTCCAGTGGTGTCATTCTTACTTAATCATGACAGATTGATCTCCAGCCATGTCCTCATCAACACCCACACCTGTGTTAATGGAGCAATCACTGAAAAGAGGTTAGCTGGTCCTTTTAAGGCAGGGCTGCAATGATGTTGAAATTTGTTTTGGGTGATAAAGTTCATTTTCTAGACAAATATTGACTTTGCAAGTAATTGCTGTTAAGCTGATCACTCTTTTTAACATTCTGGAGTATATGCAAATTGCCATTAGAAAAAGTGAAGCAGTAGACTTTGTAAAAATTAATATTTGTGCCATTCTCAAAACTTTTGGCCATGACTGTATATAGCGCAGCATTGAATGGCCCATAGTTGCGCAGCATAGAATGGCCCATAGTATATATAATGCAGCATTGAGAGGCCCATATAGCGCAGCATTGCATGGCCCATAGTATATATAGCGCAGCATTGAATGGCCCATAGTATATATAATGCAGCATTGAGGCCCATATAGCGCAGCATTGCATGGCCCATAGTATATATAGCGCAGCATTGAATGGCCCATAGTATATATAATGCAGCATTGAGGCCCATATAGCGCAGCATTGCATGGCCCATAGTATATATAGCGCAGCATTGAATGGCCCATAGTTGCACAGCATTGAATGGCCCATAGTATATATAATGCAGCATTGAGAGGCCCATATAGCGCAGCATTGCATGGCCCATAGTATATATAGCGCAGCATTGAATGTCCCATAGTTGCGCAGCATTGAATGGCCCATAGCATATATAATGCAGCATTGAGAGGCCCATATAGCGCAGCATCGAATGGCCCATAGTATATATAGCGCAGCATTGAGAGGCCCATATAGCGCAGCATCGAATGGCCCATAGTATATATAATGCAGCATTGAGAGGCCCATATAGCGCAGCATTGCATGGCCCATAGTATATATAGCGCAGCATTGAATGGCCCATAGTTGCGCAGCATTGAATGGCCCATAGTATATATAATGCAGCATTGAGAGGCCCATATAGCGCAGCATCGAATGGCCCATAGTATATATAATGCAGCATTGAGAGGCCCATATAGCGCAGCATCGAATGGCCCATAGTATATATAATGCAGCATTGAATGGCCCATAGTTGCGCAGCATTGAATGGCCCATAGTATATATAATGCAGCATTGAATGGCCCATAGTATATATAATGTAGCATTGAGGCCCATATAGCGCAGCATTGCATGGCCCATAGTATATATAGCGCAGCATTGAATGGCCCATAGTTGCGCAGCATTGAATGGCCCATAGTATATATAATGCAGCATTGAGAGGCCCATATAGCGCAGCATCGAATGGCCCATAGTATATATAATGCAGCATTGAGAGGCCCATATAGCGCAGCATCGAATGGCCCATAGTATATATAATGCAGCATTGAATGGCCCATAGTATATATAATGCAGCATTGAATGGCCCATAGTATATATAATGCAGCATTGGATGGCACATAGTTGCGCAGCATTGAATGGCCCATAGTATATATAATGCAGCATTGAATGGCCCATAGTTGCGCAGCATTGAATGGCCCATAGTATATATAATGCAGCATTGAGAGGCCCATATAGCGCAGCATCGAATGGCCCATAGTATATATAGCGCAGCATTGAGAGGGCCTCTCAATGCTGCCCTATATATACTATGGGCCATTCAATGCTGCGCTATATACTAGAATGGGCCTCTCAATGCTGCCCTATATTACTATGGGCCATTCAATGCTACTGATGGAATTTGTCAGAAACCACACACTTTACAACACAAACCTGTGCAGAGACTTCAGGATTCTCCATCTGCTTTCACTGTAATATGGCTGGGATTCTTGTAACAGCACACACACCTCTGCCTGCCTGTCTCTAACTCTCTCCTCCAGACAGGGACCGTCACTACAACACACTGAACACAGGGCAGGATGCCAATAGGCAAAGCTGTAAGAAGACAGTGCATGGATGAGGACAAGTGAAACTTGAGCTGTGACTGGCTGCTCTGTGGTCACATGTTCTGCCTTCATTTACATCCTGCTTCTGGATTGGGTGAATGAGATAACACTGTGCTGCTGCCGACTCCTCTCCTACAGTACTTTCAGCGGCAGCTTTCCTCTCTCCCCCTCCAGCACACAGTCTCTCCTGGCTCCTCCCCTCCCCTCCACCACCAGGCTGACGTCAGCAGCACAGGGAAGGGAGGAGAGCAGAGAGCCACTAGATAACAAGCGGCTGGCTGGGCCGGCGGATGGGCCTATCTCTAACAAGGAAGAAGAAAAGGTAGCACACTGCAGCGCTATAGCTTGCAAACACGAAATATGAAAAATATGAAAAATGAATTACATCATTACCTTAGAAATATGAAAAATGAGAAGTCTTAGCGCATAAGATGGCCAAATTATGTGAGCCTGATAGCCACGTCAAGGCTCTTCTCGTATATCAGGTCCCTAACTAATGCCTATCCTCGCTTTAGAAAAGTCTGTCTGCATGGGAACCTATGAATCCTCTTTTCAGACTAAAATCTACATCTCTGTGGAGGGGGATTCATAGGTTCCCATGCAGACAGACTTTTCTAAAGCGAGGATAGGCATTAGTTAGGGACCTGATATACGAGAAGAGCCTTGACGTGGCTATCAGGCTCACATAATTTGGCCATCTTATGCGCTAAGACTTCTCATTTTTCATATTTCTAAGGTAATGATGTAATTCATTTTTCATATTTTTCATATTTCGTGTTTGCAAGCTATAGCACTGCAGTGTGCTACCTTTTCTTCTTGTATGTATATGAGTTGGTGACTCTAGGTTTAGCACCTGTTCACACTGAATCTAAGTTTGGATGTGCCGGTCAGTTTTTTGATATGTATCTCTAACAAGGGGCCTGGAGCTGCAGCTCCATCAGCCCCTACGTTAATCCGGCCCTGCTTCCAGGCCTTCTTGAGCCAGACGATGACGCCAGCTCAACACCTCCTGCCTTAGGTGCTATTGTGCTTATGGCACTTCCAGCAGATGCACCACCACCACCATCAGTACCAGCTGGCCCCCCATGCCCACGTGCGCGGCCTCTTCCACCATACTTCCTCATTTTTGTGAAAATGTACCCAAAATACCAGCAGATATATGTTGCTGTATCAGAAGCTTATACTGTAGCTGTATACAGTCTAGGGATAATTGTAATTCTCCATATATATTTCAGGAGTCACACACAGACGCACTCAGGCTCAGTATGGATTACACCAGAATATAAAAAGTGGAAAAAGGGTAATGTATTACAAGCGTACAGCTGTATACAGTGTTGGGGTAATTTTTAAATCTCCGTATATATTTCCGGAGTAACAGACAG
Source organism: Oophaga sylvatica (assembly GCA_033576555.1). Taxonomy (NCBI): domain Eukaryota; kingdom Metazoa; phylum Chordata; class Amphibia; order Anura; family Dendrobatidae; genus Oophaga; species Oophaga sylvatica. The sequence goes on from JARQOD010000002.1 coordinate 321,856,094, forward strand.
ACGTTCACAGGCTCAGTATGGATTAGACCACAAAATAAAAAGCTGAAAAAGGGTACTGTATCACCAGATACCAGATAAATAGTATAGTGAAAATATTCAAAATCTCCAAATATATTTCAGGAAGCAGACACTGACGCTTTCAGGTTCAGTATGGATTACACCAGAATATAACAAGCTGAAAAAGGGTACTGTTTCACCAGATACAAGGTATATATAGTATAGTGAAAATATTCTAACTCTCCGTATATATTTCAGGAGTCAGACAAAGACGCTCTCATGCTCAGTATGGATTACACAATAATATAAAAAGATGAAAAAAGGGTACTGTATCACCATATACAAGGTAATATAGTGAAAATATTCTAAATCTCCGTATATATAGTACAGACCAAAAGTTTGGACACACCTCCTCATTCAAAGATTTTTCATCACTGAAGGCATCAAAACTATAAATTAACACATGTGGAATTATACATTACACTTTACAAAAAAGTGTGAAACAACTGAAAATATGTCTTATATTCTAGGTTCTTCAAAGTGGCCACCTTTTTCTTTGATTACTGCTTTGCACACAGAAAAGGTGAACGGCTGGACTCTACATGCCTAGTTCCCTCTGTGAAGCATGGAGGAGGTGGTGTGATGGTGTGGGGGTGCTTTGCTGGTGACACTGTTGGAGATTTATTCAAAATTGAAGCGGTGAGCGGTCCAGCTCACTCCAAACCATCTCGATTGGGTTCAGGTCTGGTGACTGTGGAGGCCAGGTCATCTGGCGTAGCACCCCAACACTCTCCTTCTTGGTCAAATAGCCCTTTCACAGTCTGGAGGTGTGTTTGGGGTCATTGTCCTGTCGAAAAATAAATGATGGTCTAACTAAACGCAAACAGGATGGAATAGCATGCTGCTGCAAGATGCTGTAGTAGCCATTCTGGTTCACTATTCCTTCAATTTTGAATAAATCCCCAACAGTGTCACCAGCAAAGAACCCCCACACCATCACACCATCTCCTCCATGCTTCACGGTGGGAACCAGGCATGTAGAATCCATCCGTTCACCTTTTCTGCGTGCAAAGCAGTAATCAAAGCAAAAGGTGGCTACTTTGAAGAATCTAGAATATAAGACATATTTTCAGTTGTTTCACACTTTTTTGTAAAGTGTAATGTATAATTCCACATGTGTTAATTCATAGTTTTGATGCCTTCAGAGTGATTCTACAATTTTCATAGCCATGAAAATACAGAAAAATCTTTGAATGAGAAGGTGTGTCCAAACTTTTGGTCTGTACTGTATTTCAGGAGTCATACAATGACGCTCACAGGCTCAGTATGGATTAGACAAGAATATAAAAAGCAGATCCGCAAGAAATAATCACAGATGTGGGCAAATGTTCCAGGTGCCAATGATGCACTTAGAGTGGTGGGTGGAGGAGGACTTTTTGGCAAAAAGGGTACTGTATCACAAACATACAGCTGTATACAGTCTAGGGGTCATTGTAAATCTCCGTATATATTTCCGGAGTAACAGACAGACTCTCACAGGCTCAGTGTGGATCACACCAGAATATAATAAGAAGGAAAAGGGGTACTGTATCACCAGATACCAGGTATACATAGTATAGTGAAAATATTCAAAATCTCCATATATATTTCAGGAGGCAGACACTGACTCCCTCAGGCTCAGTATGGATTACACCAGAATATAATAAGAAGAAAAAGGGGTACTGTATCACCAGATACCAGGTATATACTGTAGCGCCCGCGTCCCTGCCTGCTGCCAGACAGGGACGTCGCTCTCCTCACCTGCGCTTAGCGTCCTCAGTGCTCCCAGCCCCCTCTGCGCCTATGACGTCCTCCTTCCGCCCTGCTGGTCCCGCGCGCTCCTTCCCTGCTACTGGCCTTAGGGCGCGCGCCCGCACCCTCCCCCGCTCTTAAAGGAGCCGCGCGCATTTTCCAAATCAGTCTCCAGCCAATGCTGGAGGACTCCACCCTATATTAAGGGCTTCCTCCTTAATGTAGGTGCCCGAGCAATGTTGTTCCTGTGCAGTCTAACTCTGTTTCAGCCTTCAGCTCCTGATTCCAGTTACCTGCCTGTTACCTGTCGGCTTGCCTGTCTGCCATCCGTCTGCAGTTCCATCCAGAGGTTCGGACGTCATCTGCAGAGATCCCCGGCTCTTGCCTGCTCACCTAGGAGCGATCATCTGCCATCCGACTGCAGCTCCATCCGGAAGTTCGGACATCATCTGCAGAGATCCCCGGCTCTTGCCTGCTCACCTGAGAGCGATCATCTGCCATCCGACTGCAGCTCCATCCTGAAGTTCGGACATCATCTGCAGAGATCCCCGGCTCTTGCCTGCTCACCTGGGAGCGATCATCTGCCATCCGACTGCAGCCTACCTGGAGGCTCCACCATATCAGGTCGTATATACCTGCCTGTCTAGAGACTGCCTGGTCACTTGTTGTGACAACCTGCCTGTCTAGAGACTGCCTGGTCACTTGCCATGACAACCTGCCTGCCCAGAGTCTGCCTGGTCACTTGCCGTGACAACCTGCCTGCCCAGAGACTGCCTGGTCACTTGCCGTGACAACCTGCCTGCCCAGAGACTGCCTGGTCACTTGCTGTGACAACCTGCCTGCCCAGAGTCTGCCTGGTCACTTGCTGTGACAACCTGCCTGTCTAGAGATTTCCTGGTCACTTGCCGTGACAACCTGCCTGCCCAGAGACTGCCTGGTCACCTGCCGTGACAACCTGCCTGCCCAGAGACTGCCTGGTCACTTGCCGTGACAACCTGCCTGTCCCAGAGACTGCCTTGGTCACTTGCCGTGACAACCTGCCTGTCCAGAGACTGCCTCGGTTACTTACCGTTACAACCTGCCTGCCCAGAGACTTCCTTGGTCACTTGCTGTGACAAACCTGCCTGTCCAGAAACTACCTATATCCTCTGCCGTGAATCCCTGCCCTTTTCCCAGGTGCCACCCGCTCTCTTACAAGTAAAATCTCTTGTATAATAAAGCTATGTGGTTCCACCAACCTGACCTGTCTCGTCAGTAGTTCCACCCACCAGACCCGTTACAGTTTGCTCGGGCCATGGAACCCGGTGGCACCCAAACCCCTTCACTCCCGGAACTGAGTCATGAGCTGTCTCGCCAGAGGTCTCAACAGGAGACCATCCTGGGTCACCTGCGGAACGTCAAATCCCGTCTGGACACTCTGAAATCATCACTTTCAACCATCGCTGGAGCCATGACTCATAATCCGTCAGTCCCGCTGATTCCCAATTCCGTGGTTTCCATTCCCGGACCCCGACTGTCAGCTCCTCCTAGGTTTGGAGGCGATCCTGCTCTGGCTCGGGGTTTCATTAATCTGTGCACCCTGCATTTTGAACTCCTGGCACACCAGTTTAACTCTGATCGGGCCAAAATTGCCTTCATCATGTCCCATCTCACCGGAGAAGCCCTGGCCTGGCTTAATCCTCTCTGGGAGAGAGAGGATCCTCTGGTATCTGACCTGCCTGCTTTTCTCTTGACCTTCCGGAAGGTATTCGACGAACCTGGACGGAAGACTTCCTCTGCATCATCTCTGCTGCGTCTCCGTCAGGAGAGTCTCACCGTTGGTCAATATGCCATACGGTTCCGGACTTTAGCCTCAGAACTAGCCTGGGACAATGAAGCTCTAATTTCGGTCTTCTGGGAGGGTCTGTCCGGCCGTATTAAAGACGAACTTGCCGGTCGGGACGTTCCAACCTCTCTAGATGATTTAATAAATCTTGCCAATCGAATTGATCTTCGGTTCCAGGAACGAGCCAAAGAGATCACCCGTAAAAAAGAATTTTCCCATCTTGCACCCTCGTGTCAGAGATCTATAACCTCTTCCGTTTCTCCTCAGGTGCACACTGCTGAGCCTATACAGGTCGACCAGACCAAGATGGTCAAAGCCCGTCAGGACTCACGCCGTGCCGAGAAAAGTTGCTTCTACTGCGGCAGTAAGGAGCACTGGATCCAAACCTGTCCGGAGAAGTCGGGAAAACGCCTGTGTCTAGGTTCGCTCGGAGAGGTCAATCTAGACAAAAATAAATCCTCTTCATCCCTGCTGCTGTCGGTTTCAATTCTGATCGGTAAGAACCGCCACTTCGAAATGGCCCAACTTGATTCTGGAGCAGCTGGGAATCTCGTGTCACAGGCTCTAGTAGAGAAGTATCACATTCCCACCAAACCTCTTGTTGAACCTGTATCTGTTGCTGCTGTGGATGGGGGCCTCCTACCTCGTCCCATCCGACTTATCACCGAAGTCATAACCCTGCAGGTGGGAATGTTGCATTCTGAGAGCATCTCATTTCATGTTCTGCCTGGACTCTCTCATGCTTTCTTACTAGGTCTGCCTTGGCTTCAAAAACATGCACCTGTGCTCGACTGGCAGAATGGAGAGGTTCTTCGCTGGGGACAGGACTGTCATAAAACGTGTCTGGTGCCTGTTCATCCTGTCTATTCTTCTCCTACACCTGCTAATCTACCTGGACTCCCGATTCCATATTGGTCATTTGCTGATGTTTTCAATAAAAAGGAAGCAGAGACATTACCCCGCATAGACCATATGATTGCCCGATTGACCTGTTACCCGGTACTACGCCTCCCGTGGGCGTATTTACCCGTTGTCTGCTGCTGAGACCAGGTCGATGTCCGAATATATCGAGGAGAACTTAGCAAAGGGATTTATCCGGAAATCTACCTCCCCAGCGGGAGCAGGTTTTTTCTTCGTTAAAAAGAAAGACGGATCTCTCCGTCCCTGTATTGACTACAGAGGCCTAAATTCGATCACGGTGAAGAATAAGTACCCTCTTCCGCTCATTCCAGAACTGTTTGATCGTCTTAGAGGGGCTAGAGTCTTCACCAAACTAGATCTTCGTGGAGCATACAACCTGGTTCGTATCCGTCGAGGAGATGAATGGAAGACGGCATTCAACACCCGGGACGGCCACTACGAGTACTTGGTGATGCCCTTTGGTCTCTGTAATGCTCCAGCAGTCTTTCAGGAGTTGGTCAACGACATCTTCCGGGACCTCCTCTATTCCTGCGTTGTGGTGTACCTTGATGACATCTTGGTCTTCTCTCCGGATCTTCAGTCTCACCGGAGGGATGTTCGTCAGGTTCTGCTCAGGCTCAGGCAGAATCACCTCTTCGCCAAATATGAGAAGTGCCTCTTTGAGCAGACATCGCTTCCGTTTCTGGGCTACATCATTTCTCAGACAGGCCTACGAATGGATCCGGAGAAATTGTCTGCCATCGAGAAGTGGCCCCGACCGGAGGGGTTGAAGGCCATTCAGCGGTTCCTGGGATTCGCCAACTATTACCGTCTCTTCATACCGCACTTCTCTTCCAGGACTGCTCCAATCTCAGCGCTCACTCGCAAGGATGCTAACCCCAAACAGTGGACGACCGAAGCAGAGGAGGCCTTCCTTTCTCTGAAACAGGCCTTTTCTTCCGCTCCAGTGCTGCATCGCCCGGATGGCAACAAGCAGTTCTTCCTGGAGGTGGACGCTTCCTCTGCTGGAGCCGGAGCGGTTCTTACCCAAAAATCGCCATCCGGGAGGATGGTGTCCTGCGGTTTCTTCTCCAAACTCTTCTCCTCCTCCGAGCGCAACTACTCCATAGGAGATCGAGAGTTATTGGCCATTAAGTTGGCATTGGAGGAGTGGCGTTACCTACTCGAAGGGGCTCTTCATCCGGTAATCATCTACACGGATCACAAAAATCTGGCATACCTCCAGCAGGCACAGAGACTTAATCCTCGCCAAGCCCGGTGGTCCTTGTTTTTTGCCCGCTTCGATTTTCTTTTGCATTTTCGCCCAGCTGACAAAAACGTCAAGGCGGATGCCTTGTCTCGGTCTTTCCTGGTGTCGGATCTCGAAGATGAGCCTAAACATATCATCGATCCCGCCAGAGTGATGCAGGTGGCTCCCGTGAGTCTAAATCGTCTCCCTCCTGGTAAGACGTTCGTATCAGAAACCGATCGGAAGAGAATCCTACATTGGGGTCACTCGTCTAAACTCGCTGGCCACGCTGGTCAAAAAAAGACCCTCCAACTCATTACTCGGCATTAT